>CM060655.1:22191899-23391899 GCA_030686955.1 Odontamblyopus rebecca | reverse complement strand
AACTCATTTCTCTGAGTGATATTAAGTGGTATAAGTAGGCAGAAACTCACTGAGAGGCCCAATGGTAGGGGCACTTTAACACCAGCCAGAGTAAACACAGGGCAGCCTCCCGCTCAGATAGTGTGCGGTCTCACAAACTAACATTTAAGCCGGTGCGGGTTGTGTATAAAAACCCAACGATCGAGACAGAAAAGCTGCCAATAGCCCTCATATTACACCCATATCCCGGAGAGATGCTGGACCATCTCACAGCTCTGTGGTACAACAGCCACAGTGTTCTACTCACTGTGGCTGGCTCATTACACCATGTCTGCGAACCAAATATGGCACTCATCTGGCCAACACCTGCAGTAAATCCAATCATTAAAACCACTTGTCTGAATATCTCTCGCTGGCATGTACAAGTTCAATTACTTAAATCTCCACTAAGAATCTACTGTGTGTCAGGAGCAGCTATTGGTGTGTGGGTGATGACTTGGTGAGTGTTGGAGTAGTAAATTGAATCCAAACTTACCACATTTCCTGTTCACAAGCACCTGACCAGCAACGCAGTGCCCCGGGAGCTCTGCAGGCTGGACCATGCTCCTTCCCAGCTCATAGTCGGATCCTGCAAAGTGGAGGTGGAACTGCTCGCGGTTTATGGATTTTCTCAAAGTCCGGATGGTTTTTTTGAGTTTCTTCTCCGACCGCCGCCGCACACAGTTCAGGTCACAAGTCTCTGCTGAAAAAAGCACTCCGTACCACAAATGTCTCCAACTAAACATTTACAAAGTACATTGATGTGCACATGCTGTTGGTGATATCAAGCCCAGCAGCCAACATAAAAAAGTTCAACCCAGCACGAATGCATCACCTCAATCCAAACAGGAGATACTTTAACGTATTTAATGTAATATGAGTGGTGAAGACAGCAGCCATAGAGAGTAGGTAAAGCAGGAAAAGGGATGCGAGCAGTGGGCAGAAGAGAGGTGCAGAGACCAACCTGTTACCTCCTCTGGGTTCACATCCAGCACAAACTCTGCTGTGATAGAAGAGCCGTCCTCCTCACTGGTCTTTCTTCCATGGCGACTGCGGGGGCGTTGCCCAGACGATGTGCACCGGAGGCTCACAAAACTGAACTGAACATTTTCAGTGAAGGGGAACCGGCTGTCTGTGGAAATAGGAGGCAACTGATCAATACAGATAATAAGAGACATGACAATAAATTAAATAAAAATGTGATAGAATATTCTAACATTTCATTTTACATTTTCTCAGGTTTTACAAAGGACAGCACTTTCTACCTCTATTGTTTTTTTGTACTCCATGTGATTGATGGCTTGGTCAGAAACAACTCAGAGCCATGCTTGGGCTCATTACATCCTCCCCTGTCACCCCCAGACAAAACGCTACACTGAGACATTCAAGACGTTTCAAAACCGCACCACTTTCCCTCACTTTGCTTATGGTTTTTGGATTTCTTTGAAGCCTTTTTCACGTCTGCTTTATTGTTTGCATTTGACTTTTACTTTCTCTTTGCTAACCCACCCCCTTTAAAAGTACTATATGCATGAATAATGGAGTATAACGCTAAGCAATGGGATGTTGTGGGGTCATAACTTTTGTACCTGAATGTGCAGTGCTTAATCCCTCTTTGAGTTTTTCCTGGCTTCGTTTTAAGTTACACTTCACGGTGCCAGACCTGAAGGTGGCTGTGGTCCGTATACGTGGTACACTGGATATTTCTTGACCTGCAAAGAAAACCAAGAATTTTCAAACATCAGACGGTTTGGACAGGCACATAGTTGTTGCTGCATGTGTTTTATTCCATGAAAATAACAAGTCTTCTGTGATGTCTCACCCTACATAAAACCCAAGAGTTGTTTTTTGCATGGAAGAGCGTTGAGGTGAATTTGGGTACTTGCCTAAGCAGTACAGGCCATTGCTGTCCCTTTGAGCATCAGCCGGGCAGGGCAGAGGCGCTCCACAGGTCACTGTGTATGAATCCTCTGTGCCTAAAACATACAAAGTGAAAGCCACAAAGTCAAGTTTGTGAAAGCAAATACGCAGCATGTAGGGACACGAAGCACTGCTCTATAGACTAATGTTTAACCACTTTTCAAAGAACATAATTTTAACACAATAAAGTAATGCTTAATGATTAATGAGCTGGTCTATACAGTGGTTTCCATTGAGGTATTGTAAGATTAATTCACTTTGAAATAATATTATGATAATATGAAAAACAATGGTACCCAGGTGCCATGGCAATAAACAACATCCAAATATCTTTAGAATAAAGCACTCACCACTGCTGATGTGAACTTGTGACTGGCATGTCAGGAAGCAGCGGTCCCCTCCCTCCTGTTTACTACAGTTCAATGTAGGTTTAGTGGAAGATTTGGCAGGTGGTAAACTCTCAGTCTCTAGATGGAAACCACAATATAACTTTGAGGTGAATAAAAAAACTTACAGGATATGGAGGACATAGGATCCAGCCATCTGATACATTCGTTTAATCAACACACAACAAATGCCAGAGATTAAAAGAAGAAAGGACAGCAAAGTTCAAAGTATCTCCTGTTTTTGTTCCCCGTTTTCTCAATTACATATAAACACATGAAAGAGAGGTATTAGGGTTAGCTTTGATTAAGGCACCATCTTACCAATGCAGTCCTTTTTATTCCAGTGCAGTTTGTAACCAGGATGGCAAAAGCATTCAAATCCACCCATAGTATTTTCACATATATGTTCACAACCACCATTGTTCACACTGCACTCATTTATATCTGAAAGACAAAATAAAAAACATAATTCTAATAAAGTCCGATCGTGACATGCTGTGGCATCACACTTCTGTATGAATGTTACGCTCAACTTGTTTTGTGTGGCTGCCTCCACCCAATAGGGTCTCACCTCCACAGTGGGCCAGTCCATACATGGTGTAGCCTTTGTTGCATAGACACTGAAAACCACCAGGGGAGTTCACACACGTGTGATCACATGTACGCTCGAAGAAGCATTCATCTATATCTATAATCAAAAATAGTGGCGGACATAATAGCAGGGCAGTTAGGCACTACCTTCATCATGAGGGATTTCCCATGCACACTGGCTTTTTGCACCTGATGCTAAGTCGCACTAAGCATGATGTAATCTAACACCTATGAGCTCAACATCCTCACAGACCATAATATAGTGTTGCTTATGATAACGCCCTAGCAGTTCAAATTGATGGTTTTGGTCCTTTATTATAAAATAAGTATAATCTTCTATAAGCTACCATCATCACTGTGCAATTGTTTTATTTAAATTGCTTATCTTATTTTTGTTTAAGACTGTTAGTTTTAAAAACACTCAAAACAGAATAAACATTTTAATGCATGCTGCCGTAGTTATACATCAAAAGATATAATGATTAAATTAAGTCACATTCAGATTTCTAAAACCAAATTATGCAGGTAGTTCTTTATAATATCTTTACCTTGGCAGGAGCGTTCATCTGTGAGAAGTTTGAAGCCTTTTCGACAGTTGCACTCAAAGCTACCGATGGTGTTCCTACAGAAATGATCGCAGCCGCCATTATTAACTTCACACTCATCAATATCTGTGAGAGACACAAGAGACCAGTATATTTGATTATTGTATATTCACCTGTACAGTTACTAAAAGGCAAGTAATAATAAAATGCTGCTTTACAATGGGACATCCTCTCTGACCTTTGCAGGTTTTTCCATCCGGCTGTAAGGTGAATCCAACAGGACAACTGCAGCGGACACCTGTGGACGTGTCTTTACAGGTGCAGTCACATCCCCCATTGTTCACAGCACAAGTCTCTGAAGTGACAAGGGATAGTCTGATTACTGCATATGACCCCAATATGAATTTATCTGTAATAGTATCATATTCACATCTCAAATCAGGCTTTTTCGAGCTGAAGTGATTTGCACAATTATTTAGCAAGTGTTGCCTTCAAATTTTATCATTTGTCAAGATTTGCACTGACAGAGTCTGGAAATCGTTGTCCCACATCCCAAACATCTGCACAATGCATTCCTGTAGCTGAATACAAGAGGATGATGCTTAAAATATGTTTTTGTTATGCTTTGTTTATTTCTAATTTCTATTGTTGTTGCTGCCAAACTTTGAATTTCCTTTGGGATCAATAAAGTATTTAAACCAAGTATACTAGTTTTTGTGACATGCCATTGGTTAAATGTTTGAATTTTTACCAATTGTAGATTTTGTTTAGTTCATGTGCCACTAAGCAGTTTTATATGCAGAGAGTGACCCAGAATCACATCACTGATAAATACGAACGATGCAGGGAAAGGTTAACACTCGACCCTGCCCAAGTAGAAGGAAAATGTGAAATATACCACACTGTCACAAATGCATATTTTAGTTGAGAATGAGGGGGACAAGTGAATGAGGCAGTAGTCATTTCACAGTTTGCTCAAAACGCTCTGGAATGTGTTGGTCTGGTACAGGTGGCTCCTGGCAGCTCCCAACTCAGGTATTAGGATTGAACCATAATATACAGTTTTATTTGGTGGTGTTAAATGGTGAGCATTACCCATTAGAAGTCTTCGTTTCACTCGTTTATCCACTTCAGTGAAGGAGGTGGTGTTGTTGTTGTCCACAGACTCTGTAGTGGCCTCATCTCGTTCTGCAGCAAAGATAAAGTGGTAGAACAGTACGTGTTATCAGTGCTTTGAAATACATGTGGGATGTATTCATTTAGCATCAGATAACATGTGAAGATACACAACTGGACCTCACACGCACCAAGGCTTAAGGGGGACGTGCAGTGTAAACAGAGGAGTGCTAATCTCAGACTCAAAATAGCCAAGTACAAAACATAAAGAAAATAGTCGACATTTTTTAACATATTGGATCTGATTGCAATAAAAATGTCCCAGGTTGAGTTATTCAGGTATTTCCATATTTATTTTAATGACTTCTTACCTAGGCAGGATCGTTTGTCGGCTTGCAAAGTGTACCTGGGGTGACACTTGCATATTGGCCCATGCTCTGTGTCCTCACATGTGTGCTGGCATCCTCCATTACCATGGATACATGTTACTGTAGGATAAAACACAGCATCAATTTTTACAGAATGCTATTAAACCTGCTGTTTATGTTGTGGTCAGCACTTACAAATGCAGCCTCTCTGGTTCTTAGCCAGCTCAAACCCTGGACGGCACTCACAGGCCACGCCTCCCTTGGGTGTCTCTTTGCAGATGTGGGCGCAGCCGTGCTCCTTATTCATACAGTTGAGGCCCTCTGGAATAAAAAGGGAAAAAGAAGTACACAATGCAGCACTCCTACAGTGAGCGACCGGCTCCACACAAAGAGCTCATACAGAGAGATTAGTCTAGCATCCTAAAAGACAGTGATTGTTCTCATGCCTTTCACCATCCAACATTAACAAAACTAATGGTTTAAGGCTACACTATGGAAGTAAAGCACAATTATGGGATTTTATCAAATGTATCAAAGTACGTTTTAGTCATTCTTACTTAATATTGTTACAAGTGTGAAATTGAGCCCACCAGTATTTGAGGGTGCATTCAGCCTCAAGCTTATTTAGTCCTAATTTGGACCTATTTTATTCCTGATATGGAATTAAGTTGGTCCTTGTTACCACCTGGTCTTGTTTAAGTATAGTTTCGGTTTTAGTCCTGGTTTAGTCCCACTTGTGATGTAGTGAAAATGAACTTTAGTTTTGTTTAGTGACTTCTAACTGACCACATTTTCATCAGAAGGACAGAGCTGAGTACTTACCCACAGAGCGGTGGATGCAGGTGTGCTGGTTGTCACTGAGGAAGAATCCCTCTTTGCAGCGGCATTCGTAGCTGCCCATGGTGTTGACACAAGTGTGCTGGCACCCACCATTGTTGAACTTGCATTCATCCACATCTACAAAACAACCATAAAGATAAAAAATACCTCTTTTTAAGGTCATCTGAGAAATCAAACCATTACAAAAATGCCATACCCAAACAGTTGTGACCATCATGTGCCAAATGGAAACCATCATAACAAGTGCATCGGTAATTGCCTGGTATGTTGTTGCATTCATGTACACAGCCACCATTGTGCTCTAAGTCACATTCATCTATGTCTGAGAGGAAACAATAATCAATCCACAAGCTCTCCAACAGTGAAATACATTTCAGACCAAAACAGGTCTTGTGAGTCAATCTCCAAGACAATCAAATACAAGAGCCAAATGTGTGGATGTGAACCCAAACCCAAAGACAGACGTTACCTTCACAATGTTTTCCGTCTCCTTTGAAACCTGCCCTGCACGTGCACTTGTATGAGCCTTGAGTTGTCTGACAAATAGCATCAATGTGACAGCCATCACTGCCCTCTGCGCATGGATCTGCTGAAATGTACATGAATTATGACCACTAGTACAAACTGCATGTTACATAGCAAACTAATACAACCATAGATATGCTTGTAAATAAGGAAAGGGGCTTTTCAATCTTAGTGTTACTTTTGTAAAATACCCTAGTCCACGAGGGATTTAGTAAATAGTGTCGCCTATAATACCAAAATCCTACAAAAGTTAACCTGTTCAAAATCATTGCGGCCGTAAAAAAGGATAACAGCAAACGCTCAAAATTCCCTTAATACGTTAATGTAACTCAATAGAAACCGTCACCAAAGGGAAACAACAAGCGCGCACCGCTAAGTGTGCGTAAAGTAGCTGTCCCCTCGGTAAGAAAAATACACTCACTCACTACAGTCCCACCTCGATTCTCTGGAAGCGCTGCGCTTTGGCGACTATTTAACAAGAGCAAAAACAAACAAAAGTCCCTTGCAGCCCAAATAGCTCCCATGGTGATATGATCCAAGTTTAGAGGTCTTCTCAAAAGGACGCGTACGCACTGAAGTCGTGACCGAGCGCCCGCCTCATTTTCATTCTAGCCTGTCAATCTGCTTCACAAGGGCCTTTAGAAAAGAGAAAGGAGCAAGTAAGTGTGTGTCTGTTTGTGTGTGTGTTTGAGAGGGAGAGCGAGAATGAGAGCGTGCGTGCGCGTCCACGTGTACGAGAGAAAGCTCTTTGAAGCAGCGCGGTGTAAAGTCACTCAAATACTACTCACAACCGGAAGTAGCCAAGATTACAAGTAACGAGTTACACACAACAAACACACATTAGACTGTAATCTCGTAAAGTATGGGGATGGAAAACCAACGCAGTTAGACCAACTCCAAAATGCAAACTTTACAACAATCACAGTAGCCTCTCTAATAGAGTTTTTATTCGAAATAGAAGCAATAACATTATCACAGTGAGAATTAGGCCTACAATTATGGGGCCAATGTAGCACATTACATTTATTTATTTATTTATCAGTAACTTCAAAAATGTTGATTTTTTTTTTTTTTTTTACCAAATTAACCACTCAGTCAGCGCATTGTATTCAGTCCCCGAACAATTTTATTCCAAAATGTTGATTAGCCTATTTCCGACCTCTCATGAACAGAGAGCGCAATGTCTTCTCATGCAGGTGACGTGGGCCATCTGGTGGTAGAAGTTAGAATTACTTAAAAAGTTGCAGGGCGCCATCCGGTGGTACAACTTTGAATCACATGTCTTCAATGAGATCAATTAAGTTAAAGGAACCGTATGTAATTCCACAACATGACTTTATTGTGTCCCTAGGTGCGTGATAGTCAGGCATGTTTAAATCAAATATAGTTCTTACTGGTAACAATTGTAATGCTGGCCTATTCCTAATAAGGTCTATAAAAACATTGGATCCGGGCAATGTTATAATTTGGTGTTTTGGTTCTCAAGATGATTACCCAGTCAGATGGCAGAATGAGCCTCAGTCTCTCATTTGGGTTGCTAGTTTCAATGCTGAAATCTTTGGTCTAAATATTCTATCTAAATCTACACCTCAGCGCTTGCAACAGCTCATGAATCAGTGCCAGTGTGATATGTTCAGTTGTGATTGTTAAAACTGTACTAGTTCCTTTGTTTTTCCCATCTATTCTATTGTCATTACTTGCAATTGCATACAGAATACCCACATTTTTGCGGGACACTTTATTACAGTAATTATCTACATTGTGGTACAGTATACAAAAGCATTAAAAAACATCTACATTACATATTCAACAGAAGTGCACAAAAAAAAAGACAACTTCTCAGAGGCTCAACACCAGTTTACCATTTCAGTAAAAAAAAAAGTCTAGTCATAAATAAATATAAATTACAAAAGTCCAAAATTAGGGCAATTCCTAAGGCACATTATTTGTCCAAAATGTGCCTTGTGAATATATGGCAATGCCCTAAGGACAGAAAAAGCTTATTCCAGAATAAAGGGAAGCAGCATCATTTTAAGAATTATAACAAGCTTAAGCACTTTACCCTGCCGCACAAACGTGTATACACCAGCAGCTTCACGTGAGGTGTTTGTCAATTACAGAAGTTTTGAGACTGCAAGAATTGAGATGGTTATGCACTGTGGCTAAAATTCTACAATTTTAGCATTGTTTAAAAGTTTAAACACAAGATGGGGTTTCATGTAGGGGAATTATTGCTGAAGAAAGTGAAGCCTTGTCCATAAAAATTTGGTTTAGAAGAAAATCCACTTCAAGCTATAATACCAGAAGTGAAAAGAGCCCAGAGACCTCCCAACATTCAAAACGTCTGCATAGTTTGAACAATTGTATCTTCAAAGTAATCAAAGATATTAACAAGTCGCTAAAAGCTGCAACTATAATCCCTGTATTTTTTATTTATTTATTTAGAACTGTATCCCTATTCTAAATGGCTTTAAAGGAATGTGTGAAACTAAGTTGGAAAAACAGATAAACTGATTTGGTATAAGAAAATTGAGTTTTCAACATCTTCTGTTAAAAAAATACAGAAGCAGTGGTAGAAATTCCTGATAAAAAAGTACCAAAAGCTTAAATGTTGTATTTACAAAACATTGTGTTTACAATGTTCATTGCTATTTGACAAGACGGCTGTACAAAAAAAATAAATAGGCAGGGGAATGTACTGCATGCATGGTTTCAAATTATCTAATTCACCAATAACTGGACAAATTAAAATGGCCATTTTTTTTACACTTTAAATGGGAAAAAAAACAAAAACAACTTATTATCAACACAATAAAAGCTAACAAGTTCATTAACAGCTAACATACTTGACATTTTGCTGGTGTCAGGATTAGCCCTTTTGTGCTAAAAATATCTACGGAGTCACATGTGAAACATTTACAACAAAAACATGGTAATATAAAAAAGATGGTATTAGAGAAAACTAGTGACTGTTCTTCAGAATTGATATGTATAAAAACATGTTATATTTACAATGTGAAGATCATTTTCTAGAAAAATAAACAAAGGCATCTTAACAAAATAAGTCCTCCTATAAATAATACTAATGCCCATTTTTTTTCTCTTTTCATCTTTTTGTAAAAAAGTATACAAACTAATAAAAATGATGAACTGAGTAAACTATGCTATTTATTAACGTAAAAAGATAAGTCTGCCACTGGAGACAAATCCAGGTGAATGCCATGGATCACCATATAAAGTGTACAACAAAAGCCATCACCAGGTGTCTTTAATATCTTCTGGTAGTTGTGGAGGAAGGGACTCTGGGAGGTGTGTGGCCACCTGTGTGGATGTCAGCGTCTTCTGCTTTTTGGTACTGCAACAGGGTTTGAAAAGACGAGGATCAATGATGACCTCACCAAAGCGACCTTTGTAGACTATCCCACAGCACACCTTTTGCCTATGAAGAGAGGATCAGATTTGATACCTGCTTGGTATGAATATCAAATGATACATTATGAATTTACAGTATGTGCCAACATACCGTTTCCAGTATGACCGATCCAAAAAGGAGTAGATGGACGGAGATGACCTCCTTTGTTTGGATTCAATATCTGAACCATCATCCGACTGGTTGCTGTAAGTGGGGGACTGGGCTGGAGACACACTAGAGGTAGTGCTATGGGCATCAGAATCTGGAAGAACAATACATGTAAATTACAACAATGAATATGCATTCATGTGAATGAAACAAGGAGATAAAAGAGTGGTCATACTTTGTCGTTTTAACTTGTGAAGCTTCTTTAACTTGCTCTTTTTCTTTCCATCACTGTTCTTCATCTTCTTGGGTTTTGTCATTTTGAAACCTGGTCCTGCCCGGGCATCAACCACCTGCCAAATCACAAGAACATTTAGCTTTTTGTTTTTTTTTATACATTCACATATGTAATGTTGCCCAGAAGCATATACTTACATGGTTCCAGTTCTTCTTGGATCCATGGGGTAATTTCTTCCACCTTTTTACCAGTAAGACACAGGCATTGCAAATATCTCCAACACGCTCCTCTGACAGCCTAAACAAGTGAGTGCAAAGAAAACTGCATTACAACATATGGATACATGTAAAAATATCTTAACAAACATTGTGTACTTAAGAAAACATACCCAAAGCAGAGCCTGAAGGTTTCTTCATAACGACTGCTGTCTGTAAAACGGGAGCTGGAAGACTTGGTCTTGCAGATGCAGCAGCCGTCATTACTCCGGTATATCTTTGACTTGTGAAATCCAAACATAGTCTGATGCTGGTGTACAATCGCAAATCTGCAAAAGAAAATATGTAACAGTTGTAGTCTTTGTAATACAAGGACCGAGGATCGCAGTCCACATGAAGCAGTTTACTACTGAAAGGGGGCGGTTCCAACACGCGCAGACACAAGCGAGTCCATTCTTTAAATATTTAAACTTAACATATAAATCCTCTAAGACACTATTTCGTCGTCTTTCAAACCCAATAAAAG
The DNA here is from genome assembly GCA_030686955.1 of Odontamblyopus rebecca. Classification (NCBI taxonomy): domain Eukaryota; kingdom Metazoa; phylum Chordata; class Actinopteri; order Gobiiformes; family Gobiidae; genus Odontamblyopus; species Odontamblyopus rebecca. The sequence continues at coordinate 23,381,094 of CM060655.1, read as the reverse complement.
CCGTAAACACTATCTGCTTTTTATCTTAATCATAATGCATACAGTAAAAGTGATTGACGGAGCACAAACCATAGCGCATACAAACACAAACACGCACTTATATTGGACACTCAGACCCAAACCTAATGTACACATTTCCCGACACTCGTAAATGATGATTTTATGATGATTTCTAAATCTTGCAGTCAGACGCAACTAGGACAAACCAATCTTGTTAACGAGATTACATCTGAATAAAAATTTACTTTTGGATTATAAAACGTCAAGAAAATAACTATTAACATGCCAACAATCTCGTTAAGTGAATTTATCGCGCAGATAATGCATTTAGCGGTGAAAATACATTGCATTTGGAAAGTGTGACCAAAAAGCGGGATGCACCTCTTTTTGAAGTCAAGAAACAAAAAGCTATGGAGCCAGACTTGAATTTTATTTAACATTAGTAGTAACTCATCATATATGCATACACTTCGTAATGTTCATCCCGGTAAAGGTATGCAAAATGTTTCAGTTAAGCGACAAAGACCTTGCTTATCCCTTTAAATTCCAACTTTTGCTCCGGTGAGCGCCAAATACGGTTCATTGTTGTTAGCTTTTAGCATGTTAGCTTAGCCAGAGCTGCTAACGCAACCACGCCACGCTCTCATTGACTTCCACGTTATCCCATTGTCGAGTCGGCTTCTCTTTGTATATTGCGCTAAAACATCTACCACAAAGTCGTCAGCTTGCAATAATAACGCAAAAATATATTCAACACCATACTCAAACATTTTGAGGGTTAAATCAAAAGCGTATTTTTTGTTAAAAGCAAATAAGAGTAGACTTACTGGACAAAAACTTTGAATCTTCACCGTATTCGCTTCACACAGTGCGCATGCTCACACTACTGGTGCATACAGCTGTGTATTAGAATAACATTTGCATAAAAAAGCCGAATGAAAGGGTCGGGCTAAAATGACCATAAAAGGACTGTAGTTGTCGAGTTTGAACATCACCTCCACCAATCAGCGTTAACCACACGTCCCTCTTGTAAATGTTGCATGGCGGGAATTGTAGTCACACAAAGAGACCGAGCCATCCGCAAGTACAACCTACCGCCCTTTTCTAAACTCAATGTCCCAGAATCCACTTGCGCCAAGCCTACAAAGAAAAATAGCTACGCTACATGGCGCCAATGAGTTTGTTTACATTTTTTAGCAGCTGAACATATTAAACATGCATGGGCCTTAAGCGAATATAGTCTCGTACTTGCAATTATCAAAGAGAAGTAGTCCATTTTGCATTTCAGATGCTTTATTTTTAGTACATTTTTACACTGTACACTTAGTAAACACTACATTACACATGTCAATAAATGTACAACAGTTTTTGAAAACAAAAATATAAATCTTCCAAGATGCTCATGGACTGTACACAGATGGGCACAACACAGTCATTCCTGACATTGTTGGCACACAAAAAAGTCCTTCACATACCATATTTCTTCTGTACAGTCCATTATAAGTGAAAGGGCCCAGTAGTAACACTTTGTGGTATTATAGTGATAACTTTGATTTTGTTTTACAGATTTTGCATAGCAAGAAACTATGATAATGAGACCAGTGAGGAAAAACACGGTCACAAAAAAGCTTGTCATTTTCAGGTAAAAGCTAGGTAGGCCTACATGTAGTGTAAGGGAACATCGTGTAATAAGGGCAAAAGATGTCCAAGGATATTTACATTAAGGTTATCAATATGATCCATAAAAACCTGGGTGAGGTGACAGACCAGTTAATTGGGATCCTGCCTTTCTTTTAACCAAACACAATGTCTACTGTTGGATAAAAGTCTGCAATGTCATACTCATGCAATGATCTTCATTCACAGCAAATAATAAAATATTGGCATTTTCCCAAACCATAAAATAAATTTCATTCCTATAAAGGTAGGTGGATGCTATTTTACCACAAAGCCCCTGTCATACACATACTTATAAAGCATACTACATCACTTGCTTTACGCTCTGCAATATGACATTGGAATCTGAGTTTACAACAGAGCAAGCAACTTGACAGATTTAACAAAAAATACTGTTTTATCTGAAAAATATAAACCATTTGCTTCTCACTTTCCCTTAAATAGAACCATTATCAGCAGTTCACAATAACAAAGAAAATATTTAGCTTTCAACATTATAGCACAAGGTCATTGTCAGTAATGTGAAAATGGTCGTAATAGAAAACATATTATAACATCTAATGGCAACATCATTCAGGATAAAAATATGGACATATGTTGAAAGGCTCATTGCACTTATTATATGGCAAATGTAACAGTAGCTTTAATATAAGCCAGAAATGTCCTTTGTTCAAGTCTGATCCTGCATAAAAAGTTTCATATATGCCTTGTATCAAGTTGTATGTTCCTGATGTGACTGATGGGGAGTTGGTTTGGTTTAGATACCCACACCTTTGACGAGTGATGCCTCCAGGGTAATATTAAACTCCTGCAGAGTCTGAAGCACCCTGATCAGAGAGTTCACCAATGTCCGGTCTTTGATCAGTGCAGTGTCCTCGTACATCTGAGTGGTGATCGGACAGTCTGCCAGCAATGCTATCCAGTGATGCAGCAAGTGATCCCTAAACAAGGAAGTACATCTTTAATTTATTTGGACATTTTTTTATTCCTGAGATGTGCTTATCATTTGATAATGAAAAGAAAAGATGATGCAAAGTTGTATTTGCTTCAGTAGTAACAGAAGCATCTCTGGCTACTGGAAAAGATGGCCCATCACTAATGCACTGGAGGGGGTTTCAATCACAGCTTCCAACTTCCCCTATCTTAGGGCAGGCAACATCACAGCTATGCCTCAGGCATCTGTGGTGATGTGCGGGGTATTTGGGTCATTTGATGTCATCGTTTGAAAATGTAGATTTAAAATGTAGCTTTAATGACTACACAGTAATTGATGGCAAGTAATTGATATCCTCCTGAGTTTTATCAACAGACCTCAGTCCATATTCAGTCAATGCTCTGACGCTGTGTCCTTTTATCTGAAGGAAACCATTAAAATATCAGATGCTTTGGGAATCCTCACAGGGGATATCCAATTTTGTGGCTTTCCTACATTTCACTATGTAGATCAGATAAAGAATGGCATGTTTTATTCACAGTGCCAGAAGAGTATCGACCCATAGTAAAAGTTTTTCAACTTTGAATCATTGTCTAAGAACAGCATATATTACATAAACATCATAGTCATTAATCAGAATGAATAAAAAGTATGCCTACCTGGCTCCAAGACAGACCAGCATTTGAAACTTCCCATCTTTGCCAATATTTCTAGGGGTACTGTTGATGGCACGCATAAAACGACAAAAGTGGCGCACTCTGCTCTGCCAGTTTTCATCTGGATTCACCTCTCTCTGTTCAGCGCTTTCAAAATAAACTTGGGATTTTTCTGATAGTAAAGAAATAGGCATACATTCAATTCATACGTACATACAATCTTAGAGCACAAATTTAAAACACAGAAAATATTTACCTAAAAAGTCCCAGATAAAGACATTTTTAAATAGACGAGGTGATTTGAATCCATGCTGAAAAACTTGCTCCAGAGCCCAGACAAGGCCATATTCTCCACACAGTAGAAGAGTTAAACTGCCCCTCTGTTGAGATATAAGAATATAAGAGTTTATTTTTAAAAAAATGATTTTGTTTTTATTTCAAAAATATTTTAATAATATAGAAACCAATTATGCATTAAAATCTAAGTTTAAATCATCACTTCAGTAAAAGGACCACCAAGACCACACAAAGAATTTATGCAGGTGATGAATAATAGAGTTACATGTTGGAGCCTGTCTAGACGCCAGTCTCTCACCTCCTTTTCCGGCTTGTGGAAATGCTTCACAATCCCATTGATGGCTTCTCCAACTCCCTCCTGGATCTGCCCTGTATTTAGCTCTGGATAAGAACAAAACAAAAAGATCAGACAACGCATGTAGTGACTTGTGCTCATGTCCATTATCAACATAACATAATTTGAATGCAACTTGGTGCAAATAAAACAAGTGAATAGATTGAAATATACAGAATTATTTTTGTCATGAGTGAAATCCAATAATTCAGCAAAGTACATTATGAAAAATAAGTGACTTACTTGGTTTACTGTTTGGCGAGATGGTGACAAACCTCCTCATCATGCCAGGTGACTGCTGCATTGGAGGAGTGCGACACAATCTTTCATCATTTTCAGTGCTTGGGGTCATAAGCTCTCCAACAAGAATCCTCTCTAGACTCCCATCATCTACACCTTTGCCCAACCACCGACCGCAAGGAAATCTGCCAAAACAACATATTTTAGGTCAACAAGTGTTACAGTAAATAGTGCTTTACTACAGTTACTACTGTACAAAATATGCTTACTTGTATGTGTGTCCTGTGATTTCATTGCGGACCAAAACACACTCCACAAGCCACTTAGCGTAGAGCCCTGAGTTATCGTGACCCATTTGCACGGTGGTCAGTTTTCCTAGATTCTGACACTAAAAACAAAATAACTGACAATTAAAGTTAACCAGCGTAAAATATTAGACATCTTAAAATTGGTTGGGTGTAATGCAAGTACCGATGAGCAAAAACTGTCACCATAGCTAACCTCAAAAGTTATTTCCAAAGTATTCCTGGGGACCTGCAAAACACCGGTCTCAGCCAGTTCCCCAGAGACACACACCCAGGGGTTGGCTGTGAACATGGACCCACTTAACTTCTTACTGGAGATGACGACAACATGATATGGGATCACTGTAAGGTAAAACATAGCAGGTAAATCAACCTAAAGTCCATAAAGTCCAACTGTATAATACTTTAATGTTGCTTTGACTTTATGGTGACTCTTACTGATTGTAGTAAAGACATTGGTGAAACAGAAGTAGTCCACTGCATTGAAGGAGAGAAGGTGATAGAGAAACTGCTCTTTCTCATCGTCACAACGCAGGAAGGCATAACGTTTGTATAATTTTCTGCACATCAAAAAACAAAAATTGTTTATTATTGCAAAGATGTCAAATATAGTTTTATTTAATATAGCACAGTGACAGTGTAAAAGAAAAATGTGTTAGGTCACAGATCCAGACAGGAGACCACTGACCCACTTCTACAGATGAATTAATTATGAAAAAAATGTTCAATTATTTATTTAGAGGTAAAATGCATCAAGATGTTTTGCAATTTCAGTGACACAGATGGTGTGTGATGCACTTCATAAGAGAGGAAAAAATGTAGAGGTAAAAGATGAGTAACCAAATATTGTGCATACTTAGTGAGCTCATGATCTGAAAGCAGTTGTTTTAGGTGTCTGGAAAGTAACTTCTTCTCCATTGAGAGGCGAACCCAGGCCCGGGCTTTTCCCACATCCGTCTTGATTTCACTGATGTTCTGAATGTGCCTAAAAGGGAAAAAGAACAAGTTAAATTTCTGGTCCAAATAGTTTTTATTCATTGGGTTTTTACCATGTATTGAAAATATTATATGTTGCTGTATTGTATGTCAATTACTTGTATGCTATTTATTTCTCATTATTTTTATTCAATTCCTGTACATATTTGTGCAGTTTACAAACTAGACTGACAAAATATGCTTATTTCTGTAGTGTAGTGGCATTTCTAGAGTCAGTCCAGTGTCACTGCTGTAAGTCACTATCATGCCTGGCCTGTCCAGACACATCTTACACTCCAGCAGTGTCACGAGCTTTGTTTGCTCCATGAACATTTCTTCATGTCACCCCTCAACCCCCCTCCATCTTCACATTAGGTAACCTACTTTGCTCTGCTTGCTGTCTCCATGGTAGCAGAGGAAAACCCCACCCCACCTTACTATTACATAGCAAAACATAAACATATTTTTTTTAACATTATAGGGTAGATGATCTAACTGTGCCCAAAAGGTAATGGTTAAAAGCCAAAATATATTAGTATTATTCATAAATACTAAAGATGTATTTTACAAAAAGCGTCAGATAATGGTGGGACAGCCAATCAGAATACAGTAGTGGGTTTGAACTTGCTGACCCCACCTCTCTTTGCAGTGAGACAGGGGTCAAGTAAATAGGTTGGAAATAATGCACTGTTACACGGCATCGCCCGTTTCTTCCTACACACCCTCTCCTCCCATTTCTGTGTTAATATTTAATTAGCAAAATTACTTTCAAAGTACAGGAAAACAAGTTTGCTGATGTTAAGATATTTTATCAACAACTGTATTTTTGTTATATATTTTTATTAACTACAGTTTTTGAAATGATTTTATTTTTTAACTTTAGTTTCCACAAGGGGGCAATCTCACACTTGCCTTTAAATACGGAGATAACCCAAACAGCATCATCTAAAATGTCTTTTCTAGACTTCAGGTCTCACCTCATGTCCTGAATCAGAGAGATTTTAAGGGGGGGCATGGCTGACACCCCTCCGTCAGATTTACGCCTCTCTGTGTCATGGATAAAACCCAAGGGCCCCAAACCTCCTGGAGTAGCGCTCTTCTCTTTGCTTTCCTGATAGTGCAGCAGGTGGGACCACAAAGCAGACTTGCCCTAAAATTAAAACAGAAATGTTGCCACCCAATTCTACAGGGCATTTCAAAACAGTGAAAAATATTAAAAGTGTGGTTCATCCTGACCTGTTTAACCTGCAGCCCATGGCTCCAGATTCTCTCCAATAAGTCGCACAGACTGGCAATCAAGGTGTTCTCCTCCACCCCTGTAATGCTGACCTCTCCATGACCCAACTCCACTGCTTCCCGTCCCATCTTCTCAACTAACATGCGTTTAGTCTGTGGGACGATACAAAATGATTCAATACAAGTTTATAAAAAAAACAATCATAATAACAGGAAAAAGCAATGTAAAATGCACAAACCTTGTTCCTGCACTCCTTTAGTAACCCTTCAACAAATTTCCAGTTAGTCTGAGCAATGACAGAAGGTGACAAGTTGGACAGTTTGGGCTGTCTGATGGTAGTGCCCAGATTTCTAGCTTCTTGAATATATTTCTGAAAAATAAAAATCATTGTAAAAATGACAGAAATTCAGTTCCATTTCTTATTTACCACAGTGAAAACAAAAGTACACATATTTCAAAAAGCATTGAAAATAAAGACACTTAAGCCTTTCATGTAGTGAAGAAGCTCATAAAAAGTCTACTATATTGGCTGTTCTTTATGCTCCAGTGGGAAAGCTATGGCCTCAAACACTACAGACACATACCACATCAACAGAGACCGACTTTAAACAGGGCCTGAAGGATTGAGAGAGCCAGTAGTAGTCGAGAAACAGCAAGAGCTGCAGCTCCGGAAACAAACACTCTACATGCTGAGAGCGAGCGTGTGTCAGTGCGAAGAAGCAAAGAAAAGACAAACAAGAAGTGACAGATGTGTTAACAGACAAAAGCAGATAAATAAAAAAGATTCATGCAAATAAAATATATATAATACCTACACCTTAATTAGCCTAATAAAGTATTTGTTCATTATGAGATTCAGGCTAATAACTTAATAAAGGGGATAAAGTTCATAGTTAGGGTATTGTTTAAGTAGTTACTAAGCCTGTCAATCATTCTTAATAAACAATTTGCCCATCATGAATTAGGTCTTTGTTCATGCTTTATTGAGACTATAAAAAGTGTAGTTACTATAAAATGTTACCCAAAACATAGACAAAAAAAGGAAGATAGAAAAAAAGCCAAATGGAAATCATGCTCATCCTAGTTCAGAGCTGACTGAGACTGACTACCTCTCTCTGGTCATTATCTAAATAAAGGTGCTCTGCATGCTGCTTCTGTCGATCTCTTCTCCTCCATTGGGCAGGGGCGCTCCTCTTGGTCCACCTGCACAGGTCAAAAAATATTCACAATCAATATAACAGCATTCTTATAGTCAATACCATTTCCAATACCATAAAATACTATTTGTTATGACAAATGCTGTAGTTATTATACAGTTTCCATACTTGTTGGTGGTGGGCCCAGAAGAGAGCACATCGGACTGGAGTCGAGGGAAGAAGCCCTGCTCATAGCGGCCCTGTCCGATCTTCATGTCGAGCAGATGTGGATGCAAGGCAGTGTGGTCAATCTTGTGGACTCTCATTTCAATGGCTTTTTCTTAATTGGATACAAAGAGACACTTAACAAACTACACTAAATTAATTTTGTGATTTACAAATAACACGGACGTGGCTTTATCAATCAAGCAATGTCATCTAAAATACTGTACTTTTAGATGGGCTCTTAGTGGTTACAGAAAAAGCCTCCAAGCAAAACCCCTCTCTAACACCCACAGAGCAGACAAGTGTGAGAGATAAAAGGCTCTGAGAAAATGTTTTTCTTGTTAAGAAATGAATGAGGATTAGACAGCAATTATATGAGTGCAGAGAATAACAACTCACCCACACATATACACAATCTCCAGTCTAAATGGAAGCACTCAAAAGTCCAAGTAAGGACAAAAACACTCAAAGTAACAAATAAAGAGCATAAAGCTCCTTAACAACCAGCAAAGAGTATATAGAGTCAGCAGCAGGATAAAGATGATTGAATTACTTAAAGTTTTAAAGGGAGATCATCTGTGTGCGGTGCAAAGAGGACTCAAAGTAATGTGACTGCGCATCACCACCCAAGTAAATTCCCTATTCATTTTTTCCATAGACCTTTCAAAAAATGATAATATTCAGTTGTGCTTTTAATTTTTTTTTTTTTTTTAATTAAAAAGTCAGTGGGAAAATTAAAAAGATAACTTTACTTTCAGAACAACAGCAGGCCCCAACGTGGGAGGGACTTTTGAGCTCCAATAGATACATATTATAATATTACAACATATTATAGGAGAGTTTATGATTTATTGATATAACAATATATGAACACATAAACTCAGCCTTAGCTACATTTGGAGTAACCACCACCAAGGGATATACGGCAGAGGGAAATATTACAAATGTGTGTCGTGTCATTTTCGGGCCCAATTACATGAGGTCCAGGAGAAAAAAAATCAGCTTTTTCAAATCTCTTTTTTAGTAGATTGTCTGCAAATCACATGAACCGATAGACCCACTGTTAACTCTTAAATACTGCATCTGGTCATTTATCTTTCATGTAAACAATAAATGATATTAAGGTGCAACATTTTTACAACAAATCTTTGACCTACAATAAATGGAAGATGAATTACCTGCTTCTTCAATGTTGGTGCATTTCTGGTACATGGAAGTGCGTAGAGTGGGCGTGCGAACATTTAACATGCGTATTTTATCAACCCGCGAGTCAAACACCCTCAGTGTGTGCTCTTTCTCCTCATCATCGTGACAGAGGATTTTACTGTCAATGAACGATGCAAACATCTGTGTCTCAAGGAATCGGGACAAGAAGGGCAGGTATGGCTCTGGTTGGTCTGAGAGGAAGGAGGCCTGGAGACAAAAAGCTTGTGTTAGCTTAAAAGGGCACCTCAAAAAATTGTCTTTGATCATTAATTACAACATTAAACTATGTTGCAACCCCAAAATTTAGTATTTATACATAGCTTAATATATATTTTTCAATTTGCAAAGCTTTTGCATCCTTCTTTCAGTTTATCACATAGACTTTTTCATATAAACTTTTCTTGAATACCTTGTCAAAGTTCTGCATTTGATCCCGGTTGGTGAACCAGGACTCCTTATCTTGGCTTGGCTGGATGACAAACACCTCGTAGTCTGCAAACATCTGTGTGAAACGGTTGGCGAAGACTTCCCGAACATGAATGTTGAGTTGATGCATCTTCAGTTCCTCCTCATCACAATGAGCCCGAGCATCTCTGATCCCACTGGCATCCTCACGAACCTCCAGCTGATGGTAAAAAAGGGCAAATTAAAGGGTACAACAAAATGTAAATATAAAGTGTGTTTTGACTGTATCCCAATTATTCTTTTGACTGGCTGCTTGAGATTACAAGGCCATGGGAACGGAAGTCAAGGATATCAGCTGTGATTTATGACCAGCAGCAGCCTGAAAGGCTACATCTATCTTTAGAAAGCCAGTAAGTCAATCGTACAGATGCCAACACTATGGGGTTAAAAGACTGATAAGACCTCTACAGTAACATGTTTTTAAAATGAGGTCAGAACACAAAAGGATGACAGGCTCATATGAACCAGTGGAAAATTAATTTACAAAACTGGTTCAGATAAAGCATGTATATAATAGCACACATAACTATGTTATCATGGCACTGAGAATAAATGAGGAAATTGGCAGCTTTCATAAATTAAATATATATAATTGTTTGTTATGGCAATAGAGTACCTCCCTCTAGTGGATTTAAAGTGTTACTACAACATTCTTTTTATCCCTTCACAGATTTTTTTTTTTAAAGTAATACCTTATTTATAAACATAGTATATATATATATAATATTTGCTTTCGGAGTCTCAACATGATTTGACAGTTGTATCAAGTGAAAATTTAGTGTCCATTAATTGCAAACAGATGGATCAAATGTTTAAAATGTACAGTGCCTATTTTAAGTTCCAAATATTTTACATTAGTAGTAACATCCCTCTAGTGGCTGATAAACAAGAATCCCAGTGTGCATTTCGCATCACACTTCGCACCTTCTCCAGGCTGACTCCTGTTCTCTTCACCAGCGCCTGAAGCCTGGCGATAGTTTCATTCTCTCTCAGCAGGTAGGAGTTGAGTGGTGATGCCAAGTTGCCGTTGCGCTTGTCTGAAACCACATCCACTGAGCGCAGGCCCCTGTATTTGGGCTGGCTGTCGCTGGAGTGTGGACATCCTTCTGGGGAAATGCCAAATGACATAAGGATCTCAGAGATCTCTTGGATAAACTCCAGTTTGTTGGGAAATTGAGGTAGCTCCTCTGGTAGTTCAATGAAGTGGTTGTCAATGTCGACAAAACATAAATTAGCCTGTAGAGGACAGAGATTTGTATTTTAACCATCCATAGACATACAACAAAACATTGTATTTAGGCTCAGAAGCTAAAAGTTCAGTCATTAAAAGAAGACAATTGGAAATGTTACATCTAGAGCCTACTCTAGTAATAACAGTATAACAATGCTTGATCCCTTTTGTCCATTTAGGAATAACCTTTCCCTAAAACTAATTTTAGGGAGGTTAAAGACAACTTTAGCTGTACCTCTTGAGGCAGTTCTAGTTTAGTGCGGTCGTCCTGTCCGTTGGAGTGCAGCCCCATCAGATACGGCACAGGTGCATCTAAAAAGTGGAGGAGCGAGGCGGGCAAAATGGGGACATAAACGTGCTGCCACTGATAGGGGAACATTAAGGCTGTGATGCTTTCTGCCACCGTCATCAGTCGCTGGTAATCTGTTTACAATACAGAAAAGCTTCCATTTAATGCATGGAGGTATAAACTGAATATTTAAAAAAAAAAACAGGGCTACATCTACAACAAAACAATTCAACATGTAAAACTTACATTGTTACAGTGGCCTTTACTTAACATTGTAATACATTGTGTATAATTCCTTACAATTAAAGTAATACAATGTTTTGATCACCAGAATTGACCTAAAAACTTTGATTGGAGTGCTCTCACAGGAAGGCTATATGACCTTTGAATTATCTTGACACGTCTTCACAAAGCACCTTGCTCATGTGCTTGTCAAATTCCTTTGTCGTGAATCGTATACAAGGAAAGCATGTCTCCATCCACAACTGCATTCCTGATTTATCTGCTGACACCTTGGGTATAATGAGGAACAGTTGGGTCTCACTTTTCATGGTGCCAAAGCAAACACTTTTCCTTCTTTTGGTCATGTGGTGTCCCACGGGGACAGGCCCCTGTCCTAACCCCCTCTCAACAGGCCTCCTCTCTCAGGACAGAGACCAGAATACTAACGCTTCTTTTCTTAAACCTAGCAAATCAAAACAACTTCATGAATACAAGTGTGTTTGCAGTGTTACCCATACATTGTTTTAGACTACCGTGGCACAAATACTTTCTATATTAAGCATGTTCTTTTATACAATTTGTTTGAATGTCACTTATTGCCTGTATTTCATATTTAAGTCTTTTTGAACAGTGTGATTACTTTTTATGTTTATAACAATACACAGAGCAACAAAGTGAGATTTGGTCATACTGATATCTATCGGTAGTCTATGTTCTTTTTAGACTATGGGGGCCACCATAGTCTATTCAATTAATGGGAAACTCTAGGTTTGGTAAACCCATATGACAAACCAATTTTAACATGTATCAATAACTCATATGTTGTATGTGCTCTAAAATGTCATTGCTTTGGTTCCATCACGCCTATATAATTTTCTCCATGGCTGCCTGTCACTGAAAATCACAAGGATTTAATTGTAGCTTGCCACAACACTGAATACATTGAGTGACACATCTCTAGCCTCCCATCAGGCAGAAAATGGGCTGAATATATTACCTAACAAAACGCAATTGTTCACAGTTTTGAGGAATGTCAGCCAGGGATAGAAAGTTACATTTAATCAGAAAATCTGGACTTCGGCCTTTGATAATTTGCCGAGGTTCATTTTGTTCAGTGTGCGTTTAAATGCAAGTCCTTGTGTAACAACCCCCTGCTTCTTCTCAGCCGGCCTTTAACTCTCGCAACACCCTTCACATGCTCCGCAGTGATGAGCCTCTCGGGGGGAGGCATGATGTCACTTCTAACCAATAATAATCATCCAGCTCCATGTCTGTCCTCCCTTCCTCCGCGTCGCATGGCAACAGGACAGCTTTCCCCTCAAGGCTGCACCACAGCCCCCTGTGCTTAGTCGACCACTTGCCTTTTTGGGCTATTGTAATGGATCCAATTACCATGCCAAGTCACCAACCCCAACATCTCTGTACATTTTCTAACCGCTCCATCTTACTCTACTTTCTCTGTGCACTGTGCGGCCCTTGTGGGCAGACCATCGATAGATCAGCAATCAATAACTGAAAGTGAATGACTCATTAGTGTAACCCTAATCTTATGTTATTGTAAATTTATGACATTGATGACATTTATGATATGTTTTACTTCTTGTAAAAAAAAAAAAAAAAAAATAGACTTTCAAAATACTGGTTTGTTTATGTATAAAAGGCATTTCCAGAGAGTAGCCATACTGCTTTGCAAGTCAAATTAAATTAAACTCCAAAATTCAAAGCAAAATATGAGGTATCTACAGTAAAACAAATTGTCTGACCACCGCAGCAAAAATGAAAATAAAAGATGAGTAAGTAAGCAATTGTATTCATACTTTCGAGAAAACACTCAAGGTTACATAATATGTGGCATAATAGCTCCAACAAGCACAAAGAAGACATCTGTTGTGGTGAAACCTCAAGCTACACTTTTTATGACTATAAAAAGATTCCTTGACCAGAAAGAAAGAGCAAAAGCTAAGCATGACAGGGCACTTTTTTGTACAGAAATGTATGTGGAATGAAAAAGGCTTGCCACTAGTTCAGCTGGTTTAGATTGCTTTGAATGTGCAAGGCGTATTGATGTTAAAAAATTAACTTACAATAGAAACAGGCAGGGCAGGTCAGTACTTACGCTGTGAGTAAAGTAGTATTTGCATCTCCAGTAGCACACACGTGAAGAGCTGAAGTACATTCTCCACTCCCAGAAGCTCAAACACCTCCCCAATGGCAAAGTCAAATAGGGGCAGCTCAGAAGTGCTGGGCCGCTGGCACACCACAGGTCCATACACCCCCGAAAACTTCAGCGAGCGTCCAGATGGAGGCAGGGGCACCTCATAGAGGATGTTGAAGACATAACTTTCTAAAGGCAGAGGTGGAGGCTGTGGAGAGGACACAGCTTGGTACAGTTGCTCTAGTACCTTCCTACAGGCCTGGGCAAAAGCCATTGGTGTTATTAGACATATGCATTTAGAGACGAACAGTGTGTCACGGCTAATGTCGTAGGAGTTGAAGCGCTGCAGGCGGGAGATGGCAGGGGCGGCCTGCAGAATAGGCCTCTGCCGGGGCTCCTCCAGTCCTTTAGGAGGTTTGGGAGACGTGGGAGTGTGCAAGATGTCATACTGCTCTGCATTGTGCATGTGGTAAAGAGTCTGCATTGCACTGCAGATCTGCTTGCTGGTCACCTCCTCAAAGAAGGTGAGGGCAAAGCCATAGGTCCGAGAGCCATCCTCTCTGGTAATGATAAACGAGTGAAACTGAGGCTCTCGAGTGTCCACCTGTGTCCTAAATGACAAACCCTTTGGCATACAGAGCTGTGGGGAGAGCAAGAACAAGAATATTATAAGATGTGAGTAGACCACAACAATATGTCATATCTGTATTGAATAAATACTCATACCATCCCCACAGCATCCTGGTCAAATGGATTCCACTCCACATTATCTGGATAATGTGCTAAAACTTTGGATTTAAAAGTTCGTCGTAGTGGACTCTGCTCAAAATTCTCACCTGAAAAAAAACAGAAAATAAAATACAGAACAAATGATTATTTCACAGACTATTTAATTTGACAATAGTTGGATCAGAAGCAGTGGGCTTAAGGTGCCAGGCAAAACTCCAGAAGGAAAGCGAGTCAGCAATTTTGTATTTAGAAAAAGGTTGTATTGAATCATCAAGCTGTCAGGTGCATTATGGTCAAAACATTGTATGCTTTTTGTCAGCTTTAATGTCAATACAAATGAACTTACAGTAGTTTTGAACCCAGAGTTAAGCAGAAGTGATGCACACACCAGCAATACTAAAAGTCATTCATACTAAGGGTAGAGACAACATCAACCAAGCATCGCCCATGAAGGGAGCACCGGCTGAGTGAGAGGAACAGAAGCAGTGATTGTCAAACATTGGCTCATTGTTTGCGGCTGAAGGAGCTGGTCAAAAGGAGCAGGGTGAGAAAACCAAGATAAGAAATATGGTGCAAAAATAACGGGCAAATCCCCAAACCTGCTCAGAAAAACATAGTGAAAATGTCAGATTAGGGTATAAACAAAGGTCAAAGGTTATAGGGTGCGGTGAAGGGTTGAAGCTGTGCCCAGATTTAAAGGGAGGTGTGTGTTGCCAGGGTTACCTTCATTTCCCCTTGCTAGTTTGCCTCGCGCCCCATCTCTGAATTTAGTAGCCTCTATATACTGGCATAAAGCTACACAACAAATAAAACAACAAAAACAGAATTAAAATCCATGTTCTCAGTAGACAGCGCATCACTTCTGTTTATGCAAACACAGCTGTGCATCTGAGAGCAGGCTGCACACAGACACAGGGCATTAGCATGTCTCCGTCAGGTGGCTATGCTAAATTAAGCCAGCTGCTGGGGTTATGTACAAGGGTAGTGTTTTCTCCTCTTCATGCAGTCAGTGCTGTGCATGCAGAAAACAAAAGCTGAAAAAAAGAATCAAATAACTCAAACCTAGAATTAGATGTTAATAAATAGATAAATAAATAGATAAATAAATAAATAAATACATAAATAAATATTGTTTAATTATTTATTCTGGTTTAACAAATTTTATATTATTGCACCTATACATTTAAATTACACAAAATATTAGTTTCTTCAAACAAGCTGGGCAGTCACAGTCCAATGTAATACTCTAACACAAAGGTTCATATGTTTGTGGTGTATAATTATTAGGGTGATCAAAGAGGCCACTGAGAAAATGTGTGTTAGAATCAATTGCAAAGTGAAGGAGATTATTGGTTTTTGTTTATTTTTTATTTGCTTGTAGTACTTCTTATGGTTAGGCTTAATTTTTTAACAGTTCTTTTTACACCTGAAATCCATTCACAGGAACCTTTCCAGCTAAGAGACTGTAATTATGTAACCGTACATAGATTAAAAGTGTTGTTCTCCACACAGATCCATAGTTGGCATGTAAAGATACAGCATGTATGGCAATGGAGAAGACACAGGTACACCAAAGTGTCTTGGCACAAAATCCACAGCTTTAAGGATTAGAGGCTTAATCTGATGTGGTATCTTTCATAATCTGCCAACTCTGTAGAAAGTAGGTTACAAAGTTCAGACTGTATTTTTGAAGGAATGTGTCAGACACCAACACAATTATCATTAAGACAAGAAAGAAATGCTTGGTATCAAAATCAAGTAAAAATTAAAGCTGCAAGCGGCATCAAACGCCCCTCACGGGCCGCGCTTCGCACTCGGCCGATCCGGCGCCTTCCCGGTTGGCGCTGATGAGCCTCTTGTCACATAAACACATAAAGTCCACACACACTGGAGATGCTGATGTGCTAACATAGAAAAACATGGGCAGTTTGGGACATTGCCATGGCAACACCGTGCAAAATACAACTTTGGCCTCCTTGGACTTTTTTGTTCGGGTTGACCTGAAGAATCACTGTGCCAAATTTCACGTTCTTCAATGAAACTAATAAGTCGTTATATCACTTTGAAATGTAAGACATTTTGGAAAATTTGCCATAAGGATAACATGGGCGCTTTGACACATTGCCATGGAAACCCAGTGAAAAATACCATATGGTTGTCATTGACTTTTTTGTGTCAAATTTGAGAATATTCTGTTAAAGTAAAATATTTTTCATGAATGCTTTCGTGCATCACCATGGCAACACGAATAATAAAAATACCATATGGTTTACATTTGCTTTTTTGATTGAGAGGACCTAAAGTAATATTGGTACATTTAAAAAAAAAAAACTAAAATTTGACCCTCCATGCAAAATGTTGTTGTGTCCTGCAGGGGGCGCTATCACACCATTTTTGCTCATGTCACAATTAGTAGGCACAAAAGTTTTACAAGTGATTCAAATTTGAGGACAATCGGACTTTGTATGGTTGAACGGGAGCAAATTTAGACATTGGAAAACTGCAAAAAATCTGAATGAAATTTGCAGCTTCGCCGCACGTAAACCGTGACATTTATCCAAAAAAATCAGCTAACTTTTGAAGCCACACTTGAATGTTGAATGTACGGTGATTTTCACCCCTGTGGGTCAAGCGCTTTCAGAGGAGTTCATTCAAATGCGACGTGAGCGAAAATGCTGACTCAGCATATTTTTTATTTCAATCCAAGATGGCCGCCTTCTAGTTTGTCAGGGGGCGTGGCCATAATAATATTTTTTTTCTGTCGTCACAGGATGAATGTCTGTACTGAATTTCGTAACTGTACGACAAACTTTACGTCGGGACGTCTCCCATAGGCGCAATGTATTTTCACTTTTGCAGGTGGCGCTGTTGTGCCAGTTTTTTTATGTGTGTGTTTTCATGTGTGTGGAATGATGATTCAAACATATTTATTGTGTAGGTTTATTATTATACAAATTATTGCTGGGTGTGCAGTGTGTAGCCTTTTGTTTGGGTTTCACTTCACTTTTTTCCATGTAAGAAGATGACAAGGTTCTTGTTTGTGTCATAAGCCTGAGAGTCAAAAGATCTGTCACATGTTGATGATGTGGTTAAAAGATGAAAATCCTTAAGGCAAACACAGATAACAAAGAGGGCTCTAAGAATGATTATTATGCAAACAGTCTAAATAACTCTAAACCTTGTATTGATGATTCATTTAATGTAGAGATGTCACAGATCATATTTATTTACCTGAATTATGACAATTAACAAAAAAATCTTGATATCCCTACTAAATAACCCTAGACCTTTATTTTCACATATCTTAATTTTACAATTTGAAACCATTTTGGAGAGTTAAAATAAAAAAATGTTTTCAAAAAGGCGGCAAAAAGAGCAGAGTAAAAATAAAAATAACTATTACATTACAGCGTAATACTCTAATCAGGTAAATTATATTTGTGTACTGTTGATTTTACAGTGTATTCATGTTTTGTGCGCTTCTTGAGAGTCTTGTACCTCAACCAACATTTACAGATACATTTTAGCACATTTCTAAATGAATGACATAAGATGATCCAATTACCTTCATCATGATAATTCAATTGTTTCAATATTGTCTACCCCAGTACAGTATTGATCATTTCTGTCACTGTGTCTTCAACAAATAGCTTTAGCTGAAAGTAAGCATGGAGCGGAAGCTGAGAGAGAGACAAGCGTCACAGAGCTGGTTTTGGTCGTCTCGTAAAGCCAAGGACCACCCCCATATTTCAGCTCTCTTCCTGTGTACACTTGCACTCAAGACTACAGCAGTTCAGCCCACTCTCCTCATGTGTACTGCGCTCAAAGGCTGAAGTCATCGGAAATATGATTTGGCTTTAAGTGGGAAAATATAGGATTAATGGTTATTGTTGTAGGAAAAAACCTATTGTGATAGAAAAACAGCTACAAGAATATTTCTGGCCAAACAAGTGCAACGAGTAAGATTATGAAGGGAGGATGAAGGGAGGATGAAAATGCAACATAAAAGCATAATTACAGAGAATTAATGAGTGGATTATGTCCTGACTTTAATTACAGTAAAAACATCAAATTAACATCCATGCAACATGAACCAATAAAACTTTTGGGTTGGAAAGGTTGACCATAAATGGTAAACAGTTAAATAAAATAGGATGCAGGAACAGTTCTGAATTTAACATTACATTCACAAGTATTAAACAAGAAGAGATATTTTAATGTACATTTTTATTATAATTATTCGATTAAACCACTCACAAGTACACTCAGAAAAAAATAGAAAAATACAGATCTAATTAGTCAACTTTTTCAGGATTTGATCCACTTTTCCAATCTTTTTGATCACTCATTCATTATTCTGGCAGGCCAAGGTGAGTGCACAGGAAGTCACTGAACCCTATGTTAAGTTAGAGGTTGTGCTCTGAGAACATCTGCTTGGAGGCGTGGGATTGGAGTGCAGAGAAAATACACTTTCTTAGGGACAAGAATGTGCAGGCTTAATTACTCAGTCATGATGGGAAAGAATGTAAAGGGTGGCCTTTTAAGATCGACTGAACAAATCACATGTGCTCTATGCAAACACAGAGAAAAAGCTACATTGCACACCAGACTGACAGTGTCTACACAGGCTGATAGAAATGAGAAAAATAAAATAATAAGATGAAGAATTTAATCAGGTAACAATAAATGGTTTTTCTGAATGCATTTCTGTAAAAGTATGCAAAAAGTCAAGACTTAAACCTGTGGGCTAAAAGGCCACCATCAATTAATTTTAATATTCAATTGACTAATATAGCCAATTACTACGCAGTTCTAACATCATATGAAATTCCCATAAAATAAATATATTTACGTGATGAATACACATTTTGAACTACAATAGAAAAGTGTACTGTAAAAAAACATTGTATTACATGTATGTACAGTGATGGCAATCTTCACACCTTTGAATATATAAAACCCACAAACTCTTATGATGCTTTCATGTCGTCCCATTGAATATATTGTTTGCTGGGGAGGCTTTATGGGTGTATGCCAGAGACACTGAAAAGGATATTTAGCATATGAATGAGCGTGGCCAGTGTGCGAGTGTACTTATGTCCCAGCGCTCCAGTTTTCCAGTGAGGTCTATGAGGGAGCCAGTAATACAAATGCTAATACTCCCCGTGTGGCCCAGAGAAGGCTGACAAAAAGCAATGGTCATTATAACATTTTATTTCACTCTTTCAACATAAGTCAGGGTCACTGCTTCAAAAATGAGGAACATAAGAGATATATAAGAATCAGAGAAAGTGGCAAACTATTGGTCATGACATTTAATCTAATGGACTTTCAATGTGTAGAGCTTCATTAATCAATTAATCCAAACAATTAATAAAAAGAATAGATGCTATATTAAGTGACCAGCAAAACAGTTGTTACTTGTAGCCCCATTCTACCAAGCCAGACAAATAACTCTGTAGGACTAAAATGTAAAATGAGGCCAAACCACAACAGAGACACTGCCACTTGTACATGCATTTTACACCATGACCCTGATTAACTGTAAACAAAGACTGATTCATCATCATCGTACCTGCAGCACACATTCACCGATACGATCAACAGTCTATGAGCTATAACAGTGGAATTTCCACTTCCTTTCCTTTCAGTAACTCCAATGTGAAACAGCTGATAAGGGCAAACCCCAACCTTCAAACAGCAAGCACCAACAAGATTAGAAAAAACAAACAGCTACAGAGCACCGAGAAGACTCCATTGCAACTACAGATGTGTGTATGTGCTGCTGAAAGAGTCAAGATGTGAAAATATATCTAAAGTAATAACCAAATAAAGATTTACAAATTTACAGTACAGCGAAACTAAGCCAACCAAATGAACGGTTGAAGGCGACGAATGAGCTTCTTAATTTATTTTTGTCACTCTTTCAGTAAAACCCTTTCAGGAAGAAGAATCAAGAAGTAGAAATGGGAAGTACAATGATTTTTAAGTTTGTACAGAAAAAGATACCTGAACTTTCTTTGATGAAGCCAAGGAATTTCCCTGGACACTACTTAGTCATTTCCAGCATGTGCTTACACATGAAATACTTTAATCTGATGTGAGCTGTGACATCACTCCAGAGAGCAAAAGTCATACAGCTGCTTTAAGGTCATTGCATCAGTGACTCGTCTAACCACAAGCAAATTCACCTCAACAGGTGCTCTAAGGAGCAATGACAGTAGATTTATTCACATCAATTACTTAGACACTAAAGTACAGGTGACAAATCGTGGTGTTGAAACATTTTTGTACTCGGGGTCTGTTAGGCAGATAAATGCTGTTATTATTGTTATCTTCCAGAGGTCTACCACAACCAATCCTCTGTCAGTAAAAGCATGTGGTTTCTAATATGAAAAATGTTATCAAATTTTAAAAAAATGTTAGCACATTATTAGGAGGAAGGAGTAGGGAGGCAAAACCAAAGTTATAGTCAATTTATTGCTACAACAGACTAGCAAACTAATACTCTTGAGCATGATCCCTGCTTCAGAAAGGTTAAGCAGTCCAATTACTACATGCATGCTTTCCTTCAGTCTTAAACAAGATAAAATATAGCACATATTAAGTTATATGAAATAAGAAATTAAACTTCTTTAGATACATTTTTAAAATATCCTGCTATGAAGCTACTAGAAGGTTTCATGCACTGGGCGAATGGGGATTCAATCCCAGGTTAATCTTACGGAGAAGTCAACAACCATCTCCAACCATGTCAACATCTATGTAAATAGCATTGTACACACGTAGCTTGACATATTATTGTAAAAGACAAATTCATCAAGCCACAAACAAAAATAAGAGTATATGTTATAGCAGGTTATAACATGTTGACAAAGTATATTGCATTCACACAGACATAAACAAAATGTACAAAACAATCCAATAGCCCTTTGGTGTACGGCAGCACAGACAGGCTGCGAGGCCTTGCGTTATCCTCCCTGGACACACACGCAGTCTGCCCTCCACTCAACCACTGGTCTATTGTATGATTTATCTAATTAAATACATTGACACAGCAAAACAATCACAATATTTACCATGTATAATGTTCAATGAGTTCTGATTAAATACACCACAGCATCAGTACCGCATTACCCTGGTGGCTAGCGCGCTTACCGGACAGTTCGTCGGGCTCCAGTCCGCTTTCGGTGTCGAGTCCGCAGATCACAAAATAATCTGCGAATCGGCAAGAACCGGAGCTGAAGCCGGTGGTCATTTTGAGACTGGTCCAATGGTACACTTATGCTCTGGACGGGGAGCATATTAAACAGCCCCTGGGAGGTGATTTGCCTCTGCCATCACGGATGTCATCAGCGGTACTGAGCCTCGAAATCACTACCGATACTCAGCAGCGTTCAGAAACTGCAGCGACCGCGGGCACATCCGCCCACGAAGCTTCAGAATAAAACCGCCTGTGGGATAATAACATAGATCCAACCATAGGAGAATAACAGAAAAAAAAACTGCCATGAGATGAGAAAACATGCATTTTAGTAGCATGAAAATAATGGCTGTTGTGGTAGACATGATGATGAAACAATTGTTCTAATTTAGGGATTAGAGCTACATTCATTGGGGGATAAAAAGCCAATACGAAAAATAGTATGTTGACTAAAAGGTAGGGAGGGTAATGATGCTGAAGCAACACTATACATCTCCGTAAAACATCTATATCAATAAATAATAATAAAATCATACTCAACCAACAGGATTTAGTTCGACCCTGCCCTCTAGTGGAGATGTAACTAACATGATTGAACCAAAGTCCTGCAATCTGTTTGGTTCTTTAGCGATTGTTTAAGACATCGCTTAAAAATAGCTGGTGATGAGAGTAGTCTTCCGAATACGCATAAATACAAAAGTAAGGAATATTATAGCGAAATCTATCGCAAATATTTAACATAAAAAAGCAAAAGTGGACATAATCCTCATTCTCTGTGGTTGAATTATAATTTAACAATTTAATGATCAGTGCACACTATGAAGGTTTCAAATCAGAGATCAAATTATTAAAACATCAGATTAAAACAGAGCAAGTTTAACAGATGAAAGACAATGTAGGTTATTTCTATGTACATTCACTGTGTAACTTAATCTTCCACAACTTTAGCAGCAATATATTTTCATATAGCATACAAACACCAAGACCAACATTGTGAAAAAGGAAAAAAAAAAACATGCAAAGCATGCAGGATAATTTAAATATTTCTCAAAATAGGCACCATCCACTCTATTCCAGTGCTGTCAGCAGGCACCTTTAAGACTGTCAATAGCATTGAGGTAATTGGGGGAGTGCTGCACATTTCCGTCTATCTCTGTATTAAAAAGGTATAGTATGGTATTACAACAGTGCGTAATAACCAGGTTAAAAGGTAAAAAAAATACAGTCAAGTTATTCTTAAATGGCATTTATCAAATGTCAATCTTGTTGTGGAGTCTTCTTTTCTGATGTCAATTGAACATTTTAAGGTCATATGACATTAATTAATCAATCATGATTAATATGACATGACATGTGATTAACGCTATCCACAATACAATCAAAGCACATATTAGCTAAACTTTAATAAATACACAATAGCATTTGAGAGAAGAATGTGTGGCAGTAAAATCAACTGCAACTGTCAGTCAAGTCTACCTTGCCAACACATACATTGGCAATTGTGCACCTGGTATAAAAAGTTGAGATTTTTTTTAAAAGGACACAAATTTGTTCAATCATTAATTTGGGAATTATTGCTGTCAACATATACTTGACCTGATTTGAACAATAAATTTTAAGAACATACACAAAATGAGTGTGAAGGTACTGCAAATGGAACAGAACATAGATGTTGCAAAAACAGTATCTGTATCTGTTGCAGTATTATCAACTAATCAAAACACTGAAAAAAGCGGTCTTACCATTCTATGCTACCTGTAGCACCTTCAAATAAAATTAGCTATAAATTATTCGATTTTAAAATGCATACAAATAACATAACTCACAGAAACTTTTAACCAATGCAAACAGCATGCCTTGCAGTACAATGGACCACTCAACCACTGCATGCATTTGGTATTATCAGTAAGTTCTTGTTGAGCTGGTGGTCAGTAACCAGCATCATGAGCAGTGTGGATGCAACCAAACACACAGCCAGTTGAGCGGCAGCTGCATTGTTCCTGAGCTGAGGAGGAACACAAGGAAAACATGAGGTGAAGCACTCTACTCCAGTTTCTTCTGTAGTTTCCTCTGGAAACACACAGGTAAAATGGAGAGCACTGCTAGTATCCCCAGCACAGCCAGAGAATTCCAGGACACAGCCTCTCCAGCTGTGGTCAGTTTATACAGTGTTGTCCCAGCGTTTATGGCAACAAAGGACGGCGGTGCAACTCCTGAAAAAACATGAAAATATAATTATTGAACATGAAAATATAATTATTGAAAAAATACAATTTATATTTATAACTTATTTATAAGTTACCTAAAAAGGTACCAATAAAAAACACCCCTAAAGGCACATTGATGACAGGGGATGTTATATTGATAAACCAGTTGGGAAGAAACGGGGTGATTCTCAGGAAGATTATGTAATTTATCAAGTGATCCCTATGTTTGTCCACCTTTAAAAAAAATGACATGAAATTAAATTTAAACCTAAAGCATGGGTATGTTAATCATTACACATTTTGTATATTTTACCTGTTGAGACCATTTCTGAGCTTTGTCTGTGAGATATTTGTAAACCACGGGTCTGCCCACCAAGTAAGACAGCATATAACAAAAAGAAGCCCCCAGGCCAGAGCACTGAAAAGTAATACACATTTTTATTATGCACAAAACTATGTAAAATAATATTACTTTGAAGGCATTTTATGTTGTGTGTGATTTGATGGAGGTACAAACATGCATTTCACTGTATTGCAGTGACCAGAGTATAATACTGAAAATTATTTTTAAAAAACAGTAAATGGCTATGCATGATTCATATGACACACTTCAGATTACATATTCTGTATTAATGTATATAGCATATTAAACATACCAGGCACACCAGGAATAAGGCCAAGGGGAAAGGATAGAGATATCCTGACAGGATACTTAGAAAAATTGATCCAGGTATCGCAAATGTTTGAAGGCTAAGATTGGTGTTAAGGTACAAACAGAGTATAATTTTCTCACTTTTTCATATCAGTGGTAGCATATTAACTCAGGTTTAGTGCTGAGATATGATTAAAAAAATAATCTTTTTAACACAAATATATGTTTTTTTTTTTATAATAATGTAGATTTTATTGGCCATTCATATGGTTATTGCATGACCAATTGTGAATTCTTACTACTTTACAATACAGAGAGAACATGTAATTGCTCAAAGGATACAAAACATATGTTGCAAAATATGCAACCAACACTTGAGTGTAGTATGTATCTTTGTATTTGGACAGTACTGTCCCCAAAGCTTTGGCATCTTCCATATCTTTAGGGATCTTGATTTTCTCCATTTCGTCTCTGAAAGACATCCCAAAATTACATCTTAAACTGCATTTGCAATACTAGATTTCTAAACATGTAACACATTACATGGGCCTTCATATCATAAAATAATAACCAAACTCTTACTCAGAAAGCTCAGGGAAATGTCTGTAGACCAGGTACATGAAAGTGGCAGAGCATGTGAAGATGAAAGCCAGAATAAGAAGTGACATCCGCGCTGACCCTTGAGCAGGTTGAGGGGATTCTGTGAAACAAAGCAAAGTTATCATAGAAATAAATTTGCTGCTGTTGTTAAGGGGGGACAATGATTTAAGGAAGGATTTTTCCTATTTTATATGAGCAGTTGCAAAATGTGCAGCTAAAAAGTTGTTTGTTCTAAAGTGAAATTAAATGAACTGCCTCTTATAACAAATCAAGAAATTACCCACGAATAATGCGTTTTTGACCTCTGCTCACCTACTTGCCGTGTATATTTACACAACAGTGGAAAATGACCAACGAGTTACTCGAAATGTCGTCAGCAATATTTAGCCGACTCTGCCCATCACTAACTACATTGTTTGAACATTACAGCAAGTGAGAGAAAACCATCCAGCAAATCGAGGGCCACGTCCTCTTAAAACAGCGAGCGCCAAAGAAATATCTATTGACAGCCTTTTGAGTCACATAAGATGTTTGTTGCTCAAGGGAGTCGTTGCCTTCTTCTGTTTAGCGTTTAGCCGCAAGCGTAGCATGGACATACCTTTGACTATCGGTGTTTTACTCGCATCGTCATTTGATTCCGCATGTGTCGAGGAGAGGCCGTCGATTTCTTGTCTTTCTCTCCGCCTTTTAGCCATTTTTCTTGGCTCAAATCAGTTCAGGGACTAGAAAATCGGTAACAGAAGCGAAATCAACCACAACCGGCGAGTCTCTTAGTACCGTCTTGTGACGAAATGCCGTGACCTTTTACCTTCGTATCCGGGCAAAGGAAACAGCGCCACCTATCAGAAAATCATTATTTCTATGGGAGCATGAGAGAAAACTCAAGTCAGGACCAATGATTAAGTTTTGGATTGCACGAAAATAAAAACAGTTGTAGACTGTTTTACATATATATATTACCAGTTGAAGAATATATTTCAACTGGGATTGGGAAATCAAATATGGACTAAAAGGCTTTGACTACAACTCCCAGCGAGGCCTGAGCGCCGCCGGATGTGCATGTTGCACAAGTGCGGCTCTGAACTATCCGGGTACTTCTCCGCTCCTTCCTTTCGCGCCGGGTAACCGGAGAGCTGTGCGTCCATGTGCGCAGTGACTGTGAATTAACGGACCTCTACAAAACTAAATCCGAGTCGTAAGCAGAGTTCTCGTTATGGATCCTGACGCTTTGATCGAGGCCCTTCGGGGCACGATGGACCCCAATCTGCGGGAGGCCGCGGAGAGGCGGCTGAACGAGGTAAAAGTCTGTCGGGTAACGATGGAAATAGTGGCGCGGTCTCAGCGCGGCCTCCGTTCACAACATCAAGATGGAGCGATCTCCATTACCCTATGCGAATCTGCGATGTGTCCCGTCACTCGATACGCAGTGATACTGGCTTTTTAGATGCACTGCCATATGTGGGGCTCATATTTAGTGACCTAGTGTTATTTTCCATCCACGATATCTAACGTGTCAGGAATGAGCACAAGTGTTAGCCCAAACCGAGCCAGCTGTGCCGCTGTATCCCGTTAGCGCTCTCTGCCTGATTTGTGGCAGTAATTGCTATGGCTATTGCGCACTTTTTTCGTAATTTCTGCTAGAGTGTACACTTCTCCTTACTGTTACTGTGTTTGGCTGAATTTGAGGCCGGTTGATTGAGAGGTTATGGTCAGTGCCACATTTAATGGCAGGCTCAGCGTGTCTGTAGCTAAACGAGGCGAGCTAACCTTACTGCTTGTGGATGAGCCGCTGCTCACGTGTCACTGTGGCAATACTTCAGATAAACAAGTTTATCTTCTCCGAAGTTATAAATATGACCTGAAATGCTTCCGTTACATCCAATTCACACATATAAATTATAGCGATTTTGGATTGCACATGACATTTTTATTACTTTACAAATGCTCATACGTGTCATTAGCATTGCTTTAGTTTTATGTTTTCAACCTTTTAAAAAAATGTGTTGTTTCTATTTGTCCTTCTATCCATTACGTTAGAAAGCATCTCAACAACGCACATTTGCACATGTACCTTTGTTTTCTTTACTTTTCACAAGTGAAGAAAATGTATTATTTCATAGATTATTTACGGTATTGGTTAAATCACTTACGTTTGTTAAACCTCCTAGCCTGGCGTCCACAGTTCTTTTTCTTTAGCACCCACATAAGCATGAGTAGTGCAGTGCTCACATGCCATGACAATGTAGTTTGGAATGACTTCACTTCCAGCCTGTGGTAATTGTGCTATCATCCAGTGAAGGCTAGAGGCATTTTAAGTCATTGCAGTGTTTATGAATGCATGGTATCAGTGATTCATTTGTTCATTACAGACAAGCAACTTTACAGCAATAACAGTCTCATCTTAGACAAATGTCTGTTTCTGGTTCACAGGCTCACACCCAGGTTAACTTTGTGTCTACTCTGCTGCAACTCACCATGTCTGGTCAACTGGATTTGGATATCAGACAAGCAGGTAATTAATAACTTATTGTAAATTGAAATCTTGACAGTACAACACATTTGCATTGCTGTTGCTTATAAAGTCTGTGTCATTGTGTTGGATTTTGATTGCCCTTCCTGTAGTCAGCGGTCTGGCATGTGGTAAACTTGCACTCCTTCATTCCTTGAGCTCTCCCTGTGAGCCAAGGGTGCCCTCACTTTGTAGACCTGAACGCAACTGACACATTTGTGCCACATTCAAAACATCTGAACTTTTCAGTGTTCTTTCTGATGTTGTTTGGATTTCTGTGCTCTGTATTGTATGTGGGTATTTGTAAACATGTTGTTTTTGTATAAATAGGTGTAATTTACCTTAAGAACATGATCACTCAGCACTGGAGTGATGGTGATGACTCGGTCACTGACACACCAGCCAATAACATCCCTGAGGCAGATAGGGACTTTATTCGAGAAAACATAATAGAAGCCATCATCCACTCCCCTGAGCGCATCAGGTAACTATGGCCCCATATAGTCAAAAATTAGATGCCACACTGCTTTTTCTGTGGAAGCTTTAATTGACTATTATTATACTTTTACTTTTTCCAGAGTCCAGTTAACAACGTGTATTCATCATATGATCAAGACTGATTATCCTGTAAAGTGGAGGTCCTTTGTGGACAAAATTGCTTTCTATCTACAATCGGATAATAGTGGATCCTGGCTTGGAATCTTGCTTTGTCTTTACCAGCTTGTCAAAAACTACGAGTAAGTCAATCTCTCTGATGTTTAAGTGTTATTACAGTCGATAGTCTAACATTAACTCTGTGAAACAGATACAAAAAACCAGAGGAGCGTCAGCCTTTGATAGCTGCCATGGATGTTTTCATGCCCATGCTCAAAGACCTCTTCATCCGGCTTCTCCCAAACCCCTCCAGTGAGTCTGTCTTGATCCAGAAACAAATCCTCAAAATCCTCTACGCCCTCTTCCAGGTAACTGCACTGCATGTTTTCTTTTGAATCTATATTTTGATATGTTTGTCATACCTTTTTCTTTTTATCTATTCAGTACAACCTTCCCCTTGAGCTAATCAAAAGACATAATCTAACAGAATGGATGGGAATCTTCAGGACGATAGTGGACAGAGATGTTCCTATTGTAAAGGCACATTTATGTCAATGCATTGAATGTTTTTGGTGATACTGTAGAATTTTGTTAATGTGTATTCTGTTATCTAGGAGACCATGCAGACCGAAGAGGATGAGCGCCCTGAGCTGCCGTGGTGGAAGTGTAAGAAGTGGGCACTTCACATCTTGGCTCGACTGTTTGAAAGGTGAAGCCTTGAACTGTTCACATGAAAGAAAGATAGAAAATCTTTGTTTCTAAAAAATAATCACTTATAATGGTATTCTAGGTATGGCAGTCCAGGCAACACAACCAAAGAGTACACAGAATTTGCAGAATTTTTCCTCAAAGAGTATGCAGTTGCAGCACAGCAGGTATGTTGGCTATCTTTCCCCATCCTGTATAGATCTGAAAGGGAAATTTTAAAAAAATCATAGTATTCTGTTTTTTTTTTTTTTTTTTTTTTTTTTTTGTAGGTACTCCTTAAAGTCTTATACCAGTATAAGACATCACAATATGTTGCTCCTCGGGTACTCCAGCAGACTCTCAACTTTATCAACCAGGGCATTGCACACGCACTGACGTGGAAGAATCTCAAGCCACACATTCAGGTATAAATTAAGTTGATATAACTGTTGAGTGTGAGCTATATTCTCAAAATCGTGGGCTGGGTCGCTGATTCTTAACTCATTGTTTTTGTTTTGCAGGTTATTATTCAGGATGTGGTTTTCCCTCTCATGTGTTATACAGACAGTGATGAGGAGTTATGGCAGGAAGATCCCTATGAGTATATTCGCATGAAATTTGGTACACAGAAAACCATGACATACACGGTATATAAGTGCATGACTGAGTATTAAGTTTCTTTTGCTCATAGATGTTTTTGAAGACTTCATTTCCCCTACAACAGCAGCACAAACACTACTGTTCACTGCTTGTATGAAGAGAAAAGAGGTGTGGTTTAAATGCAACTCATACATCTTATGTTATTGGTCTAAATTTAGCCAAATGACAGGTTTTGATACTCTGATCAGGTGCTACAAAAGACCATGGGCTTCTGCTATCAAATTCTTACAGACCCAGCATCAGACCCCAGAAAAAAGGATGGTGCCCTCCACATGATAGGATCATTGGCTGAGATCCTACTCAAGGTTATTTTTAACTTGATGTTTTACCTATTTTCAAGGTTTTAAGTCACTAACGTTGCAATTCATTTGTAACAGAAAAAAATTTACAAGGACCAGATGGAGTTCATGCTGCAGAATCATGTCTTCCCCCTTTTCCGCAGTGAACTGGGATACATGAGGGCTAGAGTAAGCATGATTGGCCTTAAGACTTATTCACAGTTGATTTGTTAATTTGCCAAACTTTGATTAATTTCTGTTAATTTAAACTTAAAGGCATGCTGGGTGCTGCATTACTTCTGTGAGGTGAAGTTCAAAAGTGACCAGAATCTGCAGTCTGCTCTTGAGCTCACTCGACTTTGCCTGATAAATGACAATGAGATGCCAGTGAAGGTAGAGGCTGCTATTGCTTTGCAGGTTCTCATCAGCAACCAAGAAAAAGGTATGTACTCTGCATTTTAACCCTTTTTTAATTATCTAAAATGTAACTAATTTACACTTTAAATCTTGTTTCAGCCAAAGAATATATTACTCCGTTCATCAGGCCCGTGATGCAGGCGCTCCTTCACATCGTCAGAGAGACTGAGAACGATGACCTCACTAACGTCATACAGAAGATGATCTGTGAATACAGTGAGGAAGTTACACCCATAGCAGTGGAAATGACACAACATCTGGTTGGTACAATTGATATCTACAACTCTGTTGTCTATACCACTGCTCCAATGAAACGTATCACTAAATTAATACTTTAATTATTGCTTTTTATTTGTACTTATTAAACTTTCTTCAGTGGATTGGAATCTAATTGTTTGCATTTTCAGGCAATGACATTCAACCAGGTGATTCAGACGGGGCCAGATGAGGAGGGAGGAGATGACAAAGCAGTGACAGCCATGGGCATCCTCAACACCATTGACACGTTGTTAAGTGTTGTAGAGGACCACAAAGAGGTGCGCTGCTGTTGCCCACACTCGCTCGTCATCTCCATAGAGCCTCTTCAGTCTGACGGAGCTTCTGCCAACACACTTCAGCCTCCCACCAACTCCTGGGAACACGTTATGTTCTCGCCATGTTCAAAATGACTCACAGGCTGAGCCACACACTAGAAATAGTGGTCAGGCAGACAGCCATTTCTGACCAAACTAGAGCCATTCCATTTATAAAACCAGAGAATGGGAAATCTGACATGCATTTATTAGCAATTAATTTTTTTTTATTGTTAAAATGTGTTTATCCACCTTTGTAAATTTAGTATTTTGTGTGATTTGTGTTTCAATCTGGTGATTCATTTTCTGTGCTCTTGTAGATCACTCAGCAGTTGGAAGGCATTTGTCTGCAGGTTATTGGAACTGTGCTGCAACAGCACGTTCTTGGTAAGCTCACTAGGCAAGCCTATAGAATGGCATTCCACCTCATTGCTGGCCTTTATGTTTAAGTGTGCTAATGAAAAAACATTTTCTGTTTTTCAGAGTTTTATGAGGAGATCTTGTCCCTAGCTCACAGCTTGACATGCCAGCAGGTGTCACCGCAAATGTGGCAGCTGCTTCCACTTGTCTATGAAGTCTTCCAGCAGGATGGGTTTGATTATTTCACAGGTGCTTGCTTGTTCTTACAACATGTGCACTTTTTATTATGGTATACGTGGTTACAGAATTTGTAATAAATGCTATAAATTGCTTCTTTCAGATATGATGCCACTCCTTCACAACTATGTCACAGTAGATACTGACACCCTACTTTCTGATACCAAATACCTGGAGATTATCTTTAGCATGTGCAAGAAGGTCAGAAAACAGAAGTTCTATTGCCATAAACTATTTTTAGATGTGAGCCTTACAAAACATTTCCCTCAGATCCTAACAGGGGATCCTGGTGAGGACCCTGAATGCCATGCTGCTAAACTATTGGAAGTTATTATTCTTCAGTGCAAGGGTCGTGGCATTGACCAGGTTAGTAAAAGTAAAAATGTATTGTTTCATGTATGGGAAACACCCTGTTACTTGATGCTTGAATAAACATAATGTTATTATTGCAGGTGGTGCCCCTGTTTGTGGCTCTTGCACTGGAGCGTTTGACGCGGGAGGTGAAGACCAGTGAGCTGAGGACCATGTGTCTACAGGTCGCCATAGCAGCACTTTATTACAGCCCTCCTCTTCTCCTCAACACTCTGGAGAATCTCCGCTTCCCCAACACCACCGAGCCAATCACTAACCACTTCATATCACAGTGGCTCAAAGACATTGACTGCTTCCTTGGGTAAACAAAGATTTGATACATTGGAGTCATTAAACCACTGACCCCACTTGGGCTACAACTTGGTGACAACAATAGTATAATTCTATATTTCTTTCCTCTGCAGACTACATGACAGAAAAATGGCCATTCTGGGTCTTTGCGCTTTGATGGACCTTCAGCACAGGCCTCAGGCAGTCAACCAAGTGGCCGGTCAGCTCTTGCCAGCTGCCATCATGCTCTTCAGCGGACTCAAGAGGGCGTATGCTTGCCGGGCTGAGCATGAGAATGATGATGACGATGATGAAGATGGGGAAGAAGACGATGAAACTGGTAGGATTTTTTATTATCTTTTGTTTTGTTTTTTTGTATGAGATCATGAGCCACACATTTTTTGTTCGTGTATGTCCACTTAAAACATAACTCATGTTACCATTCCTGTAGTAGACTGAGCCTAAAACCAGACTTAAACTGTACCCAGAAAAGTCAATAATGTTTAGTTTCTACTTTTTTATAGCTGAACTTAACAGTGATGAGGACGATATTGATGAAGAGGGGCAGGAGTATCTGGAGATGTTGGCAAAGCAGGCAGGAGAGGATGGAGATGATGAAGACTGGGAGGAAGATGATGCAGAGGAGACGGCACTCGAGGGATACACTACTTCAGTAGACGATGAAGACAATTTTGTAGACGAGTATCAAATCTTCAAAGCCATATTACAAAGTAAGAAAATTACTGATTAGCCACTAAATGTGTTATGAAGCAGTGCAATGATAATTCTTTTCTTCTTCCAGACATTGAGCTCCGTGACCCAGCGTGGTACCAGGCACTGACACAAGCACTGGATGAGGAGCAGGGAAAACAGCTTCAGGACATTGGCACACTCGCAGACCAGAGACGGGCAGCACACGGTATGTAAAGATCTTCTAGGGATTATTGGAGGCATTTGTCTCAAGTGCAGTATGCTTTATATACTCTGGGATAAATTACTGATGTATTTTCTTTGTGTCTCTGTAGAATCCAAAATGATTGAGAAACACGGAGGATACAAGTTCACAGCACCTGTTGTACCACCAACGTTCAACTTTGGGGGTGCTGCTCCAGGAATGAACTGAGTTCTCC
Source organism: Odontamblyopus rebecca (assembly GCA_030686955.1). NCBI lineage: Eukaryota > Metazoa > Chordata > Actinopteri > Gobiiformes > Gobiidae > Odontamblyopus > Odontamblyopus rebecca. The sequence continues at coordinate 23,348,032 of CM060655.1, read as the reverse complement.
ATTCTACTTTTTATTACTCTGTGACTGATTGTAGTGAAGTGAAAAAGCTTGTGTTGTTCCCTTAAGTAGTGGTTCCAGAACAGGTTCTTCTCAGTCATTCTTCAAACTGTTATTGGAAGTCCACCAGAAGACTGGGGAAAGCAACCAAAATGTAACCAGTGGCTGAGGCGAACAAACCAACTTAAACTTGAGTACGATGCAAGAGAAGATGCTCTGAACAACGTTGTCTTTTGGAGTCCAGTGGAGGGGAAGCTATAATGGCAACTCTTCCCCACTCAAACTAAATTGGGGGTTAATAGCAACACATTAGAAAATGGGACAAAATCCATTTATCACTGAGGCCTAGAGGCCATGTTATACCTCTGGTTGTGGTGATAACATTTATCTCCTGCATAAACAAACAGGTTTATGTACATAGAAGCCAAGGTTATTGATTTTTTTTTTTTCAAGTAGCCTTGAAAATGACCTAAGGCATTTGTAAGGTATCAACAGCTGTATTCATATGTAGCATATTGGATACTTCATAGCACTATGTGATGCCTGATCTCTGTAAATTAATAACTAGCACTTTCATATTGTTCAGGTCTCCTAGCCTTCTGTATTGGACTGCAAATTTTTTAATTGAGGACTATTTAAACTGAACCGCTGTAACTTTGTTACTTGGAAGTGACTTCAGTAATGGCTGGTTGTCATTGTTACAGAGAGGATTGTAGAAAACTTGTAAACGACAAATTCAGGTAAAAAAAAAAAGAATGCTCTTGGTGTTCAGTATGGCTATAGGAAATGCATTTGTGAGCACTGGAAGTACAATTGACTACATTTTTCGCATGTACAATTGGACTTATCGTGAAGGTCTCAAGCTTTTGGTTGGTGTATGGATAAATCATCTATATATACAACGACATAATTAAAAAAGCTAAGGGAATGTCTTGAGTGTTTTCTTGTAAATTTGCATTCTGATGTATTCCCTTATGGTTTCTCATTTTGGGTGGACCATGAGAGTATGAAAATCATTTCAATCAAGCATTGCAGTAATTCGCACTTCTCTTAATTGTGCTTTCACAATAGACTAGTAAGGAAACGTAATTCTTTTGCCAAGGCAAAATGTGGGAGCAGGAAGAACTTTTGAAATGTATCTGGCACGCATTCACAGCCTTTGATGTGGATCATCGTGGGAAAGTATCCAAATCTCAGTTAGAGGTCTGTTCATTTTGATCAACTTTAAAGTTTTCAATGCCAAATTTAAGTGGTGCTTGAAAGGATTTAAATTCACATTACGGTACATCTGCATTATTTTCAGTCCTGTCAGTTGGAATAATTCAGCTTCTCACATTTTACGAACATAAATGGTTTTCGCTTGTTTTTTTTTAACATTTATGTGCTAATCTATAAAATGGTGTTTCTTGGCTCTGAAACTATTTGAGATAACGCTGGAATAATCTTTATTGTAGGTCTACAAGTATGCACATTGTTTGCACTTTACAGGTTTTGTCTGTCAATCTTTGTGCTGTGATGAAGATCTCCTTTGATCCTTGTGAGCTGGAAAAGCATTTCAAAGGTGAAGAGCCGGGCTCTCTGTCCAGCCAGGGATACATGCCCTATTTGAGCAACTACATTCTCAATAAGGTGGACTAAAATGTATATTATAGTCTGTGTATAATAAGTTTGTAACATATACTACTGCAATAAAATACACGTTAATGTGTAAAAAAAAAAAAAAAGAATTTAAAGGTGCTTTATGCAGCTTTTCTGGTGGCGGCACCTACTTGTTTCCATTGGCTTGCTAGAATACTGGCACAGCTCCATCTTCATGGAGACAAGCAGGTGACACAACCAGACCAAGTTACTGGCTAGATCTGTAGAGATGCGACACTTCTAACAATAAGAATGAATGATCTGAACCAGAAAAAGTTACATATTGCCCCTTAATTTTTTTAGGTACAAGACAATTTTGACATTTTGGAGTTGTTCAAGTTCTGCTGGACATTGTCTTACAAAAAAAACCTCTCCATTCAACATCTGCGCATCTCACATGACGATGCGTTCAAAGTCTGGTGCATCTTCAACTTGTTATCTGAGAGCAAATACCCACTGTACATTGTAACCCAGGAGGTGAGCACTGAAAAAAAGCACGTAGCCTTGGCTGGCCTGTAGGAATGGTGATATACAGTATATTGGTTTGAGAGCTTCCTCAGATGTCCCATATGGAAAATGTATCTCATATTTGGCACATATTTGTTTCTAAGCTGCTCTATGTGCCCATGTGTTATTCCCAGTTTGTCCTCAAGTCATTAGTCTGTTCAAAAAGAAGTCTAATCCATTGAATACAAATTTAAATAGACAAGACAAGCAGCATTGTGACTCTGGTTACACAATTAGCCTATGCAACACATTATTTTTACCTCATCCCAGATAAATATATTTTGTTTATATTATTTTTGAAAATGATGAAAAAATAATTTATGAACTTTACTATGATTATGCATAATTTTAATGAATATTGGTAGCGGGTGGAACCATCACTATTGGTCAGACTTCCACATAGTTGTATCTGTGTATCTGTAATATCTATGATATCTGTAAATGTGTTTTGTGCAGATTGAATATTTATTCAAGATGTTGACCAGTGCTATGGGTGACATATGGAGTGGAAGAGACTTTACAGAATATCATCTTGAAAGGAATTTGCATGATACAAACTCTTTGACTGTGTGGGAGCTGATTGAGCTTGTGGGAATGCATTTGTTCAAAAACAAAAGCGTCCAAACTCTGTCTGCAGCTATCAATGAAGTGTTTGAAGAGCTCATTCTGGGCATACTCAAGCAGGTATCACATGCTTCTTTCAAATCATAATTTCAGATTTGTTAAACAATCAAGCAACAGTTATGTCTATTATCAAGGGACTCATGGTTAAAAGATACCATAAAGGTAAAAACTGGACAGAGTACTGGTTTGTGCTTCGAGCCAATTCCCTGGAATATTATGTCTCAGAGGATTTAATGGAGATAAAAGGAATAGTTGTTATCGATAGCAACTGCACAGTTGAGGTAAATTTGGCATTTTAAAATTTAAAAAATTGTGTCTTCTCTAAATTTTGTAAATACTACCCTCTGTTCACACAGTCTCTGCCAGATAAAGATGGAAAAAGCTGTCTTTTTTCCATCAAAAATGGTGACGCAAGTTTTGAGGTCAGTGTATCGGATAAAGTGAGAAAGAGAGAATGGATTAAAGGTAAGCATCTTCTTATCAAATATTTGTAGTTTGTTAGTATGGCCTCCTTTTAACTCTATGGTCTTTCTTAAACTTCAGCGATTGGAAAATGCATTCAGATGCAGAAATTGGGGATGCTGCCTCCTCAGCGTCAGGCTCGTGAGGAACGTAGGGAGCAGAGGAGCAGACAGCAGGCTGCAGAGGACAAGTTGGAGGAGCAGATCAAGAAGCTACTGGTCACCAATGAGAACAAACAGAGGCAACTGGAGATGCTGGAGAAGGTACTGTACATAAATTAACCCTTTTATTTTACCAATATTCCTGCATGTTCATAACTAGTCTTAAAAGGAGGAATATTTCTATTTCTGTGTGTATCACTTTTTTATGAATTATAATTTTATTTTAAACATAACTGCAGCCTTACACGGCCTCCGAAATGCTTGTGACATTGTAAACACATCTAAAAATAAGCATGGGGCAAACACAAAGAGGGAAACTCCAATGCAGAAAATACAGATGACGAACGAAAAGCAGCAGAGCATGGCTATCAGTGAGTGGCATGGGCAGGGCACCATATGCACCTTTTCACTTCTCTTTTCTAAAGTAGTTTGTTACCAACACACCCATTTCAGTAGCTGGGATTAAACTTTGACTGTATTTAGTCAGCATAGTTTTTAAAAACAAGTTTATGGTTCATTGTGTAACCATATAGTAATTTGGCTATTTGAAACTAAACCTAGAACCGCCTGCTGTTCAAACTAAATGTAACAAATCCTACTTGTTTTACAGAGAGTGGAAGATATCTACATAGAGAATAAGAGAGGGAAGACTAATTTAGATCTGCAGGACTGTTTCAGGCTGGATCTAGAGAAAGAGAAAATGGTAACTGCACTTTAGTACAAACACTGTTGATTATTCCAGTGCTAAGAGGTTCAGTGATTTAGGATGTTCCTGTGTTTAAGATGCGACTCCAGGTGGAAGAGCAGGTGGCACAGAAGTCTTCAGAGCTAGAGCGTTCCCTCCTCCGTGTGAAGGAGTTGGAGGATATGTACCACAGCCTGCAGGAGGCACTAGAAGACGAGAGACAGGTCAAACAAGACCATGAGGCCAAGACTGAACTGCAGGCGAGGTTTGTTATATGGTACACTCTCCACATACCTCCCCATATTTTAACTATATAGTTCCTCAGATATATTTTTATACTAAAATCATTTGTAAAATAATTTATTCCATCATATTTTTAAAGTTAGGTCAAACTTTTACTTCATATACTGAAATGTCAGTATATGAATTGTTGCATGAGTGCATTAAAAATGTTTATACTGTCATGAATTATTAATATAACTGTATCATTAATATGTATGTAGCCTAAAAATATATTTATTCAAAGGAAGATCTGTGGGATTCTTTTTAGGCTTTTGGAGGAGGAGATCTTGAAAAGAGCAGAGCTGGAGCAGATGCACTTACACCAGCAGAGGGCGCTATCCCAGAGCCAGGCCCAGAGACAAGAGCTGGAGGCCCAAATGCAGGACCAAGAGAGGAGACTAAAGGAGGCCACTTGGCAGCTGGAGAGGCAAAGAGCCCGGGCTGACCAGCACTATCAGGTCAACCAATCATATAAATATATACATGACTTTCTATTATTCTACTCTGCAGGATGTGATTATAATGTTAATTTAATACAGATTTATAATGTCATTTTTACTGATGTATATACTTACAGGATGTGACCCGAAAACTGGAGCACGTTGCAAACGAATGTAACAATAATATAGCGATCACCAGATATGAAGGACTGACGCGTCTCATAGAGCCAGGTATATATTTTATTATTTAAGTTTTCTTCATTTTAAACAGTCTGCACAGTTTGTACAGTACATATATTTTCTTACCTTTGTAGGTCATAAAGGGCCTCACTTAATCACTAACTGGGGACCGTCAGCATTCACAGAGGGGGAGTTGGAGGTACGCAAGAGGGTCTGGCAGAAAAGCAAGAACTGGTCTGCTGCAGCTGAGTGAAGGCCAGTGGATCAGCAAATATACTGACAAAAACTGCGTAAACATAATTTTATGCAGCCAGTTGTTGCTTTGTGTGCATTTTAAAACATTTTTAAATTGCTTTTATAACTTCACATACTGTGCACTGCAGTTTATTCTTTCTCTGGATTTGTTCAGCTGAGCACACTTTTTTTTTTTTTTTTACAAATTCTTTATCATTATGTGCTTGTTATAAATACCCTTGTAATGTATTATTATCCACTAGGGGTCCTCATTTGAACAGTGAAATTAAAATTAGGCTCCTCACTGCTGGGGGTGCCAAAACACATGGCTGATTTAGCCTGCATAGAGAATTTTTTATTTTATTTTTTAAATTAACATGGCAAAAGCATCTTAAAATCAATTTCATATAGATTTTTTTTTTTTTTACTAATGATATATTGGTATTAAGTCAAATCCTGTCATGTTTGGTCAAAACACGGCCGTTGTTAAAATAACAAAAGATTAACTGTTCCCTGGAATGGAGAGGCATGCAGCCATTTTGGTCCAAACTATTCACAGACATTTCTTATCCCAGACAGGAAAACATCTTATCCAAAAATAAGGCCATCTCTCGCTGAATCACCATCAGACACTTATACCCTTAATGCCTGTGACAAATTATACTAATCCCAATCATGAATATCTGCAGCCCATGTAATCTGAAGCACAGAAATATGCCTGGCACATTTCCTTTTTCAGAGTAATGATGATGGTGATGAGCTTTCTGCTTGCCCCAATGGTGTCAATGCACAATTTAATAAAATACATTTAAAACGTGAATTTACATAGTATGTAACATTACCTTAAATTCTACAAAATATGTCACAATTTATTCTAAGACATAACTAAAAGAAAACTCTACTTCATGCAAAGCCAGGAAATGTATCTATTGCAACACATGTCCATGGGTTTCAGAATAATTATATCATTTCTGAAGTTTTGACTGTTGCCAGGGGAATTAACTATTTAAAACTAAATATATAATATATAAAATGAATAGTAACCCCAACAGCTCAAAATGATAAAATCTCTCATGATATTGCCTATTCATTTGGTTCAATGTTGAGTTTGAGGAATCTGACCTGGTCCTCCTGGTGTTTTGCAATGGACCAGTGAGGACGCTGTGGAGCAGGTGGACCTCAGATGGGCCCCCAGCAGCTCGCACACTGCACACTTTAAGGAGGAGGCCCTACGGAAACGGACCAATAAAATAAATCACTATCATCTGTCACCCGAGTATTTTTCAGGGCCCTTGTAAAGCCATTGTTTCATGCAACAAGCATTTTTGTGCAGCTGTGAAGTTCATGAAAAAAGACCTACGTGCAAAAGTTGCCTTAAATTTGTCTTTTTCAACTAAATCAAATTTAATCAAACAATATTAATCTCATCACCTCACATAAGACAACAATTACAAATAAATTGTGTTTTCATAAATAATAAAATCATTTGGACTGGAGCTTTGAAGATGAAATTAGCAACAAAAGTATCTTCACGCAACGCTTATGTAATGTTTCTCTTTTCTAGGTTACATAGTTGATTTGGTCTAGTCTGAAGGAATGCAGTTTTGAGAGATTAATGTGACTAAAAATATGGGGAAAATGTTCCATTAAAATGCTACTGGAGTCACGCGATTATTCATAATCTTAGGGTGCGCTCACATTTGTGCTGTTTTGAACCCACCTAAAGGTACACTAGGGAACTTTTCTGGTAGAGGGTCCCCACCTGTTTGTCACCATGGAAATGTTCCACAGACTGTAGAGTATTAACTTATGTATCTCCGGTGGAGACAAGCATGTGACAGGTCAGTTCTATGTAGAAGCGAGCCTACTAACTGTAAGAATGTGTGTTTATGAAGGTATTTTTGAGCCATAAATATAAGATAAGTTTCACACCACACTGTGGAACAGTCCATGCAAAGCAGTAACGTCTACATGGAGACAAACAGGTTGTGAACCCTGCCCAGAAACATTAAAGTCTTGAATTGGTTTAGTTCCAGTTTTGATGAGGTGTGTGTGAACGCCCCCTCAGTGGATAACTTCCGGAGCATGTCCTCTGCACAGGCGCGGGGCCTAATCCCTGTATCCCATGGACCCAAAGAGAGGATCCAGATGGTGCTGCTGCTGTGGCTCTGCACCTGCTGCCAGTCTGAACACCCAGTTACCCACACCCCCACAAACCAAAGAGAGAAACAGAATTTAAGACCAACCAAGTAACACAGATGGAAAAGACTGCCAGAACATTTATAGAGCATTCACAATTATCTAATAAACTAATAAAATGGAAAATTAACATTCTTAACCGACAAAACCTTGTTAAATAGGTCAATGGGGAGCCAGTTTGGGTCGACTCCAGTTTAGACCAGATGAATTCACTTTAGTGTGTCAAAAATTGAAAATCAAGTTTTCTTATTATTCTGATTTAGTACTTTTTAGATCATATGTATGGCTGAGGCTTAAATAATTGTTTTAAGTGCTGCTCATTTAAAAGTGTGTTATTTCTGGTGGAGGCATCAAACTTACCCCCATGGAGATAGATAGTGTCATTAGACCAAGTTGCAGGTCAGATCAGTGGGGAGGTGACCCCACTCACAGTAAGAATGCCTGTTTTTCAGCAATACCATCTCCATGAAGAAAAGCAGGAAAGTTACACAGTGCACCTTTAAATTAAATAGAAATACATCACGTTTCTAGTAGAAAATACAGGCATACAGTGGTGGTTTCAAGTATGTTTGATTTATTTTCAAAGATTAGTGTCACCACAACACATGGTATACATACAGTAACAAAACCTCTGACATCTTAAGTAGTTTTAGTGTGCTTCTTCATAGTGTTCTTGGACTAGTAAATGTGGGGCACAGGAAAATCCTAGAAACAACTTGGTCCAATAAGTTGTATTAAAGCCCTTATTAAATACAGAGCATGTTTGTATTTTATAATGCAGTTAAATACGAGTCAGGCCATCCAGGTATTTGCACATTTAAAAAGACTAATTGGTCACATTAGAATTACAGTTAGAAAAGTTTAGTAAATACAGTATATAAAATGAAATGTCACACATATGTACAGCAAACATAGGCACGGACAATAAAACTGTTGACATTTAATATAAAAAAATAATTTACATTACGTTACATAAGACATGTTAATCAGACAAAGCACATTCAACCAAAGGAAACATCGCATACAGTATTTAAATAGAAAATGTCAGGTAACATTTTTGAATGCGCTGTGCAAAATTTCTCATGTATTCTATGCTGTTTTATGTACATTGTAAAGTGATGCCTATAGCCTATTTTCTGCATCTGTTAAAAATGTCTGAGGAGTGCATACTTTCGAGACAAGTGCAAACAAATTCCTTTTTCATATTGTGCATTAAAATCTCATGAGTTTTTGGCGGTTCATAGTATTTTCTTAAGCAGCGACATAGTTGTAGTAAAAATATCTGATAGAAATTAATTAATAGGCTGTTTATGTCATTTTAAATCTAAAATTTTACCCACAGTTTGAATGGCCAGTGATATTGCTTGGTATATTTACAGCATTTAGCAGGGTATTTGATAGTGCAGTCTCCTAGAAGGTCAGCTTATCTTTACTTTGTTCTTGTCTAAGGCCTGGAGGTAAAATGCCAACCTACTCATATGATGCTGACCATTGGAGTAGTGACATTAGCTAAGCAAAGTCTGAAAACGTTATAGTGTAAGTTAACACTACCAGGCACTTTGTTCATTGTTGTCATTACGGTTCCAAAGACGACACAGAAATTTGAATGGTTGTGGTATCTTCCACACTTTAACCCGTCTCAACCTGTAATCTGGCAGTGTTTGGGCTCCACTGTGTCTCAGGCATCTGAAATGCAGCTCTGGATCTTGTCCATCCACACCTGGGCACTCGGAGCATCAGAGGCACAGAAGTTGTAGACTCTCTTGCAGGTTTTCAGCTAAAAGGAAAGAAAAACGTCAGAGGTAATGAATCGTATTAGATGTTAGCATTAGCATGAACAAAGCATTCAAAGTCAGTACATTACATTTCCATCAGTATACACCAGGGCAGCTATGGCTACAATAGTATTTTACCACCATTGACTGTGCCGTGAATGAATAATCCACAAAATGTTAAGTGACTTTATGCACCTAGAAAAGCGTTACATAAGACTAATGCATTATAATTATAACGTTAAGGATGTGGTGATTGAGATTCACTGGGAGATTCACTAGGACTAGTTTTACTTAACAATTTAATGGATGACTGATTGCATTAATATACATTACATTTTATTGGCATGTACGCCATTTATGATATCAACCTGTCCAGGGACTGAAGGTGGAAATTAGCAATATAGGTCAATGTTTTCATGTGTATTGTCCCTGATAAATAAACAAGTAAATAAAATTAAGTAAATAAGTAAACATGGTAATACAGGACAGCTCATAGACTGTACACCAGTGGTCTCCAACCTTTTTCCTCTGCTGAGCTACCTTTACGAAGCGAAAATGCCAAAGCACTACTAGTTTTAGCGGTCACAAGAAATTTAAATATAAGAGCCATGACAAGTCTTAGATGGGTACAGTTGGATGCCTATAAACATAAAGCATAAACCATTACCCAATTATTAGTGCACAAAGTTATAGGCATCAAAATTATACATGTACAATGGTAGAAATTTAATTAATGCCATTTTTGTTATTTAGCGCAACACCTATAATTCAAAAGTCTCTTGGCGAGCTACTTGGAAGGAGGTGGAGCTACAGGTTGGAGACCTTTGCTGTGGACATTTCCATATTCACCCATGTAACTGCTAGCATTTGACTGGAGATAGTGGCGACGTCACACTCTCTTAGTCCACTACTTTATACAGTCTTTGGTATAACTGTAATTTGTACAAAGTCATTTTAATAACTTCAGAAAACATGTCTCAGATCTATTATTAAAACAAATGGAAGGAACCTGCACATTATGTACTACAATGTACTTACATCAAAGAAAGCCTTTTCACTGATGTGTTTAGGAGCTCCAATCGTTGGTGCTGTGATCACAACTGACTCCACTTCGGCCAAGTCAATGTGACCTCTGCAGTTAGTGTCCTCCCCAGTGTCATAGTACCTCAGCTGTACAGACACATGTGTTAACAAAAGAATACAAATGGTGGTACGTGAACGCTGTTTACTGACCTGGTGCTTGGTAATGTCCAACACAAACCAGCGAGGTTTCCAGCTTTTCAAAAGTGCTCCACGTTTGTACAGGATCCCTTCATAAGACCTAGAAGGCAAGAAAAGGTTAAGAATTTTATAATTTAAGAAATGTTTGTGCATGTCATAAAGTTACTGCATTATGACTGTTTATTTTATTTTGACTACAATAATGAATCAGTCAGAAAACAGTCAAGATTGTTTGTAATGTGTAGTTGAAAATGTTCAACAACAATGTAGTGCTTTCTTGTACATAGTGTTCCGGTGAGGAGCTGCCAAAAACACAGAGCAATGATGTAGCTGGAAAGTTATTGATGTAAAATGCTATTGATTATTTTGATCATCTCAAGTAGAAAATACCTGTGAGGACATAGGTACGTTGTATTCTTCCTCTAAAAACACTATCTTTATATCTGAGCCAGGAATTCCCAAGTAATCTTACACATATTTGAATGACTACAAGCATTTCTCAACAGCGTAACACGAGGCATACCAAAACACTGAATCATCTTCCAAAACTGGACTGGTCCCTTGGCGACAGAAGAACTGAATCAAATGTGGACTTTTTATTGTAATGTATTCGTTCTGGGGATCGGGGCCCACCTGTTCTCTTCGCTCTTGGGGGTGAACTGGTTGTACAGAGTTGCAGCACGTCTGTTGATCCCATTGGCTGTGGAGGTGCTGCGGTCCTCGCTCAGTCCACTCTCTGGCAGGTGAAGCATAGAGCGGCGCTGAATGGCCTGGAGGCTTGAAGTGGGAATGAGCCCTGAGATCGACACTGCTTGTTTAGAGATCTGAAATACATGAAGAAAATAAGGTATTCTTTAATTATTATTATTTTTAGACATTTTAGTTGTTATATAATTTGCTGCGTACATTTCCTTCTTGCTTGAGGTCTTCTTGAATGCTGATTCTGACTTTATCCAGTGTGGTCTGCCACCTCTCAGAGCTTTGGTGAAGTTCTGACTCCAGCTTTTCAATGTCCTGTAAAAGATTTAAGAAAAGAACAATTTAGTGTCTTAACCTAGAATAAAATAATCCACAACAGATCCACATTGTAACACCACAGCCCACAAATAAACATGTTTAATTTGTTGGTTAAAACGATGAACCAACTTATTTATAGCCTTTTAAAACAAGTTATCTTGTTTTTCTTTTACCAGTTTACTGCATACAATAAAAGTTTTAAAAGTTAAAAGAAATAGCAGCACATATGAATAAAACATGAGAGAATGCTTTAACCTCAAAAGGTCTGTGAAGCTAATACAGGATCAGTTCATATTTTCTTCAGTTTGTGCATTGCACATAATACTCATAATACAATCAGTATCTTACCAATAGTAGTTTGGTGATTGCATCTGGCTGGGCTCGGCTCACGCTGCTATAACATGGCCAAACAATCCTCCTCTGGCTATTTGAGAGTGACTCTGTTTCCTCTGAGGTCTCTGACCTCACGGCCATCGTCCTCCAGTCGTAACATGGACCAGTGGACAGGGTCTCATCTGTGAAATAATCCCATTTTTTCAAACTGGGGATGCCGATTGAGGGCTTCAGGATTACCTAAGAACATACAGGGATTAGTAAATCAATACTTGCTGATTTTAAAAATGTTTATCATAGGATAAAATCATAGGATAAACAATATAATAGTTTTAGGCTTACCTCACTCTCTGAAGGGTTGTAAAGGTAGTTGAAGAAGATGGGGCTCCTTTTGTGCATTCTATTGATGCAGTCCCAGATACAAATACCTCTCCGAGCCTGTTTGTCACCCTTGTCTTCAAACAACAAACCTGTAGGAAAGTTGAAAATGCAATTTATTTACTATGTACAAATTATTTAGGTTTTTATTTCTTATGAGTGAAGTGATCAAAAGGAGTGTTTTCTATATTTATTGCACTGCAAATTTCTCTGATCTGGCCAAAATGTTAAAACTTATATCAGGTTATTAATCTTGTTTTCAGATGTATTATCTACTTACTAGTTCCGACACTGCTTAATTCTAGCCTGGGCGTAGTTTATTTTAAGATAACTTGTCAAGTAAAATCAATCTACAGTCAATGTCAATGTCACAATCAATGAGCAAGATATCTGTTCATGCAGCAAGATAATTTCACTACTTTTAAGTCATTTTCTGATAGACTTAAGTGTTTATATCTTAAGCTCTTTTGCAGTGTAAAGGTTTGCGTTGAATTTTCAGAGTCAGATATTTACACAATGTAATTGTAGTGCTATCACATGCATAGTCATCACTTATCTTCACATTATGTGCTGAGAGAAATGAAACTTTAGGACATGATGTATGGACGAGGGAGACTGACCATGTTCAAAACGTTCAAAGTCTGAATCCAACAGGAAGTTCTTGAAGCGGTTCGAGATGTGATGGTAAGCCAAGAACTTTAGATAATACTGATTAAACTCAAACTCCACAGGATGTTGTTCCAGAATCTGCCAACACAAAAGTGGCTGAATATTAATTATAGATGTAATAAAAAGAGAATAGAAATACATGAATGGCATGGGAAGAGTAAGGCCCATTGTTCTTGTCCAGACTTCGTGTCAAAGTGAAAGATCAAGTGTTGAATGTTTTCGGCCACCTGGGCCCACTGGCAAAAACAACAGCTGTTTTGGAGATGAGACATTTGTATTTCTATTTTCAGCACTTGCCCGAATCTTCCTTACTGCTCCTTACTGGTCTCTAGAGCCCAAGACCCCGGCCAAAGTGAGACAGCTGCCAAGTCTACTATCCGATGAAAACTGAGAAACTATGTGTTGAGGTAAGTGTATAAGGGAGTGAGCCTGATGACCCGTGGGACCACAAAGAGACAATATTGTCTAAATTTAGTTTGATAAGTCATCAATGATCAGCTATTGAAACATCCTCCCTCCTGCCCCTCCTAAAGCATCCTTGTTCTCTATGAGACTGGAACTTGCCAACTCTGACTCTTTCCACATGCATCTTGAAACAAGCACTCAAATATGAAGGGATGCTGAAACACGCAAGTGGAGAGAAGTCAGCCCTGATCACTGAGTTTACAGACCATCTGGGGAGCAGTCTTTCCTATGGTGTAAGACCCCATGATAACATTTTAGCAAGGAACGCAAAGTGCAAAGTCAAACCAAATGTACAGGTATACCTGACAGGTTTATTCTTCTTTTTATAGGGGAGGTGATGTATATGAATAACATTTATTAGAAAAGCTCTATGGAGGAAATACCAAGAAGAGAATGTTAGCTTTACCTGGTGCACACAGTCCAGAAACTGGAGGAAGATAGGCGTGAAGCCACTGCCCTGGCTGCTGGGGTTAAGGTTGCTCCTCTGGCTGAACTTATGACCAAAAGACAGCCACTCTTTCTGTAACAACACCTGAAAACCCTCCAGAGTGCGGTAAAATGGATCACTCAACAGCTGCACCAAGGACACCACCTGCAAATATGTGATGTGTACGTTACAATGCATGCGAGTAATAACTGATTAGGTTTGAACAAAATTGCAATGACACACCAAAGACAGGCATCTCATCTGATCATCTGCTATCAATAATGTTTATATAACTCGGTGCGTGAAGATTTTTCACCACTCTACCAAACACCATTTAAGCGCCACACATGCAATAGGCTTGGCCTGCTTCCCTGCCCGTGTCTCCTCCAACACAACTAATGAGGCTTGACGCTTGAGGAATGAGCGGGAAACATAGACCTTGGCTTCCCTTGGGCTTTACAAGAACATCCAGCCCAGAGTGAAGGGTATCAGCAGCATTCTGGGACCCCCTCTGTGCTGTTTGCCGCTAATTATAGCAGGTAGACAAGGTGGAGCAGTGATGTGAATCAAAGGTGTTTAATGAAAAAGCAAAGAACAAAACAAAAATGCAATTTGGAGAAAACAAAGGCGATGCTTTCTGTCTGCTGGGTGTCTTATGGTCCATGCACGGGGGGTAAGCCAAAGCATATGGACCCCATTTGCCTGTGTGGGCCTGATCAGGACCTGGCGTGATGGAGCCAGTGGCCCGTGGAGAGACGCTCCGAGCCGAACACGTGCCTGGCATAAGGGATCCACAAATTATGCTTTAAAACAGCAGCCTGGGGCATTTGAAACCCAGTAAACACATTTGAAGGACACGCTTGCAAGACAAACATGTGTTATTTAACAGGTCAACATGGAAAATATGAGCTCAGGGAGTAAATATGTGGAAAAATGCTGAGTGAAGCAACCAAATGGATAGTGATCAGGTTAGAAATATTTTAAACACACCCAAAATGAAAGAACAATAAACTATCATTACAGAAAACAGCACTCAACAATGACCTAAGGCTTTACACATTCCTGTTTTTCATTTCAATATTGACCAAAGCAGGATCAAGCAATGGCACAACTGAAAATGGAGGAGGTGTGGCAGTGCTGCTGAGCCTGTTTTATAACAAGGCGGGTACTAATGAACCCAGCCTACTAAATGCCATGCGTGTCTGCGTGTAATCCCCAGAAATGCAACGGGAACATCTCCTTTTGGTGAATCCTCCCTTTCGCCATGGTTACCACTAATTGGGGTAACTCCTATCCTGATTATTTGTGACATCAAAATAAATACTTCACTAAAGAATTTGTAGTAATCCAAGTCTCTTATGTAAAGTATACAGTTTAATCCCCCATAGGGCTGGATCCTGTTATAGTGCACTTTGGAAAGCACTATCGAAGTTTACAAGACAGTTTCATCACATACAAATGATAAAAGGATTAATTGGATTTATGAACATTGTACTTCTGTTTGGTATTTCTCTATAATTAATAATATAAAGTACAAAAAGACATTATTCATGTAATTTACAAGAAAGACATTTAAAGATCTCCAGCCCTTGAAATACACATACAGTTTTATGATTATAAACACAACGGACATTGTTTTCCATATAATTCATATAATCAGAGAATGGATTTTTTTCTTACTTGAGTGGTGATGTCCCAGCCTTCCTCTAAGCTCAGAAGAACAGAAGAGCCGCTGTCTAGAAGCTCCACCAGAAACAGAGCCAGCTGCAAAATCTTGTGAAGCTGTGAAAGATTAACAAAAACAAATAGATTAATCATTAGTGTCCATTCAACACTATACTTGGGCTACTGGAAAACCACTCACTAATTTAAATACTTTCCTACAAACTACTTTCCTAGCCTGCGTAGAATAGTCTATATAATGGAGTAAGGCTACTGGGGTAATTCAGATAACCACTGTGATAGTGACATTGCCATCATTGTGAAAATCTATCCCAAGGGAAGTTTTGGTGTGACCTGGAATACATTGACATAAAATGAGTATATGGGCACCATATTGAAAATTTTGATAGACCAGATATTAGTTCATATCATATTTTGGTCTATACATTTGTGTGATAAGACGATTTACCGTACTTAACAATGTTGGCCTAAAACATGTCGTGATATTTGTCAAAGCTATTCTGTAATTACTTATTTATAATAAATAATAGCAGTTATAAAATACATGGATGTTTAAAGGGGATAAATCATATTTTCAGTCAGAAAGAAAACATCACTTAAAAAAAAATAAAAAAATAAATGAGATGTTCTATTGGCAAGTGCAATCAGTGTTGAAACCAAATGCAAAATGATGAGTTTCTGGACACTTTCATCCTTCTCTTTTTTGAACCTTTATGTATTACTTAAATAAGCATTACAAATTAACAATATTATTTGATTTTCTATGGATGCCATATGTCAAATCACCACTTGCATCTCCATTGTTTAGATTTGATACCTATGTTTTACGCACACTGAATATAAAGAAATAAACCATTTTTGACTTACTTGTAGGGTCCACTCTGAGTCTTCCAGCGCTTTGAAAAAGGAGTCCTGAGGGTCTGTAGAGTTGGCGCTGGGGGCACAGGCTCTGAGGAGCTTTTTGAAACTCCCTTTGACCTGCCGCGTGTCGGCGAAGTCCACTGGTACTAGCTCACAGTTCAGAGATGCATCCACTCTCAAACCCTGTCAGGAATTACACAGCTCAACTATAACTATGACCATGGAGTACACAGAGGGATGTTAAGTTAGTGATGCAGTGACAATATTAAATCAGTAAGAGAATTAGAGTAAAAACTGAGAAACACTTATTTTACTAAATGTCCTGAATTTAAAAAACAGCAAAAAAGCAGGAATTCAGTGAATAATAATATAAATGGTAAATTCCATGTAATTTTAAATTGATAAAAATTAATATTAAAAAAATTAATCATCCTTGAAGTGTGAATATCTAATTTTCCCCCTCACCTTTAAATGGGATTTTTCTCCAAATATGTAGAGCGCAGCCTGGTGTTTGAGGAGCTGAGCCTGGAGGCTACTGCTGCCTGCAGGGGGCGCCAGATCCTTCCCTGCCAGCCTGGCCCCAACCTCCACTCCAGTGTGGTGCTGACTGAGCCTGGTGCTGCCTCGGAGACTGGCCCACATACCTGTCAGTACAAAGATGCTTTAAAAAAGTGACATAAGTCTGACAGGTGAATGAGTGTTTGAACATGCGATACTTCATGCACTCTACGTGTGCGGAATGTAATCTTTTTTTTGCAGTCAAGCAAATCAACTATGTCAATAAATAGCAAAACATCAGAAAGTGGAAGTTAATATTTTATCGCCATTGACATGTTCAAAATGCTTTTCTCTGGAAAAAGCATGCAAGGTTTTCCTAGAAGCATAATCATTATGCACATGATTTTTCACGTTGCTTTTGCTGTTTCTAATTCCCTTCACTCAATTAAATGAGTAAAAATAATCTGTTTCATTAGTTACACAATTTTAAGCAATAATTTCTCTTAAAGAAGTTAAACCACAGAAAGAATTAATAAAAAAATCCAGATGTGTAAGGTGTTTTGCAGAATATCCATGAGGTTTACTGTTAGCCACTATAAGGCAGGTCGGATGTGTGATTCATTTCTGTTGTGCCATGACAAACAGGCTTCTTTCCGCTGCAGAATGAGCTGAGCACACTTAGTACTGCTGAGCCAAGGCATTAACAATGATGGCCACATTACAGCAGCCACATTGGTCTGTGAAAAACCACGGCTCCCAATGGGGCGCCCACAAAGTCAAGAAAGATTAGTGCAATTCTATCAGTGTTTGTAGAAGGTGGTTTGCAGCACAGTGCAGACAAGCGCATGGCTGGTTAGTGACCACTGGTGGGGGTTAGACAGAGGTAATGCAATGAAGCTCGACGTTAGAAGGAACTGGGGCGATGGAGTAGTTCACTGTACCTTGACTGTGGACCCGCTCTTTACTTGAATGTTTTTGGTGTGAGTGAGTGAAAAGCTTATCTCTGTACTCAAGGACTGGATGGTTTACATGAGGTTCAGAGACAGATGAGGGGGGCAGAGAGAGGGGTAGAACAAATTATCTTAAAATGACGCTGACAGCAAAACCAACCCAGATAACCTGTTCAGAGCACAGATACATAGACATGCTTTGTGAAGATTAAGATGATGTATGGACTTGGAAGGAAGAATGTATACTTGATTACTACCTCAATTGCCATGAAACATGAGGAATGAGAGATGAACGTGGAAACTTGCACATTAAATTGACAGTTTAATATTAGAAGAATAACTTTCCAACTTCAAATGGATGATTGTTGTTGATATTTTTGTGAGTTTACTTCACTCTGGCAAAGGCCAGAATCCAAAGCCTTGAGATTAGAGAGCTTGGCTGCGTAACATGTAATCTGATGCAATATTTTAAACATGTTACACTATTAAAAACTCATATATAGCTACACTGTTTTATAAGGGGAAATTGTTTTGGAGAAACATGTAGCCTTGGTAGATATTTCAATTCTAAAGGTAACATAAAACATCATTCATAATTGAAATTATTTATTAAAGGTGATTTATGTAGTATGACTTTGAATTTTTCAGGCAAGAAAAAATGAATGTAAATCTATTTTGAAGGATGACAACTGTAGGAAAAAGACAATACAGGGTAACTCTCTCACCTCCTCTTGTAAAGCTGTTTGTGAACGGAATATCCAAATGGACAGGGGTCATCTTTGGTAACCTGGACGTCCTCCTTTCAGTGGCTGTAAAAAACACAACCGTTCTATTCTAATGCTCAAAAAACAAGTAGGAAATTTGAAGATTTATGGGCAGGGCACTGACCCAAGGTTGTCCTGTATTTTCTACATAACCTTTTTATTGTACACAGTTCCTTCCAGATCTTAGCAAACATAAAAAATTAGATAAGTGTCTGCAGAAAGTCTCGCATATTCAATAAGGGGCATATACCGTAATGTCTGTCATTGTCTGAAATCATTGCAATGTACAAAAATAACTGCAGCTGAGTTGGCAGTTTTTTCTCACTATAACAAAAAATGCACTTAATGTGGCCTCCTGTCTCCTGCAAACAAACGTAATTGTGTTCCCACAGTACAGCAAAAGACTATCTTATTATTAGGTCAAAGAGTTTTATGTAACTGAGCAAATCTAGGGTGATCAGATACACTATACCTGGAGAAAGTCCAACAAGTGAGCGGTTAGATAGTGTGTTATTGCCATTCATCTTGAAGTAGATTGGGATGGAGTCAAGGATTGCTTGGAGATATTTTTCTTGTTCTAAACTACTGGATAACTCTGAGGATGAGGTTGGAGCTGCAAGAATAGACATAATATATATGATTGATAAGTTTTGATCCTCAGTTAGTGCAGTAAGAAGAGTGCACCTAGAAGAATGCACCTAAACAAATAATGATGTGAAAGTGCTCACTTGAAGAAGGATTTTGTGATTTGAATAGTCCTACAACACTTTTTCCATGGAAGCCTCCAGACCGAAGAAGGACGGCTTTGGTGCGTGGATGTTTCCAACACACTACTGGGAGGCGATTGTGTCTGTAACAGCGTGCCACTTTGTGTAAACTGCTGTCCTGTACAGCCTGGGGAACCACCAACAACCCCGGGTAACTAAAACAAACACAAGAAAACATGAATATGTGAGTTACAAGAGTCACTATTCTTTGCAATCAAATCAAAATCACAATGTCAGTTGCCACAGTTACCAAACTGAAACGGCTCCTATTATTTAGGTGATACAACGTGAACACAATATCCTTTCTAAAAGAATAATCTTATTCTATCTGTAGTTTAGACCACAACAATCATGTTCTGAAAAGAGTAGGATTAGATTATCAGTTCATACTTCATTCTTATTCATATGTTAAATCTAATTGCAAATGCAATACACAAAATCTAATTTTATTTTTTCCTAAATTGTGCAGCCCATTAGCTTCAACGAATTATGGGAAGAATAACACAGGTCACATAGGTTAATCTGATGAAAAGGTGAAAAAAGATCATGTATTCTGTTCATTTTGGAGCAAGTGTGGACAATGTTTTGAAAAGTGCTTTATAAGACTAATGCAATAAATCAGCTTTATTTTACAGTCACTAGAATGATTCCCACAGTGAGCCTTACCTTCGGCATAAAGAGTAGAGTCTGTTTGCGGCTGTTATCCTGAACTGCTCGCCTGATTTGGTGCGGGACGAACTGGCAGTGATAGTGCCTAACCCGAGCCGCTGGTAGTCACGGAAACAGGACTGCTCCACCAGCTGCTCCATCGTCGATTTTTCTGATGATCGCAAAGTGCTACTAGGAGGTGGCTCTCCATCGTCAGATACTGAAACATAATACAAAGTTAAACACCTGTGTGATATTTTTAAGATTTATGTTTGGGTGTGTGAATATTTAATATACTTGAAATGTCATCATCTTCATTCCATGTCATTCTGCTACTACTACGATCATTTTTCTTCAGAGTTGACTGACTTCCCCGGCCCATGGTAATCTTTCCAGCTCTTTTGGCACCTTTAACAATAGTTTTCGATAGCGTTCTGTAAAAATAAAAAGGAAGAAAACATGTAAAATACTCTATACTATATATTTGGTTAATTTTATAATTGCTGAAGTCCATACCGAAAGCCAGTGTTCCGTTCTTTTTGTTTGGGAAGGATTATCTGTGGCACTGTCTGTCCAGCAGCAAAAGCAAATGAGGTAAAAATGGACTGAGGGTATCGGATCCTCTGAAGGTGCTTCCTGAAGAGCTCCACCATCTCTGAGGTCACCTCTTCATCAAACGCAACTTTTATCAACTGCATAACATTTTTAGTTAAATATGAAATATTATTTTTTAAAAGCACAAAATAAAATAACAATTCAACCTTGGGAATTTTCAAATTAATTATAAGTACATGAAGATTTATTCCTAATATGAAAGCAATTGAACAATAGTGATGCAATTACTTCCTCTAACTCTAAATAGCTTTCGTAATGTGACAAACAAGTAGAAACAGACATGGGAAATAACATGTGATAAAGGCCACAGTACAGCCTTAGAGCCAGGATGTTTTGGGTCAGTGCAGGTCTAGCCTGACAGACAAGGACGGTTCAAACAACATGAGCAAAGTGTATTTCTGACTCACATCACTCACTGTGGATGTTAAAGGGGCACTTTACCTGGAAGGATGCAGAGCGGAGCTGAAGACCCTCTTGCATATTTTGTTGCAGCTGATTTTGGATGCTTATCTTCTTTTCTTTGGTCATCGTGGACACTGGGAAAGCTCTGATCACTGCCTGCTCTCCAACTAGAAACAGTTTGAAAGAGACTCATTTAGTAATCCATCCATCCATCCATCTTCTTCCGCTTTATCCGGCTGGGTCACGGGGGCAGCTGTTCACCGCCCAGTCCTCTGCGCACCTGACCCTCCCTATGAACCCCTCTGTGAGTGGTGAGCCCACAGGAGGGTGGACGTCATGGTCCTTAATGTTAGTTCATAGGGGCTCTTTTAGAAATTAAAAGTAAAATAGTGTCACATTGTGAGGAAAAAATGAAAATAAACAAAATTACTTAAAAGGATAGTTGGAGGGAAAGCCATAAAGGCTGACACAATTAGTAAAACATATCACTGAACTGCATATAGATTCTAATTTTGATAAGACACTTGGCATTCGAAGATAAGATTTAGCTAAAATGTAATGAACCATTTTGATGTTTTCACTTTTGAAAAAGATCATCTACAAAACAATGTCACTTAAAATCTGTACATCTAAACGTATTTTCATTTGAATTCTAGATAAAGATTAGTACAAAAACAAAAGTTGGTTAATTAATGTGCTACTTGCCAAGTGGGTCATGAGGAATGCCTTTAAAGATGATGCGGTACGTGGTGAGGAAGAGAGCGCCCTCTGCTGGCAGGATGTGAGGACCCCCCAGCAGGCCCCCCGTGGCCTCCTCCCGACCGTCTGGATCCAGAAGCACCCGCAGCCCCTCAGACACCAGCTCCTCCCCAGGAAGCAGCGCAGGACGCAAAATCTTAGGCTGACGGGAAGGAACAGAGATAATGGCTCATGCAGGAGGACAGCTGCATATGGACAAACTGTAACTGAAACTGTGATTCTAGGAAAGCATGACGACTTTATATGTGTGAAAGCAAAGTGTGTGTCATAGTATTAAAAGCAAGCAAAAGCAAAAATATGTCATAGTATTAAAATAAAACATAATACATGCTTAAACCAAAACCTGTTAACATTTTGAACTTTAAAGAGCAGCTAAAGTTAGTTTATTTTTAAAGCACTTTCAAAAACAAACACTGCTGTCTGACCAATAAAAACTGGGTTGAAAAAAAAATGTCTTAAACTCCATTTCCAGTAATATGTAAAGCTGCAATTATTACCAGGTTATTAGTCATTACATTGTATTGTATTGTGTATTTTTTGCTTTTGGGTCCGAGAACTGTGGCACAATGGTGGCAGAGATAATGTTTTGGTTTGTCCTTTATACAAATATCAGATGTAGAATCTATTGAGCATTACTAATAAAAGGGTCATTAAGGTGATGAGAAAAGCTGCAATAGCATGTGTTCAGTTTGGATTTGGATAACCGACAGCATTAATAAAATAAAAGCAAGCTGGGGACATCCCCTTAACCTCATTTAACCATGCCTGTTTCATAACACAGGTTATTACAACCACATACTGTATAGTGGCATTCACAGACTTTTAGTATTTGGCATGCTATTTGCAGTGAGCAGTCCAGGTAAAGTGCTGTCCAACACATTAATATGAAACGTTAGCAAAAAATGAGCCAGACATCAGCCCAGACTGCTCACCGAGCCCTCCAAGTCGCTCCCATGACAATGCATGAGTGTGCACGAGGGGACTGACCTAAAACTGGCAGAAAAGTAACATGGTATTCCAAAAGCCAACTGGCAAAATACAAGTGCAATAATGATGGAAAGTCCTGCAAGAACTTGAGAAGGCAAATGTCAGTAGCCAATCATTCATATATGAAAAATGTTTGATGTAATAGGATTAGTTTATAAGGAGAGGGGGGTGTACAAAATGTTACGAAGTGCCCTTTATCAAACATGATTTACCATTGAAGGCACTTATTATAGCTAATATACAAATTATAGCTAATTTCTATATTTTATAGACTATAGACAGATATGCCAGATTTTTTATAAATCTCACTCATTTTTTTTCTTGCAAATGCTTACATATGTACTTTTGCCTGCAAATATCTAAGTTCACATGGCGTGTAAAGAACACTTACCTTCTGTATGGGCGGCAGTCTTCTGCTCTCCCTGTGAACTGCTTCAAGAGCCTCCATCTGCATAGCTACAATGCCTATGGGTCAGAAGTAGAGGTCAATTACCACATGTATACACAGTCCAAGTATAACAGTGTTCATTGGGCTATCCACTTGAAGAATGTGTATGTATCATGGCACTATTGATATATATTGCTATTACTGTTGGCTGTACTGTGTTGATTTTGTGTAAACAAGTTCTGCAGTAGCCATGGCTTTACCTGGGATCATACTGTGCAGGCTCTTTATGTGGTCCTGTGTCACCCCACTCTCGGTGCACACCTTATCGATAAAACGAGCAATGAACCTGACCACAGAGTTAGCCACGTCACTGTTCTCTGAGTCCTCAAAACCACTTTCAGTGTCAAAACTTTCGGCCACACTGCCAGCAATGCTGTAAACAGAGGCATAAACAAAGAATGAAAAATATGATGAGGCTGAACCAGAGCTAAGGGAAGACAGACCAGCACTCTGGGAATTGTGTGTTGACTTTAAAGAACTTTAGGATGGTCAGAGTAAAGAGCAGTAAAACACATTGATTTGCAGTCCAATAGAGAAAGGCACTGAGGCTTGTATCAATCACTGAGTTTGTTAGCCAATAACAATGTTTTACATGAGGCAGTGATAGTGATGCAATGCTCCTGCTAGATCCACAAATAGAAAGTGATGCAATCCAAATGTGCTTTTAGATAAACAAATCGGAGGCAAAAATAGAATATAAAAGAGCATGCAAAAGGATACAGAAATTTGGCCCCAACATTTCTGATATTTCTCAATCACATTCTCTAAAAATCTGTAATATTTCAGAGAATTGCATGCAACACAATCCGTTTTTCTGAGATAAGCAAGGACGTCTGGCTTTCAACAGTTTGGTTAAGGACACGTGTCTCATTGAACACCCCTCTCTTTTATGGCTGCAATTTAAGTCCAACAGATGGACTTTTACTGGACAGGGAGAATATTTCATTTGGCCGAAAGGGAAATATCATGCAGACAGCGTCTCAATGTCCTCCCACATACTTATCATCACCCTATTTTTTAGAGGAATAAATACCGGTAATCCCAATATAATGAAACTGTAGCACAAGGCTTTAACAGGTGTCACAACTGATCTACCTTAACTTTATTTTTCACTACATATTTGTACAGAAGCTCTGTGTGGCAAGTGAAAAAAAGTCAGGTCATTTGGGCTTTATTTTGTAAGATTTTGAGCATTATGCTATAGTGCAGAACTTTGCCACATAAGCTAAACAGGAGAACATCAACAAAGTACAACTAAAGTACAATAGAAAAAGAGCATCTTATGCCAGTATTGTGATCAGTGACGCATCGATCTTACCTCTCATATAACTCATAAAGAGAACACAAAAAGTAAAACTCATGAAAAACTGGTGCTTTCAGTCAAAGTCAATCCATACACAGTTAGTGCAGGTAATTTTTAAACGCCAGTCTCCCGCTTTGAAACCCAATGCCTTACCTAATGAGCTAGCCCTCCACAAATTCACCAGGGCTGAATTTTGGTATTTAAGCTAATATACTGGGAAAACACTTATGCTCTGGAGTGTTAATTAGTTTTTGTCAGCCACAATAACAATGCCTCTTTTTTTGCTTGTTGCTCGGGGCTTCCGTTATCTCCATCCATTTATGTGTGCCAATAGTAAATTGTTGGCTATGGTTCATGAAACTATAACCTTGTTCAATCTGGAACCAATATTGTTTTTCTAGTTTGTCAAGTCTGTTATTTTCATCCCATGTTTTAATTTATTGTAACTGGTTTCTCATAC
Organism: Odontamblyopus rebecca; assembly: GCA_030686955.1. Lineage (NCBI taxonomy): Eukaryota > Metazoa > Chordata > Actinopteri > Gobiiformes > Gobiidae > Odontamblyopus > Odontamblyopus rebecca. Next base: position 23,323,193 of record CM060655.1, on the reverse strand, counting down.
TTTAAGTTTATTCTAATACTTTTTGTCTTTAAATCTGTATAACAATTAGCTGCTTGAGTTAAAAATGATCCAAGAGCTCTCCTAGTTTTTAAACAGCAATAAACATTTTTTCAAATATACAATAGGGCTGCAACTAAGAATTATTTTAGTATTTGACTAGTCAAACAATTATTTCTATAGTGAACTGAGATTTTTCTATTGCAGATCGCATTACATTGAATTAGGGCTGAAACGATTCATCGAGTTAATCGATTAGAAAAATGCATAGATTATTTTTTTTTGCCTCGATGCTTTGTTTTATTTTCATACGCTCGGCGATGGCTGGAACCTTTTGCGGTAGAGGTAAAGTTTCCGCACGACCACTGCACTTCACTGTACACACAACAGTGCGGCGCCCATGGATGTATAATAAGAGCATATCCTGCTCATCTAAGAGGGAACGTGAGCTGGGTTTAGACCGTCGTGAGACAGGTTAGTTTTACCCTACTGATGATGTGTTGTTGCAATAGTAATAGGGAACACTCCTCATCGAGTGTGCGGTACGCGGTACACTCCAGTACGCAGTATACCATCTGCCAGAACCAGGAGTGCGCGGTACGCTACGGTACACCGCGCGCTCCTCATCTCCCGTACACCGCGCACTCTGCGCGTGGATTGTGTCTTGTCGCGTACACTCCGTGGACCGCGCTTCCTCCTGTGCGCCTCTAAACCAGAACTCACACCAGGACTAAGCCAGGTCTAAAGCAGGTCTAAAGCAGGTCTAAACCAGATCTAAAACCAGGACTAATCCAGGTCTAAAACCAAATAAGAATTTGCAGGAGTTGGTTGCTACATTTATGTAGTTTTAAAAATCATGACAATATCAAGTAATCCAAAGTATTCAGATTACATTACTCACTTTAAGTAATTTAATTGATTACGTCACAAACTACATTTTGGGGTATGTAATCTGTAATCTGTAGAGTATTACATTTTAAAAGTAACCTTCTCAACACTGATGCTACAACATCTAAACAGAAAGCCCCGTACATTACATCAAGTGGAAAAGAACCCGCGAGGTGAGTCAACCTTAGCCCAGCGATAATTACGTTTTTCATGTCCAAAACACGTGTATCTGTCAATGCACGTGGTGTGTACTTAACATGTGCAAAGTAGACGCAACAATAACAAACGATTACTCGATTATTCGAACAAAATAATCGACAGAATAATCGATTACTGTAATAATCGATAGCTGCAGCCCTACATTGAATATGAGAGCAGACAATGCTGCTAAAAAGCTGAACTGTAAGCAAAACTGAACAAAACTGTTTGTGTTTAGTCCAGAGTGACCTGTTTGTGACGATGCTGTTGCTCCCGCTCTCCCAGTCTGCTGCTGGGGGGTTGCGTAATAGTTTGTTCTTGCTGGTGTCCAGAGGGACCAGCAGATACACCATGAGGCTGGCATAGTGGATGGCTTGACTGAACACGGTGCTTTCTTCATTTTTCACCAGTTCGTGCTGCTTCTCTTTACTTAGGTTTGGCCAACACCTGAGCTGCTCCGCTGCTAAATCCATGGCAGTCTGATACTCTTCATCTTTTCCCACAACAGAAGTGGTTACAGCCTCCTGTAGACATAGGTGAGCCAAGAGAGGGTGAATGGAAATATCTGCAAATGCGTACAGAAAGGTTATGATGATTATTTTGTTTATTTCCTTCTTACCTTAAGCTTTGCAATGACGCTACACTTATCCAAAGTATTTAGATACAAAGCTCGGATTTGGCTCTGAACTTCACTGTAAAAAGTGGCTTCCCAGAATTGCTGGTTGGTCCAAATAGGATGGTCCTGTATGCAAGTGTAGGCAAACTGGTTCACCCCGGGAGCCAGTTTCTGTAAAACACAAGACAGAGTATACACCACAGGTGTCAAACATGCAGCCCGGGGACCAGATGCGGCCCTCCAAGACCTTTAATCTGGCCCTCGGCTGATTTTCTATTAAAATATTAAAAATTTTCAGATTTTTCTGGTAATTTTCTGCGCATCTTAGCATAGCAGCGTCTCCAGTGCTTCTGTGCGTGGCACCTCCACCAGACAAATGAAGACCTGCCTCTTTCCAAACGCTCTTAAAGGACAATCGTTTTGACTGTTGACCGTGCCACCCTCATCAGCAAAATGTCAAAAATAAGAAAAGTGGAGCTGAGTGCAGGATTTTCCAAGAAAAATGGACTAATTCTTATTTGTTCACGGAGGTGAATGGGAAACCTGTACGCTTGGTGTGTTTGCAACAAGTGGCGGCGCTCAAGGAATATAATCTTAAACACCACTACGAGACACTGCGAAAAATACAATAACTTGAACGGAGAATTGAGAAGACAGAAGATAAACGAATTATTGCTGGGACTGAAGAAACAGCAGTCTGTTTTCACCCAGGGGCCAAGAGGCTACTGATGCTGCTGTGAAAACAACCTAACCTAGCATAATATTATAATATTTTGTAAAATAAAATAAATGTCTGTAATAGATTTGCATTTCTCTGCACAAATATTTGGACTTATTGCTATTTTTGAGGTATATATGCTATGAGTTTTCTGATCCGGCCCCTGTGGAATCAAAGTTGGTTGTATACGGCCCCCGGACCAAAATGAGTTTGACACCCCTGGTATACACTATTATGTAACGTATTACCCAATCTCGGTCATACTTTTCAAACAGACCACCCAAATGATAATAGGACATTAAAAAGTATTATTTATTATTTTTGCATGATTCAGGGGTTAAGCTACATGATTTGTGAGCTGAAACAAAATGGCCTAAATACCAGAAAAGGAAAGAAAAAAAATTGGGATGTGTAACTTCCAGAGGTATTCATCATTCTCTTTTTGTGTTTCCACTTAATGGGGTGACAGACCACCCCGAGTCTTCTGAACATATAAAACAGAGGCTGTTGTTTTGATTTCTTTGTGTTAAAGAGTTAAGCACCTGAAAAACAGCTCCTAAAGGGAACACACAGTTCTCTAAGCCAAAACCATTAAAGTTGATCCAAACTGTATACAGAAAATTACACAACTATGCATGGAAAATTACCCCATCGTTCTTTTGGTGTAAGAAGTCGAGTGTGGCAATAAATAACCGGAACAAACAGAAGTCCATCCCCCAGCAAAGTCTGAAAGCCACGAGTCAAAAGATTTGATTCAATTTAACGTTTATAGCAGTATATAGTATATTATAAAATATCTAATATAATATATATACCGGTACAATAAAATATATTATAAAATAATATTTATTGATGTAATTATTTGATTTGAGTGACATGTATGGACATCATTGTGTGCCAAGCCTCCTTGTCAAAGCCAGATCTCATATCTCAGAAGCTCAGCAGGGCATTGCCTGGTTAGTACTTGGATGGGCGACCACTAGGAATTAATGGTATCAATGTGGTGTGTGCAGGAGTATTGGTGATGGAGGCTGGGGGCACATGGCACAGATTGGCAGCCTCGCTTTCATCAGTCTGCCCAGAGCAGCTGTGGCTACAATAGTATCTTACCACCAAGTATGGAGTGAATAAATAGTGACTAGGTGTGACTAGGTCTAAATAGGTCTAAATAGGTCTCGTTCTCATCTTTAGTCAGAAAGACCACATAAATAAGGAAACAAGGCAAAGGAGTGCTTAGATCAGCAGAATTGGATGTGTTTCTTTGAAAAAGTTAATCATTTCAATGTAAATTTTTTTTTCTTCCGTTCTGAACCAAAAAAATACAGTCAGTGATTCGTAATTTCGCCATCACTTTTTTTTTTTTTTTTTTTAAATCTTCTAACTTTTGTATATTAAACATCTAAACAGATCAGCATAAAGTGGACACCAGAATAATTCTTCATTGAAACTCAAAGTAACTCAAAGACAGGATGTAGAGCTGCAAAATTAATTACAAACAAACCAAAATCGCAATTTGAGTGGATGCAATTATCAAACCACAAAGGCTGTTTTTTTTTTTTTTAAGTACCGTACTTTCCTCCACAAACAACTGAAAAAACTTGTTTTCTTCCGCAGAGTTTAGATCTTTACAACCTGCCATGTGATTGTTGTATAAGTTTTATTTCAGACTTTAGAGGGTCTTCACTGATTGATTAATCGATTGGCATTTAATATTTCGGTATTTTCAATCTTTCAATCTTATTATGAAAACATAACCTGCAAATCTCATCGCAATTGCAATGGTTGTCAGAAAAAACATCAGAAATCAGCCAGCCATAATAAGACAAAACTCTAATCAGCCAAAATGCCAAAAAATAAAAGTAATCCATACTGACAGGGAGAGGAGAGCTAACTTTCCATCATGTGACTGGGTTGCATGTTTTGATACAGATGTTGCACGTGTGTAGGAGCAGGGGCTATCCATCTCCTGTCTATACTCCGTCTGGATGTTTTTGTTGACACTTCAGATAAGTGCAGGTCACACCGACCCAGGTCATCTCTTCCTTATATGTATGATAAGTCACACAAAAACGCGTTCAGATGTACAGATGGAGGAGGAGACAGATGAAGAACAAAAACTATTGGTGGAATGGAATGGTGTAAAAGTACTTTGACATGTTTTAAACCATATATCTGATCAATTAGAAATGAGAGGGTACTTTATAAGACTTATTTAGTGATTGGTTAAGAGCAAAAAAAAAAAAATAGAAGAAAATGGACAAAATATTTAGAAAAAAACAAACAAAAAAATTATCAAACAAAAAGTGTCAGAAAAGATTATGGATTAGTCTGGAGACTTCTTTTAAATATTGTTTTGAACTTTTGGATTGCGTTCTTGCGTTAAGATGAAGCATTTTCGCATTTCTGAGACATTTCACCCGATCCTTCAAAGCTGTAAGATGGATAAGGTCAACACCAAATACTCCAATCTCAATTAGTTACTCTTTAAACAGCCAGTGCAAAGACTAATGCTTGATATGTCACAAGCCTAGAGGCAGCAACATTATTTACAATTGTTTAGAAGCATTCATGGCATTCCTAAGTTGTGAATACCAAAACACTCATTATTTTTGGCCCTCTGTGGGAATGCAAGCCTGACCTGTATGTAATCTATCTCATCACTTTCGTCAGTGAGTCGGCATAATGTGCGGAAAAGTACCAGCACTTTGAAACCCAAAAACCCTTTAATTCAAACATTATATTTACCCTTTAAGTCAAGCAAAACAAACTATAGGGAAAATGTTAGCTAGATCTAATAAACATACCCCCCTCACACAATCCATAGGCAAGCACTATGGAGAAAACATACTGTACAAGAAACATAAATGTTCCCAAATTGAGTAAACATGGCTAGATACAAGTCAAGAGCTGAACATCTCTATGGGTCATCCAATACGTCATATCCGCAATAAAGCATGCCAATTTGACAGGGCTAACCCCCCAGTTCAAACCAATATATAAACTCTGGCTCAAAGAATGCAAACAACAGAGCTTTGTGTTTTGAAAGTCAGTCTCAATTATGTTTGGGTTACTACAAAGACACTTAACCTGGGAGACACATTCAAATGAAAAGGACGTATGTAAAAATACAAAGGACAGAATAACAACGACCCAGATGTCAGCAACACCTGTTAATCTCCTGATACATTCATTCCTTATAAAAACCAAACTAGACACACCACATCCAACAGGGCCACTGTACAAGGAGTAATTGAGCTTTGGAAAAGCTTTTATATTGCAAATCAATTCCAGTTTCTATCAATTTAAGTTGTGTATTCAAAACCATATTTTCATATATTTTTAGAGCCATAGAGAGGAGAGAGCAATGACTTCATATACACTCTAATGTACTTGGGGTCACAGCCGTTAAGATTCCTCTTATGACAAGCTATAAAACTAATGCTATCACTTCAAAAGATGGGGAATGGGGATGGGAGCAGACAAATGCAGAGCATAGAAGTTCCCATGTTCTCTGACCCATATGGGATCAAGTATTTTTGGTTGCTATGAAAACAGTATTAATGTGCAGAGTCCAATCCTAAATGATACATTATTATTCATAGCAGAATTCCAATTAACATTAATGCAAGTGGAATATTCATATTATGCTCATTCTGCCAATAAATAGAAAAAAGACTCACTTTATTTAACCAACCAGAGTAACAGGGAGATGCACATCTCCCCAGGGTTGTGCTGGCCAGAAGAAGAAACATGTTTTCAGGTGAAACTTGAGTAGTCTTATGCATACATACTCACACTGTCTGCTCAACTTCAAGGCCGGTCGATCATTTGTCAAAGCTGTATAAATGTCTGTAATAGCTGTAGTTCCCTAGCTGCAAGGTAATGGTTACACTAGCACTGTCTGAGCAGTAGTTACATAAGATTTATATTATAGTAGTGATGCGAGGTAGTAGAGAATGAAAGGTGAATATGCCACAGTTGGACACAGTCAGTGTTTGTACAAATAAAATAAAAAAAGAGTGGTATCTGCACTCAATTATTGTACATGCTGTCCTTGTACATACTGTTCTTTAAACATGACATCTGAGTTCTATTTAGAATCTTGTTTATTTGAAATAATAAGTACATTCTCCTTTTGACTGTACAAAGACATGGTTGATTACCCAAACATATTTATTATGGCACCTGCTGCATGATATGCGTTTCTGTCTCATCTTCACAACAGTCATACTTATAACAAATTAACTCTGTCTTGTTTAACTTTTCAAGCCATAAGATATCCAAGAATGGGAAGTGATGCCATGTATTATTGAATACCATTTCAACACATAGCAATGGACTGTCTGAAGACTTACCCTATAAAATGCAGTTGACAGGGGTAGTAGGGCAGCAGCCACTGTGTACTCTTCTGATGTGGAGCAGTCCTGTGGACAAAACAAAAAAAATAAATCTTTGAAGTCTCCCCATCTATAAGAACAGAAGAGGTTTAAAACAAGACAAATCAACAATAATATACATTTATAGCAAGCATTTTGACGGTACTACAAAACCTACACAAAATTAACTCCGTTACCTCATCAAAAACATACCTGGAGTTGTGCTGTATTTCACTCACACATGTTTGAGTATTAGTACTTTAGTATTAGTCCATCTACATCTCCAAAGATCAAAATGCTATGTTCCACCTTGTGATAACTTGATAAACTACCACTTCATGACAACAGCTACCTTTTAGATTAGATTAGATTAGGCAATTTAAGGTCTGAAATCATCGGCATGCGTGAATTAAACAAAACAACAATGTTTCTGATGAGGAAACAACATTATAACATAGATCAGAAAATAGTGTAATATGGACCCATTAATGGAGGCTTATCTCCAGCACAATATTAGTTACATAAAGTCACACAGCCCTGGTACATGTCAAAGTAATGGTTACAAAAGTCTGCCAAACCACTCAGTCCACTTGGTGGTAGTGACATGTGCTTCCAATCTGGTTATATAATCTTTGCCTTGACACAATTCTAGAAGAACTTCTGTCACCAATTTATAAGTAATCCTCTGTTTAGCATTATTGGATTAAAATGACCACACTATCCGACTGTCTGGCTAGACAAAGGGTTTATTGTTTATCACAGCAGACACAATGATTCAATAGAAAGAAATGACAATAATTCTTCTTAGAAAACCAATTCTATTTGAAAATAATTTGTTTTGATATTTTCAAGTAACTACAAACAAGTGGGACCGTTTCAGGTCAAAGATGCTGTATTTAGTGCATTCTAGAGAAAAACTGGTGTATCAAAAGCTTTAAAAAGTTATAGAGGCCTTAACAAAACCTCACAAAAGAGATTTCAGAGAATGATGAGTATAAAAGTACACCATTTGGCCTTATCCACAGGAAATTGGTACTTATGGGTGGAAGGCTTTAGTAGGATCTGTTTGCTGAACTTTGAGATGAGAGTCACCAGAGGAAATTTAGTTTAAAACCATGAAAAACATAAATATTGCATTTGACCTGATACTGAAACTCAAAGGACACAAGCACTTCTTACTTCTTTTCAATTTTTTTTGTCACTGAAGGAAGAGGATGTGCTGAATGTTTGGCTTGAGGTAGTGGGCTATAATGAGAGGTCTGAACTATTTGCTGTCAAAGAATGCATTTCAGATGTATCAAACAAGTAAAAAACAAAGCACAGAAGGAAAATGCAAAACACAAGTTTGGCTACAGCTTCAGATAAAAGCTTCCCTCCCTCCGCCTGGACCCCCATGGACCGAGCCACATGGTATGTGCCGTGTTTTCCTAGCACTCAATTGCACTGGGGTAAAAATTTCCAGCTTGGAGCAACACCAAATCATTGTTTACAAGCATCCTTAAAAATGTGGCATGTCACGCGGTTGCAAAGATAAAGGTCATAAGCAGAAGCTGCTTGTCTAATCATTATATTGAAATAAATAAATTAAAAGTTGTATATCGTTAGTTGGTAAACAAATATGCAAGGCCACTTCTAGATTTGTGGGGCCTTGTGCAAGACGCATTTTGGGGTCTCTTACTGCTAATCATCCACATCCCACGCAACAATATTTCACAAGCATCTAAAATACAATACAATATGATCACCCCTACTTGATGTATTTGCAATGGCTGTCTTTTTTCTGGACATGCAAGGACACAACAAAATAACAGTTTAAATGTTTAAAAACTATAGTACACCACAATGTAATAAAAAGCAGTTAAACACATTTTATCCCATTATATACCTGTAATGTAATATATTAATGTAGTAAGCAATTCCACTTTTGGGGGCCCACAGGTGGCAGATAGGTTATGTGAATTTTCAGACTGTGTTTATGCCAAAAATGGTACTATGAAATGATACTGTGAATGCTTTATTTTAGTCTTTCTCTAATAACATAGTAAGTCTAATAGGATGGAAATTAATTACATACTAACATGAATATTTTTCCTTATATTATATTCCATTTATTTTATGTAAATTGGGATTATTCTGACTGAATGAACCATGTAACAGGACTTTAAATTACATCTCAGCATTAGGACACAGGAATAGCATGTGTTACCAACTGTAAATTGAGTCTCACATTAGAAATCTGTGTCTGGAAAGCAGCCATCAAAGTAAAGCACAAACAAACATACACATCTATAGTGGTCATGTGAATGCTGAGTATGTGAGGGTGTCCCGCTGCCTGCTTTTCCTCCCATTATTTACACTTTGTCTGACTATTATTTGCAGACCTGCAGGAACCATGATGGCTATAGTTACTAATGCAGCTCTCTGAATTTTAACACGTCGTGAGACTGAGACTTTTTAAATATAACTTGAAATTCACACTTCCTAAAATGTCAACATGTTCCTGGAAATTGCATTCGTAGCTATTTTTTACATGACATTATTCAGTGGAGTGGAATCTATGTTTTTGATCAATAAAAAGTGTGTGGAACATTTGAGATAATGACATACCATCTCCATAGAGACTAGCAACAGCTGGACCCTCCACCAAAAAGTTACATAGTGCGCCTTTACTAAATCAGTGTGGAAGCTGGACTCAATGCCTGTGCTCTGGACAAATAACAAACTTTGCATCACTGTAAAATGCAATTAATGGAACTGTTTAAGTGCAGAAACTGGTCATGTAAGGAAACAAATTATGACAACATGGGAAAGAAACCCTGACCAAATTCCCAGTGTCGAAAGTTATGTAAATTAATCTATCATTCAATACCAATGAACAAAAAAGCAATGTTCTCTCAGTAAGATACCAATTTATGGCTTTAATTTTATACAAAAGTAATAAAATAATCCATTATGTATTGTGAAGAACCAGAACATGAAAAGAATAAATAAAGGTTCCAATGTTGTTGACGCCGGTGATTCATTAATTAGACACTTAATAGTTACCGACTGTGTAACCCTGCAAAATCTGTTTCCCTGGAAACCGGAGTACATGCTTCTATAATACTTTAACTGGTCACCGGCTGAATCAGCCAGAGTTTTTACAAGGATTTTTACAATGAATGGGACTGGGAATCAAATAGGATTGAAAAGCATTACAGATTTATGAAGAAACACCTAGCGAAGCACTAAACTCTGTTTCTCCAAAGTGAGATATGTTTAATTTAGTTCAAAATGATGTTTGACCAATCAGCTCCTTCTTTTCACATCAAATTAATATCAGCCAATAAAAGCCAAATGATCTAATTCCTTTCTGATCACGGTCCCTTCACAGTCACATCAGAATTTGCAGTTTAATGTAATTTAAGTAATCTTAAATGTTTAGAATCCGTGTATCATTCGTTCATTCGTTTTTCAATATAAAACCAAAAATAAGAAAACAAAAAAATCAACTTTCATTATTTGTCTCCAGAACCAAAATGAAAAAACAGATAACGATTGTTTTTTTCAGTTTTTGATTTTGTGTTTAAGTGAAAAATGGGTTTCCCGTTTAGTCAAATTTTGCTCCTCGAGCAAGTTGCGTAAACCGGAGATGAAGATTTACTCGGAGCGTAGACACACACGTATATGACGAGTGCACAAAACAAACCTAATGGCAGCTAGACTTGAGGATCATTATCATATGATTAAACAGCTTTCTGAGGATGGAAAAACGCAGGCTGAGATTTCTAACACGCTGTGACAGTTCGGAAATGTTGGTGAGAAGATTCTGTATGTATTCAACACCAACTCTGGCGTAAAAGACAAACTGCTGTCCTGTCATCAGTACATAAGGTAAGTGCAAGCTGTAAGCAGGGCCAATGATTCTGCGCAATCACGGAAAACGGACGGAAAATGCAGATTTGTCATTGTGAAGCGGACTTAAAACTGATAATGGTGTGTAGCAGATGTCTTTTTCTGGTTTTGGTATACATATAGATGGTACATGCTGCGTGAATCCATAGGCCTAGACCGTATAGGGCCTACGCCTCCTCCCGTACGCCGCGCACAACGCACTGGTTTTAAAAATATCGGTTTTATATTGAAAAACAAATGAACGAATGATACACGGATTGTTTAGAAATTATTAAACCATAATCATATTTTGGTGTGCATGTGAAGGCTACAGAAGTCCCTCTGTATAAAAAAATACAGAGAAATATTAGCTTGTAAGGTCAGACACATTTCTATACCAAGAAAAAAATGTAATGTATAGAAATAATGTGGTCCTATGAAACACATACTAATAAAATAACATGCATAGCATACAGCTAACATCTCATATTGTAGCCATGTTCTAGTAGTGACACTGGTTTATCTTTTAAAGTTTAATCTTGATGAACAGAGTGTGCATTTCATATTGCTACTATAATATGATACTACTACTATCATGCAAAACAGTGCATCTGCAGTAGCTTTCCATGAATCCTATACACCCCTATAAGCCCCTCTTAGGGTAAATGGCCACTGCAGAGCACCATGAGGCCTGGGATCATGAGAGCAGAGCACAGAGGACTCATAATCCTATCGCACAGGAAATGGTTGAGATGCCAGGATACATCAGCACAGCAGGGTGCATTCCCCCACATGGCTTGCGCAAGTTAACTTCCCCTCCAAAAAAGGGAGTGAGAAGAAGCATGAGCGCAAACACTAACTCTAATCAGCAATTAGATTAGAACTTAATGAGGAGGTCATCATTTTTGCCTAATTTATGGCTGTCGGACTGATAAGACTTTCAATAGTACAGGAAGAACGTGTCATAGTAATGCAGGCATACCAAAACTGTTGCACAAAACAGAATTTTAGGTCTTGCATGCAACAAAAATTAAATAAAGGGAAGAAAAATATATTAACAAGCACAGACAAGGTACATAGTCACCTCCTGTTAACCTCTGGTCTATTGTTCATTTCTCAACAGACTGCAGACATCTCATTGCACGCTACATCACTGGCTGGTCTGGTTCATGACACTGAGCTGTCACTTAGCCCCAAGCAAACAGTTAAACTATAAACGTTGTATCAGGCTAGATAATAATATGGTTATTGTAATGGAACGTGTCATGTTTGCCAGCAAGACTAATGAGGCTTTGTGTTGTCACTCTTCTGAATCTGAAGAAAACATTTTTGGAGGAAAAGGTCACTCTGAGATGTCTCACATGAAGCCAACCACACACAGCTGTTGGCACATATACTCTCTGATATCATTTTAAGGGGTTCTTATCTAGGCAAGGGTTGAAAGAAAGGGGGTGAGAGCACAATGTGAAAGTAATTACTGTCAAGCTATTTACTATTAATGGACCTTTACAGCTCATTTACAACAAATTAGTTAAACCCATGAACAAACATTTGGCATTTATTTAAAAAGTGAACGATAAGATTGATTGATTTATAACCTAACACATTTTCAGGGCTCAACCTTTTCTAATATTAGTTTAACAAATTAAAACATTTAAATCATTCTCAGGCTTGGTTCATTGTCATGTTTGATTCATGCAGGCAACAGGAAATGCTTCCTTTATTTAATATGTTGTCATGAAGTGTATAATTGTTGAACTCTAACACTTCTTAACCAATATCTATGTTCTTAAATTGCCAAAAAACAAACAGGGAACTATGGATCTAGATTTTGTTTCACACTGTTTGGCCTTGAATTGTCTTGTTTCATAACTGCAGAACAAATGACACATCAAATGGCCTCTGTTGTCCTCTCAGCAGATGGTGGGATTAATTGGCTTCTATCAGTTTGAAGGCGGAGAAGAAGAATGACTGGAATCCAGAGTCACTCTATAAAAGCTTCACTTTGTGAGGACTTTGTAAAAGTATTAAAATGCCCTGGAACAGGCTGATGCCATGTAGTAAAACCCAAGGAACCAAAAATAAAGACTGGTTTGCACTGGTTCAGTACTGTCTCTGTGACTCTTTATGGGCTGTGCAAAAACACATAGTAACACAGTTTGACAAACAGGCCAAGAATTAGGCCAACAAAAAATCTTGTATGTATTTTATCAAAGTAAAACTATAATTCACAAATAAAAAATGATACATGATGCATGCTTTAATTTGTATTTCTATACTAACATGCATAGGCTCACCTGGAGAGCACAGTTCATCATTCGAATGATGTAATCGAATTGTTGATGGTCGAGGATTGCACGATTCTGCTGGACGTGAAGACTCAACTCTTCAGTCAGACACTGTCGAGCCATTTTTCCTTTGAGGGCCCTCAACGCAGCAGGAAGGGTCTGTAGAGGGAAAAACAAGTAATTAAGAAGATACTTATAATTACACTAGAACAGTAATATGTATGTTATTTCATAGGCGCTGTAGAAAGTTTTCTTTAGATCTTTACATTAAATCTGTTTGTATTTTCAAACTATTCCTTTCTACTGCCACATAAACTTGTTACTATGGTTAAATAATACATTCCAACATGTGTTAACAAAAATGTTAATATAGAGGAATGCCGGAGTGTGTAAACTCCTAGTTTGGGTAATGCTATTTGCACTGACCATTTGCTGTATAAGATTTATAGCCTCATGGGGGGCTGAGAGGATGTATGCGATATGCATTCTTACATTAACACAGTAATGTAGGGCTGGGTTATATAAGTGCTAAATAAAGCAGATGGGAGGCATAAAATAAATTGTTAAAATCCCATTTAGACATGAGATATGCAACCAAATACTTGTTGATGATATTGCACATTTGAAAGCACATGGAAGGAACAAATTAGGAATAACTTAAAGATGCACTATGAAAAAAAAATCTAGAATGAATGATCATTGTATAGTTTAATGGTCTTTCATTTTTTAATTAGATTTTTTTTGTAATTAAGTGACACCAACAAATCACTCATTTTCTCTACTTTTACAGTATACATTTTCAATCATATGAAGACCAATTTACTACCCGCTTGTTTCTTCTTAAATTTTAGGACTGAATAATAATTCATAAAAGTAGTAATACAAGATTGCATCCTTCTAGCAAATGCCGTGTACATAAATCAAAAGATTATTTGAAGAAAAAAAAAAAACAATTATTAGTGGCTATACTGTGGGTGTGCCAGCTGGGAGTCATTAAACAAAAACAAACACAGACAGATGTGCGAGGACGGGCTTGCAAAATACAGCCCAACAGCCCCCTGTGTTATATAAACTGCCTTCAGCTTATAATGACCCTCTCCAAAGGTTGATTAGCTGCAATGTAACAAATGTGTGCACTACCTTCTCCGTCTCCAGGGTCTTATTCTCAAAGATGAAGGAAATGCAGTTCCTCACCACCTCCAGCCTACGTGCGCTGTTAAACACTGAGCCGCACTTGCCCATAAAGGAAACTGCAAAACAATAATAAATGTAAGAGGGCTGCCACACATTTTCTCTAGCAGATTGTTACTTGAGGATTTTCGTACCAACAGGCGGTCCAGCTGGCACGACACACTTCTTCTCTGGTCGTGTAAAGACAGGTGCGTTGCTGTGCTTGGCCACGCCTTCCTGAAGCTGCGTCTCTATCTTTTCATCGTCCAACAGTGGGAAGGGCACCTGATGTACCCGCAGGTGAGAGCCCTCTGACGGCCGAGGCACTTTCTGAAAAGCCATGTGTGGATTTGGGTTTTCCTACAAAATAAAAGAAAAGAAAAATAATTCAAATATGCCACTTAATCTTGTATAGAAGAATGACTGAATAATGAATAGATGAATACAACTTGCATTTCTATAGAACTGCTCAGATAATTCCCTGATTCGTTTCTGCAGTTTGGCAGGACTGATCCCCTCTTCCTTAAAGTTTTCAATGTCTAAGGCCACCAGCTGAAACAAGGGTAAATTACACTAGAAGTTCAACATAACTCAATATTTACTTACATAATAGTGAGAAAAATAAGGTTCCAATATTTTAAAGCTCGATACCTCATCAAAGAGATCGCAGACTCTGTAAGGCGGACCTCTCTCTGAGACAAAACCAGCGAAGGCCATGCCATCCAAAACCTTGGCCAGAAAATCACTCTCAATGAGGCCCCGCTGGCCCAGGAAGGCAGTCTGTATAATGTCAGAACAACAATGGTTACAATCTTACACAGATGGGAGCAATAGATCTATAGACTGTCAATTGCATGCAAACACTGTGAGACATTTTTATATCACAAGTTGAAAAATCCCTCTGCATGGGGTCTTGCAGATAAATATATTTTATTCTTGAAAGCACAAACACCTCTATGGCCCAGTCAAATGGGAAATAAATCTAGTCATAAATGCCAACATGGATATAAATCTGATTTATCTTATGTATAATCATTTATTAATGTAGTAAGAATAGATAAAACGCACTTTTCCGTCACCCACTCAGCATTTCCAGGCAAACAAGCATTTGTTGATAATCTGGACCATGTGGGGTCCACAGAGGGCTAAGGGGTTACCACGGAGACAACACAGACACGAACAAACAAAAACCCAGCACCAAACAAAAATGTAAACCTAATACGTTTCACATGGCTCCAAGCCGGGTTTTGCCCAAGGTTAGAGGACTGTGGACTGAGCCTCACGTAAACAAAAGAATTGCCACAAAAGTCATGGACGCGCTGCAGCCGTATTATGCTCTCTAGTCACACTGACAAGTTTATCTGCAAGTCTCAAGCACTCAAGCTGCACATTCTTGACTAACTGGACAAATCCTTTGTTTGCACAGCAAAAACGAGCAAAATTAGAATCCATGATTGTGGGCAAATTTGATTTCACAGTTGCTTTACCTTGTGAAAGTGAATAACGGGCTCAGAGTGGATGCGGATGAGCTGTAGGCAGGACCTGTAGCCCTGGAAGAGCTGCGCAAACAGCCTGAGAAAGACAGCCCGCACTTCCTTGTCCTAAAACACAAGCACTCATCAAACAGTTATGCCACAGAGGGCACTGATTAATCACTTAATCACGCACAAGTCTTTTATTTGCCTTTACGGTAACAAACGACTGTGTCACTGCATAAACATAAAACACTCCTTGTGTGGGATACAATTACAGCTCACAGAGATAACCTGAAGCTAAACATGACTTACCAACAGTTTGATGTTAGAAGGAGTAGTGCGAGATGGAGGGAAAGCATTGTCTGCTATCTCTAAATCAGGGTGCAAAACCTGAAGAAACACAGAGTGACTTTATTTAATGAGAAAAAAAGAAAACAAAAGAATGTTTGCTGTTAGTTTATATCACAAAACAACCACTACTTCCATAGTAAGCAAAATAATATTCCAGAATAATGCCTATTTCTTACCATGAATAAAGAAAGATAAGATAAGATATCCTTTATTTGTCCCACAATGGGGAAATTTCAGTGTAAAGCTCTATGTGACATGCAAACAACATGTGAGTGTTTACCAGGGACAGTGCTGTCTGCATCTGATGTAACAGAGGTTCAGGGAGCAGAGACAAGTGGATACACTCAGGAATCTTTATTGTCCCTCCATCCAGGTCAGCAATAATAACATCCAACTGCAGAGCACAATTAAAGTGTTTTTATCACACTGGTTTCAGCGAAGAGAAGGCAAACTACTGAAACCAGCTAAATAAACATCACATAGCAGGGCAGCTTATTGGAAAAACTGGACAACGTTACTGCATTCATAAGTCATTTGCACTGTGGTAGTTTTGCACTCACCAGATCCTGAATCTCTGTTTGAAACATGGAGTGGACACCAATGATGAAAGGAGTGGGTGAACTCAACACCTCAAGCAGCCGGGAGGGAAGGATAGGGATATAAGGATAGCTGTAACATAAACCGTTGTGGTTTAATCAGAACAATTATACAATTTCTATAAGAAAGACTATCTATAATATTATAAGATGGACCTATATTGTTCCTGAATATGTTCAATAACCAAAGCTGCTTATCTTAGTTAAACAGTTTAAATAAGTGATGAATTGTTGTGCTGTTTATAAATAAAAACACAAGTGTCCAGATAATATTGAAAGTGAACAAGTTTTAGACACTGAAGGTTAGATGAGGCTATATTTGTTAAGAAGACAAGTATTTCTAGAAAGACAAACCCCTAAAGAATGATTTAGGTTAATCATCAGTCAGGTACACACATAAAAATCAAGGAACCAAGGTGTGAGTGGAAAATCACATGAGATGCCATCTGAAATCTGTGTTGTGAAAGGGACACTTGCCTGTATTTAAGAGGAAACATGAGGGCTTCGAGGGCACGGCATGCCTCTCCAAGCCGCTGGTAACTAGTGGAGTGAAACAAGACTTTGTGCTCGGTCAGGACAGCACAGAACAGGCTTAAGACATTGTGGATTCCTGGAATGAAAAAAAAAACAGGAAAACAAGGTACCTGGAGGTGAATTAATGTGATTCCAAGATTGGTCTACACTGAGGTCTGTGTTAATGGATGAGTATACCATCAGCTTTGGGTTTGTGCAGAACAGGGGTAAATATAAAGTGTTACTGTTTATTTATTTATGTATGATATATTAGCCTAGTTTTATTCCAGGATATTAATAAGACCTGAGCAGGACGTGTTCACAGATATATCAGGTGTTTTGAAATTTTATAAGTCTCGCATACGGCACCTCTTATTCCAAATGGCTGTACGATAATTAGAGTGAATTCTAAAGTTACATTTCCTGTTATTGTTTTCTATTAAGTATTGGACAGAGTGATTTATCACAGAATGCCGAGATAAAGAGAGAGGAACAGCCACAGACAGATGAGCGCCACTGGAGGCACTGGTCCGGGATGTTTTGCCACATTTGGTGATAAACAGGAAGGCGATCTCAAGCATGAATAAAATGTGAAGTGAACATGCCTGTGTTAGACTGAGCTTGTTCATCTAATTCATCACAGCTGCTCCAGATGCAGTGGAGAAACACTATTTTTGGAAACACATTTTCTGAGAGGCAATCCGCGTTCCCCATCAGAGGATCGGGGCTACTGTTCAAAGTAACACCTTGGGCACAGGTATTCTTATCTTATCACATGTCCGAGTCCTTCATGAAAAATGGCCACACAAACAAAACAGCAGCAGTGCATTTGGTGATGGCCAGTTTTATCTTGCCACCGGTAAATGAACTTCCTGTTTAGTGCGACATGTATAACACACATTCCTCAGCAGTGACTGAATGACCTGTACGCAAAGTGTTGACCTGCCTGTTACAGGCCCCTGTCCACCCATATAAGGACATGTGGATGAGATAATGAACACTTCCTCTAAGTGCCTACGTGCAGTCAATCACCTGAGACCATATTTACCTTTCTGTAGACCCTCTCACACAACTTTGCACCATAAGCAAGTCATCTGATATTTAGAGGAAGTAATACATGGACCCTGACTAATTTTGTCAGCATTTTGTAATGATGGAGTAACCACCAGTAGTGTGGAATATAGTAACAAAATACAGATTTTTCAGTTGTTTTGACAGACTTGAACCAGATACAGTATGTGATTTGTTGACTCCAGGAAAAGAACAAATGACTTGCACAAGACCTTGCCCACATGTGCACCGTGATTTGCACATTGTAATAATCAGGCATTTTCCATTACAGAAAATAAGTAGATCATTATATCGTTATATCTTTCTAATTCACTTGTGCATAATTTCATCTCAAAAATTCTTATTACAGGTTCAGTATAATTAGGAACTGCACTGAAATGACAGGCCACTAATGTGGAGACATTTGCTGACTCTGACTGTATGAATTTTAACATAATCCACCAACAATACAATGAAAATTAATGGACTGCATCAAATCTTCATCATGCGCTCATTCTCAACAGGGTATCAACACTGATGGGACCGCATTTAAACCACATAATCTGCCTGAGGAAAGAAAATCTTTGGTTCATTGCAAAATGGTTACAGTCAAATGCCATGTGATTTGTGTAGCATAACAAATAACAAAGGCCATTTGAATGTGACTTAAACATACCAAAGTGAAATTGCTCCAGGAATGTTAAGTACAGCCAGAAAAAAATATGCTTGTAGAAGCAATATTATGTCTGTGATTAATGTGGTAACAATGTGAGCGCACCTAGCTGCTGGAAAAGCATGGCGACACTTTTGCCTGTAACAGGCAGCGTGTCATTGAGAGGCGTCTGGATGAGCTGCCGGTCTCCTGCTCCAAGGCTGAACAACTTCTGTAAAGAAACACAACACAACAGACAAAGGGCATGGAAAAGTTAATTTTATCACGTTCACGTTGACAGTTACAAATTAACACCTGACATCCAAATTTATGGCCAGAGTCACTTTTGCTGCCATTTAAGGCAAGGTAAACTTTATTGTCCCAAAGGGAATTTTGTCCTCTGCATTTGACCCATCCTTCAATGCTGCTGAGGCACCTCCTCAGGAGCACAGCAGGTATGCATCTCCGTGATCTTGTTGCTAGGCTTTGCCAGGACTACCTTAGCTGGAGGACTGGACCTATAGACGGATTATTTGTTTATCAACAGAGCGGATGCGCATAACTTGGGTGCAGAAAGCTCTTAACATGCGGTTAACATGCAGTTGTAATGCTAGCTAGCACTGTTGTTGCAATTTGTCTTCTTATCTTGCATAACTTACTTAAAATGTTATGTGCCTAAAAAAATGTTTTTCTGTCTAGCAAAATAAGTTTCACTACATACCTGTTTATGTATGTTCCAGTTTAATTTATGTATCTTTTTGCATCCTTTGCAAACGAGCCATTAAAAACATCCATATTTCTTTTAAAGAGGGAAAGTTAAAGAGGGAAATATATGTATGATAGAGACATTTCTGCTTGTGATTGAGCACCAATCCATCCATTCATCCAAGTTGGCAATACATTCATAGAAAAAAGCAATAGTTTACCTGTGATCCTCCGGCTATGGGGACCTGGAATGTGAAGAGGTTGGCCACTAGTCCCTCCAAAGGGAAATTCAAGCTATCGATGTACACAGTGTAAATCAAACCCAGACATCCCTGGATAAAAAAAAACACACAGAGACAATTATCTTAAACTTAAATACTTCCATCTTAAGCATTAGTAATCAGATACTGTTTATTGTCGTTAAATTAGATTTGTTGGGGCTTTGGGAGATAAGAGATTAATAATGGTGGTATTGCAAGTTGAGTTCTTACCCGAAATATTTCTGGATAATCTAGCCTGGATACAAGGATAAGACTTTTTGGTGCAAAGACTTCAGCCGGCTGTATCAAACCATCTTCTTCCACCTCCTCATCCTCATCTCCCTCAGCTTCAATACTCTTTGATCCCTAAACCATAAAAGAGTTCACAAAGTGTTGGAGAATGCAGAGACAATAGTTAGAGTTAAAACCTGGCCATAGGTCTATAAGCATAAGGTTCATCTGTTATTTGAATAGCCATGTTTGTAAATATCGGGTGTTTCAGAACTAGTTTATTTGTTGATATAAGATTAGAACAATGATTATGTATGACCCAAACTTAAATGTATTTTTGTTTAACTATCACAACAAAATGTGGATTTATATAGCACTAAATCAACACAAAGTTCTTTTCCAGCCTTATCACCATTAAGGTACATTTTCTATCTATTATATAATTCAATCATAACTTTGAGTTTTCTTTGTAGTAGAATGACAAATATTCAAAGCGAAAGAAGGAAATCAAGTAACAGAACTTAGGGATGGGATATGAATTTTCTGATGCAACATTTGGCCTGCTGTAGCCCATAACCAATATTTGGCGATGCCGATATTTAGCTTTAAAAATTATAGCAAGACCCACAAAATTTATCTTAAATTGAAATAAAGTTCACAATTTACTTTTTCACTTTTGTAAAAAAAAAAAAAGTGAAACAAGTTTCCCATAAATACAGTAAACTGTGGTGGTTCCCCATAGTCTAAAATTCTCCCTTTTAGTCTAAAAACAAAATTGTTCCTCATTGTATTATCATAAACATAAAAAGACTACACAAGTCAAAAATGATTGCTTAAAGATTAAATATAGGAAGTAAGTGATATTTATACTCCACAAATTGAATGAGAGAACTGAGGCGCCATAATCTTAACCAAATCTACGGGAATGCAGTATTGAATATTGGGTTAGGGTTAGATACCAATGAATCGGTATCAGCATTGGCCAATACCGATACTGATACATTGCCTGTCCTTAGCTAAATTTGTTTAGGGGAACACCTGTAAGGGCTTGGCAACATGGCAATAAAAATCAAATCATGATCTCATGATTCACCTATGACAATAACACATTTTGGTGATTTGCTGTATTAAATGCAGCTGTAAATATAAATCCTTGCCACTAAAATTCTGTCTCCCACGACTCTTCCGAATGATGAGCCTCCTTAAAGAGTACAGAGTAAGTACAGGTGACTTTAACCAACACAGACAAGGGTGAAGTCTCAGAAGCAGCAGACCGCTTTAGTTTTCTTCAAATGGCCTTATTACAGAGTAAATGGATTGTGTAAAAAATCACGTGGTATAAACATTTTGGCATAACATCTGCTCATACACCTGTCTTCACATTTAGACACTATCGTGACAGTCAAACATGCTGCTTCAATAGTTGGATTACGATACAATTTTTCACTAAAACTCTTATCGTGAAGTGGTATATTTGTCTAGACAGCGAAAACATGCCATGCTTCTGTATCTGGGAGGTATGCGATACTCAGATAGCAGACAGTGGTCACATTTCACCATTATTCTCCATTATTATAAGGCTGTTGGTTCAACAAAATACATTCCTCCAGCATTCTTACTGGAGTCTTGTTGAGCAGATAAGGATGTCCATCTTGGAGAGTTAAGCTTGTTAAAACAGCCTCACGTTTCGGGAACAACTTCATCAACTAGGTTCAAAATGTGTGTTTGTTTTACTGGCACATGGCGTCTGCACCAGGCAAAAATAGACTCAATTAAAATGGGGCAGATGAGCAGAGCGTGACGGTAGCATGGGGGTAAACCATACAAACATCTGGAGATATTTGGGGATTTCAGTGGATACAGACTGTATATGGAAATTCAAGATGAGGGCAAACATCAACCAGGTACAGCTATATTTTTGACTCCAGTGTTTTCTTATTTCTGAAGATGTTACAATCCTCTTCTGAGCATAACGGAAAACAATTAGCTGTGGTGACAGAAATAGGGTATCCATTGTTACAAAAACAATATTTTGACCACACAACCCCAACCCCAAAAACTCACAAAAGGACTATTTAGGGATTTCAACTTTTCATGTGCTGGTCAAATTGAAATCCTTCTCACTCAAATTCTCTTTCATAAAAATAACCCATGCCCCACATTGTAAATGCCCCTGAAACAGCATATTAAAACTATGGAAACTCAGCTATTTCCTCCAAACTCTCTAAACGTTTGAAGTGATTTAAGCTTGTTGTTTTGCTGATTTGAGCAGTGGAAGCAGAGGAAAACTGTTTTGATGAAGATGATGTTTATGCAGAAACAGCAAAGTTTGGTACTGTGACAAAAGAGATGAAGTGAAGAGATGATGTGGTAGAGGGGCCTTAACAGGCAGATGAGGAGCCATTACCAAAATATATATATATAAAAATTTAGCACATGTGATTCAATCAGACAAAGGGCAAACAGTTCCACTGGCCCATTTGTTTTCTCATACAGTAACCAGAGCCTAGTATGAAATTAGATTGCCCTTTACATTAAAATGGTCTGCTCCCCGCAAAATGTTCCCAATGTACAACACCCAATATTGTTAATGACAAGATTATATGAAATTTCATGCCCATCATATGGGTTTAAATAGGGCTGTAGCCAAGTTAGTAATAGCATGTGGTTTGGAGCAAAGCACAGACTTCGGAGGGAAAATTGGCACTAATCTTGTTTATGTTCATGAAATCAATATTGAAAAGCTATTTTGTTTTGTTTTTGGAAATCTAATTGAAGATCCGGACTGATCAATATGAGAGAAAATGTTTTTTACATATTTTGCCACATTGCCTAGCCAGTGGTTTAAAGATACAAGGCTAAATATACGACTGCAGGAGGGTTTGCAAATGTTATGTCAATGAGGTGCATAGACTGTTGATAGGTTTGAGGCCTTTTCTATTACAACAGCTATGTGAGTGTAGAGTGACTTTAAAGGCCTTGGCTGGCTTGAGAGGATCGTACCTGCAGATTGACTTCAGCCTCATAAAAGGTAAGGCATGAGCAGTAGTGTCTGTCTGAATCGATGTCCGTCAACACAACTGTGAAGAAGCTGGGGATCTTCCTTTCCCTGGAGAGCCTCCACCCACTCGGCTGGCAGAACTGTGAGCACAGACAGAGAAACATGAGAGTGGAAACCAGGCCAAGGTCACTGATACCCATGGTTGAGGCAACACAAAGGTCATGTTGCATCATCTACAATGATCTGAAATCAAGCCTTTTGAATAGACTACATTTAATATTAAATTTAATATAACTTCTCACAAATCCATAGATCTGTAGTAGGGCTGGGGGATATGGACCAAAAAAATGTATCTCAATATATTTTGCTATATCTCGATATACGATATATATCTCTCGCACTCGCACAGATGCGCCTGTTTGTTTTCCCCGTTCGCACAACGAAATATTTACTCGCAAATGCAAGTGAAATGGGCGCACTGTAGAGCCCTGGTCCTAGTCTTGGTTTAGTCCAGGTTTAGTCCTAGTCCTGGTTTAGTCCTAGTCCTGGTTTAGTCCGCGACCAGCTCCGGGCTCAGCGGAGGAGCTCGGGGGACATAGGCAAGGAGGCGGAGGCGAGCGCGGCACAGAGAAGGCAAAACAAGCAAAGCGGCGAAACCAGAAGTAAACGTAAGCATTATAGCGATATATCGATATGCCATAATTCATATTGAGTTTCAAAAATATCTCAATATATTTTAAATCTCGAGATATCACCCACCCCTAATCTGTAGCAAAGTAATCTACTTCAAATCTCAGCCATCTTCTTCCCCTGGTCCAAATTTTTATAAGTAATCCATCACTTCATGCCATTTTGCCATATTACTTCTACTTTTGACTTTATGAAACACGTTACATCTTGATTGAATGCATTGTACTCATGCATGTTGATAGTCATCCCGTCTCCATTGTCCATCTGAACTGTAGTAGATGAATGTAGGAAAAACAGCATTATATTTGGCTTGATTGCACACCAGTTAGACAAAAATAGGATCAAGGAAGAAGAGTACAAATGCAGAGGAAAGGAACGAGTGAAAGAGAGGAAGGGGGACCAGGAGCGCTCCATCCTACGGCACATACAATAGCACTCAGGAAATCTGCTGAAGCTACTCCAAATGTGTGTGCTCGCGGGTGCTCAGATACAAGCCAAGGACAAGTGCAGATAACTGTGATCCTGTCCAAAACTATTCCAAATATGTCATTCATTGTTGTCCTGAAGAAGAGATAAGCACCTTTGGGAGCACATACCAGGCGAGATCAGAGGAGATTTAACTTCCTGTGTATATATGTTGTGTATATGCTCAGGAGTGACCTGCTCTGAGCACGTGGATTACGTTTAATTGACTTCCTTTATATTTAATCACAGTTTCCGTTTGAACCTTTATCTACAGGCCAAGTCTGCAGAAACACTTCATGACTCCAGCACACACCAACATGTGCTGCAACATTTAACATGAAAGGAGATCATGACATCATACAGTAGCAGCCCATACAGGTCTGTTTAACACAAGACAACAAATGTCCAGTAATCATGCAGTGACTGTCTGGCTCATTGAAAACTCAGATGCATACCATTTGTTGCTTAAAATGTTTGCATATTTAGGTATATTCATATTTTTCAAGTCTGGATACACTTTCCATATTTAGATTGTAGATTCTCACTGAAGACATCAAAACTGTGTATGGACAGATATAGAATGTAGTAAACAAAAAAAAACATCAACTCAAAATAATTTAAAACTTGTTTCAGATTATTTTTTTAAAGTCATCCTTTTCTTTGAACTCTGGTTTGTACTTTTGTTATTCCTTGACCCTGAAAAGGCACACCTGTTAAGTGAAAACAATTTCAGCAGACTTCAACAAAAAGCTCTTTGAGAGAGGGCCAAGGGTTTGTAGTAGTGTCAAAGTGATCTGAATGCAACATATTTTAAAAATGTAGTTATCTACATCATTCTTTATATCTTGCATCATATATTTAATGTCTTAATGTAGAAAATAGTAAACAAAAAGAAAAATAAACAATGAATAAGAGGGTGTGTTCAAACTTCTGACTGGTAGTGTATAATTTGATATAATACATTTTCAGTCCAACCAGCTGGTTTTTCTTAGTAATAATAATAGCAAGTAATACAAGATAACCAGTTGTCTTGTATGTACATATAAATGTTGTACCAGAGCCCTGAAAGCTACTCTCATTTCCTCTTTCTTACTACTTAACCAAGCATAAGCTTGTACAGTAAATTTGTCCCACACTCAGTCATTGATCCTGGGCAAGTTGCCGGGTGAAATAAAAGCAATGGCTGACACATTAGTTAGCATGTCACACATTATAAAACTGGAGTAACAGGTGCAATGGTCAGCCGGCAGTATACAACATTGTCTGCATACACAAAGAGGGAAAAGGGCACCACTTAATCCAACGTTAGCTTCTAGAGTCAAGTGATGTCTAGGCAAGCAGGGTACAAGGGTTGCCTTCCAGCTAAAGCCCTCACCATGTGATGGCCAGTGACACAGGATCTCCGGTCTGACCTGTTAAATGTCGTCACAGTGCGGGGCTAGGGGAGAAAGAAGGCTCAAAAAGATCTAGCCTTAGTAACAAACAAAGAATCTTCAAGAACTTTTGTGGTTTTGGATAACTAATTCAATTCAGAAGTTCAAAGAAAATAAAGCTGGGCCAAATTAATCTTGTACTTCTAATGTAATCTGATTAGAGCTGTGGTACAACATTTACATGCAAAGCTATGTACTGATGGATTTATTTGTTTGTGTGTAACAAGTCCTATATCATCATATTACTGATAGTCAGAAGCTTCCTAATGTAAGTCCTCTTAGGTTTTGCTGGCATTTTATTAATACATAACTTATCTTTTCATGTCTACTACATAATACTGTTTACTTGTTACTAGGGGCAATACAGTTAAGAAGTGCCCTTATAGGACAAATGAAAAGAACCAATAGATCAACATTTTTAAAGTTTAGGGATATCAAGATAATAAATCAGTTAACTGATAATCATGATTATTCAGGTTAAAATCTAATCAGGTCATAAAACAGATTTAAGTGATTTCAATTCAATCTACTGTAGAAAGGTTGAGTTAAAAACTTTTTTATCTAGTGGTCATTGACACGTCAACATGGCTCCACAGTCACATAATTGAAGAATAGTAAATGAAAATTAAGGATTTCACCATTATTGTCTCAACAACATGAATACTCATAAAATCAAGATGTTTCTGTTTTCTTCGCAACAATCTTAACACAGAACTCTGACATCCTCAGAAGAGCTAAAGGAAATCCACTCAGGGGCAATGCTTGGCCAGAACAGTGGTTGCATTCTCATAGCATGACGAGAGAGCAGTGACTTGGTGCTGGCTACAAACAACCACAGTCACTCCTAAACATGACTTGGGGAAAGACAGAAATGCTCCATCACTTTTTATAACCCTTGTTTTGTTTTTGATTAGATTTGGCGCTGAAAGGAACATGACAGGAAGCCCATTCATAAAACTTTAGTCATCATTTACGATCACCAACAAAATGTAGTCAGTCTGGGTAGGTACCAGTTACCTGAGCGTAATGCTGAAAATCAACTGAACCAACCCAAATGCATTCATCTGTGTCTTCATGATAAAATATCTGATGTACTTATCACTATCCAAATGTATTATTTACAGTGAAATGTCAGATTAACATAAACCATGTTTTCACAACTAAGGATAGAGATAAGAGAAGGTTTACGCTACCAAAAGTCGCTACATCCAAACGTCTGCCAGGTTTAACACTGTGGTTGGGAATGTTAGACATTATTGTATTCCACTTTGTTCCTCTGCATTTGTTTAGCAGGAGTCGCATGCCAGGAAGAACGCACAATGAGGGAAAGTGAGGTGTGAAATGTCAAGAGCCAAACAGGGACTGTCCAGAGGTGAGACTAGGGTCAGCAGTAGGCCTGTAACAATAACAAATTTTGAAGCACAATATATTGCAACAAATAAATATCAGAGTGAACTAAATTAGCCATAGGAGTTATTTAGTCTACCCTCTACAGCTCTATCCATCCATTCATCTTCTCCCGCTTAATCCGGCTGGGTCGCGGGGGCAGGTTGCTGCCCAATACTCATAGCACCTGACCCCCCCCTCTACAGCTCTAATCTTACATTAGTATTACATAAAAATGATGTCCAGAAAGAAACACAAAGCTATATGGAGTATTCCAGTTATGTACATAGAGTGTTATGGCAATTCTCTTTCAGTCTAGATCATAACAGATCATTGTTAGGTTTTCTCCATTAGCACAGAGAATCTTGACAGTCAAAAGGCAGTCAAACATGTAATAATATAAACAATGAAATTTTAAAAATCAAACCCATGGCACAGTTCTCTTTAGCAAGATGGACTGATACTGATACCAGTATTTATATTTAAATGGGTCTGGTAGTGATTCTGGATAACACAATACAGATCTGATACCAAAATCAACATCTATTTGAGGACACAAACACACTTCCTCACTCAGTTGCTGAACCTGAAGCCGTTCAAAACAGTTTTACATCTGTACATCTATACATCTGAAAGAAAGTCACCATCTGGCATCAGCAGACAGTCCAAAGTATTGGTATTGGTATTGGAACTGATGAAGACGATGCAACCCTTGCTGCTGCTGCTCTTCATGGCCCCACCTACTTCAAAGATACACATTTAAAAATGTGTCTTCAGTCAAACAAGATAACAAAACTTCTCCCCAAATTTCATTAGTCATACCATAAAGTTTTGTTATATCAGCAGGTACTGCAATATTGAATGCCCTTCCAATAAACTGGAGCACAATAGTGCACTGGGCTCTAATAAAAGTCAGTTTACAGTGGTACTGCTTCGCCGCTGTCACTAACACTTTAGGGTCCCTTCCCTGATCCGTTATGCAACAACACATAAGGTTTAATTTAAAGGTTGATATTTTTAACCAGCACTGATGGACCGCAGCAATTTGGAAAAAAAGGACGCAGGATCACATAGGAGATACTATAAATATTCATATACACAACAGTCAAACTTTATGGTTGCCATGTGTGTGTCAGAAAATGAGGGAGGACAAGTATTTTTATGTCTTTAACATGCAATCCAGATAATGAGGACAAGTAATTTCTGTTAAACATCTCAGGGCAGAGATCTTGTTACATCAATGCAAATTCCATGGTTTAGTTCTCAATAAAAAATAAATAAAAATGAATCATGCAACTAAGAGCCACCTTCTTGTCAGTGAATATAAATGTCTTCCATTTTCACCATTCTTGTATTTTCCAAATCTATGACCATGGCATGTACCAAGCAAAATTGAAATTGATGAAACTGAATACTGAAATCACTGATATATTTCTTCACAAGTAAACAATTATCACATCACATTATAGCTCTATGTTATAACTTAACTTATAAGTGGTTAGTACAAAAGGGCAAGTTCACTGTATCATACAAAAATCTATAATACAATATGTTGAAATGTGAACATTATTAAGATCAGATATTAAGTTCCAGTCATTATAATTAAGGCATAGATGTTATCCCCATTAGTCAGGTTACATTACTGTTCAATCATGTGCATTCTGAGTCAACAAATAAACCAATAAAAATACATAAAATTCCAATATCTTTTTCCAGGAAAAGTCTGGATTTTCCCAATAGCTATATCATTTCCAAGAGTATGATCACTTGACGTCAGGTTGCTTCGCAGGTACGAGTAGGAACAGTGAACCTCGTTTAATGTCGTCATAGTAAAACCATGTCAGACATGAGACGATGCCTCAGGATATTTACACACCGGCTTCATCTCTTCACATTTTGTTACAACAGCAAATTTTTTTAAAGCTAAATGACAAAACACATCAACTATTCACTAAACAGCTTCTGAACAAGACTATGAACATTTAGTACAACTGAATAATTTCTGATGGTTTGCATAAATATTTATAAAACCAATAAACCTTGTTGTGCGGCAATGCTTCAAATGTTCCACTATTACATAAATGTCTCCACTGAGGTCAGATGTCTGATTTTCAAAACATCAACAAGCTCTTTTCAAGAATCATCTCAGTGTTTTATGGTATTATCAGATTGTAGGTCATCTTTGATCTGCCATAGCAATGTTTAAGAATAACAGCTAAATCAAATCATATTTGTGTTATCTAAACTGCCAAAAGCACTCTCTATCACGAGTACAGACCACTGGAAAATAAGCAAGACGTCAATACAAGAAGATACCAGTGACAAATCTGATTGTAATTAGGCTGATAAAATTATGTCCATAATGATTTTAATAATAATGATGATTATAAAATTGAGCAACCCTAGAAATTATATAGTTTTTCTCTGAAAACTCAACCCTGCTATTGCCAAGCCAAAAAGAAGAGCCTTAAAAGAAAGCTACAGTAAGGCGACCAAGACACCATCTTACTCACTGAAACAATGAATGAAACAAATCAATTTCTTGGCAAGCAAGCCTTTTATGCAGTCATGTATTCTTAATGCCAGTACAAAGATCAGAAAGATGGGACACTACACATATATGCATTATGTCACACATGAGTTGTGCCAAATTTTAGCCAAAAACAGAACTTATTTCCATTACGAGCTCTGGTTAAGTATGTTGATGAAGCACTTGTTTCCAAGTATCAACAAGACATACACAAACATTTTGGTGCCGTCAGTTTGGCATTAAAAGGCAGGTTTACTGCTACAGCTGTGTTTTACCTCGATCAGCTGAGATTCGGTAAACACTGTTGTTGTTATGTGTAAAAACAAAACATCAAAACAGCTTGCGCTCACATGGAGGGACAATTGCAACATCTTTGAGCTAATGTACAATGGCTGTCTCACGTCACAAGACTCTGGCCTCGCTGATCTCCATGACAACAGCTGATCATGAACTGCTCTGAAACAGGTGCTTCCTCCAGGTCCCGGCGGGAGCCCTGAGCCTTTGACTGTGTGTACACCACAGTCCTGTCTGAGGAGAACACGCAGATTCTCTGCCTTCAAGCCAAACAGTAGGCTTTTTAGCAATAAAAATGTGAATTGACTGAATTTGTCTGTGTGTGTCAAGATTATTTGGTTCATCAATCAATAATCTATTAAACAAGTAACATTATTATTGAAAAAACAAATGCTAATCTATTGCACACTGTGAATTAGAGTCCAAAGTGAAACAAGGATTTCACTTTTCTATTTTCACTGTCGTACTGGCGACGATAGGTGTGAGTCATTTCTTCTCACTCTCAATATCACTAGTGACAAAATAAATCTATGAACTTAATTGAAAATGATATGAAGAAAATGTGGTATATCATTTTCATTTAAAACTACGTATTATCATAGATTTGAGTGAACAGCATATGATAAGAAGATGAGAACACGTTTTTAAAAGATAAAATAAATATTGAAATTTGTTAAGATGA
This sequence comes from Odontamblyopus rebecca, assembly GCA_030686955.1. Taxonomy (NCBI): domain Eukaryota; kingdom Metazoa; phylum Chordata; class Actinopteri; order Gobiiformes; family Gobiidae; genus Odontamblyopus; species Odontamblyopus rebecca. Next base: position 23,292,755 of record CM060655.1, on the reverse strand, counting down.
TTATTTTGCTAAATAATTACAACCTTTCCTGAAAATCACTTTGTATCATTCCTGTTCGCATTTCCTCTAGAGCTTAGTGGTCGTGAGTGTGGAAAGTCCTGGTTGCTCGACGACAGCTCTTTGTTTCCTGGTGTGTTTGACTACACTGGCACACGGAGCACTGATTACTCATCTGTGGATCTTCCTGTCAAACACATGATCCCATTCCAACTGCATCCTGTCAGTTGGAATGCACTGTTTAGTTTCTCTAGTAAACATCATAGGACTAGACGTGCGCTGCGACATGTCAAGTTATGGCCATTTGAGTGAAATCCATTGAGTGATACAACTGTGGTACATTCTTTCATCTGTTCCTGATTTAAACAAGTGCACAGTGACAAAGACTGAACTTAATGATGATGAACCAGACTATTAGCTGTGTCATAGGCTGCTTATTTAAATAAATGGCTTCTTCAAATGTTTTAAGTTCTTTATTACCTTTAAATACAATGTCACAATAGTTTCAATACTTCAAGTGTGTGTATTTTGAGACAATAAACCATAATAAAACTGCCTCCTCATGTACTGGAGCCAGACAAAAGCATTTTATACACTTTCTCAATAGCTCTTCTGTCATGGATATTTAGGCCTAATTACTGGCAGAATTTTTGAGGAAAGAGGAAGAGGTCAAGAAGTCAAGATCTGGACGAGAAGAATGACAATGTTTACTGTAGGGTTACTGGTACATAAAGCTATTTTAATTGAGGATACTTTATTATAGAACAAATACTGTAGTATACAATGGTGTTTCCAAACAACTTTATTAAGTTTGTAGCAACATCTGTGTGATTGTTGAACATCAATTACACCACACAAAATTGTATTGAAATCATTTAGTCTGCCAAATTATATTCAACAGAGTAAAAATTCCAAGACCCATTTACCTTTAAAGGAAAAAGGTCAGTGAAAGCTATGAATACAAACTGCAGAGGAATACTACAACCTGTTAAAAAACATACAAACAAAAGAATAAGACTGATCACTAAAATAAGTAAGTATTTGAAGGTGTCAAAGTACTTACACACAGTGGGCTAATCTGACACGCTTTGTAACTTTTCTGGTGGAGAGATGTTATTGTTTTGTCTTGAATGTTTCACAGTACGTAATTAAACCTTTCCATCTTTGTGGAGACCAAACCAGGTCAGGAGACCAAGTTACAGGTCAGATCTTTGGAGAGGCAACCCCACTCACAAACACAATGCCTGTTTTTCTAGGTAATTTTGAGCTATAAAACTACCTTTAATTGAATAAATGTATGGTAGAGCTGTTTAATGTCATACTGTGGAACATTCCAGGAAGACATCTCCATAGAAATAAGCAAGTGACAGCCCCACCACCAAAAAAGTTGCAACTTTAAGGATGTATATTTTTTCTTCATGCACTTGACTGCGTGGAGCTGTATAAAAATGTTATTCATGAGAGTGTGATTGATAGTGTCTCCTCTGGGGTCCTTGTGTAAGTCTCACGTCTGCTGGCTACATGTGATGATCTGACCCTTGTGTGTCACTGTGAACTGCTTAGGAATGTGTCTGACACAAAACAACTAAGATGTCTCTGTCTGTCTCATCACGCAAGTCACTGCAGCCAAACACAAACAAACTTCAGTCATATGCAATTCAGTGGGGCAGCATCGATCACAGAGGCTTAAAATGTGAAGAGAGATGTCCAGCAGGACGGCATTATGAGTTTAATGAAATAAATTGGGCTATAGTTGACTAAAGCCATGTCCTGTGGATCGATTATTCGGCTAAAAGGAGCCATGATGTGGCACTGGAAAAAGCTCCCAAAACTAATCAGTATCTCGCTAATCTGACCTAGCTGACATTCACAAGATGACAACCTCACTGGGGTTCATGCAAAAACAACAAACAAAGATGACAGAAGGGGTTATCCAAAAGAAATAAACAAAATAAAGAAATATTTAGATGCAAAAATGACAGCAAACTTACTCCATGCTGTCTCCTTTCGGCTCTCTTCTATATAAATGACTATAAAGTATTTAGTCTACCATTTTAGTTAAATAAATAAATACAAGAAAAATGAAATTACTACATTGTAATGTAGAAGCATAATGAAACACACCCAAGAATGCTCAAAAATGATTTTTAAATTTTGAAATAATGACTTGATATTATATTTCTCAGTTGTCTGAAATAATTGTGTATGCCACATTTAAAAACTGTTAAACTACACAAAAACTAATATCACCTGATTAATATTAAACGTGACGTTTTCTGAGACATTTACTGGCTATCAGAGAGACAAGTTTTTGTACTTTTATACAAGACAAGGTACAAAGGCCCAAGCAGACAATCAAACCTGTAAAAATATGTGGTATGTGCCCTGGAAGATGAACCACTAAAGCCCGCAAGAATAAATGTGGTTTTAACTTGGGCCATATATTTTGACAGTTGTACTATGTCCTCTGTGTCTATTTACAGTTAACCCTTTGACTGCAAAGCCATGGAAATGTACCGGCGCACACGGCACTGACCTCCATCTTGACAGGGCTCATCCAGAACAGATGACCATCGCGCTGGTTCCTATCATCATCACTTGACTGGAAAGATTAGGAACACATTTTTCCAGCACAAGTTGTAAACGCTTTTTCTATGTGCATTCCTCATCTGTGGTTATTTAGTTTGCTGGGGGCCTGTTGTGACCGCAAAATGCTTTTCGTGCTCAGCCTCATCCACTGTTTTGTACAGATGTGCGCCTCTTGTGTTTGTAAATGACTCATTTTCTTTTTTTTTCATGGAGTAGAGAAAATGTGCAAGTAATAATGGTTTACATACCAGGCCAAGACAGAGCCAAAATGCAAATTGCTTAGTGGGGTCTGTTAAACACTATGGTGTGTCTTCATTAGAGCTTCAAAGTTGGAATTTCAGTAATTTGGCTTTGGAGGAAAAGTTTGTCACACACCATCACAGACATGCACATTTCCTGTCCCTGCATACCCCACTGGGTCCCTTGTGTAAGACTAAACTGCACCACAACATATGAACCATATTTGACATGTTACTGATCTTTCTTTGTATTTTTTCAAAGAATTAAATTACTTAAGTCAGAGACATTACCAAAAGAGAGATTGCCAAACATTAAAAGCATCCTAATTCCAGACTAGCCCACTCCAGTGAGGCACATTATCAGGGCGTGCTGAGCATAGCCCTCCATCTTCATTTTAGTCCAGCGTGACACATAATGAAACATTGGGATGACAGCTACAGTGAGGAAGTAATAGGTCCCAATGAAAGGCACACATCTGGAACCTCTAAACAAAGTGCATTCAGTAATACTCCGGGCTATATTTAACTCAGAATATTTGGGATGACAGGATTTTTGAGGCATGATGCTGCAGAGCCACCCATCCTCATTACTCAGCGCTGAGCAGCGGCCAAGGACAAACTTGTTCAAATTTTAGCTCATAGTTCAAATATGCGGTCGGCTCCAACCGCAAGAGGTCATGGGTCCAGCAAATTAAGATGGGTTTAAAGTCAGTAAGGGCATCTGGCAGATATTTAAGAAATATAAATCATTTAGAGAAGGCTTATTATACAGGCCATGGAGCTGTTAAAAGGTTTATACACAATATCATAATATTTGAATAATATGAACCCATGTACCCACTGTTTGGTACAAGGAAATGATAGCCAAGTATTTTTTAAGTACCGTAAATCAATATCCATGAAGAATATTATTTCTGAGGATGATTTGAGGACTTGGGAGTAATTTTACTTTGGCATCTTTATGCAGATTTATTTGCAGATTTGTTAGAATATCCATTCTGAAAATATATCTCATAAAAACTCTGTATGCAAGGGGAAGAGTTTAGAAAACTTCCAAATATACGGTGCTGCCAAAATAGTGCCCAGAAGAACACAATGAATCCAACATTTTATTAGTATTCTATTGTTGTTTTTCTTTTTTATGGGTAGAACACAGAACACATTCTTAATGACCACCAACAGACTGCACATTACAAAGAAAGTTGGAAGCGAGGCATCTGACAGCCACCTCACAAAGTGTCAATGTGTGTTGCAGTAACAGACTCACTTGTCCTCATCTGACTTAGAAAAACATTTGTGTGCACAATAGTTTGCAGAAAACCAACATGTATTCTCACACAACAACTTTAGATTGGGATGCAATCAATAGCAATGTCGATGTATTAGAGCATGTTTTTATATTGCATCAGAAATCAATATTATGCAATGTACTTGACATTACTTCAATCATTATTGTACTCCCATCCATCCATCCATTTTCTCATCCCATCCAGACACAGGGAGAACATGCAAACTCCACACAGAAAGGCCCGAGCGACCTGGGGATCGAACCCGCAACCTTCTTGCTGTGAGGCATGAGTGTTGCCACTCAGCCATCGTGAATTGTACTCCCATATGACAAATTTCTTTGGCACAAGAGAGCTGCTCAAAACCTGCAAAACCCAGAACATTCCAGTCTCTGTGAAATACACAGATCATCTCCACCGGCTTTTCTGTTCAGAGGCAGGCACACAAAGTTGCACCCATACGTCACAAACACTCAAAAATGAGACTCACCATTTCAACGCCCTGGGGGAATGCGGTGCCCTCCCAGTCCTTTTTGGGGTATCGCTGGATGATCTTCCCACATCCCTCTCCTGAACCTGTGGGTCACATACACACACATTTGGTATCACTTTAGTACATGCCATGTACAACTCTGTGTTAAAGTATTCATAGTATTCAGAATCCAGTACTGTGATTCGACCATGTAAAAGAATATGAGAATGTAACTAAATACATGTTTTATTCTTCCCATCACTGATAAACACGTTAATCAAGACTTTCTCATATTGATTTCTCATTATTTTATTAAATAAATATTAAATAAATATGCATTTCGATATTAATTTCCTGAACACAAAAACGCAGACAAAAATAGTACTTTTCCCCCACTTTTTGTCCAACCCTGCTCCAAACCACATTGCACGATTAAAAAGCATATCATCCTTAGAAATGACAGACAGAATCTATATAAAAATTTATAAAAACATAGCTTCAACATAAAGTTTACACATAATTTGATAAAATTTAAAAAGTAGATCCAGTGTAGCACTTTTGCTAAAATTAGACCCAAACTCTAAGGCCCATCTAAATATAGAGTAATTGCTCAGAACCAATAGTCAGGATGAAATTGAATTTTTCTATTGACCACGAAGCATATCATGGTTATTACAAGTGCACACAAAACTCTGGTGATGTCCTGCTGAGGTTGACCGATTCAAGATGTTTTTGGAGGAATGTGGCTTAAAGTGAGATATGGAACCACTAACACAAAGCAGAGAGGTCATTCATTTTTAGTAGTAAAGCTGTGACAAGCAGGCAACGCGGGGGTAGTGAGGAGGGCAGAAAAATCAAAGTTAACCCAGAGGCATGTGGGGGCATTTTTTCTACTTTCTGCTCTGATTCTTTCAAAGCTCAGTTGAATCAATATATTTCCAGAATCTCTTTGAAAAAAGAATCTATAAAGCACCATATTGACCCATAGTCCTTCCAATGCTCCGTCATAGTCTTTGTTACAATTTGTCCTAAAAGTGTAAAGTAATAGCATGGCATTTAGACAAAAGCATGACAGCTGGAGGCTGATCTATAGCAGGTGTACAGCATTGCATGCTACATTTCAGATTTGCAAGGCTGACCAGTGCACGCTCAAGCTGTGAAAAGAGAAAAAAAATCCTCCCTGGACCCCATATGGACTGGTCTTGCAAAATATTGAAACTTAAATTGTTGCTAATAATTTGGAGTACAATGCAAACGTATTAATTTAAACTTTTACAAAGTCATAAGGTTTGTTTTTTATTAACAAAATTTATCTGGAATATAAAATAATTTGTTGAAGGCATATTTTGCTCAATTTCAATCTTTCCATGTTCAAAAGATAAATCTGATAACTGGGAACAAACTGAATGACTGGGCATTAGGGATGTGACAGTAACCAAAATATCATGATATTGTATCATCGAAGGTCTCACAATAATATCGTGGGCCATCACAATATATCAAATCACAAGTCTTTTTGTTTAAATTAATAATTATGATGCAGAAATGGCTAAAAAAAAACAGAGGGAACTACATGGACCATGATCATTTTCTCAGTTTCAGTGTAGAGTACATGAAGAAATAACTTTTATAAGCACTTTTAAATCTTAATTTTTTTTTTCAATTAAGTCTTGTGATGGCATTTTTAGAAGAATAAGTAGCATATTCACAGTTTTGTGAGCCTCCACAAAATGTTGCAATAAACATTATACCGTGAGATATATATTGCGAAAATAAAATATCGTACAGAGAGATTTGGATATTGTTACATCCCTAATGACAATAAATGTTGTACCAAATGACTGGTCAAAGCATTTTATCTCAGTCTTGTTATTATGTATAATATAATATCGTGAGGCTCCACGCCATATCATGAGCTTTCCCACAGTATCGCAATAAATATCGTACCATGACTTTCATACAGTGACAGTGACAGTATCGTGAGACTTGGATATCGTTACACGCCTACTGGCCACACAGAGACTGGGGTAGCTCGAAAAACATATGAGTGCCAAATATAAGCTACAGTCTCGGGATCTGAAACTCCACCGATATCTCCTATACAAATACTGGAACCAATATATTGTCCATCACAAGTATTTTAGCAGCCGACTGACTGACTCAGCAAACCACAGAGCAAATCCTGTAGACGTGCGAGGCACAAATGGGTCACAGGTCACATATAGGTCGTTTCAACAAACACTCCACTTCACCGCAGCACATTACCATAACATCATGTGGCTGTGTTAGCCCCAAGCCTGCTGTCAGCAGCTCCTTAAAACTGCACGAGGCACAGGGACAAATTCATCTCAACAAAGCTCCCGAGACACTGCGGTGATCGTTATCGTGTGTTCGTCTCTGTTGCAAGAATTTGGGATGGCCTTTGTTCACCTGTGCAGCCGGGCAGTGAGGCATATCCTGACCCCGTACGGAGCTAAGGGCCATGCGGTCTTACTGTAACGTGTCTTTACAGCACCCCTAATTGAAATCACATGCTTCTAGTTCCAATTTTCGACCAGGGACGAAAATAAATGACAGGATTCCTTGCATTCCATGAGGTTGCACTGTTGTATTAAAACAGGCCGTGCGTTCAAATATGACCCCCCTGGTAACTGTAAAGAACCTCACGGCCGGATTAAACGAAACCAGGCATGAAAGGGAACATGCTAATTTGAACATCCGCCAGTCCAAACATAAGGGAGACAAAACCCCCAAATCGAGTTATTCATTTAATTTGTTAATTTATATTCTGGCAGACACTTCACGGACAGTAAAATGTGTCCAGGTTCACAGCACGCGCTGCATGTTTAAGAGTATGGCTGATCTCCAAACCAAAAGAACATAATCTGTCAATAGTAAAATGAATATTTAAAGTATCTTTTGGTGTATTCCAATAGACAAAAATACATATTAAATTAAGACAATTATTCTTTAATGTGAGTAATACCCATAAAAAAAATACACAGTGGCCGTTATGATGAGTTTTGTGTATCTGATTGTGATGCACTTCTTCAGTAAATCCTGACAACACTAAATCAATTTACAAAACAACTGATGAAGTATGGCTATAGGCCAAAAAATATAACTTAAAGTTTTTTGTTTTTTTTAATCTAATTTTCAATTTAATTGTATACCCACCAGACTTTCTCTAAATCTCTAACTAAAAATCTCAATTGCATGCAGATCGCGGACATGTTTGCTTGAATGTACCCGGTGTAATAATAAGCAAAGTGTTCAAAAGAAAGTTGGGAGTAAACTCGTCACAATAAAAAGTTGCTTAAGTTTGCCCATGTTTACCGCTCAAACCATGTGTATGCCCTGACTCACAGCATCGTCATGAAGACTCACAACAAGGGAAAAGGTCACAGAGAGGGGTTGGTAGTTACTCTCAGAGGAGGTTTGGAGACACATGAAAATTAGGTAAAACGAATTACATTGAGCAAAACAGTATTAAGTATTTACTCCATATTTTGCCTGGGTACCAGGTACAGAAAATATCAGGACAAAGAAAGTAACAATATTAGGAGTGGGCACTTCACTCTCCACTGCACCTTCAGAGTTCCTGCCTCCTCTGTCCAGGGCTGTTTCAGGGCTGAGTTACTCTGACTTGCACATTTCTTATAAGTGAAAACACTTTGGGTTGTTGGTCTTTCTTGATTAGAGCAGATGTTTTTGCTCTTAAATGGTTTGCTTTCATCCTCTTGATTTATCACGGCGTCATAAATGTTAAATCAGCACAATGCATATGACCGTGTATGGCCACAACAGACTTTGTGCACAAGTGGCGTCAGACTGCCCTGGGCCCGGCCCTGTCAGGCACACAGGTGGGATGATTTTGATCAAGTCACAATCTCTGCTTTATCAATGTCCTCCACAAGGTCAAAACTGGAACAGCATGGATATAGGCTTTGGAGACTGGATTGGAATGATTGAAGTGTGTGAAAGAATGTCCTACAGACACATGATAAGTTATTGATTTGTGTCACCAAATTTTTCATCACTTTATAAAACCAAAAGAGGAAAAAAATCTTCCTATTAATCTCTAAGCCCCTCAATACCAGTTCCTCCACATCCAAGCAAGCCTCAATAACTCTCCAAAGCCTCCAATTCCTTGGATAGCCTTTGGTGTCCAAAGGGAACCTACAAGGACAAACAGGTTGGTCCAATGCACGCTATATATGCATCAGAAAAGATGAAGAGAAAATCTAAATCACAATGCACAGTAGGTTATGGTAGGACAAGCATCATGCCAAAAGGGGAATAAATCAAACAGACAAAAGATGAACAGTGCTACAAATCTGTAGGCAGTGTTCCAAAGAACATTTTCTTTGGAATTGCTAGACCAGATCTGAGCCACTTCGTGTCTCTGAGCCTACTGTGAAGAGACATGGAGATCTGACATTGTGACAACAGGCCTCACTACTGTTCCTCCACCTACAGGATTTTGGACAAACATTTGCTGGCATAAAAAATCTCACAGTAGCCAGTGGAGTTTCCTTCTGTATCAATATAACAGGGAGGAAGGAACTCCCCCGTTGTGGTCTCTGCAGTACTTAACAGCAACTCAAAATCGTAAACTTGAAATGAAAAATACAAACATAACAAATCTAGGGCTGGACAAATAATTGTAAAGAAACAGAATATTCCAATATCCTGTCTTTTAAGGACAAAACCAGCTATGAGACATTCCACTTGACACAGGCTACAGTGGTGTATTCTGAATATTCTCCATCATTGATGGAATTTTTTCAAAGTTGATGGAAAAATCTGAAGGCCGTCTGTCATTTTGACAGATTACACTGAAGGCGATAAACCAGAAATTTAAGTAGTTCACACTAGGAATGGGCACTAGGAATGGGCATTCAATTAAATTTTCTTAATTATCGTCGGGAGAATTAACAATCGTTTTTCGATTAATAATTAACATTTTTATATTAAAATGATCGTAATTATTAGGTCAGCCGGATTAAGCGGGAGAAGATGGATGGATGGATGATTACTATTACTAATCTGCAAAAATAAACTCAACTTTAATACATATAGACCATAACGACTATAGAGCCACATCAGCCTCTTTGACATTATGTGTTTTAGTGCTGCCACTAACGACTAATTTTCTAACGATTAATCTCTCGACTAATTTTTCGATTAGTCGACTAATCTAAACGACTAATTAAAAAAAAGTGTGTGTGTTAGATTTTCCCGGGAGGTTACCTTGTGTGTGCTGTGCGTGCGAGTTGCAAAGGTTATTGCTGTTATGTCTGTTGTGAGTGCTCATTCGACAATGTTGAACAACGATATGCACACACAATTTAACGAGTATGCATGAGCAGCATATTGCAACGGTATTCTCAATACCTCATGCATCGTGGTCGTGCTCCCGTGATAAGCCAAAGAAGTCTTACAGAGTGTACAAACCACTCTATCACCATCTGTCCGAAAGTATTCCCAGACTTTCGAGGCTTTAGGTCTTGGTCTAGAAGAAGTCGCCACTGTTCGTGGATCTGACTCTGACCCACCGGCCGCTGCCATTTTCATACCGCTCTCAAATGGTCAAATCGGGGGAAGGGGGAAGAGAGAAAGAGAGAGACCAGCCAGCAGAGTGCGCACGGCAAATACTTCCTCAAGTTTGTTTTCTTTGGCGGTGCCATTATTTACCACTGCTGTTAGCCTTTGGTGAAGCCGAGGTTAGCCACCTCGGCGTCAACCCCAGATGTAGCCGCTGTTAGCCGCGCCGGTGTCCGCCTCAGGCGCAGCCACTGCCCGCCGCGCCGGTGTCCACCTTGGGCGCAGCCGCTGCCCGCGGCACCGGTGTCCGCCTCGGGCGCAGCCGCTGCCCGCCACGCCGGTGTCCGCCTCGAGTGTAGTACTACTAGTGGTGTGGAGGGGAAATACCTGATCTCAGGCAAGCAAAAGGTCTCTGGACGAGCCGTTTGAGACCAAAAATAACTAAAGGCGAATATTCGACCAAAAAAATTGTATTCGACTCATTTTCACATTCGATTACGTCGACAACGTCGAATAATCGCGGCAGCACTAATGTGGTTAATGCAGCCTTGTCTGCAGCTACGTCTTTCAGGAACAAAACTTAAAACTGCATGACTAATTTGTATAAACAGTAAGCAGTGAAAAAGAGCTCTTTCCTTGTGCACTGATGTGGTCAGCTTCTGTCGGACTAAAGGACACGACTCAGTGGAATATGAGTGTTTTTTCTGTGACAGAGGATCTGATGATGCTGGTGAATCTGTTCTGCACGTATATCACATTGTACTGGTTAGTACTTGGATGGGAGACCACTGGGAATTCCAGGTGCCACACCCAGGTCGTCGTTGAAAATGAGAATTGGTTCTCAACCGACCTACCCGGTAAAATAAAGGTAAAATAAAAAAATAAATACTGATTAACATGCACCATGACGAAACAGGGATACTCAAGAACCCCGATCATAACCTGGATACTGATATAGTGATCTCCAGGGAGCCATAGCCGAGACGTGGGACTGTGAGGCCACAACTCCAGTGTTTGTGCTGTGAAATGCAGTCTCGTCTCTTTACACAAAGTTACGCACAGCAACCTACATTCGGTTTGTCAATTAAAATGAATGTCCATCCATCCATCATCTCCCGCTTAATCCAGCTGGGTCGCGGGGGCAGTTTACTGCCCAATACTCATAGCACCTGACCCCCCCTATGAACCCCTCTGCAGGTGGTGAGCCCACAGGAGGGTGGACAACATGGTCCTTGATGTTAGTTCATAGGGGTGGAATGAATGAAAATGAATGTGATCGATGAAATTCTTAATGATCAATTATCGATTAGTCGACTAATCATGCCCATAACTATTTCACACCCCTGTCCAGTTGGTGGTCAGTGTGCGTATTATTCATTGTGATTATTTATTCTCCCGTCACAGTAGCGGAGTGTCCGAAGCCCAACAACTATGATAGCACTGATAAAAGAGGTGAAAAAAGTGCAGGAAGGACGAGCAACAACAACCGTGTTCAGTGGGAGTGGAAGTGTGAATTAAGTATTAAAAATGACAATGAATCAATGAAAACACAAGTTATTAAATATGTCTTATTATCATATAGGCCAATATTATCATTAACATTTTAAAATGGACAATAATAGTCGATGACGGAATTTGACGGGATTATTATTATAAGCAGGCCCACTCCAGCTCAGATAGGGCATTGTTGATGATAAAATGTGTTTATAATGATGCTATACAAACAACAGCAGCTGGTTTAATGGGTTTAAAACTTGTTTTTTCAATGCAAGCCACTGAAACCAAATGTTCATTCAAAATTAAGTAGACCTCAAAGTAATGAATCAAGTCTCATATTTAAAAAATATCTAAATAGATGGTCTACAGTAAAAAAAAAACATACGAGCTCCGTGTGTGGCCAATATCACTCATACGAACAAACTCCGCTTCAAAACACGTCCACGCCTACCTTAACCGAGGAGCGCACCGCAGCAGGACCCACCCCTGTCCCACCACTCAATAAATATCCCCGTGCCGCTGAACTTCCTTCTCCGCTAAAGCAATCTTGTCTCAAACTCGAGCGCATTTGCATTCGGTCTTGCCACAGACTCAGGGTCTGAATACTGAGTGTGATCATATTTCATTACGGCCGCTGCTATCGCCAATAAACTCATACCAGTGTGCGGGAACTCATACCAGTGCGCGAGCCTGTGGACACTGCATGGCACGTCACCACATGCACCGCCAGCGCACGGCTTGTCCGCCACAGCGCCACCCTCGTGTACCAGCGGGCATCACAGAGCAGGTTAAACATCCTACCTGTCTATACGTCAGTGCGCCGCTCCTCGCCTTTTCACTCTCTCTCCTCCCCACCTGGAGCGCACAGAGGCTCCTCCTCAATGCGCTGATTAGAAGAGCAGGACAAAACGCAAAGCAAAAACTAATTTTCTGTCAGTGTCCGCACAGAGCAGAACTACGGCACAGAGCAGGCAATATGTGGGCTGAAGTTTGCTTAAGAAAATGCCAAATTGTTTGTCACAATGTGTGTTTGGATTGGAAACTGTGCAGAGACTAAATACCACTTTTGAACAAGAGAATGTAACTCCAGGAATTTGAAAATACAGGTTTAAAAATTCTACACACTTTTTTCACTTTTTAGCAGTTTTCTGTAAAGTGCCAGTGGAAGTTCTCTGTGGGTGAGGGTCCAAAAAGAGGTGCAGAGTGTTTAAGTGCAGTACAGTTGGCTTGTCTTATTTTAAGTCTAAATGAATATTAATCAGATAAAATGGAGATATGGGGAAAAAAACATTGTGATCATGCTGGAAAAGTACAGTCATATTTTTTTATTTATTTTTTTTGTATAAAATTCATTCAAATAAGTTGCTGTGCGCAAGTTCTGCACTGTAATAAATGTTAAAAACAAAAACCTATTTGTGTCCCCATTTTTTTTTCTGTGCTCCTAAAAATTTTAACTTAGGGGCAGATGTGCTCCTGAAAAAAAAGGTTAGCGTAGAGCCCTGAGTTTTTCACAATTTCTTTTATATTGCATAAATAACCTAGAATCTATTTTTAGACAGGTTTTTAAAAGAAAGTAAATATTTATTTAATATTATTTAAATAAACAAGGCTCAAGTAAATCTCAATAACTGTGTGCTTGTAACTTCATACAGCCTGTACACAACATATCGCAGGCCAGGACAGATAATAACAGTACTTCAGCTTCAAAATAAAGAGACATCTTAAAATTATTTTATATTGATTAAAATATTAACAACTGTGCCTGTATGTCAAGCCACAAAAAATGCTTAAGAAACTGCAAGAAATGCTTAAGAAATTGCAAACTACCGGTACAATTCTTTTCTTGCTCTCAGACACTTTAAAATATTACCACACTGCCGACATTTTAAACAAAGTTTGACTGATTGTGTCATGCGCCACTATTCGACCTTACTTTTAACTCATGCCACTGAAAGCTGAATGTGGCTTTTCTTTGTAATATTTGGCAGAATATATTCGGTGGCCAAATATTCGGTGCATCCCTAATTTAGATTTCAATCTATTTTTTCAATGGATCATACAACACAATGATAGTTAATCATTTTTTAGATGGATATCAATTCAGAAAACATCTCACAAACTTCATTCAATACATGAAGGCTGTTTACTCCATTTTCTACTCCTTACATAAGCCACTCATTCAGAAAATCAGGACCGTAACATTGCTGCGTAACAACTGGGCACTTGAGGAACTATGATATTCCTCCACTTCACAGTTTGAGACAGCTGGGCAAAAATATTCTGTCCAAATCTAAATTTATGAAGAACATTTCCAGCCAGTGAAGAAAAACATTGCCCTTCTGCAAATGGAAAAAGCAGAGTGCAACACAGATTTAGTACACAGCATCCATCTCAGCTGTCCAAGTGCATACCAGCATTTTTGTGAAAATAATTCAGGGGGGCTGCAACTCATGACAGCCCCCCAGGGAAAAGCTCTACACGTCGGCTGTGTTGCTGGTCTTTGTCATATGCCACCCTGCTTTGAATGACAACTGCAGCAGCATACCTGGGAGACTGCTCTGATGATGTGGAATCTGGTTATGTCCTAGTTTTAATCACTTCAATACACTCCAAATACAAAAATAGCTCAGCATTAATTATTAGCTTGGTACAGTTACTGAAATAGGTCATGCGTCTAGTGGGTTTGTGTGAAGCATTTACTGTACTGTACTATAAGAAAAAAAGCAAGAAATATTACCGTATAAAAAGAAGAAAAAATGCCGTTAAACCAGCAACATGAATAGAATAAGGATGTGCTCTAGTTATACTGGATGCCTGGCATGTTAGGTTTTCTGTGTCAGTGTAATGCAATGCAATAATAATATCTGTTACACAGATCACTTGGTTGCATGACTCAACAGATGGACTGTATGCTTAGTTAGCACTGGATCCATCTTAGTAATCTCCAAAGAACTGGGTCACCACAGCAACAGGCAGAGCCCAAAAGAGCATGACCCAAACAGCACATTACTCCCTGGTTTGAATTATTCTGCACAGCGCACTCAAGCACTTTCGTCTGGTGCAGAAGAGGCTGTGCCTGCGATATATATCATTTGACACTGTGTTATCAAAATTGTAAGCCGCTGATTGGGTGCAATTTAAGAGGCACAATCACCAATAAATAAGTAAATACATTTGATATTGATTGTTCTGCATCCCACTTTTGAGCAAAATTGACTGTTGTTACCTTCAAGCCATGTTATAATGTTGTTACCTCATCAAAAACATACCTGGAATTGTGTTTTGTTTGTTTGAGCAATCCTTTATTCAGTCTATCAGTTATATCAGTCTGTCAGCATCTCCAAAGCTCAAAATGCTCTGTTCCACCTTGTGATGTCATGCATTAGATTTTTTCAAGTTAACAGCTATCTAGAGTTTTTACCTTTTGTTCAGAAGAGACCGGCAATTCCAGAGCTTAAATCATCCAAATGATTCTAGTAAAGGTATGAAGAGTTTAAAAACACAGTTTTCCTGTATTACATGACATCAAAAGGTGGAACAGACTTTATTCAGTTTGAGAGAAGAACTCAGCCTAAATATGAAGGGTTTGTCTGTTAAACATGTGTGAATGAAACAAAACACAACTCTGGGTACGTTTTTTATGAGGAAACAACATTATAACATAGAGCAGAAAATAGCAAAATACATATAAATATATGTAAGCAGCAACTAGTGAAAGAAAAAGTCAGGGTGCTGCATTGTCTTGACATTGCCTGGAGCATTTTGTCTTATAGATTGAATATTCCTTAGTCAACTCTAGGGCACTCAAAAGCGATTCAAGACACTGCTTGCCTTTTGTCTAAAGCAATCTATAGTGAATTCAGCTGCACTGGCCTCGCTCTTGAAGGATGCCACAGCCTGGTATTAGTACAAAAAGCAACAGTTACAAGGACTGCGCTCATAACATTAAAGTAATGCTAAACTTAAGTATTTAAAAATATAAAATTTGACTGTTTGTCTTACTGTTGCTTCCTTTGGGATACTTCCTATAGACTACTTCATAATACTGGACACAGACTGATCATTTTTTCCTCATTCAAAACTTCCCTCCCACAATGCACCACACAAAATGCAGTGAAAAGTGTCCTCCCTGCAGCCTGAAAAGGAAAAGTGAGGTTTGTCCAAAACAGAGCATTCCAGGCTGTGCAGGCATAGGGAGCTTCCTGTCCCTCTCTGAGCCGTGGACTCTAGGATAAATCTGCCTCTGCTCACAGCGGAGTATTGCTACGCCCATTATGAAAAAGCTGAGCGCTCTTCCGGCAAAAACAAACGCTGCACATCAAATTTTGACAAGTGTGGCAAGAGTGGGTAAAAATAGAGTGCAAAAACGGGAGAAGGGGGGGAGGCATGCAGGCAGTTCAGACTGGAGGAACAAGAAAAAGAGATTGCCAAAGTGATGCGCAAAGGTGGATCAAGGTGTCTCCAGCAACACGAGCATTACCGATAACACTTTTATAGTGTAGTTAGCATAATATGACTGTTGGTCCAAAAGGGACAGTAACAGACAAATCACAATCACGAGCAACAGGGACAGGATATGACCGATTTGGGAATCTCTTGGAAGTTTGTGTCTTCCAAGTTACATATCTAAATAAGAGGCTGTGCGTGCTGCTGTCTAAACAATGTATTCAGTTTGTAAACAGTTACAGATGTTAGTATTGTTGCATTTTTCATGCGTTACTGACAGAGTAAAGTGTTTTCCCTGTCGCCTGTTAGCTAGGCTAGGCTAATCGCATTGCTATCTAGCGTCAACATCCACTGTGACTGACGGCCTGACGCACAAACCACAGCGTATGACTTCATTTTTGAAGCTGACACAAAGTCAAACTTACCGGCTTTTTCATGGTCGTATCCAACCACAATGAAATAGTCAGCCAATCTCGCCATGCCTGCTGATTTTCCCGGAATATACCAACACAATTCAGCATTTTTCCTTCTTCCAAAGCACAGCCATGTTTGACAGAAGGAGTGTCAGTGCGCTTGCGTGCAAGAGCGGGACACATCCATGGGCGTGGGTCCCCGGTTTACAAATAAAGCACTACTTGGCTCTCAAACTTGAGGGCAGCGGGCATTCCGTACGAAGTGACCTAGAATTTGACCAAAAAGACTATCCGTAAAGACGAGAAGGAGGGATAGTTTGAGGTAAATGACAAGATAGCCTAAACCATCTGGAAGCATGCATTTTAATGACATGACCAAAACTGCAATATTGGCAAGACATTTAAGAATTTCATTGCATAGTTAAAATATTTTCACTGTGTACATAACAGTTAACTTTTCTGAATTATGCAGTATGGTCTAGTAATGACTGGGAGGGCCCGTAGTTGCACAAATATATGGTGAAACGGTGTGGCAATATCCAAGCTATTCATGGCACAGAAAATCCTTCACTGTTTGGGCAAGTTACCAGCATAACTGTACGGTCAGTGGTTCTCAAACTGTTATAGCTACCACTGATGATTATACCAGCTTCTTGTCCTGTGGAGAAATTGTTTGGTCATAATAAACGGAAACTGATGCATTATTACTGATGCATTATTGTGCATTATTATTATTATTGTTTTGAGGTTTAAATTGTTATAGTAACCGTCCTGGTTTAGTCTAATCATTTTAGTTCATGGTTGTAAAGCTAAAAATCCAGAATTTGCTATGACAATTGCAAGAATCCCCAATATGTCAAAGACAATTTCAAGGGAAAAAAGCAATTTGCTTAATATTCCATCTATGCCATTTCATGCTGCCCCTGAAGGATTCTTGGCCAGATCCTCACAAACTGTTTTACAAAACATGTTTTTATCTCAGAGGATTTGATAGCATATTTGAACCCAAGCAGCTACAAATATTTGGACAGGTCTTGATTAGAGATATCTGATGATAAAACAACGAACAAATGTGACAGCCATCAGTGCCCATTCTGTAACTATTACTCACTATTAGTCTGGAGCATGTGTTTGAAGACCCCACACTCAGCTTTTCCTGGTTTACACAGTCCACCTGTTTTTTCCAGATTTTACCTTTACAAAGAAAAAGTCAAATGTGTTAAATTTAATAATTCATTTTATAACATCTGCTTTACTGGGGACAAGGAAAAATGCAATTTATGGAGCCAAAAAACAGTTTTTGTCTGTCTTGCACAATCTCCTGTTGTAAACTCCACTAAGGGGATTTCATCTCATGCCGATGGCAATTATCATTACAAAGTGCTTACAAAATGTTTGGAGCTTTACAACATGTGGTCGGCATTTATATATTTTCTGGGTTTAAATTATGACACCATGTTTTGTCGGAAGGGGCCTCATGATAAAAATAAACCACATATTTCTTTGTAGGGGACAATGTAGTGTTGCACGGAAAAATGGGTGAAGTGGATTCATGTGTTGAGCATGTGGAGCATGTTGAAACAAATAAATGCACCAATTTTTCTGGTCAACGAAAGTGAAAGAAGAATCTCTTTTCCAATTTCTGAAACATACTGGAAATGTCCTCATTGGGGTTTTGCAATGTTCAAAGCCAATTGGGCTTTTACACAGTTCCATTCAGTTATACATCTAACTATTTAATTCAATAAATCTTCAATAGACTCTTGATAAAAAAAAATATTCTCAGAATGTGCTGATTCATAAAGAGTCACTTCATTTCTATTAGCTCAAGCACTATCAATCAAGTTACAGCAAACTTTGAGTATGAGTAAAACAACTATCATAACAGCAGCCTTAACACATCTTGATAAAAGCACAAGCTATGATTTTTAAAGATTACATCAAACTGGAAAATCCTCACTATCACCTGATTATTTGAGTGCATTCCATTTACTTAGACTTTATA
The DNA here is from genome assembly GCA_030686955.1 of Odontamblyopus rebecca. Classification (NCBI taxonomy): domain Eukaryota; kingdom Metazoa; phylum Chordata; class Actinopteri; order Gobiiformes; family Gobiidae; genus Odontamblyopus; species Odontamblyopus rebecca. Next base: position 23,274,264 of record CM060655.1, on the reverse strand, counting down.
ACAACAATAGGACACAGTTACGTCAAAAATGTCTGAGCCAATATTATTCATACTTGATTGCGATTGTTGTTGAAGATCATGTTGGGGCCAAATTTAATTCTAGATAACTGTAAAATTCCACTTTGCACTTGTCCAAATAATAAATCATGTTGTTACTCTGAAGTTAAACATTAACCTCAGACAAACAAATTCATTGAGTGTATTGTGTTACAGCTGTGCATACCTGCTGTAGCTATTGAGTTACCCAAGGCTCGTGTCAAAAACATTCATCTATCTTTTAATGTACTTTTGCTCTGACGTGGAGTGCCAACATTCCTCAAACTGTCTTACAAGCAATTAGTTGGGTCCTCGGCAAAGTACAGCTGTGTCTCCAGGCACGTAGAGGAAAAGATAAATGATGAAATCTTTTTATGTCCTAGTTGTATACCAGAAATGAAACTTATAAGAGTGAAGTGGAAAGTTCCTGGATAAGTAATTAAATTGCTTACATATTTTTTGAGAAACAGGGAATATATTCTCTCTAAAAAAAAAAAAAAAAAGTACATTCAAGATATTCAAGAGGAAAGAATGTCATTTTGGTCAGTGTAAAAACTATGTTATTGGAAAACGTGTAGTATATAGTACAGTACCAATAAAATAGTGGTATAGACAATACTTTTTGTTTTACTTCCAGCTTGACAAGCTGAAAACTTCTACAACAAGACTGTTATGTGATTTTTAGCTATTTCTGAAGTATATCTATTCTGAATACATTGACTTTAAATTATATATTGAAGTAAATCAATTTGAATCAATCTTCTCCAAGTAAAGTTTTAGTCGAAGAAAACCACACCCATGCAGATGGTCACAATTTGACTTTTTCCTTTTGTCTTCTGTTTGTCTTTTATCAAAGTCTGACAAAATATATTTACAATTACCCTTTCAATTTGGATAAAGATACAATTTGGGAAACGTTGAAACTACAAAACTTTGGACTATTTTTGTTAATTTGGAGTGCCTATTCTGACAGCGCAGCGCTGCGTGGGGTGGGAGTAAAGGATGAGAGGCTGTTTTGTCAGTCCCCTCCCACCTCCACTATAAATGCTGCCTGTCTGCTGTGTACGAGCTATTAGAGAAGTGACACAGCTGCCTTACAGAAGCCAATTCAACCTGTGGAATACTCCATTGGACCTGAAACTTACAACAGCTATTGCATCTCGTAGAGACTAGCTAACAGGTATGTGCTTTTAAAACATTGGTGTGCTGTGTTTTACTTCTGTCTGGTTCTCTTATCCTTTTTGAGGTTAGAGCACAAGTGTATAGACAGGTTATCTATGGTTATATAAGCAGTTCAGCTCTTAACATGTGTCTACAGAGAATTGCCCTACACAGTCAGACACCAAGTTGTTACAATAAATGTGCTATTTTGGGCCATTCATTTGCATAGATGAGTCAGTTTAATCAGATTTAGCTGTGTTTGACTTTAGAGCCGGGCTTATTTTGGACTCCTGAGTGTCCTTCACAGCACTGGCCAGGGGCCCAAAGCATGGTTGTAGGTTTACTTAACCTAGCAAAACTTGACCTTAGCTTAACTTTTTAAATAAATGAATGATAAGTGCAAATAACTTAGCTTTTGGACTCTTGATGTGGCACTACAGAAAAGATTTATTTTACTTAACATAGCCAGACATTGAAAAGTTACAGATTAATTTATGGAATGAATAAGTGACTAATGTTTGTCTTTCTGATGTCCACAGAGTCAAGATGAAATTCATCCTGCGCTCCTTTCTATGCGGCTGCCTGCTGGCCACAGTAGCTCACTGTGTGGAGCTCGATCTTGAACTCAAAAAGAGGTTAGTTATTCATATTAATTATTAGCATTTTAATTAGACTTTGTGAGACTAATGGACTTGTTCTTTTGTCAGGCTAAACACATGGCTGGGGAGCCGGCTCAGACGGGATCTTCACACTTTGTCTACAGAGCAGAAACTGGTCAGACCTGAAGACTTCAGGGACTCACTGACACACTCCAGGTAAAGACAGCCACAATTGTGATATGGTACATGATATATGTGATTTGGAAACTTTGAATTGTAGCTTAATCATGTATTTTTGGTCTGTTATAGCTCCCACACTAATGTCCGCACCAAGAGGTCCAACCAACAGAGGAGACAGGGTTGCTCCCTTGGCACCTGCACAGTGCATGACCTGGCACATCGCCTGCACGAGCTCAACAACAAGCTGAAGTTCGGCAGCGCCCCCGTGGCCAAGATCAGCCCCCAGGGGTACGGCCGCCGACGGCGCTCCGTCCCAGAGCACAGGCTCAGTCTCAAGCTGGACCAGGGCAGGCTCAGGCCCATGTGGAACCAAAGAGACTCTCAGATCCACAAGCTAGAGGCACTCCTCAGACGGACATGAGCAGCACTTTGAAAGAGGAGAGAGAACAGAGAAGAAGGAGAAGAGGAGACGTGGTGTCCTCTGCTCCACTTAAAGATTTATCAGATGCCTCTGACTCCCGCCAAGTTTTGTTCAGTACATTGTTCCAGAGGATGGAGAGTCAGAGCTCGGCCGGCTGCAGCTTAGTGATGTGGAACAGGCTGCAGCTGGCTCATAGACACTGGATAGCACTGAGTGAAGTCATGGTGCTGCTCTCTGCTTGTGCTACAGACTGGCCAAGTGGACACATGTTAAAAGTGGGAACTCACACATTTGCTCCTCACAAACATTGAAAAGTATATCCTCAGAGGATTGTTATCTGATTGTACTTTCTGCACTTTTCTGTTGGAGTGCATGAACAGAAGATATCTCCATCATGAAGTCAAAGAGGGAGAAGCTCTCCACAGCTCCCAGTTTATATGTATCAGTTCTGGACACTGTATAAGGGAAGTCCCTTCTTTTCTGTGAGATTTGTCCTAGTCCTCAAGGGACTGAAGTATACTTGAAACTTATTGTTTTTGTACAGATACAAGTGCAATCTATATTTGTTTTTTTTTTACTGCAGTTGTGTGTATATATGTGCTCCTTTATTTAATATTATATAGAGGTTACAATAAAGTACTTATGCAGATTTATTTTTGTACAGGAAGAAATATATATGGGCATTGTAGCTATTTGCCATTATGTTGCAAACTGTGGTTATAGGATATTGTTATATTTGATATATTATATATTTGTTTATTTTATTTTGTTAAATCTTGATACACAATGTCATTTAATAAACTTTTTATACATAAAATGAACATAAATTGTGGTTTTGATTCCTTGTGGCACATCAAACTGTAGCCTGTTGTCTGGAGGGACAGAGGGGATGGAGCACCTGGTTTTTGTTAAGTGATTACTGAGTCTCATTAGAGACGATCTCACTACATTCTTAGTACATTCCCCCCGTTATGACGACCCCCTCCCGTCCTAAAAAAGGCCAGACAGAATGCCAGGCGCATTCCTGCTTGGTTCAGCTCATATTTGTTGGCTCAGCTCTCACACCACAGAGTGGCCTTAGAGCCATGGAGGCAGAGGCTTAGCCCCATCTGTATTCAATGCTGGAGATGTGAGGAGACCAAGGCGGGGGGTTAAGGCTGACATACCAGGCAGCAAGAGCATCTTAGACACTGCAACAGAGCACTCATAAACTCACTGCCATTTAAGTAGCCCCCCGACACTGGTTTGAACTAATAAGAACACTGTCCCTACCTCATGCTGTTATCATGCTCTCCTCTCAGAGATACTGTGGGTTAGTGAAGATACTTCTCTCAGAGACTACAAGAAATCACTGCTGTGGAATTTGTGAAATTTAGCCTACATATTGACAACTCATTTTTCTGAGGAAAAACACAAACTTCCCAAGTCCAAAGGTGGTTATTTATAAGTTATCTTACTGGAACAATAGTATACATTAACCTTATCCTACATGAACAATAGTCAATAAATAACATGTGTATCTATCGCAAAGGGACTGCGAATACTTAATAGACAATGCAAACACGCCATCTGGTGGCTCATCAAATGGCTCCATTAAGGTTAACATTCTCTTATTATCAGAATTATAACGAGAGTGGATTATAATAGGCCAGTTTTAAGTATATGTGCCTATAGATTGCAATTAAAAAGAAAAACTTATTTTGAGGAAAATGCTGGGACCTTTTGATTCCTGGAGCTGTTCCTGAAAAAGATAAAAGTTAGACATAGCTTTGTAAACTCTTTAAGACGCTTGGTGATCTGTATGAACAATAAAAATACTTAACTAGCCCAAATCTGATGGGAAAAACGCATAAAGCTGCTTCTTTGGTGTATTATTAGTGGTTTTCAGATTCTAGATGGGAGACAAGGGCCACTTTTCCGTACTGATTACATTGTACTTTACCATGACATATCCAAAAGGTAAATTCAGAAATGTTTGACTTGATCATTTCTATTATTGACTAGACGCAACAACTCACTGAATTACAATAGACATTTAAGAAAAAATAGGCGACTCACTCATGCAAAGTGCTAAAAACTGCAGTTAACCCAAACGTCCACTTGGGGTCACTCTTAGATTTCATTTTGGTACATCTTTATAATATAATCAAAACATTGTCTAACTTAACGCGATGCCTTTTTAAACTTAAACTATTGTGTGTGTGTTTTTTTTTTTTTTTTTTTTTTTTTACCATTGCAGTTTTAAACACACTGAGAGCACACTGTTGGCTGTTCCCCTACCCCTAAACAGGGCCATGAACTCTTGCATTGTTTATTATTATTATAATTATTTGACAGTGTGCTTATGTCTGCATTGTGTCGTGTCTCCATGGTAACTGCTAAACATTCTTCCACAGACATACATACATGACATACATGCAACCCCAGCATAGTGTGACTATACTGCTGCCTCAGTTTCATGTAACCATAGTAACATGGCACCTCTTCTCGTAAAGTCACCAGAAGAAGAAAAAGATGAAGGACATATTCACCACGTTGACTTTCAAGGAAGATGTCAAGTCCCTGTTTTGGAGGATGTAAGTCATAGGGTTTGGCACGTTCTTTTAATGCTAAACTGGTAATAATAAATACTAAAAGATAATACTTTATACTAAAGGTAAAACAAAGCAAAACAAATAAACATCTTACTTATTTTAAGAAATCACCAAACATACACATGGGATTTATATTGCTACATTTCTGTTTCTGATTGTATCTTAATTTCTGTTTTAATCATGAAAGAGGGAACCGGAACAATAAGAGCTGTGTAAAGTGATGCTTAATCATTCATGAGAAGGTACTTTGTCTGTTGATATTATTCAGCAATATGCAACACAATACTTTTGATGTGATTGTGTGCTTAATGCTGTTTCTCAGAGAAGAAAGCAGCCAAGCTGAAAGCATGTGACACTGTCCAACAAAAAACTGTCTTGTTTCAGAAGTCATGTTGCTAATCCCTATATATGTGTGTAATAAGATAAGATAAGATATCCTTTATTTGTCCCACAATGGGGAAATTTCAATGTTGCAACGCACAGTTAAGAGAACAGTAAGAAAACAGTAGCAGCAATAGAAGTACAGAATTACTTAAAAAATAGACAAACTCTATAAAGATCTATAAAGATAAGGATTATAAAATAAAATTCTATATAGAATAAATTGCTATCTGAATACAGTGGCTACAGTTTGTACAGTACTATAAATAACGTTATATCTTTAAAGTGGCTACAGTATCTTACAGTAATAAATTAATTTGTAATGGGTAAAGTGACTGCTGGACATCTTATGTATTGCACATTGTCCCAGTATTGCACAGGCAGCAGAGTTAGCAGTGTTTGTTGTAGAGTCTGACAGCAGCAAGAAGCAAAGACCTGCAGAACCTCTCCTTCACACAGCGAGGGTGGATCAGTCTGTCGCTGAAGCTGCTCTCCAGAGCAGACAGGGCCCTGAAGAGGGTGAGACTCCAGGTCCAGCATAGAAGTGAATCTGGCCAGAACCCTTCTGTCCCCCACCTCCTGCACCGAGTCCAAGGCACAGTCCAGGATGGAGCTGGACTTCCTGATGACTTTGTCCAGTCTCCTCTTGTCCCTCTGTAATAGCGTTGACTATACACAAACTCCTGTTTATGTTCTTTGTGGGTGGGCTTGTTTTTGCTCTTGTCTTCTGCAGACATGTACAAGTTGGATAAAAAGAGCCTGAACAATGATGATGCAGTACTTCAACACAAAGAGATCCATAACATGGATCTGTCTTTGTTCTCTGTGCCTGTGGACAGTCCCATACATAGGCAACAGGACAGAGAACATGACCAAAATCAGTAATATAATGTTACCCCAGTTAGGAAGTTGATTCTACCCACTTTTTTCACAGTTTTCTATAACGTACCAATAGAAGTTATTTTAAAGAAGGGGTTCTCAAACTGTGGGTGAGGGACCAAAAAAGGGGCACAGAGTGTTTCAGTTCAGTAAAGTTTGCTTGGTTTATTTTAAGCTAAATTAACATTTATCAGATAAAATGGAGATAGATTTATAAAAACATTGATATGTGTGCCAAAATAACTGTAAATTCAAATAAATGTCAAAAATTACAAAGATGGTCTTGATCTTGATAGGGGACTATGGACCAGTGGACTCACTCTGCCACTGCATCCAACAGATCAGTGTGTGGATGAAAAACAACTTTCTCCAGCTAAACTCAGACAAGACAGAAGTCATAGTGTTTGGCCCACAGAGACAAAGAGACAGTGTCAGCAGCCACCTCCAATCTCTCTCTCTCTCTTTAAAACCTGCACATCAGGCTAGAAATCTAAGGATAATAATGGACTCAGACTTGAACTTTAACAATCACATTAAATCAGTAACATCTGCAGCCTTTTACCATCTAAAACCATAGCAAAAATCACAGGTCTACTGTCTAAAGAAGACTTGGAGAGACTTATCCATGCGTTTGTCTCCAGTAGGTCCAAACCAGCTGTGAAAGCTGCAGAACATCCAGAACGCTGCAGCTCGGGTCCTGACTCGAACCAGGAAGTATGAGCCCAAGTCCTGTCCTCAGGTCTCTGCACTGGCTTCCTGTGGCTCAGAGAAGAGACTTTAAAGCGGCTCTGCTTGTGCACAAGTCTCTCCATGGCCTAGCACCAAAGTACATCTGTGACATGTTAGTGCCGTATGAACCATCTGCACTCTGAGGACCTCAGGGACCGGCCTCCTGCTGGTGCCCAGAGTCAGGACTAAACACGAGGAGTCAGCGTTTCAGATTCATGCAGCTAAAACCTTGGACAGTCTTCCTGAACATGTGAGACAGGCCACTACTCAAAACAGTTGTGTTTAGCTGTGCATTTGACTGAAAGGTTTTCATTTCTCATTCTTCTCTCTAATTTAATGTCGCTCTCTCTTAATTTTATGACAATTATTTATGTGTTTTTTTTTGTATTGTGATTTTAATGTATTTCTTATTCGGTAAAGCACTTTGAATTACTTTGTTTACAAATTGTGCTATACAAATAAACTTGCTTTGCCTTGCCTTGATTTGGTCTCGATGATCCGTGGTCTTGGTCTTGTCCTGGTCTCAGACCCTGTGGTCTCAGACAGGCCTTGGTCATGATTAGTGCATTCTTAACTACAAAACTAGCCTGGGGAGTGTACCAGAGAAAATTAAATCTTGAAATAGTACTATAATTATATAAAGACAACATGTTTTAAAGGTGAGATTCTGACATGCTTAAAAATCCAATATGTTCGCAAAAAAAGAGATTTCAGCATGTTTCGCTTTTAGTCTGCTGACCCAGGGTGATTCTGATGACGATGCAATATTTCAACCTCAGGATGTCTATGAGACTGCTCGAAGACTAACAGTATATTCTGTCCCATACACATGCAACAGGGCAGTGAGCATGAGATCATGAAACAGCAGGCAGAGGACCATTTTAAAGGTAACATTCTGACATTCTTATAAATTCAATATGCTTGCAGAAGGAAAGGTTTCAAGATGTCTTTGTCTTTTTCACTGCCACAAAAACAGAGGGTTTCAGCAGTGGCACCCCAATTTCTGATCTTGAGTAGCACCTTTAGCTCATGGCCAGAAAACTTCCACATTTCCAAAGAATCGCAGTGGGAGGAGACCACTAACGCTGAAGTGAGCCTCAATATGCAATAGTCAATATTATTTCAGATGCCCATCTTTTTAATAATCACCACCATTTTCCATTCTCAAAGTTTGCTGTTAATGCGGACTCAGCCAAAGCTCTTTTAAATGCCCTGCTGTTCAGAGAGTTACTGTAATATGGTGCGTCACAAATTCTGCAGAACCACAGCCCAGTCACAGGTGTTTTTATTGCTGAAACATACCTTGGAAAAACATGTGTTTCTCTGTACAGGTGAACACTCATATCCCAGAAGCACCTGCTGATGTTCATTAAAGAGAAATACCAAAGAGATCTGGTTAGACTTGAACTTTTCATGAAACATTATACAAACTTTACACATGGGAAATTACTTGGTCAAAGACTTTTTTGTTGAATAATACACAAATATACAGATTTGAATATACAAGTAGAATACAATATATAATTAATGTAAATTATTACTAGGCTACATAGAGTAGAGTATGGTGTGAATGTAGTCCTATATTGTTCACTGTGGGATTTTGTTAAACCTGTGTGAAGATGATATGTTTTTTTTAAACAGGGGAGACAAAACTTTCAACGATTTGATAAATTCAATGCCAAGTGCAGTCCAGTGGGAGCCAGTGAACTTAGAGAAATCATTCTAAAAACTGACAACTTCACTGAAAGAGAGTATTTTGCTCAGATGATAAAGGTGTGTTTTTAGTTCATTGTACATTCTCAGGTCCAGGAAGATGAATGAATGGTATATTTTTTTCTGTTACAGGAAGTGGCCCGTGACCTGGAGGAGAGTAAGTACCAGCATGCAGGGCCATGAGTGTCTATCTGCAGCACCAGTCGAGAGGAGTGGGAATGTCTGGCTAAATGGTTCATCCAAAACAAACTATACTCCTCAAACATATGGTGGATCATTCAAGTGCCTCGGATGTAGTAAGTCCTAAAACACAGTGAGAGCCTGGATTCAAGTTTGATACTCTCCGTGTTTCAGCGATATTTTCAAAGAAACTGAATTTGTTAAAGATTTCTCCCAGATGCTGGAAAACATCTTTCTGCCAATATTTGAGGCAATCGTCAGACCACAGGACCACAAGGAACTTCATGTTTTCCTATATATGTATATGTAAGCTTTCTTATTACTGCATTTATAAAGGCTTTATCAACTAACAACAGTGCAGAACACAAAAAGGGCTCTTTATTGGCTTTTGTTTGTGGTTGGATTAATTGGGTAGCAGGGGTAAATGTAGGCCTCAAATGTGATATGTTATAACAGGGTTGATGGTAAATTATTATGCTCAGGTATAACTAACATGTAGTATTTTTATCCACAACAATGTGCTCTTTTCAGGTGTCTGGCTCTGACAGTGTAGATGATGAGTCCAAAAATAATCATCACAAGTTTTCACCCTGGAGTCCTAAACCAAGAGACTGGGATAATGACAACAACCCTCCATCCAGTTACTACATCTTCATGTATGCAAACACTGCAGCCCTCAATAATCTCAGGAAGTATGAACAACTTTGATGAAGAAAACAAATGACTTGTTATTGCATTTGTTTGACTATTTTAGCCTTTTTTCTTTAGGCAGCGTGGCTTTTGCACATTTCAGTTTTGCCCCCATTGCGGAGAGGCTGGATCCATCACTCACTTGGTCTCTGCTTTTCTGGCAGCGGACAACATTTCTCATGGACTGAATTTGAAAAATGTTTGCGAGAGCTAAAGGTATAAGGAAAAAGAACAATCTTAGAATGAACTGTGTCCTTGGATATAGCTGATAAGTGAACTGATAACACATTTGAGGTTTCAGGAAAAATCTATGTGTCATCATTGCTACTTAAGGTGCACTATGTGCTATACAATTTTTCTGAGGGAGAGTCTGCCACCTGAAGATATGGTCTTTCCAAGGAGGTCCATGTGTGCTTAATAAATACAACATGAATAGAGAAATAAATACATTTATTTTCAGTGGCTCAAACATTTGAGTTACCCATTATCATATCAATAAACCTTAATAGTTTGTTGCATTGCCATCTAGTGACCAAAATATGAAACAATTCAAGCTAAAAAAAATTAAATATTACCCATAAAATATTACCCATATTTACAGTGACCATAGCAAAGTGCATCTTAAACACTATCCACTTTAGTTGGGCAACTTCTCTTGGTTTCATATTGTGCCCATTCTTCTCTCTCAGCACACGGCTCTTTGTCAGAGTTACGTTTCCTTTGGGTAAAAGAATAAAAAAGATTTAATCTCTTATCTTTTTCAGTTATTTATAAAACAGTTAAATGTAAAAAAAAATACTTACATTTTTATATAAACCACAGCCACTATTGCAACCACAAAGACTGCTACAACTGATGTGATCACCACAGTTTTTTCTTAAAACAGAAGGAGAGAGGATTGGCATAAGATTGGTAACTCAGGTGGAATGTTAATAAACTTGAATTCCCATACTTCCTGAGGATCCCTGAGCACTGCCAACTCTTGACTCCTTTTTAGCTTCACTGTCCACATGTTTGGACAGACTGGGCAGTGTATCACTGTCCACATGTATGGAGAGACTGGGCAGTGTATCACTGTCCACATGTATTTGGAGACTGGGCAGTGTATCACTGTCCACCTGTTCAGACGGGCGAGTGGGCTGAACTGGGAGAAATGCTGTAGTGTCTTCTTCTGCATCTGTGAAACAATAAACAGGATTTCTGGTTGAAATGTTGTCTTATACGTCTGTTCTTTTAAAAAAATATTCAGTACCTGTTTGGCCCCTGTATAACAATGCATTTAAAAGGTATGCAGTTTTATCCTGGATTCTAGATTAGATATATTGTGTTGCTTTGTTTCATACCTGATTCATTGAAGCAAAAGACATCAAATTTCTTTGTAATCTCAGCTCTCCATCTGACTAAACCAGTCTGGCTTTGTCCACAGTTAACCTGTGCTGTTATACGAGGAACAACTGCCAAATGCTCATCAGTCCATCCAAACCTAAGAAAGATAAAAAGAAAGATTTAGAGTACTATTTTCATTGAAAACCTGTTCAATACTGTATGGCCAATGAGATTTACCTGCATGTTTCTAATCCTCTGGTCAGGGCTTTTATCACCTGTGATACTGAGGCGATGTTGGTCCCCAGTGATTCACAGATGCTGCGGGCTTCACTCGCATTAAACGCATAATACGCCTGATTCAAGTTGTTGATATAGCTCACTTGGAAGACTCCAGCAATGTTACGTCCAAGTGGAGGAAAAACTTTACAACAAAATAATGAAAAAGTTTAAGAAATTGTTATAATGCAATTGTACATTTAAAAAAAAAAATCTTAAAATGACTTACCTCTGATATTGGCCATGTAAAAATCACAAATGCATAAACTGATGGATGCTGCAATTGAAAGCAATAGTAACACATTCATGACTACTGAGAGTAAGCTAGTGTGAAGGATGCCAAGTGCTCGGTGGTTTGTCAGTCTGTGAGGATAACAGCAGGGTTAAATAGAGGTGGGCCTGATGGTGTGTGCATCCAGTGCCAGAAAGAACAGGAAAGGGAAAAGGCAAGAACAATTCATAGGTCAGATAGAGAGCCATCATATGTTCTGCATCCAGTACCTCAGGGATCAATGAGAAATCTAATGTGTCAACAGCAGCCACTTCTGCTGAATGTATGCAGATAAACTACCAAAAATATTAAAACAGAAATGAGCACAATGTTTGACATATGTCAAATTTCTACAAATACACAACTTGAAAACAATGCTTAGAAATCTATATCAGGTAAGATCAGTGTAGCCGGTTATATTCATATTCTTTATGATGTAATATAACTTAATATATGGTGCAATAAAACTGCTTTTACTCCATCTTTCCACATGAAATTGTAAACAATATTTAGGTTTATTAGCCACTTAACTTTGGCACTTTATTTACCTTTCTTGCCTTCATTTTACACATCTTTTCATGTGTTATCATGTGCCACAAATCTGCTTGAGCAAGACCACTGTGAAGTGAAGCTTAAAAATAAGGAAAAAATGTTTTAGAATACAATGTTCATACTTGCAGAGGTCATCACTGTTAGGTAATATTTTAGTTCACTTGAATCCCACGCCTGCTCTAATGAGTTTTGGCACATGACCACATATTCCAGGTTTAAAAAAACACAGAGACCAGGAAGCTATACAAAGAGTGCTGACGAACACTCAGCTGAGTTGATTTGGGAATAAAACGAGATGGCCCGGAAATCATTAGTGGAAAACAACTACACACATGTACAGTAAAATGATGTGTTCTGTTTGTTATACAAGTCAAACAATCTGCTAAAAGTTATGCAACATTTTAAGCCACCTTTATTTTAAGGTGTGGTGTCAAAACATAATTATCGCAAAAACTCAAAATTAGGCAAACTTGTGCTTAGATTAGGGGAGTATTTTATCCTCTAGTTTCCACATGAACAACCATTTCAGTGATCTGAAAACAAAATCTGAAATAACTACCACCCACTTTTATGTATTGCACCTTAGAACTAGGAATGTGCTGTTACCATGAACACTTAAATACGAAATTACAAGACAAAACAACAAACGTCATTATATTATCTAGTACAATTGATCAAATTAAATAGAACTCAATATATTTTTAAGTCACATTACATGCCCTAATTTTACAGGTGAAAAGTTTTAACAAGCAATATATTTCTCAAATCTCATTACAGAGTTGGTCCCTGGCAAATAGCTTCCACAGCAGAAGACAATCTGCTATTTTTCCATTTCAAAAAGGCTGTCAGTCTATAAACTAGTTGTAAAAGCCACTTCTAGAAAACCAGAATTGAATTCAAGTGAGTCCATAAGTGTGGTGATATGATATCAAAAAGCTTTGGTTGTTCTACTCAGTCCACGTACTTGACGGGCCTGTCTGGTTATGTATCATCACGGCGAGTGTAATAGTTTTTGAAGAAGGAAAATATACTGATGACCAGGCACATGAGCAGAACAAACATTAGAACAACCAAAAGAAGCCGTTTGCTCCAAGAGACTCTGGGACAAAACCGCCCGAGACAATCAACAATCTCCTCCATGCTCCTGAGAAGAATCAGATAAACACATTTGTAATTGCAATGTGAGCCACATTACCCATTACTCATCTGCACCCACCTATTTGGCGTGATCTTCTTCCCACTTTCTTCATCTTTATCTTTCACTTCCAGAGGTAGTATGTCTGAAACACTTTTCTCCTCAGCTTTCTCTTCTTGAGCTTTGCTTTGCTTTAAGCCCTCTTGCAATCTGAGGTTTAAAATATGACATTACTAGTCTGTATATTGTTTACAGAAGATTTATATAGACAGTGAGTGGATTCATGAATGTGGGTCTCAGCAATATTTTCACAATAGAAATATAATAGAATCTTATCCTGAAGATAAACAGCCTCCTGACTGATGCATTCCTCAAACTATAGTTGACAATATGACAAATGGTAAAGAATACTTCAGAAAATACTAAGGAAGTTCAAATCTATGTTGAAAAGACAGCATCTCTTGCAAGAACTAGTAACTTGTAAACAAAGACATCCATTGAGGGCCTTAAATGTAGTGACTATTATGAACTATTGTGAACTTACCCTTTATTGTAGGCCTCTTCCTCAATCTTCGCCTTGAGTTCAGCTCTGATCTCCGCCCTTAGCTCCTCAATGTTGACTGAAGGCTTGACTGCCTCACCTTCCGGGTCTGGAGCACTCTTTCCACTGTATTGTTCAAAAAGGAAAGAACAGTCAACCTTGAGCATCATTACACCAGCACAGAGACGGCAGATGTTCACATCTGTATGTGTCTTTCATCATTTCAAAGAGTGGCACAATGGTATAATGGCTTCATTGTATCAGATATTATCACAGACCATGATTCTAATCTAATCCACACAGAAAAAAGGGTTTGCACGAGTAAAGAGACTTACTTTAGTGTGCGTGCCATCGCAATAATGTGCCTCCTTATGAGCATGATTGCATTCTTTGATCCTAGGTGTTATTTCTCTCACAGCTCTATACAATACACTACTACTGATACAAACAGGAGAACAAGGGCCTTGGTCCAAGGCCCTTGGACTACCTGCTTATCTCACACACACTTCCAGACATATCCCAAATGTAATAACCACATAAGAGTGAACTTAATGACCAGACTGCAGATGAGTGGGTGAAAGCATTAAAGATGTTGTAGTTGTGTCAAACAAACACAGAGGAAGATGAAGGTGGCACTTTGCACATCTGTTTGTGCAGTTCTTAAGCTCTTGCAGCTTTAGTCAGGTTTACATTATGAGCAGGATATGGCTGTAGACATGCACCTGGACTTTGTCAAAGTCTGAGACAAATGTTTGGATTAGGACCTTGCATGCTCCGTAAAGAGTGTCTTGATTATTTTTTATGCCGACACGATTGTTTTTACTGTCGATAGTGTAAAACACATCCTGAAAGTTACAAAACAAGCCAAAGGTTCTAGCACAGAACAGTAAAGCGTTTGATAAGAAATTGCCCAAGGACGGTCGTTTTGAAGACTGAGAGGTGGGGCCTGAGAATGCATCAATTGCATGCATGCACATTTAACACAACAAGTTCATAAAACATACCATTCAGCTCCTGGCTGCGGTGTATCTGTAGGTGTGAGAGTGACTTTTGGATCATTGGCTTCACACTGGAAATAAAAAAAAATTAATAATGATGAATTTAGGTATGGAAGAATTGTTAATGTTCAAACATTTCAAAAGAGTAAAGACTTTTAATATAGCATATTGTATTAAAAGATTTTTATTGAAACTTAATTTTTTTATATCGTATTGTTTAGTCGTGTATGTTGATAAGGAACACACAAGATTTTCAACTGGCTTTAAAAATGCATTTTTGTAAGTATAAAGTTTATTTTAAGAAATAGTACCGTAATATGTATACATATAGTTTATCTAATCTAGTCTTAATAGTCAGATTTTGTCTATGGTTCACCTTAAAGCAGTTCATTGCTAAGCCAAACTTTATATAACCTTTTATTCTGCAGTTAACCTTCTTTTTGACATTTATTCAATATGTCATATGTCACAAACTGCCGCAGTGGACAGGAAGACATACCAGGACAGGAAGTGCGGCACCAGCGGACGGTCCCACGCTGGGGCCTGGTCCTGCTGTTGAGGGGTTCTGACCCGGGATGTTCAGGAGATTAAACTTCGGCACCACAGCCACACTCACCCTGCGCCTGGGCAGCGCCTACGTAAGAGTGATGCAAAGAGACAGGACATGCAACTGTGTCAGCCAGAATCATACACTACAGGAAGTTATGATACAGACAGAGGATACAAAGCAGCATTATAATATGGCATTAATAAAGATAATGAGGCTGTTAGAATCTCTTTCACACTTCAGTTATGTGACTTCAAGTCAGAAATGCATTGTTTTTTTTATCAGCATGTAAAAGCTGACCTGAACACCTGAGCAAGTGGCAGGAGAGTTATGTTTTGTTTCATTCCCACATTTTTGAGTACAAGTGCGTTTATTAATCTGTCGACATCTTCAGAGCTAAAAATGCTTTATTTCACCTAGTGACATCATGCAGTTGTAGTTTTCAAGTTATCACTTACCCAATCTCTACTGAAGATCAGTAAAGATGGGTATTTCCAGGATTGAAACCAACCAAATGATTCTAGCAAAGATGTACGGAGTTTAAAATCCCAGAGGAGCACTTCCTGTATTACCACATGACATCACAAGGTGGAAAATAAAACGCCATGTTTTTGTTGAGGACAACAGAGTAATATAGAACATTTGTTATTTTAGACTTCTTTCTATACTTTACTTTACATTTAGTACAATGATTTTATCTCTCTGTGTCATCACATCCTAATGTGTGAACTACTGTGTCTGAATAATTTCCATTGTGGATCAATAAAGTCTAAGTCAAATCTTACTAATCATTACTGTCTTAATTACTTACTATTAACATATCTGTTGTAAAAATCTAGATACTCACTTTACCAAGAGTGACAGACATTGATCTTGATGACCGTGGTACTCCATCATCTATAAAACAAAACACTTTTTTCTTTGGACAATTTTACACCAAAATGGTTTTAAAAATATTCAAGTTAATCTTACCCCCTGTGTCTACAGAGCCCCCATAACATCGATTGGAGTTCTGGTTTGCCAACTTTTTATACTCCATCAACTCAGCGTGGTCTTTCTCATAAGTTCTCTTCAGATTTTCAACGTATTGCATCATGACTTCTGTTGCCTTGTTCATTCGCTTTTCCTGTAGTAACATAAAACTTATAAGAAAGTCTAGACCATCAGCACACATGAAATTATTTTAGATTCTATAGCATTGGTATTTCACATTTTGCATACACATACATGTACTTGGGTCAAATTTATACTTTTACCTAAAATTTACAAAACAATGAATGTTGCTATAAAGGTACTATAAGCATATCATAAACATACATAAAAATATAAAGTACCTGCCGTACAGCACCCACTATTTCTGCACGGCTGGACAGTCTTGTGGCCAATCGATGCAGTACCGACACTGTTTCGATCAAACGCTGGTAGGCCTCACGCTGCTCCATGTTCTGCCATTGTGGTGATGTAACCTGCCACATATATGAAACATATTTTGGAAAACCTCAGAAATACAATTTATTTTTAATGTGCAGGTACTGATTCAGACTGAGAATATGACACTGACTGTATCCTAGTTTATGCAGTTGCATTATTATTATGGCCTGAGTGTGATTTAATGCATGTGCTTATGAGTTCTTAAAATTAAATGGCAGTAACACAGTGGTTCCCAAACTGTACACAGACATCTTCTGTTGTTCAAATAAGGCCGGGGTATCCAAACTAAGGCCCAGGGGCCAAATGTGGCCTTCAGACCAGTTTTGTTGATAGTACTATTTAGTAGAAGGTAAGTTGCTATCATGACCTAAATAACAAACATGATGTGATAACATAAATGTTGCAAATCATATTAAAGCTGTGGTGGATCAGTCAAACCTACATCAAATGCAGCATTTTGAACAATACACTACATTGTCCTGTATTTACAGCCCTCAGTGAAAAAAGTTTGGATAGCCTTGAAATAAGTATTCTATTTAGAGTCAGTTTAATCCACATCTTTATATAACAAGTAGTTCTATTTTAGACCTGGTTTAGCCCCAGATTAAATCTGGTTTAAATATGATGGCATTCGAGAGGTCAGATATTTTATTTGATATTGCATGTTTTGTTATGTATAATTATGCCTTATTTGGGTCTATTCTACTTTCATTTATTTTATTTTATTTTTGCTATTATATTGCAATATAGAAATTTGTGGATCAAGTCCAGGTTTATAAATATTTCTTCATTTCGTATAAAATGTCTGTACAGTATGCTTATCAAATAGCATATTCCTAAGACAAGATAAATATTGATATAGTTCCAGGAATTTTTTTTTGCTTGAGCAGTAGACGCCATCCGTTTACTATCAGCTGATTTCATGTTTTCAAAGACTGACCTTGAGGGCGTTTTTAAACTCCTCCAGTTCCTTCTCAGTGTCTTCCTCTGTCAGATTCCTCTCCCTTTCTGCCTGTTTGAGTCGCATCTCCAGAGTGTAGTTGTCATTGCGATAGGCCAGTGACAGCTGAACAAATGCATTCTGTAGGAAGGAAATGGACACTGTTGTACCCATAAAACAGCAGATTAAGTGTTAAGATGACTGGCTGGTGATAGCAGAGCACCAGGGTGACGCCTTGTACGAGAACATTTAAAGAAACTCTCCCACAGTAAAACACACGCTCACACGGACTGGACTTGTGTCACTGAGGCTGTTCACAAATTGATATTAGTTAGGACTGAGCAATTATATTTTGTATTGACTGCAATTATTGCTATAATCCATTGCACAGGTATTTAAAGTATATAAGAGGGCACTCATTGAACCCAAAGTAAAGTAAACTTTTTATAGTGGATGAATAAGTACAAAAAAAATGACCTAAATAATTGTGACTTTTTTTTTTCTTCATTACTGAGTAGTCCCAACATCAGTTAAAGGTGCACTGCACAACTTTTCTGGTTGAGGTTACACTACTGCATGTTATCAAATGTTTGTTCAATTATTGCTCAAAAAACATACATTCTTACTTTAGGCCAGACTGTGGAACATTCAGGAAAAGTAATATTATTCACCATGGAGACAGCAGTTGGTGGACCCTCCACCAGAAAAGCTACCCAATCCTCCTTTAATGTTGCAGATTTAAAGGTGGACCATGTAACTTTTCTGGTGATGATTGTGGCGGGGGGTCTGCCACCTACTTATCTGCTGCTGGAGATGTTAATGTTTTGCCAGGAATGTTGTATCAAAGTATGACATTAACATTACCGATTTACATGGAGAGTTTGGAGACACCAATGGAACTGCAGCAGTAATAATAAGAACACTCGTGAATGAATAAAGAATAGAAATGTCACACTGTGGAACATTTCAGGCAAAACAATATGATCTCCATGGAGACAGTCTGTTATGTTCAAAGTGATGCTCTGAACGTGGGACACTGCAGAGAGGAAACATATGACCTCTGACTGTTCGACATCCCCATGGGGCTGCAGCCTGATCCCAACTACGTCACTAAAAGTGTTTGCATGTTCTCCACAGGAAATCGCTTCTCTTTGGCATGATCAGGGACAGAAAAGCACTTTCCTGTTGACAAAACACTGCCAAACCAAATGGCGTGTAATGAAGATTGCTGGCTGTAAAGCAAGCCATCAAAAAGTTAAAAAAGAGGCTACATCTGTCTATTGTTCAATGACAAGTGAAATTCATGTGAGACACAACAAGAACAGCAACAAAGACAAACAAATGTATTATTTTAACTCTATATTGATATTTTGCAATTGGTGTCATCAAAATTCTCTGGGCGTGTGAAGCTAACTGAAAGCACTGCTCTGTCTGAAGCTCTGTAACCCAAGTTAGTCTTTAATTTGAGCTTTCTTTAACACAATCTGACCAGAAAGAACTGACTTAGTTGGAACCACAACAGGTGAGATTTGTGCTTGTCTCACACATAAAATTATAGTCAAAAGCTAGCTAGTATTTAGCCAACAATTAGTCACTCGTAACCTTTTTTGTTGAAAATCATAGCTGAAAATGAGCTGTTTAAATGCAATTTGTATTTTTTCTTGAGTTGAGATGATCTTAAAACTTTTTTTGTCTGAATTTGCTAATGTGCCCATTGTGTCACAATGGTAACTGATGAACAATCCATCAATAGAAATGTATTATAGAGGACCCCCAGCGCCATGTCACTGCAAAGTATAAATAATATAACAAAATGGTTTTCTGTCTTGTAAAACATTTGTACTAACCTCAACCTCTTTCTCAGTAAGCGGAGGAGCACTGTGGTAAAATGGATAAATAGAAAAAAGATTAACAAACTATACAATTATTTGCTGCACAAATATAAACACTGAATTACTCACCAGCCTGGTAAACCTCTGTGAAGTTTAAGTTTCCGCAACATCACATCAGAAATATGTGGTGTGGCATCTGACTTCTCCTTAGCCTCATCACCACTGTTTACTGTAGGAGACACTGGAGGACCTCCTGAGTAATTAAAGTGGTTGAAATAGTAAATGACTACTTAAGTAATGAAAACACAATAATTTTTTGGTTTGGCATATGTTTGTGTTAGTCCAGTGCACTTACTTGACTACACTATATAGCAGCAAGTTTCATATTTTTAAATACTCAGCTAGTAGAGCTGTGTTATAGCAACAAAAGGGTCTGCATGATTAATAACTGTACAACAGTTTAGAGAACATAGCTAAATCTAGTTCTTCAATAAAGATGTCTCATGATGGATAAGTATGTTTACCAACCTCAAGACATACACTCATTTATACGAGGAAAGTTCATATAATATTAACAAAGCATCATCATTATTCTCTTATTAAGTCCTGGCACCTTTGCTACTACTCCACCTACTGTTCCAACATGTAAACAGCACTGCTTGTTGCATATTTTCATTGCCAGTAAATGGGTGAATGAGGACAGAACATAATGATTCTGGTTCAGGAAGAGCACACCCTACTGTACACACTGTCTCACTCCATCATGAGGCCAGAGGGAAAGCACATGACTGTTACCTTTTTCCTGTTCAACAGCTTCACTCAATTCAGGCAATTTAGATATGCTCTGATTTCGCATCAACTTGTGCTCCTGTGTAGAAAAAAACAAAACAAAAACATTATCTTACTTTAAGTAAAATAAAAAAGGGTAGTGAAAATTCTGGAAGATTTTAGTTTTTGCTACTAACATTTGTTCCCACTATCCACTTTATCCAATTGTGTTTGGACCAACCTAGACATTTAGATTCTAGAGGTAGACCTATATTTCCACCTACTACATTTTTATTATTTTTAGTGTATATTATTTAATAGATTATCCACAAAAACTTTACAACTAACTTAATGTGGCAAGAAAAGCCCATAGCTGGCTACTGACAAGTGTTTTCAGGTGAGCAAAAAAGTGAAGTCCTGATTGAAAATACTGCTATGATGTCTTACTTCTCTGAGTTTGGACAGTTTTTGGATGCTGACCGGCTGTAGTGGGACATCTTTGTAACCTGAGGATTTATTGACAGCAGTATCATGAGGTTTGTCTGAGAAAGTGTCCTCTGGGGTTGGGGGTAAACTCGGTCCACCATTTAAAGGCTTCAGACTGCCCACAGTGTCCCAGGATACAGCTCTCATTAGAGGAGGGAAGGCTCCGATGGTTTTGATCTCTGCTGTACAGGGGGCCTGCTGTGTTGGGGGTCTTGGGACAGGCTTAGCAACCCCCGTGGCTGGCAGTTGGTTCAGGTTTCGTCCCGGACTGGTCTCACCGTCGGATTTGGTGACTATGGCGGGGCTTTTTGGTGGATCACAGTTCTCTTTTGGAAGCGCAAAACGTGGAGATAATGTCCCAGATGATACTTTTCTCTTCTCTGCAGGTTTCCAGTCCAGCAGTGGTCGGGGTCCCTTTGTTTACAGAAATACAGGCCTGAATAAGCATACTGTATACCTTGTGTTTTCCTCTTTATGGGTATCATTACAAGGACTTTTGAATTGTTCATTTTTATGGCAACTCACCTCATTGTCATGCATAATGCTAGGCTGCTCTCTTGGTGAAGGAACCTCCAGATGCTATGGAGTACATTTATGTTATTTAAATAGTGTAAAACAACTCGGAAGTCAGGAACAATGAAATTATATAGTGACATTACCTGAGCAAATACAGGACCTGCTTGGGTAAGATCAACTGGGCTAAAGCCTAAAAATAAAATAAAAATACAATTCTTATTCATGTTAACCATGGACAATACTGGCAAAGCCAATCTGACTGAGGGACTTACTAGCTTGAGGAGCAACAGTGAGGGAGTTGCTTCTGGAAGAGCACGGGGAAGACGTAGGAGTTGGTGTAGGGGTTGGAGAAAGACCTGTTGGTAAAAACACATTTTATGATGATATAAAATAACTTCAATTACATTTTCTCTACTGACTGCTTTCTTCTTCAAAGATTTGAAAGATTTCTATCCTCTGTTTCCCGATAAGAGGTAAATACTGTAGGTTCAAAGTAAGTATTGATATTGTGATGTTGATGTATTCAAAAATAATAAAGACATTGTACATAATGGTCAAGTTGTTTTTGTTGTGTGTTTTGGTTCTCAAGCTGAAGAGAGTAGAATGAGTTCACTTTGTGTAATGGATGTTATGGATGGCTTATAAGCTTCATTTGCTTTTGCCTATTTTCTTTCAAGGGTCACCTCATCCCCCCTTGCTTTTACGCACATGTTGTTTGTCACTGTGTAATTTGGTCTCATTCTAACGTCAGCACTTTGTTACCATTATGTTCTCTATAACTCTCCTCTGTATAGCACTCAAACCATTTTACCTCCTAATCACCAGTATCTTACAGAAATGCCCTGCTGTGCTGTTCAGCTGTAACATGGAGTATGCCTCACGTGTGGGTGAGTCTGTGAGGCTGCTGCTGGAGCGACGGCCGCGTCGGGTCAGGAAGCGGTCGCTGGCTTTCTTCGCCTGCTCCAATAGCTCTAAGTTCTTCTTACGGTCTTCCTCTGACAGCACCATCTCCGGCAGCGTGTCTTTCACCAGGTCGATTACATTACCTGTACTGTCTGAAAAAACAGGCACACATCAGCTGAATGAATGTACAACTTAGCAAGACCTAAAACATTTCTAAAATAGCCCTTTACAACTACAAAACAAAATCAACTTTGAAAAAGAAGCAAATAATGTAACAATTCTCCAAAACCTACAAGGGTTTGATTTAAGACTGCAATGTGAACTCATTTAACTTTCTGGTGGCAGTTCGGTTATCTGTTTGTCACCATGGAGATGTTATTGCTTTACTTAAAATCTTCCACAGTATGGCACTAGACTTATTTATGCACTTGCTTAGTTACAGGTTGTTTTTAATGCTCTAATGTCTTGAAAATCATTTCTAACTGCCTGAAAGGGTCACTTCTCCACAGAGCTGACCTGGTGGTGTCACCTACTGTCTCTCCATGGAGATAGGTAGATTTATTTCCATGCAGTGGAACATTCTAGGCAAAGTAATATAATCTCCATTGGAACAAGCAGGTGGCAACCCTCCACCAGAAAAGCAACTTGTGAAATAGTCACCTTTAAACATCAGAGCAATTATACAGCAAGTACTGAAACATAAAATCTGTTGTTGTGAAGTCATTGTGAGTGAAGGATCATATTCAATTCTAAAATTTCATGCCGGAAAATGATTCCAAACGGAGCAAGAGTAATCAGGTAATCAGCGTGGACAGCGTGTTTTCTGTCCTTTTGATGTTTTTTTTCTAAATAACAAAGTTCTGAAAACATTTGAAATATGTGGGAGGATACTAATACAACACTGAATCATCTCTTGGGACAAGAATTACCAAACTTAGACTGTGAGGTAGTGTGGTGCCTCCTGATTTAAGGGCAGAATACCAAATCATAATATTGCTTTAGGCTTTAGGCAAGACTTAAATCATCAATGTACAAACGACAGGAAAACATAATAATAATGTAACCAGTAACTTTTGAACTAATAAAAGTGTTACAGGGAAGTCAATTAAGGAAATGCTGTAGAACAAAAAGACATACATGCAAAACATTTTTAAAAAGTATATTAAATTATGTGTGCATACCAACTGTGGTGATTGGCTCACTGGACGAAGTTCTAGCCACTCTTGTTCTTGGACTGTGTGGTCTGAAGGTAGAAAGCAAAACATTACACCATTTCAATATTTGCAGGTTTCCCAAAAAAAATGCAGTCTGTGTAGGTGTTACCTGGTCTGGTCAAGGCATCGGTCACTTTGTACAATCACAGTGGCTTGTTTTGGAAAGATGATGGTGGGAGTTCGGCTGTCTATGGGTGTGGACTACAGAAACATATCAACTTTATTTTATTATTTAACTAGAGCAAGACAATTACAGGTTTTCTTTTGACCTCCCAACATTCTGTAGTCAGTCGGTCGGATACATATAGCATAATAATGAACTTTGTGTTTGTGCATATTGTAAGGTTCATCGAATTAATGATCCTATATTACGCAAAATTGACTGTGAGTTTTAAGCCATGTTAGAATGCTGTTACCTCACCAAAAATATATCTGGAGCTGTGTTTTGTTCCATTCACACATGTTTGAGTAACCCTTTATTATTAGTCTGTCTTTATCTCCAAAGCTCAAAATGCTCTGCTCCACCTTGTGATGTCAAGTAGTGGTAGTTTTCACGTTAATAGCTACCTCTGACATGTTGTTCAGTCGAGATTTGCAATTCCAGCACTGAAACTATCTAAATGATTCTAGTGAAGGTGTCTGGAGTGGAGCACTTCCTGCATTACCACATGACATCGCAAGGTGGAACAGATTGTTTTATATTTGAGTGAAGAACTTGGTCTAAATATGCAGGATGTGTGTATTAATGAAACAAAACACAATTCCAGAAATGTTTGTGATTAGGAAACAACATTATTACAGGCATCACAAAATAGCATAATATGGGCCCTTTAAATTTGGACTATTCTTATCTTCAAACTTTTCTGAAACCCATGGATAAAACCAACCAGTGTAATTCAAGTTGCCACCACTTCTTTCCAATAATACATTACCTATAACCTAAATAGGGTAAGGGCAAAGATTGTAACCAAGCAATAAAAAACAATATTTGTCCAGTGAAGTTATTAATAGCAGCTTCAGTCATTTTGAATGTGGTCTGGGCATTGAGGTTTGTTAAGGAAGACTTGACCAGATTGCACCAGTCAAGTCAAGTCAAGTCAAGTTTATTTCTATAGCACATTTAAAACAACTTCAGTTGACCAAAGTGCTTCACATAAAGGATAACAAACATATGCATATACAACACCATATGAGGACAACAGAGAAAAAAAGAATAAACTAATAAAACAACATAAACTGACTAACTAGTATTAAATGCCAGGGAAAAGAAATGAGTTTTCAATCTAGTCTTGAACTGCGTTACGGACTGAGAGGATCTGACAGGAAGAGGAAGGTTATTCCACAGTCTGGGCGCTGCCACAGAAAAGGCTCTGTCTCCCCTCGTCTTGAGCCGAGTTTTGGGCACAACCAACAGGAGCTGGTCGGCTGACCTCAGGCCTCTGGGTGGAGTGTAGGGCTCCAGTAATTCTCTCAAATAGACTGGACCCAAAGAGTGTAGACATTTAAACACAATTAACAACATTTTAAATTGCACCCGATAGAAGACAGGGAGCCAGTGCAGGTCACACAGCACAGGTGTGATGTGCTCACGTCTCTTAGTGTTAGTGAGCAGACGAGCTGCAGAGTTCTGGACGTGTTGTAGGCGCTGCAGGGAGCTCTGGTCTAGCCCCATATACAGAGAATTGCAATAGTCCAGACGCAAAGTTATAAAAGCATGAACAGCTTTTTCAAAATCTGCCCGAGAGAGGTAGGGCTTTATTTTAGCAAGTAGCCTCAAATGAAAGAAGCTGGACTTTATCACAGTGCCTATGTGCTTGTCCAGTTTAAACCTGGAGTCCATAATCACCCCAAGATTCCTCACTGCAGGGAGACAGTAGGAGAACAGGGGGCCAATCACACTGTCCTGTCCAATCAGTGGGTTAGTTTGCCCAAACACAACAATTTCAATTTTACTTTGATTTAAGTTTAGGAAGTTTGCATTCAGCCAAGTCTGTACATCCCTGAGACAGTCCTGCAGAGCTTTGATCGTGCTCTGGTTGTTATTTGCAGTCACTGGCAGATATATTTGAATATCATCAGCAAAACAATGAAAAGTGACATTGTGCTTTCTAACCACACCAAGGGGATCTAAATTTAGATTTAGCAACAGCAAGCTAGAATCAATGTTGTGGTTAAAAGAACAGTGTGATCTCTATTACAAAATGTCATTTAATACTTCTGTTTATTTTAAAAGTTGATTATTGACTAAATTAGTGGAAGTTTCTGGAGTCAAATACATTATATTGTGTCACTTGCATGCTTTCTGCTAAAACCAAACAACTGTAGTACACTCACTGTACAGGGAGAGCTGGAGGAACTGTCCATCTCCTCAGGGGAATCTTCCTCTTCCTCGGGCAGGGTAGGCATGCTGGGCAGTTGAGGGGGCCGTGACCGGGTGTGTGGGAAGATGAAAACTGAACAGGGAGCAGATGACTTTTGGAGATGATCACTTTGATTGAGGAGAGATCCCTGCCATAAATGGGCCTTGGCCTCCTCAGGCTGCAAGCACAAATGCATTATCAGTTATGGATTAATTTTTCACATACAAAAGATATTCACATTATATGAGTTTTTGGGCTGTATGGAACTGAAAAGGGAAATACAACTTTACTCACAGCAACTACTAAATGAACTACTGTAATGGTAGTATGAATGCTACTGGGAGAACTTAAGAAAAACACATGATAAAATTTGGTGATATGTCTGTGTAATCCAGGTAGGAGCCAAAAGTTTAAAACACAATAAAATTCAGTATGCACGCAAATAACAAAAAAAATAAAAATAAAAAATAAAAATAAAAATAAAAAATACACTAACCAAAGACCATCCTATAAAATCATTAATGTGTACAACTGAAGCAATACCAACCAACCACTTAAACAATACACATTTATTTAGTTCAGTATCTGAGTATACTTGACAATTTAGTGAAGATATATAGACAGAAGTGAGGGACAGAGGAGGAAATGGTTTATTTAAATATCTCCCGCCGAGCAGCTTGGGCACTTCCTGATTGCATATTAGATCATAAATGTTCATCTTTCTCAGCATATTGTTGGATTTATTATTCTAAGACCAAACCAAACCTCTGCAAACTTACCATGAAGGGACTAGCTGTTTTACTATTCGACTTTGCCTTCAATAAAGAAAAAATAAACACATGTATCTGTATATTTACAATGTAGTCAGTATGACATAAAAACATGGGCAACTTTTAAATTGGGCCTGTCATGATAACAAATTTTAAACCATGATATATGGCTACAAAAAATGTCATGATAAACGATGATATTGAAACAAATTGATCCTAATAAAACATGAAGCAAGATAATAGTAGTAAACCAGTTTTTTTGAATACAGTGTCATCAAAAAGCAAATGAGCTGCAACAAATAAACAGCAAAATGAACAAATAATTAGTCCTGAAAGTTACTTTTTCATCCCTCCAGCTCATATTTTACCGTATTACATAAAAAAAAAATCAGAAATCTCCCCACTATTGCACCAAAAATAGCAATAAAACTGAGGCCCAAAATATATAGTTTCAGCTTTCATGTACTGAATGATAACTTGATATATTCATTATTGTGACAGGCCTATTTTAATTAATCAAGGATCTGGCTGCTCAGTTTAAAGTTGATTTGTAGCGTACTTCTAATTACATGGCAGATGTAGAACAGAGAGTGCAGGAGCAGTACTTGGACATAAACAGTGCACCTTTTATTGTGTTCCCCTGGCATCTTATGGGGTAAATATGTAAGTAATTGTATCAATAACACCATTTCCTGTGGGAGAACAGACTGTATACGCTAGAATACAAAGAACTATGACTTCTTATAAAGACTTGTGTAAAATTAACAAACACTAGCAAACTTTGTGCCCTTCAACTACTCGAGCCCTCATGGCTGCCTGTGCTCCCAAATACAGGGACCCGTGCCCTCCTCCCCTGCTCTGTTACATAAGCATTGCTTGCTCATGCCAGATTTGTTTAAAATTTGGTTTGTGTAAAGAAGAAGAGGAAGTGGCGACTACAAGCTGATATAACAGGACAGGAGTGTGAGAAAATGGAGCTGAGTGAAAATGCTGTCACAATAAAAGCACAGTGTCTGAATAAACGCAACTTTTAAAAGAATTATTCATTAAATATGATATAGTTATATATTTGTAGATTGTTAAGATTAAGAAGAAAACCAGTGTATCATGCAGACATCACCAGTTAACACAACAATGTTATCATTAATAAACCATACAACCTGGCAAACATCATAATACTGATACAATCTACTCTTTTTAACATGCATATTACCTGGCTCCACCACTAGTGTAGAAAGACACACACACCAGACTGCAGAAAACCAACTTCCCAGCGGTTCAAACTTTAAATCTTTTGTGCATAAAAAAATCCTGTTATATTCGGATCTTCTCCTTCTTCTTTCTCCCCTCGTCCTCTCCGTTCCCTGTCTTTTTTCGGCAGCAGCCTCTCTTTCACTCTTGGGAGCTTTGACCATTTAAGGAGAAGGGCTCTGTATGCCTCTTTGGGCCGCTGGGCTGTGTGTGTGTGTGTGTGTTCCCATGCTTCTACTTCACTAATCTTCCCTCACAGTAAAGCAAGATGAAGATAACCAATGAAAAATCATGTTGTTTTGAGTGAGAATGTTTTACTTAAGTTTATCAGTGAGTAGGAGATTATCTAGTGTTTTAGAAAGGGGTGTGTCTGTACAAAATGATAGAAGAGATATTGAAAATAGGATCAGATATGCGAAGGGAGTCACTTCCTCAGACTTAATAAATGTTGGCTAATCTTTTTGCTAATTGTTATTACTATGAGTTGTGCTTCATTATCTACCCCCTCACAAGCCAGACACAAGATTGCTGGAAAGGCATCTGGCACATACACAGTAAACTTAGATAAAGAATCGATCCACAGAAGAAATTACCTCGACATAGTAGTTAAAATAAATAAAATAGAAAAAAAAAAGAAATATTAAGTTGTTTTGTACAATGAGATGCATAAAAACATTTATGGTAAGGTGCATTTTGATATGCACCATACACAAACCAAAGCATGCTGGAAAAGATTAGGATAGAAATTCTTTATGATATAGTGTAATAATTAAAAAGACTCATGGAAAAGTTACAAAGGGCAACAGTAAATATTACAAGTAAGATCCGAAGATACTGGAAACCACAGCTAGAAGCAATTCATGATAAAGTAAAAAAGAAGCAAATTGTGTAGAAGTGTCAGATGATTTTCTTATGCAATTCAATTACATGTAAGTTTTTGCACAAAATCATTAGTAAATATAATAGTCTAAGCTTTATTAGGAGGCCAAAAAACCCAAGAGGAGGATTCTTACCTTATGGCAGGGCTCACCTCGCTCTGTGTCACCTGTCGGAGCAGAAAGAGAAAGCGTTGGTGAGTTGATTTGCATTTAACAGGAAAGACATATGCAATGCAAATCACATGAAACTGTCAGACCGAAGACACAATGAAAAATACTACAGTTACGCATACATGTACTTATTATAGTAGTATCTTATAGTAGAACAATTACATGTTTAGCAGTGCAGTCATAACTTGTTTTAGAGAGCATCACAAAAAAAGCTGCTAGCTCTATTACCACTGGCAACAATAACCTAGCAACCCTACTGAACTGGTCGCAGGTCTGAGCCACTGTTGAAAGCTCTTGGCCCCAGGAAAGGCTATTGTGTTTCCTGGGTTAGGTGCTCTCACTCAAATGAACAGTAAATTAAAACACAGACCAAAAAGATGTATAAATGGACACTCAGGTAGCAATTGAACAAGCACTACTCAGACACTTAAGGATGTTTCTCTTCCTGATGATTACAAAGTGGTCTCATCATATTAAAGATCCCTTAGTACTCATAGTAATTTATCTGATTTAATTGTGGTAATTTCACTTTTTGGAGTCAAATTCTATCATGATATTCTAATTGTATAAAGACAATGTATGTGCTGTAATGGTATTATACTCACACAGTGTTAAAAGACTCTGTGATACATTTTTATAATATGGTATTTTTGTCAAGTAAACTACAAATACTATGTTTATTATAAAGTAAAGTAGCTAATATATTGGCATATTATACCATATACTTCTAATAAAAAGGTGCAGTAGCATTTTATTTGGTGTTATGGAAGCAGATATAGACTTGAAGGTATTAAAAACCCACAGACATTTGAAACCTGAAGCAGCACTAAAAGGTTCTGTGTTTTTACTAGAATGTTAACATTACTTTGTAGGGAGTGGTTAAAAAGATGAAAGTCTCCACTCTGCCAGACTTCAGTGTTTTGCTTATAGACCCATGCCATCGGCCTAACACAGTGCAGAGACATTGAAATAATGCTCTGACAAGAAACTGGGCGATATTGACAAAAATAATCAGTATTTTTAGTCCCGATACCAACATTCACAATATTAACTGTTATTCTACATACACTGCCCACCTCCACCTCAAAGCCATGTGCATCTTCTTCATTCTAGACAAAAAGTAATAATGACACAGAGCTTCTGTATCTCAAGCTGAAGGTGTTCTCTCAGTAATTTTAAATATGTTAGAATATCCACCACCATGGATATTAATCTATTAAGTAAAAGTATTGTAATTATTCTGTTATTAAACAAACGTCCATTGCTTTTTGTGTGCGGTTCATTTAAATCCTATAATGTAACTGTCAGCTTGATATGATCAAGTTCTCTTTTTGGCCCAACTATAATTTATCCTGATTAGGACTGGCAAAAATAATACACTGACCCCTTGTGTTTGGATTTAACCAAACAACTTAATACATCAAAAGACAAAAATGAAAAACTCTACCCTCCTTTGAGTACTTGAGATCCTAATTTTCTTTGTTTGTTGTCATCATCATCAGAGCTGTAATGTTACAATAGATTCTGCAGCATTTTTATATCTAGTAGAGACTATATGATAAAATTAAGTTTTGCTGTAAAGATTTTCCACTCTAAATGACCTACCAGTCTCATTGAGCTGCTCCATGAGGTCAGGGGTCACAGAGAGGGTGGGGGACAGAGGCTGGGAGATGGGGTCAGTGTCTGTATCCTCCTCCATTTGAGCAGTGCTTGTCCAGTCAGCATTGTCTGCTTTGGGATCAGCTGACTGTGAAGGACATGATGGGTCTTCCAAAACAGCCTACAATTATTTAGGAAAAACATAAAGGTACTTCTGGCTAAAATGAATGTATCAAATGTCAAATAGCCTCAAATATGCAGTATGTGCCATAGAAAACAAATTGTAGCTGTACTAAAATGGTACATTTCTGTCTTGAAGACCGTTATAACATGTCGTACCACTAGATGAGGCTGTTCATCAGTCAAAAAATGTGCCCCCTCTGTTGTAGTGTATAATATAGTTTGTAAAAATAACAGAGCAAATGCCTGTGGTAAACCAAACAGTTATATTATGATTATTTAACAAATGTAATTGTAAAAATGACTTACTGCTTGTGTTTGAGCTGAAATATGTGCTTGGAGATGGTCCAGCTGCCTTTCAGTGCTGGCAGTCCGGCCCAGAGCCTCCTCCACCTTCTGTGTGATGCTCTCCATCCTTTGCTTCACCCGGCTCACCCTCTGCTCACTCTCCTTCACTCGCTCGGCCGTATCCAGGGCACTGTTCACCATGGCCTCCATTTTCTTCAGCGTCACCAACACTCGGTCTGCGGTCAGCTGAAGTTGGAGTTTCCCTTGTTGAGATGTTGATTCACTTGTGACCGCCATAGGGTCGGTCTCCACGGCTACATCCCTCCACTCTTTACCCGTGGGCTCCAGCGGGTCCTCCTTTGGCTCAGTATTAGTGGCCTTGTCTACAGAAAGGACAGGGCTGCAGGCTTTTTGTTCATTGACCAGGTCCTGAGCAGATCTTAGTGAGGCTTGCAGGTGACAGACCTGCTCCCTCATATCAGTGATGGTCTGCTCTGCGGCTTTGAGCTTCGTCTGTGTCTGAGAGAGGTCCTGGTTTGGAGTCACTTCGTTAGTTCCTCTCTTGGCCTTCTCTCCACTCAGAGCTTTCCACCAGTTGACCACAGCCACTTTCTTAGCCTGTTTGACAGTGGTCTGATTATCAGAATGACTTTGTTTTGACTCTTTGTCCCAGGCTCTCCAGTGTTCCTCCACTTTCTCGCCTTTCTCCTCCCACACACACTTCTGCAGCTCCAGCTCCTGCAGCCTGAAACCACCACCATTGTTTTATAAACATTTCTTTTGCAGTGTTATGTCGGCAGTTACCATGGGGCACTAAAACTGTACTTATAGTAGATACAGAGGGGACACAGACTGTAGTAACTCTTTGACTTATGTAAGAGAAGCCTGTAAATACACTGACAAGACCAGACACTCTTTTATGAGTTAAAGTTTGGAGCTTAACATCAACCAAAGCCAGCCCATTACCATAAGAGGAGAGGTAAAATCTCACATACACATTCACAAGCTGCTGTTTGATGCTGGCCTGTTGCTGATGGCGATTCGCTAAAGGCCTATCTTGTATTTCAACAAGAGCAGAGTCCTGTATGAAACAAAAAAAATGAGTGTAAAAGAATACAGCAGCGTGACAATAGATCATACTCTGTATACTGGTGCTGCTCTCACTCTGTCAGGACACTTATTCTGCAGGAGTTGGGATATTTCCGCAGTCTTGATCTTGTGGAGGATGTTTTGGATCTCTTCACTATGAAGGGCTGGAAGGCTGATATCATCCAGAGTTTTGTGATGGTGCTAAAGCAGTAGAGTAGTCATTTAAAAAAAACACATCCATCCAAAAAATCTAAATAAAAAACTGAGTAGTACCTGTTGTGTGTCCTGAATTTCACTCTTAATAGAGCGATGGTTTGGAGGCTCACGGCTGTACAGACTATGTGAACTGATGCAGTGTCTGTCATATCTTAAAAACAGGAACAAAATAAAGATAATGTTGTTGTTGTTATTGTTGTTATTATTATTATTAAAATACATATTAAATAGAATATTCTATGTAGGATTACCTCAACAGAACTTGCTGTGAGTTATCATGTAATCTCATCAGCTCCGACTGTAAGCCCTGTAATGACATATTCAGTATAGACTATGTTAGAACCACAATTAACAAAGTGGGCTATGTTAACAAACCTCAATGATGCTGTGATTTTCAACATGAGAGTTCTTCATCTTATCCATTATAATGTCTTTCTGAATTTGAAAATGTTTAGTTTAGTTAAATTAGGTTGTATAGGTATTTTGTGTTACAGAGTTGTACAAACCTTTGTCATCTCTTTATCTCTTGCTGTTAACATAACCAGGGTTTCCTCAAGTTCAGCCTGTTCATTATATAAAAGGACAATAACTGTACTAATAAAGCCACATTTTAATACAAAATAACTGGGTAAAAATGATAATGACCCTACCCTGAGCTCGGAGTTTATCTTCATCACTTTGTTGATGCTGTCCTCTGAACATGTCCTTTCAAACATTAACTTCTCATTCTGTGGAGAACAAAACAAGGTTTTATTTGCTGCCTGAACAGAGCACTTAGAGCAGAGTTTATAAGGCACAGCTGTGGACAGTATTATTAAAAAAAAAAAAACTACTAAAAAAACTTACCTTGTCCTCGAGTCTCCTGATGTGCATTTTTAGGCATTCGACCTCTTTGTTCTAAGGAAAAAATATTTATTAATATGCTGCACCACCCATTTTGAATAAACAGTTCTTTAAACAAAAGAATAATGACTAGTTTGGTGCAGCTGCTCTGACTTCTGCTGGCTCGTTCCTGGGATTCTTTGAACGCTTGACGCAGCTCTTCCAGTTCTTGTGTCAAAGATCTAGTTCTAACTACAGACCGTTGGGCGCTAAATATAAAAATAAAACAGAATCAGTGTATAATATTAATGTACAATGTAAAATATGGTTATTAGAGCTGTTTATTGCTACATTTTGAGAACAAAATGTGTTCTCAGAAATAAGGAATAAAACGGTTTGCCTTGTGAGCTTTCCCCGCAGGTCTGTGACTTCCAATGTGAGCTGCAGGTTGATATCTTCACACTGGGCTACTGTTCTTAACAGGCTATTGTTCTGTTCGCTCAGTTTACGGTGGGCCTGCTTTAATTCAGCTACTGTCCGTACTAGGTCTTTTCCATCACTGCAGTTAGCGCTGCAAAAAATATAAATATCCATACAGTTACTAATTTACATCAATTAAATTACAGATAACAACATACACTAACCATGTGCATGGGTGGTTTTCTGAAGAAGCACTTTTGCTTTGACATGAGGTAAAATCCAGCCCTGAAGAGAAACCACTTTGTTTGATACAGATTGGATCAAAGTTATAAATTCAATACACAAAGCTTACCATTTACAAGGTTTTGAGATGAGTCTGGCCAAGAGACAAGACCACTATCAACATCACAGCTGAAAAACAGAGAGAGAAGTTACTGGAAATATAAAAACTTTTATTGAATCTTTAGCCCAAACTTTATTGTAGAGACTATAAAACACCTGTCTTGGCTGCACTGGCTGATCCATTCCCTGATTTTTGAATGAAAGATCTCTCTGCTCACAGCCAGGTCCACAGAGTCAGGATCAAGGAGAAACTGTAGAGCAGTGAGACGATCCTGGCCTGGACTTTGAACTGTCATTGTCCGCAGATACTGTACGATAGAGGACACCAATACTTCCCCTGGAAACGAATTAAGTCACTGAGAACCATTTGTAAAATACATTAAACAAATAAAAATACTAGGATGAGGTTTATGTTTCAATACCTGTGTTATTGACATCACAAGCATTGTACATGATGTCAAGGAGTTCATGCTCAGATAAGACAGTGTTATTAGGTGGATCCTTTGTCTCATCACTGGGTGACTCCCAAACTTAAAATATAGACATAGATATAAATATAGTTGACTTTGGTAAATCTGAAATTCAACAGACAATATACATACGGTAATACAAAAATAGAATAATTCAGCTACACTTACCATCCTGGCCATTGGACATTTTTCTTGTGATAATGTGTGTGATGAAGCCTTGAACAACAGAAATTATGTATTTTTAAGTCATAGCATAGATATTTGTTGTCAAAGTAAGTCTTATCAAGCTGGCAGCATTGATTGCCTACAGTGGGCTACATCCCTGAAAGAGCTTTAACAACAAGGGGTAGTGATGTAAATTTAATCAGAAAACATCATGAACATATTATTTTATTCTGGTGTCATTTACTTTTTAGTAACAGACTATGCGCACAGAGAAATAGCTACTATTCACTAAATTGTCATTTAATCCTGTTAGACATGTTCAAAATGTAAAGCAATGATATTGTTATTTAATACCAATTAAGAATGACTTACCTCTCAGCTTTGGAAAGATGGGTTCAATAAAAATAAACTTTTGTATGTAATATTCCTCAAGCTTTAACCATGACGTGGTTAGAATGTTTCAAGGTGCTGTTGTAACCTTTTTCACTGCTCCACATCAAAACCAGCTGACACCCAGGACCCCCTCCTCCTCCATCTTACTCTCTTCATTTATCATCATTATGCAGAGATCCCCAGCATGGATATAATTCTTTAAATGTTTAGTTGAGAAAACATGTCTCCAGATTCTCCCCCTCCCCCCAATCCACCTTTTTTTTGCTTTTAGAGTGCGGTTCAAATACTATTATTACTGCAACACAAAACACAAATGTAAGAGATTTCAAATGAGACTTTACATAAAAAGATTGTTTGGGGGTGTAAATGCTCCCAACTCATCTAAGTCCAACGTTCCTTTTTAGTAAAAAAAAACAAAAAAACTTTTTATAGTGGAAATCAAATCACTTACCACACTTGTGGTCGGAACGTGTTCGTAGTCTCGAGTTTCTCTACGGACCATCAGGCTTGTGACACCGTGCGTCGCTGTTTGCTTCCTCTCTGAAGCATGAAGTGCTAAGAATCAGCAGACGATAATTTTGTTACTTTTGTACAATCAGAGAATCTGTGTGGGTTATTGAGTCGATTGCTAACCAGTCAGGATGTCTCGGGGTTCCATTGAGATCCCACTTCGGGACACAGATGAGGTAAAATCATGATCCAACTCTTGTTCTCTTTATACGACGTTATCGGTGTAGCATTAGCATTCACATATTCTCTAATAGTGTTCTTTATTTGTCTTCTACTCATTACATTATTTTTTGTGAGCAGACATCATTTGCTTATTTTACTTTATATCAACTAAAATTTTGTTTTATGTCTGTGGATTCAATATTCACAGATAACTTGTAATGAATTATTTACTATGATGTATGTATTGCTTCAGTGGTACATTCAGTCTTCTCATTCTTGTTATTATTGCTGTGATGCTCTCTGCAGGTCATTGAGCTGGACTTTGACCAGCTTCCTGAAGGAGATGAAGTCATCAGTATTCTGAAACAGGAACATACACAACTGCACATATGGATCGCATTGGCGGTGAGTAAACAACTGTAGTTATTACATATAGTATATCTAATTGTTTAATATGTATATCTTTTCTATCATCACCATCATCAGTTGGAATACTACAAGCAAGGCAAAACTGAAGACTTTGTAAAGCTGTTGGAAGCTGCACGTATAGATGGAAACCTTGATTACAGAGATCATGAAAAAGACCAGATGACCTGTCTGGACACTTTAGCAGCTTACTATGTTCAGCAAGCACGTAAAGAGAAAAATAAAGATGCCAAGAAAGAGCTCATCACACAAGCCACTCTCCTTTACACAATGGCAGACAAGATCATCATGTATGATCAGGTAAAAATAAATGTTGTAGCGTTGAATTTTCAGATATTATTATACTTAATTATACTGTTTCATTTTTTCAGAACCATCTTCTTGGAAGAGCTTGTTTCTGCCTCTTGGAAGGAGACAAGATGGATCAAGCTGATGCTCAGTTTCACTTTGTGCTTAATCAGTCCACCAACAATATTCCTGCGTTGCTTGGTAAGTTTGATTAGAATAATTAACATCTATCGTGTTTTTCAAGTTAAATTATCAAAATGCATTTCTCTAGGTAAGGCTTGCATCTCCTTCAACAAGAAGGATTATAGAGGAGCACTTGCATATTACAAGAAGGCCTTGCGTACGAACCCTGGCTGCCCAGGTAAATGTATAAAGTTATACATAATAGTGGGTTTTATATCTCCACAAATATAGTATACATTTAGTTTTATAATGTTTATTTTTTCTTGCATCTAGCTGAGGTACGTCTTGGAATGGGTCACTGTTTTGTAAAGCTCAATAAACTGGAAAAAGCCCGCTTGGCATTTGGACGAGCTCTAGAGCTCAACTCAAAATGTGTAGGAGCACTTGTGGGTTTGGCTGTTTTAGAGCTCAACAACAAAGAAGCCGACTCCATCAAGAATGGAGTTCAGCTCCTGTCTCGGGCTTATACCATCGACCCCAGCAACCCCATGGTGCTAAACCATTTGGCCAACCACTTCTTCTTTAAAAAGGTAACCCACACTTTTACATAAACATACATTAAAATCTAATTTGTGTTATTCATGTTTTTTGTATTTTGTCACAGGACTACAGTAAAGTGCAGCATTTGGCACTACATGCTTTCCATAATACTGAAGTTGAGGCCATGCAAGCTGAGAGCTGTTACCAATTGGCTCGATCTTTTCACGTCCAGGTAATATTTGTCTTGTGAATGCTATATTTTATCATGTACGTGTTATTGTATGTATAGTTATGTATATATTGATGTACTGTATTCATATTTATTTATTTTTCTATTGTTTTGTAACCAGGAGGACTATGACCAAGCATTTCAGTATTATTACCAGGCCACTCAGTTTGCCTCATCCACTTTTGTGTTACCCTTCTTTGGCTTGGGTCAAATGTATGTTTATCGAAGGGACAAAGAAAATGCAGCCCAGTGCTTTGAAAAGGTTTTAAAGGCTTACCCAAACAACTATGAAACTATGAAAATTCTTGGTTCCCTCTATGCCACTTCAGATGATCAGGAAAAGAGAGACATTGCCAAAGTATGTTTTCAGTACAGTTTAGTTAGTGTTTGCTTAATGACATGAAATAACATCTGTAATGTTTCTTCAAGGGTCATTTGAAAAAGGTCACAGAGCAGTACCCAGATGATGTGGAGGCTTGGATTGAGTTGGCTCAAATCTTGGAGCAGACTGACATCCAAGGAGCATTGTCTGCTTATGGGACAGCAACTCGTATCCTGCAAGAGAAAGTGCAGGCAGATGTCCCTCCTGAGATCCTCAATAATTTGGGAGCACTTCACTTCAGACTAGGAAACCTTGGCGAGGCAAAGGTGTGTAGCAATCAACTGTACAATAAGTACCCTAATGTGTTTCAAGTCTGATTTACTGTTTGTTTTTTCATTGTTCCCTTGTG
Organism: Odontamblyopus rebecca; assembly: GCA_030686955.1. Taxonomy (NCBI): domain Eukaryota; kingdom Metazoa; phylum Chordata; class Actinopteri; order Gobiiformes; family Gobiidae; genus Odontamblyopus; species Odontamblyopus rebecca. The sequence goes on along the minus strand of CM060655.1, from coordinate 23,236,542 downwards.
CACACACTTTTGCAGAAATATTTCCTTGCATCTCTGGAACGTGCCAAAGCAGAGGGGGAACATGATGAGCATTACTACAATGCAATTTCTGTCACAACATCTTACAATTTGGCTCGACTTTATGAAGCTATGTGTGAATTTCATGAAGCTGAGAAGCTTTACAAAAATATTCTGAGAGAGCATCCTAATTATGTTGACTGTAAGAATTGAAATTTACATAATATTTTGCACAAATAAAAGATTAACTGTTTTTTGTGTGTGCAGGTTATTTGCGACTTGGAGCTATGGCCCGTGATAAAGGAAACTTCTATGAGGCTTCAGATTGGTTCAAAGAAGCTCTGCAGATTAATCAGGTAATTTCTCAAGAGGAAAAAAAACACTAGTTAGAAGATCAAATTAACAGCCTTTACTCTTTGTCTCAGGATCACCCAGATGCCTGGTCTTTGATTGGAAACCTTCACTTGGCTAAACAGGAATGGGGTCCAGGGCAAAAGAAATTTGAGCGCATTCTAAAGCAGCCGTCAACACAAAATGACACTTACTCTATGTTGGCTCTGGGTAACGTGTGGCTGCAGACACTGCATCAACCCACCAGAGACAGGGAAAAGGTAGCTTTCTAAGTGAATCACAGCATAGTAAAGTAGTGCGAGACAGAAAAATACAATTGTATTCCTCTCAACAGGAAAAAAGACATCAGGACAGAGCATTGGCCATTTATAAGCAAGTCCTGCGTAATGATTCTAAGAACCTCTACGCTGCCAATGGCATTGGTGGGTATTACTGTTGTAATTTAGTTACTGTGTACACATTTCTGCTATGGTGGACAATAAAAAATAAGTTAAAGAGCTATGCATTTAAATGCTGTGTCTGTTAGGTGCTGTCCTGGCCCATAAGGGCTACTTCAGAGAGGCCCGTGATGTGTTTGCTCAGGTGAGAGAAGCCACTGCAGACATCAGTGACGTCTGGCTCAACCTGGCACACATCTATGTCGAACAGAAGCAGTACATCAGTGCTGTACAAATGGTTAGTGCTGTTTAAAGTTATCAAGCACTTGACAAATTGACCCTTTTTCATTTTGAGTTGCATATTTGTTGTTCTACAGTATGAAAATTGCCTGAAGAAATTTTACAAATACCAAAATACTGAGGTGCTGCTATACCTTGCCAGAGCACTGTTCAAATGTGGGAAACTTCAAGAGTGCAAACAGATGCTTCTGAAGGTAATTAAATATAAATCTTTAGTTTCTTGAATAAAGAGTTTTTAAGTGTATTTGTTGCTTTTACATCAGGCGCGTCATGTGGCTCCGAGTGACACTGTGCTGATGTTTAATGTGGCTCTGGTGCTCCAGCGATTAGCCACTCTTGTACTCAAAGATGAAAAGAGCAACTTGAAGGCTGTGCTCAGTGCTGTCAAAGAGCTTGAACTAGCACACAGGTAGTAAAAACATTGTTATATGCCAATCTGGGTTATAATGCATTTGTTTAAATCACATTTTCATCATATCCTTTACACAGATATTTCAGCTATTTGAGCAAAGCTGGAGACAAAATGCGGTTTGACTTGGCTCTTGCTGCTTCTGAAGCAAGGTGACACGTCATGTATATTAGAGTGTCCCTATTTGGTCTCTTATGATGAGTGATTACTTTATGTAACTGATTATATTGTGGTTACAGGCAATGCTCAGATCTGCTGAGTCAGGCTCAGTATCATGTTGCTCGAGCCAGAAAGCAAGATGAGGAGGAAAGGGAGATGCGGGCCAAACAGGAACAAGAGAGAGACTTGCTACGCCAACAGCTACTAAAAGAACAGGTGAGTGTTGTTGACCACTGACAAATTAATTTGACACTTAAGAAATTATATATTTTCTTTGTTTTCTTGAATGTGATTGTAGGAAGAAAAACGCAGTAGAGAGGCTGAGGAACAGAAGAAGCTTTTGGAGCAGAGAGTTTTGTATGTGGAAAAGACCAAGAACCTGCTCACCTTTGCAGACGGACCAAAAGAAGGGGCCAAAGAAAAGAAGAAGGGCGGTGGAGGGCGCGTAAGTGATTGTTATTGCATATATAAATAACAAAAGCTATCAAGAGAATTATTTTATACTTATTATTTCTGTAGCGCAAGAAAGGTGACATGGATGAGTTTGTTAACGATGATTCTGATGAGGACCTTCCAGTCAAAAAGAAGAAGAAAAGAAAGGGCAGTGGCAGCGAAGAGGAAGGGGATGCTGAGGAAGGAGAGAAGAAACAACGCAAAAAGAAGAGAAAGTAATTAAGCACAAGAAAATGGCTGTACTGCCCTATTTTAGATGAAATTTTTTTTTTCTCTAAATGGTTTGTATATTTAGGCCTGCCCGAAGTGGAGGAGATGACAGTGATGAGGAAGGAGAATCACGGCCTAAAAAACAACGGAAACCTAAAGAACGCAAAAAGGCCCCCAAGGTTTCTATATATTCAGTTTATGACCAAATGACAATAAACTGCATCCTCATAAGTAAATCTCTTTTTTTTTTTTTAGCCTCAGCCGGAACGTTTGCCTCCTTCGCTTAAAGGAAAAATCAAATCAAAGGCTATCATCTCTTCTTCTGACTCCTCTTCAGATGAGGATGGCTTGAAGATAGCTGAAGACAGGTAAAGATTTTTGTATCAAAAATATGGAACCATCTTTCAAACACATGCATAATAGTAATGTTAATCTATTTGCATATTTGTAATTGTTGGTTCAGTGAAACAGTGGCCAGTTTTCCAAATATAGATATGGTTGTATTGCAACTTTTCAGTGAATGTTTGTAATAGAAGAGATGATTGTACATATTCCTTCAGAAATCGAGACAGTGGATCAGGGTCTGAAGATGAGGGTGGTCACCAGAAGCGTATTGCCTCAGACAGTGACTCTGATGGAGGTAAGAACCGCTCGGGCAGTGAGGCTGGAAGTCCTCAGAGGTCCAGGGGTTCTGATGACGACTCAGGAAGTGACCGTCCAGTAAAGAAGAGGAGGAGGGTGCAGCGGCAGTCTGACTCCGAGCAGTCGGATAATGAGAGCAAGAGAAGTCGCTCTGGGTCTGACGAGTCCCGTGCCGCATCTCCGGCTCCAGCCTCAGACCGGGGATCTGAAGCTGGATCTGACAACGAGGGGTCACCACGGCGATCGGAAAATGCTTCTGAACCAGAAGCCTCTAATAATGAGGATGACGACAGTGATTAAATGTTTTCTTAAGTTTACTTTTCCTTCTGATTTTGCTTATTCATACAGACTAAATTAGTAGTGTTTTTTCTATGCCATTTTAGTTTCCTTATCACTATAGAGTTTCATGTGATGTACTGGTCTTATCATCCATTTGCTACAGTCCTGGCCTGCATTTGTCTTTTGTTCAGTACATGAACTACTTGCATTAAATGTCACTTTTCTGTTGTCTATACACTATGTGCAGAACAGTGCAAAAATCAGGTTTTTAAGAATATACAAACTTGCACCTGAATTACATTATCTTATGTAACAGTTTAATGATATCTCCTCAGAAGGGGAAAAGTTTTCTTATCCTTAAGGTTATCAGACCATTTGCCCAGAATAACTCACTGTCCTTAGTAAGTATTGAAAAAGTGTTCTACAGCCCAGGCAACCAGAGTGGTGCCCATGACTTCCATTTTAAACTAATCCCAGTACTGTAAATTTGAATGAGTAAACATTGCTTCCATAAAGTCCTGGGGTCTCATTTATAAAGCACACATATGTACAAAATTATGTACATGCCTTTCCACAGTAAATTTATAATCTGTTAAAAAACAAAATGGAAATGGACGGCCCAGTTCAAAATACTTTAAATGTTAAGACGAGTTGTGGTTTTGTTTTTTTATCCAGACTATATGGTTTTATCCATGCATACATTTTACAAAGGTCTTATAGAGACCCCTGATCAGATGATATTAAAATGGTTGTCACACAATCATGTTCTAAGTGCATTCATTTAATTGAAGCAGTAAGCAAGACAAAGGGGATTCATTGTTAGACTTTATTAAAGGTTGATCTGTAGCTGTACACCCAGGCTTTAAAGCACATGGCATCAACAGTACTCATAAAAGCCCAAGTTTACACATACATAATTTCTGCAATTTCATGGAGATAAAAAGATCATATTAAAACTTAAAAATCACCACTTTGGGATGGTGAACAACTGCAGCACAGGAAACTTAAACCTTTGGCTGTCTCAGCATGTCCAAACAGAGACATTCAAGTATAGTCCGATACTTTAGAGGTATATCCATCTGATAAATTAAAGGCCACACACAAAGATTCATACAAAAGCAATTACCTAAACCAAAATAAAACTGCAACCACATTGTGCAAATAAAAAGACCATTACTGAATACAAATTATGTTCTTAAAATAAAGCCAGCTTTCAGCACATGAAACCATTATTACCACAACTAACCATTGCAAAAGAATGTTTCACAAATCAAGGAGAATGTAAATCTATTGCACATCTCATGATGCTTGGCAAAGTGCATCCGAAACCAATTTTAACAAGCGCAGATAAAGTGAAAGAGCCCTTGACGTTTAGAGCCTTCTCTTGTAAACAGTTCTTAAATCTATGGTTAGCACTTAGTGACCAAGTGATAATAGGGTAGATCTGATGCTGGTGCATTTGCCTGCAATATACCATCTGTAAAAACTCCCAAACATAGACATGCATTTAAACTCAAATATAAAGAGATGCATAAATAAAAGTGTTGATTCTGAGTTGATGAGTCACTGTGGAATGAAGTGTAACAGTGGTTGAATAATACTAACAAAAACATAAGGACAAGACAAGAATGAAAAAAAAAAATAAAAAAAATTGTTGCATGGCTTTTGCCCTGTTCTCAGTAATCCTCATCATCCGACTCTTCCTCCTCTGCAGTCTCGAGCCAAGTCAGCCACTGGTTTACCTGCGCAACAAGTATTCATAACTCTAAAACCATGCACTAAAAAAGGCCAAATAAGACTGACCTATAACTAAAACAAAGGCTTACCTGAAACAGCGCTTTTCCTTTTCCTGGATAATCCTGGGTGATATCCTCTTTCCATGAGAGGAAAGCTTCTTCCTCAATTATCTCCATGTCATAGAAGTGGACAAAGTAGCGTAGCAACATTCCTTAAAAAAAAAAAAAAAGGGCATAATGATTTTTAAGATCAAACTTTTCAATACACTGCGGGAAAGTATCGGTGTCAGCATACCTTTAGGAAAAATTTTGCTGTTACAGTGGACCTGAAGGGCATATAGAGCACTAACTTGCAGGTCAACATGATCATGGAGGAACTTCTGCATAACTGGTTTGAAAGAAAGTAGAAGTGTCTTTTCCTCATCAAGTTGTTCTTTGCTGGGTGCTGCAAGTTGCTCTTCATCATCCTCAGGGTTGATCTCATACAGGATGTACTGCAAAAAGCTGAAACAAGACAACACTTGTTAGTGTTCAATGTGGGTACAGGACATGCTTAGGAGAAATGATCAAATACCTGGTCATAAGAATGTTGACAAAGCCTTTATCTGTGTGAAGAGTTGGAGAGATGTTGTCCTTGATCCACTTGTATATGGACTGTGGCGAAGGATCAACTTTAATCTGCTTCAACAACTCCTTTTCCAGTTTCATTAGAGGAAACAAAAAGCTCAGGCCCTTGCCCTCCAGTATTTCCAGCATTCTGTCCTTGTTTTGATCAATTTCTGTTCAGGGGAGGGGGAAAAAAAAAGAGAGAAATTAGCACTTTTACTGAGTCTGTCATTGCGTTTAAGTATAAATGTGTTTAAACTGAATTTCTAAAACCAGTACATACCAGGTAGCATCTTGAGCATGTTGATTTTGCTTTGTTGAAAGAGGTCAGACAGCCACTCGCGGTCCTTGAGTTTGACCATCTGCTGCAGACACAGGAGGAACAGGGGGAAGTGGGAACCATTCTCCAGGTGGTGAGCCAAGTCTGACATATTGACCAGCTCTGCGATTATGGCCCTGGCTGCAAACTGAGCCAGGTAGGACTTCACCAGTGGGATCTCCTCCTCTATTTTGGGGCACTGATCAACAACTGTCAAAATGCCCTGCAGCAGGTTTTCTCCAGTCAAGAGGCCACTGGTGCACAGTGTATGGACAAAAGTACTGGCATGTTCTCGGTCTTCATCGGAACGGTCGAGGGAATACACCACAACCTTGCTCACAAGCTCAGACAGGAAGTGCTTGGGAGGCTTCAAGTCCCGCACACTGTTCACAGCATCATTGACATTTTTGTTGTTTAGGTAGTTAGACATAATAGTTTCCTGAAGAAGAACAAATGTGGTTAGCCACAATTAAATCTTGTGCAATAACTGTGAAAATTTTTACAGGAACTTACAGTTGTTTTACGCAACTCCTCCTTTGTTGGAGGTGCCTTTTTGTTAGACTTTGCCTTTTCTTGTATTGGTGGTGGATTGCTTCTCAGACCAAGCTGTGGGGACTTAAAAAAAAAAAAACTTTAAAGAACAAGATATGCAAGTAGGCAGATGTGTAAATAGTCTTGACTTTGCCGTTACCTGTCCTAGTGGAGATCCTTGAGCACTTGGAGGCATCATTGTCACTTGTGGCTGCAGTTTTGGAAGTTGCTTTTTATTCATCATAAAAGACTGTGCTGGCCGCAGGCTGATTTCTTCTGCATTCATCTTCCCTTTTTTGTTGAATCTTGACCCCATATCCTTAGACTGCATCTGGCTTGAATGGTTTTGTTTGTGGCTAAAAACTGGAGAATTCTGTCCCTGAAAACAAAAACAAAAAAACTTTAGTACAAGACTACAAAATGCCTAATGGTTAAACATTTTCAAAGCAAGTACCTGGTTAGTCTTGTTGTAATGCTTGGTTCCATTTTCATACGAGGGCTGATGTATGCCATTCGAGTTGCCAGTGTGGCCATTGAACATTGGGTTGGCTCGATGACGGCTGAAGGTGGGAGAATAGTGGTCTTGAATGACCCCTGGACCTGTGCCAATGCCACTTCCTGTACAATTCCAGACAACTCATGTTCAGAAGTGTAAAGCTAATTAACAGCAAATGCCAGCAAATTCACAGTCAAAGCAAACCATACCAGGCATTTGTCCAAACATGTCAGCAAGGCCTCCAATAGTCTCCCTGTCAAACTTGATTTTGGATGGCATGAAAGAGTTATCCACAAAGAACTCATTCTTGAATCCATCATTTTGCGGTGGAATAAAAACACCCAACTCCTGCAAAATAGAGGCTGGTCAACACATATTTAAATCAATACTAGCTAAAATACGAGTTTTCTGTCTTACCTTCACTGCATCTTGTCGGACCTGACTAATTGTCCTGGGTCCATTGTCCACATAGGCTTTGCGAGGAGACCATCTGTCCTCACGTAGCTCTATGATGTTCTGCAACAGGAAACGAATCCTAGATGGCAGCTCTTTGTTGTTAGCCAGAGCCTGCATCCGGCTAAAGTATTGGTTCATTAAAGCCTACAAGAGAATAAAATGTTGCATTGACAAACACAGCATGATCAGCAAAAGGAATTCTAAAAATAAAATGATTACCTTAGCTTTCTCATGATCAAGTTTAGGCCCCACGGTCTTCATTATCTGACAGAGGCATTCAAGGTCTTCACCCATATCCTTGAGTTGTACTCTTCTTTTTTTCTCCAATAGCTACAAACAAACACAAAACATTACAACAGCGTTCATGAAGATAGCAGCTCCAATCTCAGTTCAGAAAGAAAATATAACTTACTGTCTTGATGCACCTATGGAGGATGGATTCATGAATGAGCCCAAGTTTGCCCAGTTCTCCAATGAATTTGATATTACCCAACATCTTGATCTTAGCAATAGCCTGCTGCTCCTCCTCATCTGTGGTGAGTGGTGCTTCATGTTTCTCAAACACTAAACAGACAAAACGCATTATTTCTCCCAATCCTTCAAAAAAATAAAAAATAAAATAAAATTTGTATTCATTAATATGTTACTTACGTTCGACATTCCTGGCACGATTTTCAAACTCATCCTGAAGCTTGGATATGAGAAGTCTTCTAAATGTCTAAATGAAAAATGATTGTAGAGTGTGAAACCAGATTTCCAGATAGTTTAAAAACTGATACACATTTGAACAACACTTACTGTATTGTGTTTGTTTGCGGCTGCATTTTCAAGTGGCTCTTCAAAGTTAGGTGCATCTTCTGACAAGCGTTGACAAAGCTGAGCGTATAGCTGACTATACTTGGGTTCTTCAAGAGCTTTGTCAACAATCTAAAGAAACAAAAAGCACTGGTGATGAATCAACATGTTTATTACAAGATAAACTTAAAACTGACAAGAAGTACTCACCAACAAGATTATTCCTTTTAAGACAACTTTTGAATCGATGCCCACATTGAGAAGTTCAAGACAAAGTTTGTCGAATTTCTCAGGTGTCAGCTTGTTGAGTATGCTGAAATATATAAACAGCATTACCACCATGTACACAGAAAACACTGAATTCCCAAGATTTGAATTGAGACACTCACCCTCTCACTTTTCTGAAGATTCTGTCATTTTGTGTTTTTTCTGCGGAGGATGCTGCATCTCGTCTAGTGCTTCGAGAAGGAACCCATCTCTCACTGCTAGCACCTGGGGGTTTCCCCAGGGTCTCGCTATAGACAGAAATAAAACACATTTATAATTTTGCACCAATGATGACAGTAAATTATTAAATTATATTAAACGAAATACGAAATAATAAAAATGGAAAATAACCTGTTGTCGACAGTCTTGGGATAGTGCTGAGGTGCACCCCCACCTCCTCCCCTTACACTGTGACAAAACAATAAAAACGAACACTTTAAATAAAAAAAATATTAAAAAAACACGTCAAAAACTAAGAATGGTACAGCCTATTGTCCTTACCTGAAAAGAGAAGGTCCCCCTTGTGCAATAACACACTCCACTTTGGCGGCTTGCTAAGGTATTCCGTAAAGAATTATGCAGTGAAAATGGGACGGGAGAAGAGCGACCTAAAAGAGCGACATAAATATGAGTCAGACAGTGTATGCCTTCTGTGACAGCATAATCAAACATCGACCAACTGGCTGATAACGGGCCAAATGAACGAAATCAGGGCTTTATTGCGTGTAGGCCCACGGTATTTTGCCAAATTATGGCGCAACACATTCCAGCAACACACGTGTACGAAAAGTAGGGCACCGTTAGCCTAGCTTCCTAATGCTAGCTGGTTTAGAGGCAGACATCTGGCGACATTAAAGTAAATCTCTAATGTATCATCAAGAAATCATTATTATTATTTAAGTGAAATGTGAAGTGTACAGTACTGCTCACTGTGTTAGCTTAATTCTTCAAATGCAGAAGAAAAGAGGCCAAGCTATGAACAACAACATGTGCCAATCACCTTCCCAAGTATCTAAATCAACATTTATCATTCAATAACGGTGTCACAGCTAATCTTTACATATTTAGCTATAAATACAAATGTAAATCAGGTCATTGTTTTAGGTAGCGAGGACTTTATCTCTTGTGAATAAAATTGACTAGCGTTAAATTATAAACGGAAATTTAGCACAAATAATGTTATGTATCAAAATAAAATCCGAGCTGTAAATTTTAGTCAGATTAATACAAAGTACGAAAACAAAACAGCTGGTTTTATAAGGTCTTTGTTCTTAGACCGGAAGTCCTTATACGGCGACATCTTGGGGGTTTTGAGCCTTAAGCCGAGGCCTAGAAGCCAAGCTCACAAATGGTAAACATTTGTCGGCGATTCTATGTTAAATTTGAACCATCGCAATTATATTCACATAATATCATAATAGAGCAATCTCAGACAGTTTAGCCGTGGTATATTTATGTGATCTTGATAGTCCTACGCCGGGTCGACGAGGCAGCTTTAGCCGAGGAAGGAAGCACAATAAATCTTACCTTTACGAAAGGGCCGTCAGCGCGATTTTTCTTCTGTCTCACTTAGAATTTAAATAATAAGTAAAGGTGTAAAACGAAATCAGAATTAGTCTTTAAAAATCAGCCACTGTTGTCGTTTCCTTGTTAGTTTCTCTGTGGTAGTTGGCTAGCTACCGGCTTGAGCGCAGGAAGAATGCTGACTGATCACACACGTCATGTGGGGGTAGATTTTAGTGTGGGGGCAGAACACAACTGGGCTGTTCCGACCGTCATATCCGCCCCTCGGCCAGCCCAAGTCACGTACCGAAAACTCACACGAACCTTTCGCAACAGTTTCAATCTCTACGTACAATAAACCAGACGTGTTTTCTTCCCGTTCTTTTCACCCCGGGGAGAAATACAGTGTCACGTGTGTGGCAGGACTAGGCGTGTTATGATGAGAAAGAAAGGAACAAAAACACTGGCCTCTATGTCTCATCAAACAGGATTTAATAGAAGAAAGCAGTCTCACAAGGCTAGATCACTTTCCAATGTGTTATTATGGATATATACCATATTAACTGAGTAATGTAATAGAAGAAAGGAGTCCACAATATCCAAGAGCCAGTTGATCATTTCCTAATGTGTTCAATTAACTGGTCCCAACAATTTAATAATCACAAGCTTTGGTTGATAGGCCAAAAATGGGGACACCTGGGACATTTCTTTTATAAATCTGGAACAAATCACTGCTTTTGGATAAATCTGCTGGGGCAGGGGACACAGGGCTTAATACTAGGACTGTCCCAGGTAAATAGGGACATCTGGCCACCCTAGTCTCACATCATGTATTATAAGCAATTTAATGGTAATACTCTGGTCACAAGATTTGGTTGGAAGAGTGGGGAGAGAAAGGAGCAGGAGAAGTTCATATCAGGCTATCTATTTTAGTCACATGATGGAAATAATAAGACTAGTGATGACAGGCTACAAATAGGCCTACCTACCTTTATTTAACTGTACAACTGTGCCAGCTGAATTGAGACAGAACAGATTAAACCAGATTACTAAATTATCAGATAAGTCTATAACACTGTAGGTCTAGCACACTTTTGTAAATTGTGGTGGTAACCCTTGGATCAAAAGAAATGGCTGAATGAACCTCCACCTGGGTCAGAACTTTATAGTTACCATTCTGTGAAAGCTGTGGGGTGTTATTGTATTGTTAATTGATATAGCCAGCACTGAAGGGACAGTATTAACATATTAGTTCAACCAACGGGGGACACCACTGGACCTGACATCTGCTTTGGTTTCTTATTTTTCTCTGACTTAATCCAACCAGATTTGTTAGGCACACATGTGTTGGCTCTAATTACACAAAAAACGTAGTTTGTAGAACACGCTAATCAGTAAAGACACACACACTGCTGTCATATGTCAACAAATGTGACGCTATTATGCAAGTGCTCGGCAGACCAAGAACATAGTGCCCAGGCCTAGCTCACTGTTTGGTTCACTTCAACTTCCTCTGTTTGAAAAAGACAACAAAGGAGTGGCTCAAATTACACTTTACCAGCTGTCCTGTCCTGTACAAGAAACAGACTATTTAATGTTCATATTACACTCAACAACTTAAACATTCAGTTTTATAGTGCTGACTTACAGACATTATCTAAAAATGAAAGTCATGTAACTTACTTAGCAGAAATGACTCACCATTCCAACTAATTAATCAAACTTCACCCTGTTTACTTTTATTACTATATTATGGCCTACAGCAACTCGTTTCCCTAGGTACAAGTCCATGCAAGATCCCACTGAATGGAAGCAGTTGATCCAAATATGGGCTGATGGGGGTGGCGAAGGTGTGGGTTGGGACAGGAGCACAGATGGAACCAGCTAAGGCTAGAGGTGAACTGATAAAAGATACTGGTCCAAGCTAACATTGTAAAGTAATTGTCCTGGAAGATGTCACAGACCATAAAGATGAGTGTATCATCATTACACTCCATCTTTAAGGCTGCGTAGTGAAGGGCAGCCGGTACGGCCATGTAGTCAGATAGATATTTTCTTTGTTAGGTGCTTAAAATTTATGTTTTGATATAAACCACTGTTTCAATTCTATCCATCCATCCTTCCATCCATCCATCTTTTTCCGCTTATCCGGGGCCGGGTTACGGGGGCAGCAGTCTAAGCAGGGCCTTCCAAGCTTCCTTCTCCCCAGCCACTTCCTCCAGCTCCTCCGGACATACCCCGAGAAGTTCCCAGGGCAGCCGAAAGACATAGTCCCTCCAGCGTGTCCTGGGTCTTCCCTACCGGTGGGACATGCCCGGAACACCTCCCGAGGGAGGCGTCCAGGAGGCATCCGGACCAGATGCCCGAGCCACCTCAGCTGGCTCCTCTCGACGTGGAGGAGCATTGACTCTACTCCGAGCTCCTCACATGTGACCGAGCTCCTCACCCTATCTCTAAGGGAGCGCCCGGACACTCTGCAGAGGAAATTCATTTCGGCCGCTTGCATCCTTTCGGTCATTACCCAGAGCTCATGACCATAGGTGAGGGTAGGAGCATAGATTGACCGGTAAATTAAGAGCTCCCTCTTTACCACAACGGTCCGATACAGCAATCGCATCACTGTCGACGCTGCACCGATCCGCCTGTCAATTTCACGCTCCATCCTCCCCTCACTCGTGAACAAGACCCCAAGATACTTGAACTCCTCCACTTGAGGCAAAGACTCCCCACCCACCCGGAGAGAGCAATCCACCTTTTTCTGGTCGAGATCCATGGCCTCGGATTTGGAGCTGCTGATCCTCATCCCAGCCACATCACACTCGGCTGCAAACCGCCCCAGTGCACGCTGCAGGTCCTGGTTCGATGAAGCCAGGAGGACAACATCACCCGCAAAAAGCAGAGACGAGATCCTGTGGTCCCGAACCGGACCCCCTCCGGCCCCTGGCTGCACCTAGAAATTCTGACCATAAATACAATGAACAGAACCGGTGACAAAGAGCAGCCCTGGCGGAGTCCAACATGCACCGGGAACAGGTCTGACTTACTGCCGGCAATGCAAACACAGCTCCTGCTCCGGTCATACAGGAACCAGACGGCCCTTAGCAAAGGGCCCCGGACCCCATACTCCCGGAGCACCCCCCACAGGGCACCACAAGGGACACGGTCGAATGCCTTCTCCAGGTCCACAAAACACATGTGGACTGGTTGGGCAAACTCCCATGAACCCTCGAGCACCCGATGGAGGGTGTAGAGCTGGTCCAGCTGTTTCAATTATATATTTTATTTTATTTTTACCTTTATAAATGGAATTTTGCTTGTTTTTGTATGATAAAACCTTGCTGTGTGGTATGTCTAAGTTGACTCTTAGACATACCATAATTTGTTTGATAGAAGCATCTCTGCTCCTGCAGTCCTTCCCAGCTTCTCCCTTCGGGGGGAGCATCAATCATTCATTAAAAGCAAATTGAAGCTACTTGTCTGACAGTAAACACTCCTCTCTGAGTTAATTAAGCCCAGTGTGCCGATAAAGTCAGCTACTCTCCACTAAAACAGCACACAGCCAAATTAAACTGGTGAAAAGTTGCTCTTAATTTGATTTCTGCAGCTGATTCCCCTTGAAGCCCCCTCCAGCAATCTGATGATTCAGCTTGAGCCTAGAAAAACGCAGGCCTCAATTTTAGAGTAAATTCATTAACTTACTTTTTCATTTATGTTATCAATATATTGCTCCTATTTAATAATTTTCACTGAACAGCTTTGTGCCTGCTTCCTTATTACCATAGCAAAACCTGTTTATCAGAATCGAAAACCAGCATATTCACCCGCAATTTCTACAAGATTGGGACTGCAATTTAATTTAAAGCCAACAGATGGTGCTGTAGTTCAAATATCTATAGGAATAAAGGTAACCACTTCCATTGGTTGAAGTGAAATTATATCTCATTGCTTATATAAATATGTGGTAATAAAAGACAGTTATTTTATGTATTATGTATTATTTGAAAAAGAGATTTTTAATCTCAGTGAGACTTTTTTCCTGGTTCAATAAAAGTTAAATAAATAAAAATGAATAATAATAATAATGATGCATCAGTTTTATATAGCGCTTTTCAGGACACTCAAAGACGCTTTACAGAGCATTATTCATTCACTCCAGACCCGGTGGTGGTAAACTACTATTGTAGCCACAGCTGCCCTGGGGCAGACTGACGGAAGCGAGGCTGCCATTCTGCGCCATCGGCCCCTCCGACCACCACCACCATTCACACACACACCACTTTCATACTAGGCAATGTGGGTAATGTGCCTTGCCTAAGGACACTACGACAGTTTTTGCCACTGACGCCCCACTGTGGCACCTGGAATTCCCAGTGGTCTCCCATCCAAGTACTTACCAGGCCCGGCCCTGCTTAGCTTCTGTGATCTGACGGGATCAGGCTTTGACAAGCCGGTATGAATGTATTTTCAATATTTTTTGTCAATGATATACTAAAATGTATACAGCATTACATATTCAGAGCTCTGTAGTCCACTAATGATTAATTACTCTGTCACTCTTCATTCCTAGCTGCCCTGAAACTGAGACAGAGATGTGGCTGCCATTGTGATGCCTCTCCTGCCCACACATGCAGTCCACGCAATACAAACATGTAAGGTGGGTAAATGTGTGGTCCAAAGAAAACAGCATTATTCTATCCAAGGTAGCCCAAATCTAACTAGAAACATCTAGGTTAAGGGGAAACATCCTCACTCAGCATTTCCTGCTCACTGACAAGACCACCTCAGCACTATACAAACCATGTGCTCTATATATTAAATAACATGGATTATGGAGAAACATCTCATCTTTGGAATGCTAATTTAATTGACTGAAGTCTCTGTATAACCCAACATGAATCACATTAGGCGTAACCAGAGTTGGGTTGAATTATTCATAAATACTAGCCCATTGAATCCACTCCCAAAAGATCCATTGATATAGCATAGGATCAAGCTCCCCTAACCATTCTTATTTTCTGCAAATTACCTTTCAGTTTTGTTCATTTCATTTAATTCTTGACATCTAACTAATATGGCATTGTGATGGTGTGTGGCCGCCTGTATCTTTGACAATGAAAACCCCCAAAGCTGTGTGTGCTGATTGTGCGTTTAATATTCGAAGCACACGGTGCATGAATACGCTGAGGTGGAGCCACGGTGCTGTCCTGTATGCCAAATTGTGTTGGGCTTGAGGGACCGTCTGAGTCATCAGTGACAAGGCCCGGGTCTGATTCCAACTGGGCTCGTTCACCTGGGGGTTGCGGTGGTGCGTATTAGGGGAGATTTGTTGGAAACAAAACACAGTCCCTCGAGTAAAGTTAAAGTCTTTTAGTCTAATAGGCTAACAGTGCACATAGAGCCCAAATGAACATCCATTCTTGTGCATTAAAGGCTTTTTTGTATATTATAGAGAAAATTAATTTGTCTGCAAGTCCATATTCATGAGCGGCATCCCAGGATAAAGCTGCCTGGTAATGACCTCCACTTACAAGGATGTCATTATGTTGTTCCTTGAGCCAAAGTGCACTCAAATTCAGTATTTATTTAGCAAATTGACGTAAATGAACTTGTGCTGGTCCAGGTGCAGTGATTTGCATTGTTGGCAGTATTTTGGACATTTAGATTCTAGTATTCTACAATTCTGGCAAAAATTGTTGTTCTCTCTGCCAGCAACACGTTCATAAACTTATTACAGTGGAGCAGACTTAAAAGATTTTGACAAAATTTTAAATGCAACTGGACTTTGTTTATGTAATTGTGTTAAATCAACACTCACATTCTATAATCATCGCTGAATTTAACTCATAATCAGGACTATATAAATAATATATCTATATAAATAATTCGGATTGCTGTTTTGCTCCCTTCATTTTGACCATGTCCTTCAAGTCGTCCTACACTCTGATAATAAGAACTGTCTGACTAAACTGAGATTAAAATGGACTGTTGACAACACTGCAGTATTAGATTCTTTTCTTGAACCTGGACAAACAAAAGAGGTATAAGGTGTCTCTTGTATCAAATGAGCCATAATAAAAACTGTGCTCTGGGTGAACTTTTGAGCTTCTCTCTCAAAACACCATAATGGCACATTTGGTGGTTGAAAAACATCTAGGTTCAGCATTCACAAACCTATTAAAGTTATTTATCAAAATCACTAGCAGTCTCAGCTCTATAGACATAACAGCAGTATACTACTAAGATGAAAATGTATTCTTGACAAAGAAACAACACTGCCAGTGACCCCACATGCAAAAAATTATCTATTCTAAAAACTAATAATGATCAAGAATCTGCAAACGAGCTTGTGACCAGATGCCTGCAGTGATTACCTATTTGGTGACAACATTCAATTTCATGTCTCTATCAAATAAATAAGTACCTTTTAGGCCCTCTTGTAGAAATAAGTGAATTAACCCGAGAGTGGTAAAGAGAGGCTGGAGACTCGGGATGTCTGATATAACTGAAGTTTATTAACCATACATAATCTCGAGACATGAACACTCAATACATTCTGCTATGCTATTGTAAGGAGTATTGTAGGGAGTTTTATAACCTCTGATGACATAAGGGAGATAACAAGGACTGAGCTGGAGGTGTCTTTGCTACAGTAATGCAATATGAAACCTTTTTTAGACCATGACAAAACCAACCTTAAGGTTAACTCAGTTTGGTGTTTCTGTTAACCAAATAAACACATTTTTTCAAATAGACAAAAGTATAAATATATTTTGTCACTAATAGGGGTGTGTAACAAAAAATAGAAATATTGTATAGTTTGATGTGATGATACAGTATCGATATTGTGGGCGTCTGTATCGATATAACGCCAAGAGATTTTTTTGCTATATTTTACTAAATTGCCATGAGTTAGCCTTTATTTTTATTGAACCATACTGAAATATATCGTATTGAATTGAAAGTGCACTTTATCAAGATATGCATCATATCAGGGCCTGTGTATCGAGGTATACATCGTAACGGAAACTTCTTAATGATGCTGTGCCCTAGTCACTAACCATTGTGTGTACTGGATGTTGTTTGTTTGGATGTTGTTAAGCCACTCTGCATTAACTAATAATACATTGAAAAAAGTGCAGCAATTTCCCATTGTTGAAAGGTTCAGTCAGTTGCACACTCTCCTGCCATGTTCAAAGACATTTCTTGCTTTGACCCAACTGCTGAATATTCATTATAGCCACACCGCCATCAATAATGTTTACGCTGGTTTATGACAGGTTAGAAATAAACCTAGATTTTGAAGTGAATTTATAGTGTCACCCCTCATTACTCCCCAGGCTTTGACAAAATCTGAACTTTCAGGAAGAAAAGTGCCCAGATGAAGCAATTATTTAATGTCCTCCTCTTTTAGTGCAGTGATTTTCAAATTATGGTGTAGGTGTTTCTGGTGGCATTTTTGTCCCTGGTTGCACTGTATTTTACTTTAGGTGTCAGGACTGGTTCACCTTTGTGAAGGTTAAGACTTCTGATCTAGTCTTGTTTCAAACCATGTTGTGATAATGATACAATTAAAACCAAAATATTTTGTTTAGAATCAATGATAAGTCATGTAATCCTATGCAATGGCATATTTAACATATAAAGACATATTTAAAGGTGTACTTTTTACTTTAAAAATTCTTGTGTTTGAACAAATGTAAGATAAATTGATGCCATACTGTGAAATATTCCAGGCAAAGCAACAACATCTCCATGAGCACAAGCATATAATGGACCCTCCATGATAAAACTTAAATAGTTCACCATTAAAGATGAGGAATTTTTATTAGTCTGTCCTCTTTTACAGGTTGACATATATTGGCGGTGATGTCTTACTCCCGGGCGGTGCAGCCTTGAGTTTTGTTCCTGTGGCACGTCGCACATGTTGACAGATGTCTTCAAGAACAGACTGAGGCAGCCATAGATCCCACACGGCCAGAGTGACAAGGACAGGGAGCAGCTGGGACACAAACTCTTCACTTGAGCTGTAAGTATTGTGAGGTGAGATAGAACCACATTTTAAATCCAGTCTGCTCGTGTTTCTGGACTTGTCTTGTCTGCACACTATGATTGTAGCCATGCCCAAATTGTACCCGTCCCGCAGTTGTGTGATTTATCCTTAGCTCCAGCCTGACAGTCTCGATGGAGGGGAGAAATGCAATTGTTCTATTTGGACATGTCTGACATTTAGCAATGTGGAGGACAGGAAAATTGGCCATACGTCAAGTCAAACATGGTTCTTCTTCATATTTTATATACGCCTTCAATATTTTATTTACATACAGACATGACATAAAAGGAAGAAATCAGTAGGTCCAAAAAAATACAACCTCAACCAAACTTGCTTCCCACAAAATGTCACAAGGCTAAATTAAAAACAAGCACAAACATAATCAATAGTCAATAGAACATTTGAACACTCATTTATACAGACATGATTTGTAGGAGGAGCTCCGACATTCCTACAGTCCTAATCTCTATAGGACTTTTCCACCTTTAAGACACTTAAAGTGCTTTACGTCAAGGAACCACTCACCCGTTCACACACACATTCATACTTCAGTGTACACAGGCATTGAGGGTGAGGGGGCTTAAGTGTCTTGCCCAAGGCCCATCTGTGGGAGCTGGATCAGTGGACTGAAACACTCAATCAACTGAACTACAATATATTACGCACCACCAAACAAATCAGATGCTACTGATCCACATTCAAATACATGAAACAAGCTAAAAGTACTTTTCTGTCAGAATAGCTTTAAGATAATAATGTGTTTATTCATTTAACCATGGGCAGAATGTCTTGTCACTTGAGCTGTCAGTGAAGTGCAGCCTCTCCTGAGTCATGGGTAGTGTGAATGTACTTTTGGTGTTTCCCAGAGCAGTGTTCTTTTGGCACCTGCGTAGCTCTGACTTTTCCTCATAACTGGCCTGAAGAGATATACAAAAATAAGAATTAGACATTTGAAGTCTATGGCATAATTGCAGCTGTTAAAGGTCCTATATTACATAAAATTGTGAAAGTTAAGGAATTTTAGAATATTGTTGCCTCTTCAAAAACATACCTGGAGCTGTGTTCTGTTTCATTCACACATGTATGAGTAATCCTGATCACAGGCTGTCTACATCTCCAACACTCAGAATGCTCTATTCCACTATATGAAGCGATAGTTACCTACCTTTTATCTTTTGCTATGTAGAGATGGGAAATTCCAGAGCTGAAGTTGTTGAAGTTATTTTAGTGAAGATGTATGGAGTTTAAAAACAAAGTTGAGCACTTCCTGTATTACCACGTGACATCACAAGTTGGAACAAAGTGCTTTTTTATTTGAAAGAGAAGAACACAGCCTAAATATGCAAGGTTTGTGTGCTAAACATGTGTGAATGAAACAAAACACAACTCCCGGTATGTTTTTCATGAGTTAACATTATAACATAGATCAGAAAAGGGTGTAATACACACCCTTTAATGTCATATACTACGTCTAAAAGCACAAGATCATATAATTCAATTCACTTCACTTTACAGCTACCTAGTTTTTATTGTTCTAGCAGCAAATATTGCAGTTTGTTCCACTAACGCAGCCAAAGGCCTGAGGTCACTGGTGTTTGGTGTATTTGCAGTAACAAGAAAAGCTACTGTCTGAATGAAGAAAACAACAATGTAATTTGTATTTCTGCAAAGGAAAAATAAGATTCCTAAATAACTGTGTAATGCTTCTAGTCCTGCACTAGCATCATTACATCTTCTCACTCTGCAGCAGCGGGTTGCACTGAACATTACAGCCGTCGAAAAGCATTGTTAGCAGTATTCAGACTCTAAATTGTGTTCTTTCAAAAAGAAAAATGGCAAAAGCTGTTAGAGAAATAAAAATAAACTCATGCCTCCCTTGTGGAGTTGAGGATGGAGAAGGCGGGGGGTAAATCTGGTGGGACATCTTGGCTTGCGAATAGTCAAACCCACTTTACAGCAGCCACATAGAGAGAATGTAACAGTGCTGTAAATATTGTGTCATAGTTGCACAAAGAAATTGTCTTGTCCTTGTATGTTACACCCACTGCTATGCTGCCAACTATTGTCTGGATAATTGTCTTCTTTGGTTTATCATTTCTTTTTCTGTGGTTGTTTCTAGTCTACTGGAATTGTGTTATTTATTTCAGTTTGTTCCCAAGCTTTGAGCCCTTACTTTTTTAAACTACCAAATTATTTTGTTAGTTCTTTTCCACCTTGTGATGTCATGCAGTAACACAAAAAGTGTTTTTAAACTCCATACACCTTCATTAGAATCATTTGGATGATTTCAGCCCTGGATTTGCCCATTTCTACTTAACTACAAGTAAAAGGACAAAATGAAAACCACTACAAGACATCACAAGATGGCATGGTGCGTTTTGAGCTTTGGAGATGTAGACAGACTAATAATGAAGAATAACTCAAACATGTGTGAATGAAGCAAAACATAACTCCAGGTTTGTTTTTGATTAATTACATTATTTGATGCATTATAACATGACTTTTGAGAATCAATTTTGTGTAATAATGTACAGGACCTTTAAATTAATGAGGTAGAGTTCTCAAAGGTGCAAAAAGAGAAAAGGACAGAGGAGAGGAGTTATCAAAGAGGGACTCGCCAAACTGAGACATATAATGTTCATTAGGAGACAGATGTTTCCATTAAAATATTTAAGCTAGTCAATGAGATGTCTAATTTTAATAAGACATCCATATTCACATTACACCCGTGAGTATAATGATAGATGATGAAAAGGTTTAAAAAAAAAAAAAAAAAAAAAATGAGAGAGAGATTCAGAAATAAGATTTTAGTTAATTTAATCTCCTTTTCCTTTTGGCTGCTCAATTTTGGGTTTGCCACAGTAAAGCCTTCATCTAACCCTCTGCATCCTCACCCCTCATATCAACTTTCATCATCAAAAATGCTCTCTCTGGGTTTCCTGCAGGTCTTTTATCAGTGTACTGAATACTTTTCTTCTGTGCATGTCCAAACCATTAAACTCTGACCTTAGTTAGAAACTTTGTTCCATGGAAATGTACAAAAAAGTTTAAATCGAGGCAATCAATGTGTGCTGTGGTCCAATAATCCAGTTATGGGTGGAGTTGTGCTGGGCGATATGGGCAAAACATTAAACACAATTGTTTGCATGGATTACAGTCTTCAGTGCAATTTAGCACAAAACACCAACAGATAGACAAATCTATTTGAATCTTTCCTTCAAAGTCTTAACTATAAATGTTGTGTAGGTATATTAAGGCCAGATGGAGAGGTTCTGTAAAACTATACAATACTGAATATTTTTAGATCATCCATGACCGTGTGATTTTTAAAATTGTGGTATTGAAGTCTGTATCAAGTATTTAGGCTTTTCCCTTGTATTTAAAAGTCCAGTATCATGAGAACGCTATTATACAGTACGTAGAAAGGAGACAGAATGCAGATGATACAGTAAGATAGGAGTAGATTATTCTCTGTAGCTTCCCCTGAAGGGAACAGTCCAAAAGAGAAGAAAAGTCAGTTCAAAGCGAGAAACACATATTACATATAGCTGTTAATATTTGCATCATACTTCATGATACACATCAGAAGAACTGCGGGTAGTAGCTGACTTCCTCCTCCAAAAATCTTAATTATGAAAGGAGTGCAAACCAAAACAATATCTCCTACCTGGGGGATAAATAATTAAAATTAGCTCACAAAGCTTCAGGCATCTTGCTGATAATGAGCAAGCATCACCAACATTATGAGGCGGCCTGCTCTGGTGAAATTGTAAAAATACCACTTGTAAATGTCTTAATGTTTGGTCTCCACTCTATTGGTTCTAATAGATAATTATGTGCAGAGATGAGTCAAAGGCTGTGCCACTAAAGACACCTACTTTTCATTTTGCACATTTTTGTAGCAAGTTCGATTAAGAGCTATACTGAATCAGCTGTAACCATTAAAAAAAAAAAACTAATACAGCTGAGTAGCAAAACATCTAAAAGAGTTCTGTTTGTTTGAGTTATGTTACATCAAGTACTGAAATCCGAAAGCTGCATTACCTTTGTTTATCCTCCCTTGTATGCCTTGTGTTGTCCCTTCACGTTGGCCAGTGGAGGTGATTTCAAAATAATTTCCTTTCTTTGTAATCCCATCTGTTTTATGAAGTACCCCAGTGTCCAAAAGTCACAGGCTCGAAACAATAACACATTCCCAGCTGAGATTCAGTATGGAGTCATTACCCTCCTGTGTACTTTGTATACTGTATATACTTAGATTGTGTAGAAAGTACAACCATACAATTTCAAAACAGATCTCTGTGATTTACCAAATGTGTCCTCTGACTCCTTGCCCCAAAGACAGCCTCGGCATCTTCAGATCACTCTCATGTCCACTCTAACTGTTCACTATCACTATCCCTTTCATATGAAGTAACATTCCTATCATTTTTGCTAAATTTCACTCTTTTCTCGCTCCAGCATGCCTTAACCCTTTCTCCCTTATCTCCTTGCATTATTGATCTTAGATACTTTTGCACCTTTTTGTACAATTTCATCAACCTCTTTTCCATAAATTCTGTAGTGACCAGCTGTCACCTACAAATACTGCATTTGTATAAATCAGAGTTATAAACCATGTAAGCCTAGATCATTTTAAAATAAAAAGAGACTTATTTTGAATAAGATGTTGACTTTTGACATGACTGTTTAGTTTTAGTTTTTTTAGTTTTTGTCTTTGCAGTTCTCCAAGTAAATTATCTTGTGCAGTAAATTAAGAACTTAATATTGAAAAATCATATGAACATGGCAGAAATAGAATTGATATCAGAACTAGCATGAGACTACATGATAATATACTATTACTTTGTGTTGATAATTGAAGTCTATTGTCTAAAAATATATTTCATTTTATTTTTAATATCAATACAGTATATGAAAATTATATTAACTATTGAACATTTTTTATATCAAAATTTAAATTGTACTATCACGCCATCACTATTCGCACCCTCCATCTAGATTTGGAGCTATATCACACTTTGAACCTATGTGATTTTGACATTTATAGACTTGGAATACCCACTCTGACCTTGTTCAGTGATTAAAAAACATAGAAAATACCACCACCTCAATCTGACCGAGACAGCCCTACCATCTTCTGCTCCCCCAAAACTCCAGGGTGGAGCACAGGAGACATTGGTTTATCTCTGCGTGGTGTAGCTCATGGCCCGTTGCCAAGGTCCTGCTGAAATTGGAAATCCTTCATGCTGTCAGTCAAACTCCGGACGTCCGCTGTGCTCAGAGATCTCTTATGGACCTTCCACAGGTGATGGCTGACAAAATCAAAGTCTTTTAGATTTGTGGCTTTAGACCAAGGACTGATGTAGAGGTCCAAACTGAGTGAAATAATGTATCTATTTGATTTTGCATTTGCTCTTGTGACCCTTGACAACCTTGGGACGTTTTGAGAGCAGCAGTATTGACTGAGGTTAGCCACCAGGCCACAGCTGCAATGTAAGTCACCAACCCTGAATTGATCATCTTTGACATCTGACTTAATATCCATTCTAACACCCAGTAATTCTTCTCGTAATGGCTCCTCTCCTCCTTTTACACAGATCATCTCTTATTGCAGAAGGATTGGCTGTATGCCCCTGGTTCTTACTTTGGTGTCATTTATCCTCTTTGATAATGGCTGATAATAATCCTACTGTAAAGAAATGGCAGAGTTTTGTTTGCTGAGATTATAATGTCATCCAATGGGGTAAATATCTATTACTGAAGTGTAGGCCTGTTATGATAACAAATTTTGAACTTCTGATATATTGCTACAGAAAAATATCCCAATAAATGATAATATCGGAGTAACTTAACTGACAAATTAACCCCAAAACAGGATTATGCCAGTGAACCTTTTTCTAAGTGAACTTTAAAACAATTAAACACTAAGTTAGTTAATTCTAGTATCTATAAAGTGTCATATTGTTTAATTATTCAACCGACTACAGTTCAAATGTTATAACAGATACTTAATATGACAAAAAAGTAATAAAAAAGCACACACGATAATTGTTGAGCCTGATAAAATATTGTTCTTTCTATCACATATTGAAGGGTAAGTGTATGTGAATATATACTTTCTTCTGAAATGTAATTCTGTTATTGTAAGGTATTTTAAAGTACATTATTATTTGGAGTTGTGGAGTCCTTTTAACTTGTATACGAGTCAATCTTATTGTACCAGTATTTGAACTGGATTGAAACACCCACTCAACAATGCTAAATATACATTCTTGACATATATGCTATTTTAGCAGTGCAGCAGCTGTACCAGAATTTGCATATACCAGCGTAAAGTACATTTTGTTTGTTTGCTGTGCGCTATTTAATTATGTAGCTATACAAATTTGAAGATTAAGATTAAGATGAAGATAATAATTTTAACATATGAATCGAGTATAGAGATGAAATGTATCTAGGGATTGTGGATTAGCTGTGAAATCTGTCAACTATGCTGATAAACATTTTAAATCTAAGTACCACAAAAGTACAGTGGTATTAAATAGATAGATTTTTCCTAAACAAACAAAGCACTTTCAACAAGATGTTCTGTGCTTTGAGTGTATTGGTATCCTCTGTCCCCAGTGCACAGATGTTTTCTAATTGCTTACTTACTATCCAGTGGTACTTTGTTAACGACACACTGTGAGATGAAAAAATCAGATTGTCCTGCTTAGAGTGGTCTTGCCTATGGGTTGCCGGGTCCAGAGAGTGTTTAATAAGTGTGTTCCTTGTCTAACGAGGTATTGTGAGGACACTCAGAAATAGACTATTGATGGATCTTCCGCGCCAGTATACACAGGATTATTGCATATTGCATTGTGTGTACTCTACCTTCTAATATGATAGCAGCAGGTGTTCAGAGTCTACCCTTAGATTACAGCTCTCCATCTGCCTTGAGCCAGGATTGTTGGATAAATTTGGCCGCTGTTTATCTGTGGTTTAAATCAGCAAAATGAGTTTTCTCTGAGGTAGTGCTAAGTTTAAAGCCAGCACCTGTAACGTCCAAATGTTGGATTAGTTTGACTGTTACAGCTCTTTCTTTCCTCCTGGGGGCGCCACAGAAAATCTTTGGCTCCCAGATTGTGTTAAATTTTGCTAGGATTAAACAAAAGCTTTATGCCGGATGCCCTGCCAGATGCAAACTCTTGAGGCTTGGCACAGGCACAATTGTTTATCTATTTCTGCATTTATCATTTGGGGTGGTCTTTTTGCATTGAAAAAAAAAAGAATCACTTTGTAAAGAAAGAAATACATCTGTTAGCATCTTGCATCAGTGTCATGTTGGTGGTCAATTGCATGGATAACTATGACAGAAATAGCACCGTCCCTGTCGTCAGATATGTTAAACTGAAGTGATACCATCTGACATTTGTTCACATCAACATGTTTAGGGTGGTTAATGACTTTTCTTCTGTCATTTTATATGTTATATTATTATATGTCTCATTATTATTTCTTCCATTGCTTTGAGGTAACTTTAAGCATGTACAGTTTATCTTGCCGTAAGCTAACTCTTGCCACAGTTTTGTGAAGAAAAAAATAAAAGTGGGTAATGCACCAGCTTGACTGCAGCCCTTCAGTTTGCCGATATCAACTTTGGAAAACAAAAGTATCAATCAAAGTCTTAAAAGTCAGTTGATAAGATCTCTTGGCGCCTCTCTCGCTGAGAGAAGCCAAAACACAGAGTTTCAATTTCTGCACCAGGCAAGGAGCGTGGTGCTAAAACAGCTACCACTGCTGATACACATTTACAGTTTATATGCTATAAAATGTAGGCCAGCTGATGGTTTTACATGGAGCCTAATAAAAGATGGGGAGTGGGCAGCAGGAGACATGATTGACAGGCTGTGTGTGAGTCAAGAGCAGAGCCACACTGCTCTAATGTGTCACAGGCAGCTTTCAGAACAAGGTGAGTGTCCTATATTTATGACTGATTAAACCACTAAAGTAACAAATCCCCTCATAACTAGTAACACAGGAACTGAAGTCACAGAAATGGAGTCACATGTTGGCAGAATGTGTCAAATCGCTCAGTGTGAGGCAGGATAAATATAGAAGTGTAACATTGGTGCAGTGCTCATCTTCTTCTATCAGTACAGAACATAACATTGCACAAGGCATTTTAAAATATTAGGTCTTTCAAACAGTACCTGATGATGAAATAAAATGTATTTGTATTGTAAATGAACACCAAACAACATTTCTGGTGGAAGGTCTGCCACCTGCTTGTCTCCATGGAGGTGTTATTGCCTGACCAAAAATGTTTGACCGTATGCCATTTAACATATTTATGCCCATGGAGCAAAGAAGTAATGACAGAAGGCCAAGTTACAGGTCAGATCTGTGAAGGGACAAGCCCGACAGATGTAATGTTTTGCTTTTATTATTTCAGCTCTAAATTCACTGTACGAATGAGGACAACAAGTAAGTGATGGACCCTCCACTACACCAGAAAAGTTACATAGTGCACCTCACACTGAATCCAAGACTAAACAAATCAACCAGGATTTCACAATAGGACAAACCATTACACCACTAAGTAATCTTCTAAACCTACATCAAGCTCTTAGACAGGACCAAAACTTGAACCAGTGTCCTAGATTCCTCCAGTCTCTGTAGGCTTATATCAGAGGAGTTGTTTATAACTCAGAGTTGCAGTGGACAGGGGATGGCAATTATAGTGGCACTAAAATTAATGTCTGTCTATTGCCAACTCTGCCCTTATGTGAAAAAACAGTGGTGATGCTGCATAGTTTGACTCAAGAGGAATACGACAAATATGATGTGATGGGAAAGAAGGGAATTTAATGTCAGTGAAAACAGATTAAATGCTTAAACATGCTGCAGAAAATATAGTTTATGCCTATTGCCAGTATCTGATCTGATCTATGGGGACTCCGGCTCCTGCAGAGTCATCCATCACTGTCACAAATCACACAAATTGCAATGGAGAAAGTGTCACAGCTGATAGAGTCTCTCTTGTTAATGTTGATTGAATTTACAAAGATTAGTTTGTGATGGACAATGATTTACTATATTATGCTGAGACAAGAAGAGATATGGTTTGAGGAGTTTTCAGTTCTTCTCAAGAGCGTTGGTGTTATCACTCATAATGTAATGTATTTTGGTGATTAACTGTGCCCTAAAAATGAGATTAGAATTATTTAAAGTCAATCTGGTTTCAGAAGGTGATCCAGACACTAGAAAAAGGAAATGGAAAATCTAACTTTTGGGGAAAAGATTGACAATTTAGTTTCCAGACCAAATTGCCCAGTCCTAATTAGAAGTGGGTAATATAGCATATAAAATTATGTTTTTGCACTTTTATGGGTAATTTTACAATCCTCTTACACTTTATCTTCTATTAACAAAATGAAAGGTATGTTTAACACATTTCTGTTGGATTGCCAAAATGTTTTGAATGGTTTCATTAAAGTATCATGATTTTTGTCAATATTGCATATTGACATATTTAGATCACCATGTTGTTTTTTTAAAATGTTATGTTCACAAAAAACTACGTACTGGTATTAAAATGTTTTATTAGTTCCAATGTTGTTTTTGATGCTGAGTTCCCTTTCAGAGTGCTATCAATCAGCGTGCATTCTTCTATTGAACTGCACATTACACCAAGTTTAAGTTGTAGTGTATTGCTTTGTTTGCTGCTTTATATATTTGTGAAAAATGGCCGTGCTGTAGCATTGGTGATGGCTCATGGACTGAGCCTTGTACAAGAGATGTGTGCTATACTGCCAGCAATAAGGAGGGTTCGAAGAGTGCCTGAGAGTAATAGCAAGATTACTCAAGCATGAATGAACAAACAACAAAAAAACCTTCTGGTTTGTTTTTGATGAGGGAACAACATTATAACACAGTAGAGAGCTCCAAAAAGTCAGTTTTGCATAATACCTTCTCTTTAAAATATATTTAATTTGCCACACATACACACACACGCACACATATCTATATCTACCTGTATATCTATCTATCTATCTATCTATCTATCTATCTATCTATCTATCTATCTATCTATCTATCTATATATCTATATCTATATCTATATCTATATCTATATCTATATCTATATCTATCTATCTATCTATCCTTCTATCTATCTATCTATCTATCTATCTATCTATATCTATCTATCTATCTATCTATCTATCTATCTATATATCTATATCTATATCTATATCTATATATATATATATATATATATAAAATCTTATTTGTTATGTTACATTTGGTCATGTAGTTTAGCATAATCAAAGAAATAACAAGAACTATTTTCTTAGTTCATTTCAGATTTGTAAGATAAAAATCTGCAAATGTAAAACTATCCCTTGTGAGTGTCTTTGGAAGCAACAAGACTTTCGACTGAGTGGTTTTTCTCATCAGCAGAAACTATCAGACACAACAGGGGGTCTTCACTGTGAACTTTTGTAATGACTGATTTTTAGAGGTTTTTAATTTCATTATGGAGATTGCCAGCTCATTACATTTGTCTCTGTAACTGCACCTAACATTATTATCACATGGCTAAATCTGATCCCCTTAATCTCCTTTTCATCATTGTTCTACCCCTGTCTCCATAGACCACAGTCTGATGTGCGCAAACATGAGTAGATCTGTCATCCTCATTTGCATAGGTGGAAGCATTCAAGCAAGAAAAGAAAAAGGCCAAAGATTAAAATTACATTTGTATCCTGGAGCAATTATATATATATATTTTTTAGGTCTTTCTGGGATCATATACTCAGCTATATGCTGTAGACAACTGGGGACATTTTTTTTTACATATGTAACCATAGCAACGCACAGTCACGCGTGAAATTTCCCCCTGCTGGAAAACAATTAGAAGTGACATTTATCCACATGTGAAGCATTTGGGCTTAGCAGGGAACAAGGATTGTACACCCACTCGCATTGTTCTGCTAAATCTGCTTCCTGCTTGAACTGGAGATATGAGCAACCAGACAGAGCAGAATAGGCATAACCCTTGCCTAACCCTTGTTCAGTCGTTGAGCAGGAGACCCTTACACGTCTCTCTGCTGAGGTGGAAATGGCATACTACACAAGTAAGCCTTTTTGGATGAATATAACTGTATATTTTTTATTTGAATCTAATGTCTAATAGATTGAAAATAGGAGCAGAAGTAGTACAAGTAGTGTGAAAAATAGCTTGTTGCAGTCGAGGTAATGTTAAAGGTGCACTGTGTAACTTCTCTGATGAGGTGTCTGTCTCCATGATGATGAGATGTTATTGCTTCACCTGGAATGTTCACAACTATGCCATTAAACGTATTTTAAGTTCGTATTGCTCAAAAATACCTTAGAAAACACATTTTGTCTGTAAGCAAGGTCTCCTTTCCACAGATCTGACCTGACCCTAACTTTGTCTAATCTTGTCTAAATAGATAAGATTAATAACATACTGTGGGACATTCTAAGCACAGCAATAACATTGCCATGGAGACAGGAATACAGTGCATTTAAACATGTTAATGAATGTTAATGTTAAGTGCAACCAAAACTTTTACTCAAGTAAGAGTACTGTTACAGTGTAATATTAATATTACTCAAGTATGCAGTCAGGAAACAACGCTGTAACTGAGTACTATTCACTCTGGTGTGTAAAATCCCTCATTCATCCAGGTAGAATCCATGGCAACGGGTAGAGTTCAATTTGTCAAATGGTTCTTCAGTTCAGAACTGAAGAAGCAGCTTGGATGAGCGACGAAACATCTTCTATAAAAAACTCTTGTCCAGTTGACAAATTGAACTCTACCCGTTGCCATTCACTCTGGAACTTTGTTCTTTGCATTTGACCCATATTTCAATGCCATTTCAGTGCCTAGGCACTCAGCTTTATATCTTGACTTAGGCTAAGGACTGTTTTAGCTGGAAGATTTTTCCTACGGTGCATAAAACATGCACAGTAGGACACAGTAGAGTTGGCAAATATATCATTCAGTAGTGGTAGTAGAAAGCTGTAATTGTAATAATATTACTACTTAAGTAGTTATTGCAATAATAGATAATAAAAATAATAAAACCATAACTTGAGTTTTATTTTTGAATGACCTTTTCTTTAGTACAAGTCTGCGGCACTTCCTCCTCTGGCTCGGTGCCTGTTTGTGTGTTACCTGTGGCTCCCCTGCAGCAGACACAACAGGTACAAAATCTTCTCTGGATCTCAGACATCTCACCGAGCCTCACTCCAGACAAGCCTCTGCCATATGGTGTTTAAACCTCCGCTTATTCCCTCCTTCGCTCCGCTGCTCGTGCCAAGAATATGTGCCTTAATGTTTCATGTTGTGGTGACAGGGGCAGAATATGATGAGACATGATAAGTTGCCTTTCATATCCTTTTTCCATAAGAGGTGAGAATGAATAATACAAGTACACACAGACAGGGCAAAAGGGGAACAAAAATAGATGATAGGTTACTAATAAAGGTGCATTGTGTAACTTTTCTGGTGACAGTCCATCATATGTTTTTCTCTGGAGATAAAATTGCTTTGTCTGATTGTTTCACAATATGTTATTAAACCTGACTATCTTCATGGAGACCAAACCAGACCAGTATTTTTGAGCTATAAAACCACATACTGTGGAACATTCCAGGCAGAGCAAGGACACATCAATAGAAACAAGCATGTGATGGATCCCAAACCAAAATGTTACACAGTGCACATTTAAAGTGCTCCTATGCACTGTTAACCTATTGAATTCTAGTAATGGATTGGAGGCATTTTTGCTTGCTAATAATAACAGTAATCAAAGTAGTTATGTAGTAGTAATCATAGTTGTGGTAGGAGCCAGAGTCATGTATTGATAGTAATAATAGAAGCAGTAGGTGTTGTATATATGTGCATGAATTGACTTTTGACAGTTTAAAGTCAGTAATCAAATGGACAAAGTCTGAGGTAATATTAATGTCAAATAATATAGGCAAATAACAGAACACTGGGAGACAGAAAATTTGCAGAATCAACCCAAGAAGATGTTTTGCTGAAATAGATAAAAATTAATTGATGGTCTTGGACTGGTTTGCCAAACAGAAGAATATACTTGTACATTGACTTTTACTGGAAGACCCCAAATACCTTATTTAGCTGGGATGTTTGCCAGATAATTTTGCTTTGATACATTTTCAAAAAGCATGTTTTTTCTGGTGACATTTGTGGTGAGCTGGTCTAAAGATGTCCCTGTTATCGTCTGTGTCTCATTTCCATGGTGAGGAAAATGGCAGTCATTTTGCAAATGCTAGCAGAAGCAGACATATTATCGGCATCTAAATCAGGCCAGCACCTCGCAGAGATATTGCATGTGACTCATTTGCTGACAGAAAAAGCGCCACAGCTCCATCATCGTATGGGTACAGCTGGATTTGTTATCTGTGCACATTTGTTACAGAATTTAATGCCTCAAAGCGAAGCCAAAACCATTTATGCCTTTTCTATTCATTGTTTTGCACAAGCTGAGCAGAACAAACCATGGATGATTAATGTAGATGTGCTAAACTAAGCCCATGTATGTACATACACACGTGGCAAGAGAAATCTGCCAAAGGACTTAAAAGGCATTGTAAATAATGCACACGTCACCAGTGTTTGATTGAATTTGCCTCATCCAAAAGTTAAGGCACATGCTTCTTTGAGGGCTTTCTATTTGCATATATTAAAATGAGTTGGTGTGGGATGTCCTTTTGATGAAAGTGGGTTGGCATGTATTTTTAATGCCATGGTGTGGTGCAGATTGTGGATGGTAATGAGGACTGGCATGTTGAAAACAGGCTGCTGCACTTGTCTCCTCCCAGGTGAAGTCAGCACTCAGAGAGGAGCTCAGCTGGTGCCCTGTGTTTGTCTCAAGAAGCTGGATGCATCACCTTTCTGACTCTTTGTCTAGCGTACACACATCACAAGTGACAGTGGAAAATCACATGTACTCAGAGGTTTTGATTTTTGTTTTTTTATATTTTACAAACCTGAAGTCTGTACAGGTACATTTAGAAAATAATATTTTGTTTCCAGGTATATTCCAACACTTTCCCATTATATTACACCCTACAAACCTGAGACACTATGAAAATATTACAGCAGATAGTGTCAGAAAGCTTGCTACACAGTAGCAAATATAAAAAAGTACAAAATCTTATTGGACCCTTTAAAGCGGCAACAATGATCTGACTAAGTATAAGAGACCACCATTTCAAATATGGCAATAAAATGTCTGCCTATTATGGCTGAGTAGGCAAAGTAAACTGCTTAATGATGATGCTCTTCAGGAGACATCCTGGTGCTTTACTTTGGGTCTCTTTCACTCTCACACAAACAATTGTGCAGCCGTGTGCAGCCAGGGCGGGCACAGCTCCTTTGTCCCTTTGGCAGTCCATCATGAAGAATTGCTAAACAGCACATTTGTGATGAACCATTTCTGTCCAGTGCATTTCTGTAGAGCCAGCTGGTAGCCAAACTCATTGTCGCTGCCGGCGACGAGCTCCAGGCATCTCTTTGATTTCCTGTTCTGAATGGGTCCTCCCTGAAAAGACCAGAGACGCGGGTTACGAATGGACTACATCCTGCAGAACAATTTGTGCATTTTTAAATCCACAGCAGAGCAGGTGGATAAGGCAGTGAGCTCCTCAATTTACACACTGCATTTTAGGGGAAGTCATACAGCATCCCCCCAGGGACAAATGGATAGCTTTAACACTGTTTCAAAAAAAGCCACAAACATAAACAAAATCTGAACAAAACAAAAGTGAAAATAGCCAGTGCGTTTGTTGTGTTTCTAATGAAAGTGGTTTTAG
This sequence comes from Odontamblyopus rebecca, assembly GCA_030686955.1. NCBI lineage: Eukaryota > Metazoa > Chordata > Actinopteri > Gobiiformes > Gobiidae > Odontamblyopus > Odontamblyopus rebecca. The sequence goes on along the minus strand of CM060655.1, from coordinate 23,203,746 downwards.
AGATAGGGAGCGCTGGTAAATCTTCCAGTGTACATTCACAATGCATTATTACAGAGACAAGAATTCTTTGATTTGAGAGATCAAAAGATAAAAAAATGTGTGACTCAAAGAACTTGCACAACTATTACAAGGTAAGAAACACATCTAAAAGAGAAATGGGTATGCCATTTGTTCTTACAATCTCAAAAGTGCAGGCATATAAGAAAAAAAGTAATTCTTTCTCATTGGAGGGGCTGGTCAGCTGAGACAGAAAAATGATCTTTATTTTCTGTATAGATCACACATCATTAACTCGTGATGAGACCACACGACATGGCAGAAGCCAGACAAATTAGCTCTATTGATGGTTGAAGGATAAAATCCGATATGTGCTGATGGTTTTATTATAGCTCCCTCTGGCTCGACGCACCTTTCCATGAAGCGCACATAAGACTGAGAGGATTTAGCCTCTCTATTGATTTTGTTTGTAGTTATTGCTTTTGTGAGACACAGCTGTAAAGTTGTTTGGAATTATTTAGGTATTCGTGTCTAGGGCTATTTTTTGGTCTCTTATAAATACCAACTACAATACTGTTTTAAAGGTGTAGAGGGATGAGGAATATGGTTGTCTTATGCTGAGAGCATTGCTAATAAGGGGATTTCCTTTGCCACACACAGCGTTTAGTGTCTAACCTTTCATGTCATGTTTCCCCAAATTAAACAGATAATTAATTACCAAAAGGACACCATTATTGACAACAGCATTGAAGTTCTTTATTGAATGTTGTTAATTCAGTTCAGCCACTGTCATGGGGTATATCACAAAATGGATAAAACCTGCTGGCACTGAGCACTAATGAAGTAAACCATTTTGTTTAGTGACTCTTGAGTGAAGTACCTGATTAGCAGAAGCTCATTTACATTTCCAGTTTTTACATAAACAAAAGGAAATTTAAAAAATCATATTCGAAAATAGACTTACCTGAGTGAAGAGCCAGTGCAGCTTCATGCGTTTGGATGCGGCATAGCTGCATTCGATGAGACGTGCTCTTCCGTTCACGTCCACCAGGCACTTGTTGTCGTCATCATCCACAGTAGGACTGAGTAGCCCCACATGGAGCTGGTGCGTACTCGTGTAATACACATTCTGAAAAACAGAACAAATGAACGGGTTAGCCGCAGGGACTGACATTTAGATAATGACCCCGTGCAGCTGCAGGTAATAAAGCATGTCTCTAATATGAGCTCAGGGCTTGTCTCGAGGAACAGACACGCATTACAAATACATTAGGCTGATTTATGCTCATTATATGCATGGATCAGTATAGACGCACAAGGTAGGGATCAGGAATAAGTGGAGCAAAAAGTGTACAAAACAATGACTACATGCACCAATCAGGCATCATCACCACCTGCATTGCTGCTTAATATGTAGCCTCACAGGCAACAACTTATTTTTTATTATGTTTTTGTATTCAGGTTTCTCGGTTTCAAAGCCACCCTTGACCTTATCACCACTCTGCAGCAAGAACAATGTTTCATTAGTCTTATTGCTCAGGTATTATTCATTTTCTCCCCACTCTCGGTTGTGGTAGACTACTTCTGTGGCCACAGCTGCCCTGGGGTAGAATGACATTTTGTTTGAGGGTTGCATAATTGTGGCAACAATAAAACTGGTTGCCCCTAATATTTTTTTTTAATTCAGGTCAAATTGATGACTATTGTGACAACATCATGTGACTCAAAGAACACTTAGCCAAACTGACAAATTATGGATTTTGTCATTTCAGTTGGACTGGATAGTTATTTATTGGCTGCAGTCTTTTTTCTTTTGTTAAGCACAACCATAATTCTTGTCACCTCCCTCACAGCAGACCTTTAACTGTGACAAGTGTGATTTTTCAGCACAGTGCTCATTTCTGGAGCTGTGCACGTAGATGGTGTTTTGGCTTTCAACTGTAAAGCCTGTATCAGAATGTTGTGTTTGGGTATACATAGCTTACTGTATGTTGCACTAGTCTGCACTGTAATAAAATCTGCTGCTGTTGGATCTGTTGTTTTTCATTTCTATTTCTGTGAGGATGTGATGAGGCATATTTCTTTGATATGTGCAAGGATCCAGGGTTTATTCACAACACCACAGAAAACAAAAAAAAATAATAGAAAAGTAATGCAGAGGACCTCCATAATCTTGTAAGATGCTGGTTCTATACAAATCCTTTGTTTGATTTTCCTGGATTTACTAGCTCAAAGCATAACCATATGATAATTAATTTTTTTCCTATTGTTTGGATCAAGGCAAATTGAGGAAAGTGTGTTGATCCAAATTTCCCATATATGGTTACCATGAATTTACATTTATACATAAATATTAGCAGTGTGAAGACTGATTTGAATTTAGAAGGATTAAGTCAGATTAAGCATTTAGTCTATAAAACAAGTTTCCAACTGTCAAAGCAAGGTTAAACAATGTGTGAAAACAAGAGCGACATAACAGGATGAGGGATCGATTGGAGTGGGAAGAGGCCATGCAGCAGAGTAAATGATAATCAAGCCCTTCTGATGCCGCAGCCTTTAAACAGCCCGGCTGAGACATATCCTGAAGCAGCAGAAGCAGATCGGCCTTTAAAAGCTCTGTTTAATGTGGCTGCTCAACGTGACACACTTAATGAAAGTAGAGCAGCAGTTGGCAGTTTGGCAACAGCTGAATCGTTCACCCTGTTACGCCTTAAATATTCTGTTTAAATTAAAAACAAAACTATGGCATAAACATAACAACACTTTTTATAAAGTGGGTTGTTAACTGGCTAAAGTTGAGAACACACACTAACTTCTGAAATAGAAATCAAATGCTACTTATGACTTTTACTGGAGAAAATGTGAGTAGTGCTACAAGATTAGGAGCAATCAAACCAAAATTGTGATTTAAATGTTTGCAAATCACCAAGGCTGCAATTATAGACAATACTTACAGGCGGAGAACAAAATATCTCATCTCCACGAGGTGTTATTAAGTACAAAACCTGTAGTTTGCAGTATATCTCTACATGAAAATATAGATGTAGTTCAGCATATTATTTTTCCTCCTGCTTTGAAATGATTAACACATTTTTAATGTGTTCTAGGAAGAGTCTTGATTCTAAAGCAAACTGCAAATCCAATGTGTTGTCAGAAAAATCAAAGTGAGATATTTTAAGATCTATGAGACAAAAAGTGCTGTATCATAAATAAAGTCACTTTTATTGTGAAACAATGCAGACTTTTCTTAGTCCAGCGCAACAGAGATGAGTTATTTTATCCTGGAGTAAAAGGCCACAGGACAACCCAGTGATATATGAAGAGTGCCCTTCAGAATAACTCCAGAGAGAGCTGTCTCTCACCTGCGGTGTCATCCCATGACACAGATACAGGATGGGCACATTGTCATTGTCAGGACCTTGGTCCAGGCACAAATCGATCTTCAGAGAGTTTTTCAGCTGGAACACAAAAATAAGAGCAAGATATGATTCAGATTGGTTTAGACTGGTTTCTTTGTGTGTGTGTGTGTGTGTGTGGTGTGTGTGTGTGTGTGTGTGTGTAGCATTTATTATATTGTATCTACATTTTTGACAAAAGGTTAAATGTTTTCTTCACATTTTGAAAAATTAAAGTCATAATCAAAGTCAGAGCAATTAGTAAAATTCAAAAGGAGAAAGTTTTTGTCTCAGCAATCACATTTTGTCTGATTAAATAATGAAGGAGGCTGAATCAGTCCATCATTTCACAAAAGCAATCATTCTCAAATGAAGTACGGTATATGACAAGTCCCAAGAAACAAACTGAAGACATAATGCATGTATTTCTTCAAAAGAGTCAAAAGTGTTTTAGTAAATTCCTGTGTGGCTTGCTTATTGCCTCTTAAAATGAACACTTCTGTTATAAAGGCAGAGTTGTTAGGGAAGATTAGTATCTGATTGTTAGATGTGCTGTGCCCTGTAGGAGCTTTGTTGGATTGGGGTGAGACTGAGGTAAAACGGTGAATTTAGAAGAGGACAGCAGGGGTTCATTCAGCTCCCTGTTGTCTCCAAACATATCTGTCCCCACTATAGCAACATATCAACTTGGCTAAGTATGAACTGTTATAAAAACACACACAACACCGCTATTCCCATAATGAAAACACTTCCACAAACACTAAATGCCTTGTGTTTGTTTAGCAGAAGTGACACCGCGATGACCTCTAAAACTAACCAGCTCACAGCCCTCAAACTCATGCAGTAAATATAGAATAATGAGGTCAAACACCTCGGAAAGTGAATGTAATGAGCCTGGCCTATTTCTCCTTTGCATCCCTCTGCTCTCTGAGAGTTTGTGATCAGCCTTTGCAAAGCTGTGGCGGATGATACTGCAGTGTGTTTCTGTGTATTAGTGTGTGTCTGCGTGATGAGAGGTAGGAGGACCTGGAAATGAAGAACAGGAGTGGGCAAATACAGACACTGGCATGAAGGCTGTTGGCTGTCACCTCCACTGACTAATGTACTACAGCACAAAAGCCCAAAAGCAGACCACAATGCATATGTTTAAGATAAGATAAAATATCCTTTATTTGTCCCACAATGGGGAAATTTCAGTGTTGCAACGCACAGTTAAGAGAACAGCAAGAAAATAGTAGCACCATAGAAGTACAAAATTACTTAAAACTCTATAAAGATAGGGATTATAAAATAAAATAAAATTCTATATACAATAAATTGCTATCTGAATACAGTGGCTACAGTTTGTACAGTACTATAAATAACGTTATATCTTTAAAGTGGCTACAGTATCTTACAGTAATAAATACATTTGTAGTGGGTAAAGTGACTGCTGGACATTTTATGTATTGCACATGGTCCCAGTATTGCACAGGCAGCAGAGTTAGCAGTGTTTGTTGTAGAGTCTGACAGCAGCAGGAAGCAAAGACCTGCGGAACCTCTCCTTCACACAGCGAGGGTGGATCAGTCTGTCGCTGAAGCTGCTCTTCAGAGCAGACAGGGCGCCCTGAAGAGGGTGAGACTCCAGGTCCAGCATAGAAGTGAATCTGGCCAGGACCCTTCTGTCCCCCACCTCCTGCACCGTGTCCAAGGCACAGTCCAGGACGGAGCTGGACTTCCTGATGATTTTGTTCAGTCTCCTCCTGTCCCTCTCTGTGATGCTGCTGCTCCAGCAGACCACACCGTACAGGATGGCTGATGCCACCACAGAGTCGTAGAAGGTCCTCAGGAGTGGCCCCCTCATTCCAAAGGACCTGAGTCTCCTCAGGAGGTAGAGCCTGCTCTGGCGCTTCCTGTACAGTGCATCTGTGTTGTGAGTCCAAGGTTTAGAGTGAGACGCTGGTGGGGCTACTACGAGACAAATGTCTATATCCTGGCATAACTTTAAAGGGCTCATATTATGCTACTTTCTGATCTGTTATAATGTTTCCTCATCACAAACATACCTGGAGATGTGTTTGGTTTCATTCACACGTTTAACACACAAATCCTGCATATTCAGGCTGTGTTCTTCTCTCAAACAGAAAAGACTCTGTTCCACCTTGTGATGTCATGTGGTAATACAGGAAGTGCTCAACCGTGTTATTATATTCCAAACACCTTCTCTAGAATAATTTGGAAAATTTCAGTCCTGAAAGGTAAAAGGTAGCTGTTACCTTGAAAACTACCACTTCATGACATCACAAGTTGGAACAGATCATTTTGAGCTTTGGAGATGAATAATAATAAAGGGTTGACTAATAATAAAGGGTTACTTAAACATGTATAAGTGACACAAAACACAACTCCAGGTAGGTTTTTCGGAGGTAACAACATTCTAACATGGTTTAAAGCTCACAAGAGTCAATTTTGTGTAATATCGGACCTTTTAAGCCCCAGACAGGTGACTCACACTCACACTTAGTTAGTCTTGTCATGCTCTGAGTGAGGGAGGTGGATTTTACCAACTACAGTTAAGTGCAAACTTTCAGTGAAAGTGAATGCGAAATAAGTGATTAATATTGTTATCTAAGAAAATTCTGAAGAGAATACCCCTAGCGAGATATCTGAAGTTTTTAAAATTATATTAAGATGGTACTGAACAAGGACTTGAACTGTATCAGAACATATATGTTATAAGTGATGTTCCAGATCATTATTCTTCCGTCAAATTTTGATTCATTCTTCATTCAGACTGTAGGATAGACTGTGGTTAGGTTACATTTTCTTGTCTATACAGTGAGGATGGACTCACCACTCCGTACGCAATGGTGTCACTGTACATCCTCATCTCAGGGTAGATGTTGACCAGATACCATCGGAAGGTTTTACACTGCAGCCTCTTCCTCAAGGCTTTCCTTTCTGAGATGTCCCCGATATCTATCCCTGAGTCCTGAGAGCCACACAGCACAGAGGGAGGAGAGAAAAGGGAGGACAAGACTTACTGCATTGGCACAATTGAATGTACTTCAGACCATTTTCTATTTTATTTCTTCAAGTGAAAGTATTTAAACAGATAAAAGAAAAGTGGCACAGTTATTGCCAGTTATGTAGCATTGTAGTAGTTATGTTGACAGATCATTTTCTGCTAGTTACAAGTCAATGTTGGAGTCTTGCCCCCCAACCACAAGAGTTTGTTCTGGATGGAAGGTGAACCCTCAACCCCTCAGAACATCAAATGCCAAATTTACAACTAACCTATAAAATTTCTCACTAAGGTGAGCACTAACTATTTTCTCTTACTTTTGCTTCATGAGGCTGAGGCTAAATTTCATGCTCCTTGAGTACAGACCCTCTTAATCGCCTCATTATTGACTGAATGAATCGCCTGCAGATGTTCAACTATTCATAACCTGGATTTACATATTCAAACAGATTATGCAGGAAGGCAGGAAAAACATTTGATTTAGCCTTTGAGGTATGCAACATTTTACATAAAACAACAAGATCATTTCCATGTTATTAAATCCCTTAGCTCAGGAAGGCAGTGGAATCAAACCAAATATAATTTACAGTAAAAATACTTCTCCTACTTCATTTATTCAACTGCTGAAAAATAATCAATGGGGCACTGAAATTAATCTGTTTTTAAAGATTACGGTTTCATTATCTTTATCTTGGTTTAAGCCTTTTTTAGCCTTATAAAGTATGTATTTATTCCAGTGCACGTTTTTAATTGAGGCCAGAAAGTGTTGAGAAATGATTTTATGTCTGGTGGTGGCCCGGAGGCCTGATTTCAGTAAACGTCTCTGACAAGAAGAACAGATGAGAGCGGCTGACACTGGACCTCCTAACATTTAGATTTTTAATCCTGCAGATTTATGAGCCATGCTGCTGTGTCTGTTGTATTTTAATATAGGCTTTTGTGCAACATTTTCACATTCTCTTTCTCGATAGTGCTTTCTTTTCAACAGTAAAGGCACAAGTCTGGAGGTCGAATGCTGCAATAATCTACATTGCACAAACTTTTGTAATTTTTAACTAAGAGTTCTGAGAGCAAATTATTCATAAAAATTGGTTGTTTTGAAAAGAATGTTACTCTTACTAAGGCCATTACAGCCCACATTTTTCATATTATGAATAATCAATATAATTTAGGGCAACTGACATTTAATAGATTAAATTAAATAGATTAAATGCAGCTCCATTAGAAAACACAAAGGATCATACGAGCATTTAGCTAATTTAGTTTATTTGCATGAAAGTGAATTTGTAAATATAATTCATAGCAGTAGAGTCTGTGTGCACTGTCTGACCTCCTGTGGGATGTTCCAGGCCATGTACACGTGGCTCTTGAACTCGTCCATCCAAACCTCAGCCACTCTCAGGGCGTTTCGCCGCACATGTGACGTCAGATCCTCTGTGTACGGTTTGTGAGCGCGCTCAATGTGCGCGATACGGGAGCAAGGAAGGACCTCCACACTGCCCCCACACTGCCACACCTGACAAATAGAAAGTCAAATATTGTACAAGGTCACTCAGCGGTATGCCAAATGTTAAGTCTCTTTACTTTACTCTGTAATTTAATGAGTCAATGGAAAATGATTAACACTTCGCATAAGCAAAACATTCATTACCAAAGCAGGAACAAAGACTTCATAATGAACAAATAGTTAAATAAGAATGATTCATGCTTTGTAAATACTTAATTGGTTCCTGAAACACTAACTCCAAACCTAGTTACAAAGCCTGAATCATTCTAACTAAGCTATTTGTTCATTATTAATTGTATTTATTCATGCTTTAATAAGTCCAATTAAGGTGAAGTTATTAGTTGTACTGATAATTTATTCACTATAAGCAGAACTGGCATTATTAAACAAGGTAGGTTATAGGGCCAAACAAAGTCAGAGCACGCACAGGGTAAATGAGCTCATCTATATAAAGCGAGGCCTTGGTTCTGTAATAACAATGTAAACAATGCATTATTTTTCATACAAAATACAATTGCCGATATAAAAAAAAGCATGGAAGATAAGCCCACACAAGACAGAATACATGAGTGAGAATAAGAGAGATCTAAGAGGAGTGGTGAGGTTACATGAAGCAGAGCAGGTACTTGGGGTCAATAGTCCAGTGCAGAGGAATGTGAACTAAACATGAGGAGGCATGGGCAGCAGGTGGAAAGGGTGGAAATAAGTGTCAAGTGTGATGAAATAGTTTTTAAAAATGAAAGATGTGCATCCCAGTGGTGAGACCTACAATGCTGTTAAGAGAGGGGAGCATCTGAGGTAGACTGAGGTAAATCTGTAAACTGCAATGTTTTTAAAGTAAAGATTAAAACCATATAAAAACTGTGCTTGCTTAAGTAAAATGTCATAATTAGCCCCATTTTTGCAATGTTTTGGTCTCAAATTTTGCATAATATAGAACCTTTAACACAATTTTATAGTTAAACATCTGCAGTTTTTGTTCTTTTTCTAAATAATTGCACAACTCTTACAACCTGATCCAAAATTTTGAGAAATGGAGTGTTAAAAATCTCCATGGTAAAGCTCAATCAGTCGCCATTGGACCGTTATCGGTATCAACAAGTCGCACAATGCTCTTCCTGCAGTGCCGTGTCCCTGTAGAGAAAAATGTTAAGGTCCTGCTGCCAAAAGGGAACCTGAGTCTTAATGACAAAAAGCTACTGGTTCCCACATAATGAAGACCTCTGGGAACCTAACCAACTTGGAATTGTGCAGGTATGAATGTAGAGAAGAAATATGCACCATCAACAATGCAGCACCTTGACATACACTGTAGCGTCTACTACTTCTTTGATTAATTATTTTTTTTGTACTTGATAATTATACAAATATAGAGGTGCACTGTGAACTTTTTGTTTTCCATTACCTGCTTGTTTCTATGAATATGTTCCTGCTCTGCCTGGAATGTTCCACAGTATGACATTAAACGGCTCTACCTTACATTTTTTCAGTTGCATGTGGTTTTACAGCTCATAAATACATAGAAATCACATTCTCACTGTTAGCACTGTTGCCTTTCCACAGATCTGACCTGTAACTTGGTCTGGTCTGGTCTCCATGAAGGTAGAAAGGTTTGAAACATTCCAGACAAAGCAATAACATCTCCATGGAGAAAAATATTTGATGAACCCTCCACCAGAAAACTTACACAATGCTTCTTTAACAGACCCACACAGTTTTCTTTTATAATTTGATTTAAAAGAATCTGACTCACAGCGTACTAAATGGTAAAATATGTGACGCTCATGTAAACAAATAACCATTACAGCAAATGAAAAGCAACACAGAGCATGTTTATGTGTTCACAGTGAGAAAGCACCAGAAGATCTGTCATGAGCAGAGAGGGAGAGCATGCAGAAATAAGCTGTCCTTTGCTGCTGTTTGAATGAGCTGTAAATCGGCATGCTGTGCTTTTGTATGGAGCTCAAAAGCACTGATATCGAAGCAGAAGCAACATAATCCACACTATGAATACAAAAATACTGTATTTAAAACATGTATTTAATCATGGTTATCTGGATGTAATGTTTTGTTACATTTTAATGACAGTATATACATCATGCTATTTGTTCCCTCACACCCCCATCGATGAGCCTGTGTTTTTGCTACCGTTGCTTGCTTTGTTAGTGACTAAGATTAAAAGTGGAGTTTTGATTGTGTTTTCAGAAAAGACTGGCAATTGTGTTTCACGAATTACGGTTCAATTCATTAGCTGTATTTATTTAGCCTCGCAGGAAGAACAAAAAGACTATTGCATATATTCTGGGTAGTCATTCCTGTAAGATATGGGCAAAATTAATTAGAAATGGTCTTCACAGACTTTCAGCAACGATTACAATGGTTTAAAATCACTTACTATGATTAGTTATAATAAATTATCTTAACATGAGGTATGAAGAGCTCTACTAAAAAAAGGAAACTCTAAAATCAAAGATGTGACAATGTTTAGAGAACTTGTTCACAGACCCAAAGATTGAAGGTTCAAATACCACTTGGATCAAATTCTGTCACTGTGGTGCAATGAGAGGTTTTGACAAGCCTGTAAAGCGCACTGCAACTCTATTATTCTCAGTATGCACTATGTAACTTGTCTCGTGGAAGCTTTGCCATCTGGTTGTCTCCATGGAGATTAAGTCATTAAGCTACCTGTAATGTTCCATAGAATGGCATTAGACAGTTCTACCTCTGTGGTGAGAAACCACCATACAGGCCAAGTTACAGGTCAGATAATAATAATACAGTAATAAAACAATTAAATAATAGTAATAGTAGAACACCTGCAACTGAATAAATGTGAGACTGACAAGATTAATAAAATGACTAAAATATATGTGATTTTTAATTCAAGCCATTAAGTTAATCTAGATATTCTTCTGCAGTATAATTATTGCTTTTGAATGTGTATGGTATTTGGTTTATTTCTACATTTCTGATTTGGAATGACCATTTTGCCAAGATGAATCCACTGTTCAGATTGGTATCTTAATGGTTATAAATTGGTCACGTGGTGGTCAGGAAGGACTGTGGCCTGGATTTACAGTAAGTACATTAACCAGGCCAACTAGGTCTTGGGATAGAAACACTGACATTAGCCACTTTATGTGACAGTAATGGGCCCCAGGCTGATTAAAATAAACACATGACTTTGGAGAATTGTCGTCAGTGGTGTCAGCACTTTACAAAGCACTCTGAGTGTATTAAAGCTCCTAGCCTCTCCATTCATCACTGTCAACTTTGAGAATCCCACTGAGTTTTAATTGTCTGATGTTTTTTTCAATTAATTATGAGAAATTGCCTGTTACTGTCAAAACAAAAAGCTCCCATTATATCAAGCTCGAAAAGGCATCTGTTTTCGAAATTTGGATTTTTTTTTACAATAGATACGTTTTCATGGACGATCAAACCCTCCAGATCATTTGCATATTGCAACGCAGACTGTCTGTTACTCATAAAGTGGAAAGTATGGCTCAAAAGCTCTGTGGCAATATAAAACCAATATTATCTTTGGATGAGAGACTGCTATGTGCTGGCAAATAACTTTTTATACAAAAGTGGCGAGATGAAGTGCACTAATCAAACAACAGTAAAGCTCACCTGTCTATAAAACAAGCCCACATGGAACATATTTACAAAGTACATTCTGGTACAAGCTTTAGTATTCAGTTTATAGCTGGGGATCAAATGACAAAAACAAATTTCAAAAATAAACAAAGATAAAGGATGTTTGGTCAATACTACATCACACCATAGAATAGGGTGGCCAGATTTTCAAAAAAATGGCTGAGTTGGATTGGTTGGTGTGAATAAAATTGTGACAAGAGCACATAACATTGTCCAATCTGTCTGTCATAATCTGAAGAACTTCTGTTGGTGTATTTTTTGTACCTTATGGTCATTTTCAAGCAGAATTGTATGTATTTTCACTAAACAAATGGAAATATATTACCCACTTATATTACCCACTTTACTATTGGCAGGTATCAGATTGGTCACACCTGGGACATTTCTTATATAAAACTTAGAAAAATCAATGGTTTTTGATAAAGCTGCTGGGACAGGGGACAGAGGACACCTGGTTACCCTGTAGCAGCATCAGAATCTGAAATAACCAAGTTTAGTATTTAGCATCTTTAAAAAATGATGTGTGATGACAGTTCCAATATATTCAACCAAGATGCTAATCAATATTAAATGCTGCAAGATGCTAATCAAAACTCAAAACTGTATTCACTTGGACACAAATTGGTACTGAAGAAAAATCACACAAATAAGACAAAATTTAACTGTTCCTGAATTTCTTGAGCCTAATATTAAATAAACTACTATTTTATGTTGACAATTAGAATCTACTATTGAAAAAATATGATTAATACTTTATTGAACCCGAAGGAAAGTCAAAGTTCGGAGCAGCAGCATAGAAATAAACATAGTAACATAGCAGTTCATCCTTATTCATCAGCTATAGGGATGCATTGTTCAGGCATTGAAACTGGTGTTGACTATCAAAACCTTTTCCTTGGAGTCGTGACGAGACTATAGTTTAAAACTCAACAGTTCTCATAATGTTATGGCATTAATGTTGTGATAACCGTGGAAAAGAATCTTCATCTTTGTGCACAAAACAAACAAATACATAAAGCCTCTGCAGCAGTGGCATTATTAGAAGTCAGGTCCTCACCCTCCATGTCTTTCTTCACAATCTTAATCGAAACAATCTCACCTGGGACATCAGCACTTCTCTCTTTTTCTTGTAACTTGAAACTAATCTTGAAGAAAATACCTCTCATCCCACAGCTCCCGATTGTATCACATTTCAATCTTTTGAGCAAGTCCTTTTTGCAAATATTTCTCAAGACTGATTTTGCTTTTGCAGTTGGATTATTTTGCTGAGAGTTTCAAACAGATCCAGTTGCTTGTGTAGGTAAATCTCAGCCAATATGTCTTCTGCACTATCATCATTTCTTCTCACTGTGAGCTACAGGTTGATACTACTAGAATAGCTTCATTTGTTGGTTGTCATTAGTGACTACTCATTAAAGTACCAAGGACTCTGCACATGTAAAATGCAGTTAGTGTCAATTGTAACACTACTGGTAAAATAAAATGTAATCACCACACAGATACACACAAGTATCTTTTTGTGAATAAATGAGGGGTACAGGAGATTTTTTTGGTTGATTTAACAGTCCATTTACATTTTACAGGCACGTTTTGACACATTACTGATGGGCTGTCATAATATTGTCATTGGGATGATAATAATAGTAAAAAAGATATTTATTTCCACCCACTGTAAATGTGATGGGTTGTTTGCCAGTGAATCTCAAACATACCTGAAACTGTTCATCATCCAAAATGCCAACCAAATTGTCCCTAAATTTCTCTCATTCCTTTCCATTAGTGCAATTATTACTGTTGATATGATCATCATATTGTTTCATGCATTCAAACTTTTGCTCACTTTCAGTTTCACGTCTCTGTGCTTTCCAGTACTATCTTTAGAGGCTTGAGTCCTGCCCCCTGCAGACATTAAAGCCTCCTCTTACATGTTTTGGTATAAAAAAAAATAAACCAAAAAAAAAAACAGCTTTGAGCCACTTTGAGTCGTGTCAGCAACAACACAACCAAGAAGGCTAAACGGGATCCGAGAATTTAGAAATGTCAACCTATTTTCACGGCCTAGTTCTTGCACATAGGTTGCATAACGTAGCAATAAAAAAGCACAAATATCACATTCCATACAAATCAACGACCACAAGTCATGGTGTGCTTGAGCACTTTGAAGCTGGCTTGCCATTGAAAAAACATGATCTTGCAAGATATGAGTACATCTTGCACAATTCAGATCAAAGCAAGGAATACTTGAAGAAACTGTGAATATAGTTATCATTAAAATCTACCCTGCAAGTTGTAGCTAACATGAGACAGTAATTAAAAATGTATATATTTCTGTGTTTCCCATTAATAGAATAGACTATGGTGGACTAACTTGGCATAATAAATTCTCACTTTGTTGCTCCTTGTATTGTCATTAACATAAAAGTTACACTATTCAAAAAGTCCTTAAATATGAAATTCAGGCAATAAGTGACATTTAAAGTCCACAAACTGTGTCAAATAGAATGATTAAAGAGCCCATATTACACTTTTGACTAATCTATGTTATGATGTTGTTGCCCTCATCAAAAACAAATCTGGAGTTGTGTTTTGTGTCATTCACACATGTGTATTTAGGTTGAGTTCTTCTCTCAAACTGAAAACACTCTGAGGTAATACAGGAAGTGCTCTACTGTGTTTTAAACTCCATTCACCTTTATTGGAATCATGTGGATGATTTCAGACCTGGAATTGCCAATCTGTACTGAACAAAAAGTAAAAGGTAGCTGTTAACATGAAAACTACTGCTTCATGACATCACAAGGTGGAACAAAACATTTTGAGCTTTAGAGATGGAGAATGACTTATAATAAAAGATTGCTCAAACATGTATGTCAGGTATGTTTTTGATGAGGTATGGCTACAAGCTTACAAGGGTCAATGTTGTGGAATATTGGCCCTTTAATATAGAAAATATTTGTAGCACCATAGTCTCAACAAAATATGTGGGGAAAATGTCTACTGAAACATGCATTGAAAGTCATTTCATCCCCCCAAATACATGTAACACCAAGTTAAGCAAATGCCACAGTATCTCATCTCTCTGACACATTTTGGTCCTGAAGGAACACTTGTGTGATTTCTGCTTCAGGAGTTTTTTCTCAATTCAGGGCGCTCATTTCTTTAGCTAAATCTGCTGGCTCTAAGCAAGGCCGTAATATTTCCAAATGCATTTGTGTCACTTTTTCTTATTAGCTGAGTATAATGACACCATGCACATCAAAGGAAAGATTTCACTGAATGCAGAGGCTAAGTGGAAGAAGCAAAAACGCACACTGCTTAAATTGTGTTTTGATCAATCATTGCCTTGCCTCCACAGTTTTATCCATCACTGAATGTCATGGCTGCTGATTAGAATACCATATACACCCATTTTAAGGTCCTATATTACACAGAATCAACTCTTGTGAGCTTTAAGTCAGATTGTCATGTTATTACCTCCTCAACAACATGCAGACATACCTGGAGTTGTGTTTTGTTTCAATCACACATGTTTGCTTAACCCCTTATCCTTAGTTTAAATTTCCAAACTCACAATGCTCTGTTCCAAAAGTGGCCATTTACTGGGAATTCTAGGGTTGAAATGATCCAAATGATTCTAGTGAAGATGTATGGAGATATATGGAAAAACACAGTGGAGCACTTCCTGTCTTAGCACATACCATCACAAGGTGGAGCACAGTGTTTTCAGTTTGATATAAGAACTCCTAAATATGCAGGGTGTGTGTGTTAAACATTTTAAACAACAATTAAAGCACATCTCTGGTTATGTTTGCGACAAGGAAACAACATTATAACATAGATCAGAAATAGTGTAATATGGGCCCTTTAAAGCACATCAGCTAACTACAGGCCTCCAGTACAGGTCCATATTTTGTCTGGGCTAACCACCTCATTAAACAAAAGACATAAAGCTTTATTTGACCACTTAAGTGCAAAAAGGAGAAAATGTGGCTGCTCTCTAACAGGTCTGAAATGAAACAGGACTGTGGGTGTCACAATGTCGTTGCCATAGATACTATTTGTTCTTACTACAACGCTACGTAAAGTGCAGTGCAATGTGTCGATAATAAAAGTTTGTTGTAATTTCACATGATATATTTTGGGGGAAATGATCAAAATCTGTCTATATATCAACTCAAATTTCAGCAGAGCTTATTGGCCATCGACTGCTTTGGTTTTGTAACAATCAATATATGCGTCGCACATGGCAAAAACTAAACAACTACATTCCCCATGATTGTGCGAACATCTATACAGTAGTGATAATTAGTTGTATTTATTTATTTATTTATTAGCTCTCTTTCATAACAAGTACTGCCCTCTGTCTCTTATATTTGGCCAAGAAATCTCTTACCATAAATTTCTCCTCAAAGCCAACCAACCATTTTCAAGCTAAATGTCAACATAAGGCCAGCCAACAAAAAGGTAAAAAATAAAAAGCAAAGATCAAATACTATTATGTAACTATTTTAATTACTTTTTTGGAAACTGTTATTCAGGGGCGGTTCTAGACAGGACAGCCTCCCGGGGTGGCATGAGCGCAAAAAAAACAAAAAAAACAAAAAAAAAGGTCACAATTGCACACTGGCCAGATGTTCAGGGCGCACATCAAATTCTTTACAGTGCACAGGGAGTAAATCAATGTAGGACCACCCCTGCTATTATTCAACACTTATTAAATATGTATAAGGCACTGACAGCAGATTTTATTAATATGAGGAAATTTAGAGCCAGTTTTGAACATTTGTGACCAAAGATTTAGGGTACTACTTAAAAGCTAAACCAAAAAATAAACAGTATCCCAATTAAAATTTAAAAATTAAAGGTATAATATTAACCTAAATGTGTTTCTTAACCCCTCCTCGAACCGCCACCTTAACGTGGTGGAGGTTTGAGTGCCCGAATGATACCAGGAGCTATGTTGTCGGGGGCTTTATGCCCCTGGTAGGGTCACCCAAGGCAAACAGGTCCGGGGGGACAGGTCAAATGAAGAGCGGTTCAAAAGCCCCTAATGACGAGACACATTCAGCGGCCAGTTATGTCGCCCGGGATGACGCCACCGGGCACCCTGGAGCCAGGCCTGGGGTGGGCGCTCGATGGAGATCGCCTGGTGGCCGGGCTTTTCCCCACGGGACCCGGCCGGCCACAGCCTGAAGAGACGACGTGGCACCGCCCTTCCCTGGACCCACCATCCACGGGAGAAGCCATAGGGGCCGGGTACAAAGAGATCTGGGTGGCAGTCGAGGGAGGGGGCCTCGGCGACCAGATCTCCGAACATGGAGACTAGCTCTGGGGACATGGAATGTCACCTCACTGGGGGGGAAGGAGCCTGAACTTGTGCAGGAGGTTGAGTGTCACCGGCTAGATATAGTCGGTCTTACCTCCACACACAGTTTGGGCTCTGGAACCCAACTCCTTGAGAGGGGCTGGACTCTCCATTTCTCTGGCGTTGGCCACGGGGAGCGGCGGCGAGCTGGTGTGGGCCTGCTCATCGCCCCTCAGCTCAGCCGCTGCGTGTTGGAGTTCACCCCGGTGAACGAGAGGGTCGCGTCCCTGCGCCTTCGGGTCGGGGACAGGTCTCTCACTGTGGTGTCGGACTACGGGCCGAACAGCAGTGCAGAGTACCCGGGATTCTTGGAGTCTCTGGGAGGGGTACTGAACAGTGCACCGACCGGGGACTCCATAGTCCTACTGGGGGACTTCAACGCCCACCTGGGCAACAACAGTGACACTTGGAGAGGGGTGATTGGGAGGAATGGCCTTCCTGATCTGAACCCGAGCGGTGTTCTGTTATTGGACTTCTGTGCTAGTCACGGTCTGTCCATAATGAACACCATATTTGAGCACAAGGGGGTCCATCGGTGCACATGGCACCAGGACTCCCTAGGCCAGAGGTCGATGATCGACTTTGTTGTCATGTCATCTGATCTCCAGCCGTGTGTCTTGGACACTCGGGTGAAGGGAGGGGCAGAGCTGTCAACTGATCACCACCTGGTGGTGAGTTGGGTCCGCTGGCGGAGGAGGAAGCAGGAAAGACCTGGCAGGCCCAAGCGTATCGTGAGGGTCTGTTGAGAACATCTGGCGGAACCCTCTGTTGGTGCGGCCTTCAACTCACACCTCCGGGAGAGCTTCTCCCGGATCCCGGGGGAGGCTGGGGATATGGAGTCCGAGTGGGCTTCGTTCTCGGCCTCTATTGTCGATGCGGCCGCTCGTAGCTGTGGCCGTAAGGTCTGTGGTGCCTGTCGCAGCGGCAATCCCCGAACCCGGTGGTGGACACCGGAAGGAAGGGATGCCGTCAAGCTGAAGAAGGAGTTGACAGGTATGCTGCTGACAGCTGACAGGTACCGGCGGGCCAAGCATGCGGCAGCCCGGGCGGTTGCAGAGGCAAAAACTCGGGTCTGGGAGGAGTTCGAGGAGGCCATGGAGGAGGACTATTGGACGGCCCCAAGGAAATTCTGGCAAACCGTCCGGCGCCTCAGGAGGGGGAAGCAGTGCTTCACCAACACTGTTTACAGTGCGGGGCAGGGCTCTACAGTGCGCCCATTTTACTCGCATTTGCGAGTAAATATTTCGCCGTGCGAACGAGGAAAACAAACCAGTCGCACCAGTGCGAGTGCTTCTGCAGCCACAATAAGGAGAGCTGCGCACACACGTAACTGACGAGCTAAACGTTCTAAATGTGTCAAACATTAGGGGCGCAGTCACATTAGGACTTTAGAATCGTGCCCATGCCTGGATCGCCCCTAAAGCGCGGCACACATGCCCAGCGCGAGCGCAACCCAACCGAGCCCAGGCACGACAACCCCAGCATACGAGCTCCGCGTGTGCGGCGATATCACTGATACGAACAAACTCCGCTTAAAAACACACCCACGCCCAGCTTCAATGAGGAGCGCATACCGCAGCAGGACCCACACCTGCCCCACCACTCAGTAGACACCCCGGGCCGCTGGACTTCCTCCTCCTCTAAAGCGAGAGTTTTGTCTTGGTCTTGTCTCGGACTCGCGCGCATTTGGACTCGGTCTCGTCACGGACTCGGGGTCTGAAATACTGAGTGTGGTTATATTTCATTACGGCCGCTACTGTCGGCAATAAACTTGTACCAGTGTGCCGGACCTGTGCGCTGGAACCCGTGGACACTGCGCGGCATCACAGCACGCGGCTTGTTCACAGCGCGCACCCTCAGCCTGCAGGTTAAACATCTCACCTGTCCATCCGCCTCACGTCAAATACGCCAATACCAATTTTATGTCCGTGTCCGCACAGAGCAGACCTAGGGCACAGAGCAGGCGGTATGTGGGCTGAAGTTTTCCAAATAAATCTGTTTGTCACAATGTGCGTTTTGTTTGGTAAATGTGCAGAGGCTAAAAACCACTGTAAAACCAGTAAGAGAATGTAACTCCAGTTAGGAATTTGAAAATACAGGTTTAAAAATCCTACCCACTTTTTACACTTTGAAACAGTTTTGTGTAAAGTGCCAGTGGAAGTTCTCTTAAAGAAGAGGTTCTCAAACTGTGGGTGAAGGTC
The DNA here is from genome assembly GCA_030686955.1 of Odontamblyopus rebecca. Taxonomy (NCBI): domain Eukaryota; kingdom Metazoa; phylum Chordata; class Actinopteri; order Gobiiformes; family Gobiidae; genus Odontamblyopus; species Odontamblyopus rebecca. The sequence continues at coordinate 23,184,617 of CM060655.1, read as the reverse complement.
CAAAAAGAGCCACAGAGTGTTTCAGTGCAGTACAGTTTGTTTGGCTTATTTTAAGTCTAAATATTAATCAGATAAAATGAAGATGTATTTATAAAAGCATTGCAATCATGCAGTAAAAGTACAGTCATAATTCTTTTGTTTTTTTTGTATTAAATTTATTCAGTGTTAGTGTTGGTATGTGCAAGTTCTGCACTGTAATAATCGTTCAAACGGAAACCTACCTGTGCCCCCATTTTTTTTTCTGTGCTCCTAAAATTTTTAACTTAGGGGCACATGTGCTCCTGAAAAAAAAAGTTAGTGTAGAGCCCTGGTGGGGGGGGAGAGCTGCTGACCTCGACTGGGGATGTTGTCGGGCGGTGGAAGGAATACTTTGGGGATCTCCTCAATCCCACCATCACGTCCTCCGAAGAGGAGGCCGAGACTGGGGACCCAGAGGCGGACTGGTCCATCACCCTGGCTGAAGTCACTGAGTTGGTTCCTCGTTGGCAAGGCTCCGCGGGTGGATGAGATCCGTCCTGAGTACCTTAAGTCTCTGGATGTTGTGGGGCTGTCTTGGCTGACACACCTCTGCAACATTGCGTGGCGGTCGGGAACAGTACCTCTGGACTGGCAGACCGGGGTGGTGGTCCCTCTGTATAGTAAGGGGGACTGGAGGGTGTGTTCCAACTACAGGGGAATCACACTCCTCAGCCTCCCCGGTAAAGTCTATGCCAGGGTACTGGAGAGGAGAGTCCGGCCGATAGTCGAACCTTGGATCAAGAGGAACAGTGTGGTTTTCGGCCTGGTTGTGGAACACTGGACCAGCTCTACACCCTCCATAGGGTGCTCGAGGGTTCATGGGAGTTTGCCCAACCAGTCCACATGTGCTTTGTGGACCTGCAGAAGGCATTTGACCGTGTCCCTCGTGGTGCCCTGTGGGGGGTGCTCTGGGAGTATGGGGTCCGGGGCCCTTTGCTAAGGGCTGTCCGGTCCCAGTATGACCGGAGCAGGAGCTGTGTTCGCATTGCCGGCAGTAAGTCAGACTTGTTCCCGATGCATGTTGGACTCCGCCAGGGCTGCCCTTTGTCACTGGTTCTGTTCATTGTATTTATAGACAGAATTTCTAGGCGCAGCCAGGGGCCAGTTCGGGGACCACAGGATCTCATTGCTGCTTTTTGCAGATGATGTTGTCCTGTTGGTTTCATCGAACCAGGACCTGCAGCGTGCACTGGGGCGGTTTGCAGCCGAGTGTGAAGCGGCTGGGATGAGAATCAGCTGTTCCAAATCCGAGGCCATGGTTCTCGACCGGAAAAGGGTGGACTGCCCTCTCCGGGTGAGTGGAGAGTCTCGGCCTCAAGTGGAGGAGTTAAAGTATCTCAGGGTCTTGTTCACGAGTGAGGGGAGGATGGAACGTGAGATTGACAGGCGGATCGGTGCAGCGTCAACAGTGATGCGGTCGCTGTATCGGACCGTTGTGGTGAAGAGGGGGCTGAGCTGAAAGGCGAAGCTCTCAATTTACTGGTCAATCTACGTTCCTACCCTCACCTATGGTCATGAGCTCTGGGTAATGACCGAAAGAACGAGATCACGGATACAATGGCCGAAATGAGTTTCCTCTGCAGAGTGGCCGGGGGCTCCCTTAGAGATAGGGTGAGGAGCTCGGTCACACGGGAGGAGCTCGGAGTAGAGTCGCTGCTCCTCCACATCGAGAGGAGCCAGTTGAGGTGGCTCGGGCATCTGGTTCAGATGCCTCCTGGACGCCTCCCTCGGGAGGTGTTCCAGGCATGTCCCACTGGTAGGAGGCCCCGGGGAAGGCGCAGGACACGCTGGAGAGACTATGTCTCTCGGCTGGCCTGGGAACGCTTCGGGGTCCGTCCAGAGGAGCTGGTGGAAGTGGCTGGGGAGAAGGAAGCTTGGGAGCCCCTGCTTAGACTGCTGCCCCACGACCCGGCCCCGGATAAGTGGAAGAAGATAGATGGATGGATGTGTTTCTTAATGATGAATGGACTGAGAAATACAGTATATCAAATTATAATAATTTAATGATTGTGCACTGTGAATTTGAATAACTAAGGCCACTTTTCAAAAGAGCCTTTCATATTCACTGGAGAAGGTTAGGTGAGACAAATAAAGGAAATGTAGTGCTTAGGGATGCACCAATACCGATACTAATATTGAGTATCAGCCCAATACTTCCATAATGTACTTGTACTCATTAAACATTTGCCGATACCACACACCTATACCACTATTACAAGACACATTATGCAGTATTCAGGTTTCAGTATCCCGAATAAGCCAGTATCCCCGTTATGAGAAACCAGTGCCAACATAAATAAAGAGACTATAGCCGACATAAGTGAAAGAGCTGCTGCACTCATACGATCGCTGAAAAATTTACCATGAACCATCTCCAATGCAATATACACACAGAACAGACTCACCATCACCAGCACATCCTCTGTCACAGAGAGAACACTCATATTCCACTGAGTCATGTCCTTTAGTCCGACACAAGCTGGTTTTTTTCAGTGCTTATACTGTATGCAAATGAGCCATGCGGTTTTAAGTTTCTTTTCTGTAAAATGTAACCAAATGTGCACAAAGCTGCATTATTTACTGATTATATTGATCAATCACAATTTACAATTCAAATTGAAGATAGGCAATATGGCAAAAATGTATATATGATAGTTTTCTTGAAGCCAGATCACCATTTTGATTTTATCATGATTCATGTACAATTTTTTTCTGCTCATTTTCTTCTTTTGAAAGTTTACACTTCACTGTGATTGGTTAAATCCTGCTATCACTCACTAAGAGCCCTTACTGGTGACAATGAAGACATCAGTTTTCAACAAATATCCACTGTAGAAAGCAGAACGCATAATTAGACCTTTTAGATTGGAGTACTATGCATGATAAATTAACACAGGGCATACACATTGAGTGATCATTAAAATATGTTAGAAGCCATCTGTAATATGACATGTTCAGAACGTGTTGCTCCCGATCTAAAATTATACGGCTCAGATGATGTGTCTCTTTTAAGCAGCCTGTTCTCACTGAGGTGCACAGCATGTTTGGTGACTGGTACAAGCCGCAATCTCAAACCTATTAGTTCCATACAAAGACTCTGCTTGTTACTCATATTCAAAAGCCTTGACGTAATTATTATTTGTCACTGAATCGCCACTGTGTGAAATGACTACAACCACTGAACATAGGTAATAATACGTTCAACTAGGCCAAATCAAGCTGGCGTTTTAAAAGACTAATCAACCACTGCAAGCTCATAAAAGGTCGGTCATGACTGTGGAAGTAAGTAGGACTTTTTGTAAATGCTCAGTTTGTTTGACACTTTGGACTTTGTTTGTCCTTGGACAAATTTCATTAATGAGAAATACATGCTTATAATGTAATTTCTGTGGTGAAGGCTGTATTATTCCATACAGATAAGCATGTTTGGGTTCATAATCCTTCATTATTCATGTTCTTGCCATGTAGATGAAATCATAAAAATGTTTAACAGCTAGGACTAGAGTTTAAAAAGAGGTGGTTTTAAAAGAAAATGGAAAACAATTAGCCAAGGAAATTTTACAGTCCTAAAAAACTTTTCACATAATAGTGCTTTCTTCAAGTTACCATGTGCCTCTATGCTAATAAAGTTCAAGATTACTCTAAAACTGTTGAAGAAAGATCAAATTTGGTCATATTTATTCATTAATTTTATTAATTTCTTCAGTAGCGATACTTATTAAATTGAGTATTTTCAATACTGGTTTTAGTATTGAGTAGTATTTGATTTTTGATGCAGCCCTTCTGCATACACTGCAGCTGATCAATGGAAAATGAACAAAACAACATCTGATTGTCTTTGTTGTTGTTACTGGCATTTCATTATAGGGCTGCACAATATATTGCAATCAAATCGCAATTTGAGTTGCCTCAATTCTCAAATCACACAGACTGCACTTATTTTTAGACAAATTGTACAGTTCTCAGTTGTACTTCTGAAATTCACAGGATTCTTGTCTTAGTTATCAGTTCATATTTCAGTTTTCTCTCAATTCATATTCATATTACAAAATCACAAAAACAAATGTATCAAGAAATTAAAATCTATTCTTGCTTGATGATGGCACAATGTTACTCTCACTGATTACGTTCTCATTTTCAGTCTTGAACATGTCACAGTAGAGTAACAACATTCATATATAGAGACAATCAATTAATTGTTAAAGTCAAATTAAATAAACTCTACTCTAAAAAGATGCATCGTGTTATATAGCTGAAAAGTACTTCTATGTCTTACAGAGCAGAGAGAAATATTGGCAGAAGGTGTATAAAGTTAAGCATACTGCCAGCCCTTGAGCCAGCAGGTTTTATGTTCCATGATCTATGTCCAGTCCAGTCCATCCTCTGAGCCTCAGCTTCACTGCAAGGGGTCAGAGCAGCAGAGGTGTCCGGAGGCCTTTAGCTCCTAGCTCTGAGCTCAGCCAGAGCCTGGTCTCTCCACACCAAACATACACACACACACGCACACACACGCACACACACACACACGCATACGCACACATACACATAAGAAAGGGCCAAGCTACTCCGAGACAAGAAAACGCCCCCAGCTCCCCACAGTGCATCTCCTGTGAATCCTTAAATCTTCAGAGCAGAGCCAGTCTAAGAGGTCGAGCCTGGAGCAATAAGTCAATACTCTTTACTATAAAGTTAAGAAGACAACAACGTTTAACAAAGTAGTTTTAGCTCTGTACACTACCGCTGACTCTAGCATACATTAAAAACCAAATTTCTAATGCTATTTGGCTTTTATAATTGCAGCAATGTCAGCTTTTGTAAACTCTGAAGCTTATGCTCACAATATATAAAATGAAGTGGTGGCTCTATATATTTTTCTTTTAGCTCTTTTGGAAAATAATCAAAAATGTATTTCTGAGATAAATGTGTGTGCGCATAACTTCAGAGTTTACAAAAGCTAACATTGCCGCAATTATAAAAGCCATATAGCAATAGAAATTTGGTGTTTAATGCATTTACTGTATGCTAGAGTCAGCTATACTACACATTAGTTTGGAGTTAGAGTTTGCCACCTGCTGAGACAGACAAAGTCTCTTATCTTAGCTCATCTCAGCACATCTCATGAAACCTAACTACAAACAAATATTTTACAGAAGCGACTATTGGCAAGCAAATATTTATGAAACTTGGTCATATATAATTTATCTAGTGTCCCATCTTATTTAGATCTTAGATTGCAAAAGTATTCATAAAGAAACAAAGAAACACATTCAGACAAATGAAGCACAGTCTTCTTGTTATACAAATCCTTTACTGAGCTACATTTCCCTTCTTTCTGTTTGGCAAAAGACTTTTCCATCGATTGTCCTATTGGTCTGAGATTACACTGTGAGCTTCATTGGATTTCCTGCTGCATCGGGGTCATGAAACTCAATCAGACTTCTACAATTACTGGCCCAGTCATTACTGTACACCGCTTTGTTATTCACACTGGAGGACCAAACTCTAAGCATTTACAAAGAATCAGACAAAAGCTGAGGCCGAATCAACACAACATGGTCATACCTCAGTAATAATAAGGTACTGAAAAATGCATCAGTAATTATAGGGTACTGAAATAGAACATGCAGGACTTTAATAGTCAATAGTGCATTGGAGTGGACTACTTTATAAACTTGCCTGGTTGAAAGTTGAAAGTTGTGATCTGTGCTTAGGTCGTTTGCCTCATGTATTGTTCTAGTTCAGGCACAGTGGTGCAGAATACACAAGTGTTTTGGGAAATCTTTTGTTTTGTAACTTTTTTACAGGGTCCACACCAATTTGCAGTGTGTTACACAGGCTGACTGGTGCAATTACCTCTCAGCAGAAGGGGAACAAGATACTGCACTTGCTATACAACTTCAACTATAAATCCACTAAAGCTACTTCTGGTTTTACTTGAATTTTATAGATTTTAGTAGTAGAAAGATGAATAATGCCTTACATGTGTAATGTGCTTTAAAGGCTCAACAAAGTGTGACAGGAGTGGTGCTGTCAATCTGTGTCAATGTGATTGAAGTGTCTTGCCTAATGACACAGTAACATTTACACCCTCGAAATTATTATTATTAGATTAAACATAACCAATTACCTATTCATGCATCAGAGCCATGGACACTGGGGAAGTGGATGTCTTGCCCAAGTGCACAAAGACAGTATAACATCATTTTTGGAGTAACAAGGCTGTTAAGAGTTTGCACCTCTCAAATACAAAACCCTCTCTGATCTAAAAACTTTAAAATACCACTGGCCTGCAAAGTTAACTGTGCATCAAATTAAATGCATAAATAAATAAATAAAATCTTTCTTATTATGTATGATTTTAATTGATATTCAAAATCAATATCCACATTTTGAGCAAATATGAACAAGGTGCAGGTGTCCAATTCACTCAAACCCCTCCCTGAACTTGGCTTTCAAAGCCTGCCAAAGCCACTAGCTGCTGGAGCAGAGCTAGTCTCAGAGGAGGCCATACCAACAGACCAACAAACCAACAGACAAACAGAGAGCCCTCTGCCTCCTCTGTGGGAGGGCCAAGCTGTGGCCGAGCCAGTGTCCTCCAGACTTATAGCTCTAAGTCGGAGTGTCAGCCTGAGTTTCAAAACCATTACTCTAAACTACATTAACCTCCAGGCAAGGGCAAGTTCTGTTCAATCAAACCATGCGGGTAAACAACACACTGAGCCATCCCGCAGTCAAATCACAAAATGACTTCATCAGACTGTTGAAGTAAACTGATAGATCTCACATTTCAATTCGATTAGAAAAAACAAGTTCATGCAAACAAAAAAAAAAAAAAAACACAGATAAGCTAGTCTAATTATTCTAATTTGGCATATAGTCTAAACAAAAAGCTATTGATATAGATATACATTTGCGCAGAGTGTGGCAAGTTAACCTTTTCCTATATATGAGATCGCGTTTCATCTAAAGTACCCAGCAAAGTGATAATCGGAAATCTGTGGTCCAAAATGACTCATAACATTAATTTCTCCACTGCACTCATGATTGCATCTCCACCATTAGCAAGGATACTTTTCCATCTTCCACTTTAGGTGGAGCTGTCTCTCGCTTCCTCCATTTAAAGCCTCCTGACAAGACTACATTAATGACCTGTGCATGTGTATGTGTGTGGATAAATTTTATACCACATTATAGGGACCAAAAACTGTATACACATCATGGAAAACTGTCTCCCTTTTCTCCACAAAAGGGAGACAAAATCTGCTCCCCCTGATATAAATCCTTTTTATTAGATCAAAAATTGGATTTAATGTTCAGATATGGGCTGGAACTGGTAAAGATTGTGCAAATAGTGACTTTGGTTAAAGGTCCTATATTACACAATATTGACTCTTGTGAGATTTAAGCCATGTTACAATGTTGTTAACTCATCAAAAACATACCTGGAGTTGTGCTTTGTTTCATCCACACATCTGACTAACCTTGAATTATTAGTCTGTCTACATCAAAGCTCAAAATGCTCTTATCTACCTTGTGATGTCATTAAGTGGTAGTTTGAAATAAATGTTTGAAATAAAATTAACCTTGCATCACATGAATCGTCGCATGTTGCAGGACTATTTTCTCATATATCAGTCCACCGCTGCCAAGCTTTCTATCAGGAAGTACAACTCACTGCTGCTGCTACTCAGACATAAATCCTTCAAATGCAAACTTAGTTTTACTTCTAAAATGATTCTATTGCCACAGACATTCACATCGATAGTCTGGCGTAATAATTGTTTTGCCTCAGGTGCACTGTGGAGTGGGACTGTTTTTAGTCGCAGGCCATCTATGGCCATTGACATGCATTAGCCTAGCACCAGCAACCTCTGCAAATATAAGGACTGGATGAAATATTATATTATATTTTAAAAGTGTCTCCATACATCGACTACACTCTGGCTCACTAGTAAATGAGGCCCTATGTCCAAAATTCTGAAATGTCCCTTTAAGCCTGTGTGAATGAAACAAAACACAACTCCAGGTATCAGAATCAGAATCAGAATCAGAATTACTTTTATTCATCCCCGAGGGGAAAGGTATGTTTGTGATGAGGAAACAACATTATAACAGATCAGTAAATAGGCGTAATATGGACCCTTTAAGGTTAGGATCAGGCTCTTGGAAATTAATATCAATATCAATGTGATAGCAAAGTCAATGTAACATCCCCACAAAGAAACAAGAAATATGTGTATGTGTGATCAATTGGTGTTCCCACAGGAGCCATCTTTGTGTAACCCATCTGCTGCTGTGCTGGTAAATCGAAGCATGAATTAACTCAAAGTATATTTATCGGCTTTGAACGGTGTCGGAGAACAGGAACAATGGCCTCACATGTGGTGGGGAGAAAGCCCTGGTGATCTCTCAGACTTCAGAATGAATTAGTAGTGATTAACCATTGTAGTAAGAGCCACACTAGAGACAGCGTGTCGCCTTGTGTTTCCTGGGCTGCAATTTAATTCAAGAGTGCACTTGCATTCATGGGCACGCACAATTTACAAGCCATTAAGAAGCCAATAGCAATACAGTTGAACTAAAAAACGATCCTACCTCAAAGTAAAAAGAGGATAAAGTCACAACATTGCCCATTTCCTTATAACAAATCTCTTTTAATTCAAATATGTCACATAAATATACAAATGACCTCAAAGATTCACCAAGATTCCTAACAAGGACTTTAGTCTACAGCTGACATGAAAAATGTATCAAAATCTGGTCACTTCGACGGTGCCAAAGAACAACTTCAAATGGGAACTTTGAGTGCAAGCCAACATCTAAGTCAATTATTCTTCTTTGCAGACTTACTGTTGTTGACGTAGGAGGTGGCTGGCACATGTTTAACTATGGGCTTTAAGCAGTGTACACTCATGTCATACAGGTACACTGGAAGATTAAAAAGATTGCATTCCTTTCATATTCCTTCATTAGCAAAAAGTGGGCAGTGTCGTCTAAAATTACACCTTCATTAACTGTAAATTAACCTGTTATGGAAGATAACAAAGTACTGTACTTAAGTATACTAGTACTTTTTAGCTATCTGTACTTAAATGCATTTTAAAGTGGATAGTTTCAACGTTTACTTAACTACATCTGACAGCGGGTATTTGTACTTTATACTCCATTACATTTTTGAACAATTTGATAATTTTTTTGAAAAGTAAAAGTATTTTTATTATAGTTTGAGACCTGCTAAAAAGGCTGAGTGTTTATTTTTAAGACATTTGTAGTTTGACTAAACAAAAATATACAAATAAAAACATCTAGGGAAAAAAAATCGATTCAATAGTTTCTGTTGAAAAAATTTCAGCACAAATCTTTTTCTGAATCTCACATTTGAAGCTTTACTGATCTCAAAATCGGCAGAAAATACTTACTTGTTACTCTTTAAGTACATTTTTAAATGTACTTAAATTCTTACTTGTTATTCTACTGTTAATGTAATCTGACTGGTAAAGACATTTCCAAACAATAGAAATCAACATAAAACTTTATCATTTACATACTTGTGGGAAGACTATCAAATATCATGTTGTCTTGAACTGGTTTAATGTAACTCAAATTCCCTAGTCCAAGAATTGTGTCTCAAACTGAATTGGAGCAGGGACCGAAGTTATAACAGTGTTGGTCAGGGATCGCATATGTACTGTATAACATATTCTATATGACCCCCAAACTATTACTACTGCGATGTACAATACATTGCGATCTACTGTAGCCTTAGTTCAGTAGGCTGCTCCTCTGGTTTTGACGGCTTTGGCTGTTTCTAGAGGGAAGAGGCTGAATTGTTTTATGCATTTTATTGGTGGACCACTATTAATAGAAATTTGGAATTGTCTTGTGGGCCAGTAGAAATGATCTTGAAATAAAGTAAGGTTAAATTACAAATATGTAAAGAATACGTATTATGTTTAACAACAAGCTTCTTAAATCACCACTACAGTACAAATTACAATTCACAACAGTGATACTCCCATAAAATATATCTTGTGTATAAATATAGTCATTTGTAATGCTTTGTTATTCCTGAATGTGATTAAAATTCACTCGTATTGCACCCAGCTTTGATATACTGCACTTTAATCCATTGCTTAACCAGATGAGTAAGAGTCTTTCTCACACCCCATACTGTCTGCAACAATAAATAAGGCCGCACCATTTTAACCTGCAGCTTTAAAGCCACATTCAAACTTGTCTGCCATTTCCTGATAAGAATAAACAGCGCACCAGCAGTTCATAGCTCATAGTTCAAATGCCGCTGGCTTGTATCTGCTGTAGCATACCAGACACATTCAATTATACACCATAGCTTTGTCGATAAGAGTAATTTTATGGTCTGTTATTCTGTCATCCCTGTTTTGAATACTCTTATTTATACCATGGTCCTATAGATTTACAAGAAACACATCATCCATCTTTGCTTGATCTGGGAAATGCCTTCTGTGGGTCCATCAATATTTGTGAGAAATAAATTATACAGTGCATATAGATGTAAAATCTAATTGTGATAGAAGACTGAAACCAATGAAGACATCACAAAACACATGCCATAATAACTTGTGCCAATTCCAAGTAAGCTAAAATATTTGTCATGATAAAAGGCTTCCTAAACAGACTTACATTATAACATAAAGACTATATAATGCTTAAACTAATACATGGGTTTATTTACATGACCAGACAAAACAGATATCTAGAATAATCAGATAGCCCAATAATTAGATCCAATTGGTGTCAGCACAAAAGAAATCCGATCATGTATTTTTGGTGTAACTACTGTATTTAGTAGACTATTTTTGTTTGTTAACATTTTCTCTTTCATTTTTCTCTTTGCCACATTAGTTATAGTTTATTTTTTGCATATGTCAGTGTCAAAACATTCACAGGAGTGAACAATCTCCAGGAAATCAGATTACACATTCGTATTATTGAACTTGTATTTTTTCAAAGCTGTTCTTTTTTTCCCGACATAAAACAAAACACATTTGTGTTTACAGAAAATAAATAATATTTTCAGTCTCTGCCCTAATATCGGTTAACATCAGGTATTGGCAGATCTAATAGTATCAGAACAGAATAGTTGGCTCGGTGTATCCCAATTTTTTATAATCCAGAATTATAGAGATTTTTAAGTGTGTGAGAAAGCATAGCCAATCACTGATACAAAACTCAAATAATTGTTATCTGCTATACAAACTACAATGAGCTGGGAAGAGGTTTTCTTGCCTAGTTGGTACTCAAATCCTAAAATGTTAATTGTCCATTAATTGTAAGGTAGAACTGAGTATGGGTGTGTGTATTGTGATTTTCTGTGTGTCAGACTATTGCATTTTATAGCCTATATTAGATTTATTAGCCATTTTACTCGTATTTGTCTAGATATACATCCTGCTGCTAACAGCCCTCCTCCCTTCATTAGGCTTCATTATCACAGATAATTTCCCACACATGATCCCAGTGAAGAATGGCCACAGGCGGTGACAGCATGACTCACCCTGATGCCCAGCTCCACATTCTCTCCTCCGTACACCTCCATGCCCTCGTCCAGCAAACCGATCTCTTCAAAGTACAGCCTGTCCACCACGAAGCAGCCAATCAGAGCAGGGCTCCTGGGGGAACAAACATCCAGATCAAGGCTGCTTTGTTGCCTTAGTACTTCCAACAGACTTGCGGTAGACACTACAAAACTCTGAAAGTCTGAACACAGGCTATTGGAAATGGAATAAAGCACTCTGAAGTGACTGCTGTTGTGCTAAGAGTTTAATAATATTTTGAATTTCTGAATGGTCATCTAAATCTGGGGTTCCCAAACTTTTCAGGCCGGCAACCTCATAATAACTATGCAACCCTCTCTGCAAAATGTAACTGATGCCTCTTAGGCTGTACATTTCAAATTGAGCTTAATTGAGGTTATTTATGCTATTTCAACGAATTTCATATTTCAAACATTGTTGGAGATAGCTAGGGAGGACTGTAGAGTGTGATGCGATGTACTGGACACTTCATCTGAACTATACTCCGGTCAGAGAGTGAAGGAGGACACTTGAATGGATTTTGAGGAGCTTCAATGTCCTTTCTTGTATCTTTCTGTTTAATTTTGTCTGAGCTATCCTTTCATCTGGTTATCGATAAATACATTTAAATCAAATTATCAACAGAAAATAACTGTCACAGAGCTAGCACATATAATCAGCATATGAATAACTGTTAAACAATCACATTAACTATCATTATTTACAAACCCACCTCTATCACAGACTTAGATAGGTTAAAGATACTGATCTGAAGCTACAGCAATTAGGTGAGCCATAACAGCATTACCATGTGCCCTCAAGGACCCTTGAGCTGCCTATGAATGCCTGAACTAAACTAACAGGGAATTTACAACACATATATTGGTTTTGATAAAAATAGATTCAATACAGCATTATTATTTTCAAATGATATTAAGTCTTCTTCCTAGCCCCATCTCAGTGCCCCACAACTCCTCGCTTTATTGAAGAGAACAGGGAGGGGAGGAGTGGGGAGAGATATTCTACACATTATACCATAATACCATATATTAATATCATAGACTGTATAAAGAAGTGGACTAAGGGTGACTTCACCCATAGTGTTAAGCTCCATTCAAATGAAGCTCACGTTGCTAGAGGTTAAATGGCTGAATTTGGAGCCGAGTTCTATATTAGGAATATGAATTTATTTACAGAAAAATAGCAAAATAAAACACTGGATAATTTAGAGTGGGTTAATACAAACATTTTAAGATGAAAATGACAAGGAGGCTCAATGTAGCAGTTAAAGAGAGAGATTTTTTGATGTAAAGTCAGTTGGAGCTGGAATCGATGAACACTAGCACATGGGTTAAATCCTGCAGCACAGTTTTCATATTTATATTTGAAATAGAATGGTTATGATATATTTGTTTGTCCATATGATCTTACTGTATAGGTGCGCTCTTGTTTCCCTTGTGCCACCAGTTCTTGGGTGGATTGAGGTAGCGACACCACAGCTCCCAGTCGAAGCCCTGAGCGGACAGCGGATACTCCTCTATCTCAAACGTGTCATACTTGATGTTGTCAAAGGAAGGCGAGATGATGCGCCTCCTGTCTTCTTTAATTCTCTGGAGGATGGGTTCAGCCCTGGGGATACAAGAAGAGAAAAGTAATTTAAGTCATGGGTGCTTTCCCTGGCTGTTTTCGACATTCAATCATCATCTTGTCAACTGCAGCCAAACAGTTTTGATGAATAGAATGTATTATTAGTCAGTAAAACATTATTACCAGGGTGATAGGTGGGATAATTTTTTTATTTATTTTGCGTCACGAGGAAGGACATGAAATGGAAATGGTTTGCACTGCACTAAAAGTATTCTCTTTATCTTTTTAGACTCACAAAAACAATTGGATTTTATTTGTTTCAGTGCATATGTTATTCATTCATTGGATTCCTCTTTTTATCAGTGGGGAACATGTATGGATATATCCGGTTGTTATTAAAGGCTTGGTTGGGTAAACATTTACAGTAGCCAAGATAAGTAGGATAAGAGGATCACAGTCCAGGGCCAATGGGCAGGATCATTAAAGGGACATTGTGGAATTTTGGACATAGGGCCTCATTTACTAGTGAACCAGAGTGTAGTCAATGTGTGGAGACATTTTTTAAATAGTTCATCCAGTCCTTATATTTGCAGTTGTCGCTAAGGCTAGGCTAGCAGATCTGAATGACCGCCTGTTGGACTGCCACTAAAAAACTAGTCTTACCCACTCCACAAAGCACCCGAAGCAAATGTGTTATTATGCCAGACTATTGATGTAAATGTCTATGTTGATAGAATAATGTTTAAAGTAAAACTAACCTTGAATCACATGAATCATCTCATGTTGAGGGATTATTTTCATTGATAGTTTGGCATAATAACACATTTGCTTCAGGTGCTTTGTGGAGTGGGTAAAACTGTTTTTAGTGGCAGGCTAACAGGCGGTCAATCAGATCCGCTAGCCTAGCATTAGCTACACCTGGAAATATAAGTACTGAATTAATTAATTTAAAAATTGTCTCCACACATCGACTACACTCTGGCTCACTAGTAAATGAGGCCCTATGTCCAAAATTCCAGAATGTCTCTTTAATCATGTTGGCTTTGTCCATTTCACATACAGTAACAAAAGAAGTGCTTGGAAAAATGAATCAAAATCATATTGATCTTTTACATTTCTAAATGTATTTGATCATTACAAAAAGTTTTCCCTATTAAAATCCTAAACTAGATAGACTTGTGAATAATAAAATTGTCAAATTTATTCTTGCAAAGTCTAAACTCAGCTCCAAACCTCAACTGACCTCTTGATTAAAAAGACCCAAGCGTCCTTGATGACTAGAGATCTCAATAAAAATGTGATTAATTGCACAGCTTGCAGCCTGGTTAATCTTTTGTTCTGATGCAGTTTAATATTTTAAGTGTAGCTGAAATAGTGAAAAGTGCTAAGGGTGGTTTTGCAGTTTGCTAGTGAGTCAAGTGTTTTCTGGTTTTGCACATCATGTCTTCACACTCACAGTAGGAACAAGAACAAATGTTGTGTCTTTGTTTTTAAAGTCAAATGATGAAGTTGGGCCCACACATACTGCTATGTCTTGTGCATTCCTTAGCTATGGCTGAGCAGCAGAAAGTCTGACTCACCATCCGACATTGAACTCCACGTGGGCATCGAACAGGGCGACCACAGGGGCAGAAGCAGCCCTCCACCCACTCACCCGGGACCGGATCAGCCCCTCCTGCCTTGAGTGCCGCACAATCTTTATAAAACCTGGGCGCTGGCTGTTTGTCTCCCTCACGAAATCCTGCAACTTCTCCTTCAGCTCATCTGGAACAAATTATATAATAATAAATTAATGCTGGGTTTCACATTACATGAAAACGTTATACAATGCAGATACAGATTGGGATCAGTTAAAATTAATATTGTTAAAACTGGGGAACCTGGTTTATTTTTCATGTTTGTAAATATCTAGAAATAAGCACTGAAATTGCTTGGGCAGTTCACCACAGTTTCACTTCATCATTTGCACAAAGAGCTAGGGATGAGTTAGTCAGATTTAAATACCTACTTCCTCCTGGTGTGACAATCAGGCACCCAAGCTTTCAAATACAGTTTTTTGTTGCTATGGAGCTAACATAAATTCAGCCCGGTAAACCTAACTTCACCCCCGTTTACCTCACTGCTCCACTTATTTCTCCAGAGTTTACTTTCTCCTCAGGCTTACCACCTCACTCCAAATACTCCTCCCTTCTGCTTGGCATCTCAGTTTGTGCCACGCCCCACTGCCCCCCTCTGGCTTCTCATCATCTCATCGTCCCCTTCACTCTTTCCCCGGCCTCACCCACTACCGCCGCCGATGTACAGGCCCCTAAACTCATCTAATCAGCCACGCCCTTCATCGCATCCATCTGGGAATATGACACACAGATTCTGAAACTTGAAAACCAAACCCCATAAGAGTTTGAGGTGAGAGTGGAAGCACATAGCATCCACCCACATGATGGTAAGATATCATCAGGTGGGTGGTGCTTGGCTGGGAATGAGCCAAAAGATCCTCACGTCTCACAACTTGAGTGAGGCAAACAGGCAGTATTCTCCCCTGGGCCAGAATGGTTGTAATATTGAACTTGAAAGAGGCAATATCTTTGAAAAGCAGAACACAATTACTAACTCAAATTTGCTCAACATTGAACCACATGCACGGTTTAGATTCCCCTTTATTTGAGTGTGTAAAGTATTAATTACGCAATACTTTTTACTGCACTACATCACGATTATTTCACTTGATTGATTAGAGCTCATATGTTTTTATTAGTAATGTTTTGTGACACTTTTGTTTCAAAGCGTATATAGATTAGGAAAGTGCCATTAATTGTATTTTTGATCATTTGTAATTGAATAGAGTTACAATTGAACTCACTATCTAAAAAAACTAAATGAATTGCACAGCCCTTTATTAAAATATGTGGAAAAGATTATGTGGAAAAGATTATGTTAGAGTATTTTGTGTTTTATAGTGTTAATATTTTTTAATAATTATATGATTTTGTAGTTAATTTTGGTATTGTGTTGAAAAGAATTACACACTTTTTCTCTTCCTGGACCAGTGGTTCTTAACCTGGGTTCGGTGAGTCAATCTCAGGGGTTCGGTAGGGGTCAAGACACACATCCAACTCATATGATTCGTGATGACACGCCCCGTTTGGCTGTTATTGGCTGCAGGAAATATTGTGCGTGCAAAAGTCTTGTGACTGTCGTGATGGTGTCGTGTAATTTCTTTCTTAATATTTTCCCTTCATACTAACAAGCAAAAAAAGAAAGTGGTCGGACGAATATGTGCAATATGGATTCACATGTGTGCACCAATAAAATATATATATACCTATGTTTTGAATTTGAAAAAAAAAAAAAACATATTTTATTTTTCCAATTAAGAAGGGTTCAGTGAATGGGCATATGAAACTAGTGGGGTTCAGTACCTCCAACAAGGTTAAGAACCACTGTCCTGGGCTGATGTAGCTTCTTTTTGCATTACTTAGCAGAGGGTTGTGGCAAATAAAATCTTTACTGCAATTCTGCGTGATTAATTTTAATTAGACATAAACGTAAATGTGCTTAAATTTTAGTATAGTTGTTAGACACATTAAGCATCTGTGCAATTTTATTCGATTGTAAAAACAGACTGTAGCTCAACACATCTCTGAAGACACTGATGAGCTTTACTCTGATGAGTGCGCCTATATTGTACACTGAAACATCTCCTGAACATAGCTGGAAAAATAAAACTTTTATCATTGGAACATGTCATCATTCACCAGAGGCTCAGCTCTTCCTATTTCTGTGGCTTTTGATTTGAAAGTGAATGTGGAGCGGGTTCGGAGTCATTAGAGAGGCGCTTCATGCTGGGCCAGGGTGCACTGCAGAGAGAGAGGCGTCTCACACAAAAATAATATACACGCGTCATCCCTAGAAATGTTGGCGCTTCATGATTTGGGGAAAAATTGTATTTTTTCTGTGTATTGCACTTGCGATTAGATTTGTATTTTCAGGATAGAATTTTCAGTGCACATTTAAACGTAGAGAAATTAGAAATATGAACTCCTAACTGCTAAGCTACCAGGATCCCTTACATTTTAGAACATGGTTTATACTATTGTTGTGTCTTTAGGCAAGACACTTCACCCACAATGCCTAGTGTAAATATTCAAGCTTTTTCATCATAAATTATTGTTATAATATCACCTTTTTCCAAGGACATTTGTGCAAGTTAACAAACAAGTTCAATGGTGTTTCCTTTATCAAACTAAACAGACCATTTCTGACCCATCTTCCCTCCTATGAGAAGAGCACATCTGAGCTGCTACTGTTATACCTGCTACTGTTCTGTGTCTGCTAAATTAAAATGCATTCATCAATAATGTCTTATTGGTTTATCTGCAATGAGCCTCTTTTTCCTTGATGTCAACAGTTCTCCAGGAGACATTTTACTGTCACTTACATGGAAGTTTTTTGTAACTTTTCAGATTATAAAACAAAAAATAATGTTTATAGAGATTTTGCCTTGATGTGTACTATATGTCCTTTTGGTTAAGATAACCACCTAGATCAGAGAGTACTGCTTATGATTAAACATTTTAAATAAAGTTTCAAGTTAATGTAGCAAATAAATTCATTTTACAATTCACAGATCCAGCCTGATCTCTTAATGCTTATTGCTGCTCTGGCTTAATCACATTATATTTAATGAATGTGTAATTAAGACTTTTAAATGTTTGTGCAAAGAGAAAATGAGAGCGATGATGTGTTATTTCTCACAACAAATGATTCACTGGACACCCCCTGCAGCTTTGAGAAAAACCAAAGTGAGTGAGTGACACTCAGAAAGAAAAAAAAGAACTGAAAACATGTGAATGCTATTCATAAACTGGACTCGTCAGTACAGTGTTTATAATAGAAACAATCCATTGTAATGATGCCTTTATTATTATTATTATTGCAGGGTTAGGGTTAAATTAGCATATTTCCAAAAATAGTACAGTATGGTAGTATAGTAAAATGTAAAGGTTGTATTTTTCTCTAACTGAACGTGACCACTCATTGAACGTGAGTGCATGACAGGTGTGAGAAATGGTAATTTGTTTGTTTTTCATTTGGGTCCATCTGCTGTTCACAAGGAGATCTGCTCATGTGTTAGGTTCATGCACAGCTCCACTGAATATAGTAATCTAAAAACATGTTCACATTACACAGTATTGTGCAAAACTATTGTCACAAGGTCTTATTTTCCCTTGTATCACTTGATATTCTGACACAGTCTACAACTTTGTGTAAAACACAGACTGTTAAAATAGCTTGGATTGGACTCAAGAACAACTACAGACGAGGTGACTTTTTTTTTTTTTTTTTTAGAATGTAAGCTTTATGGATTTTATATCTGTTTCTGGAGCACTGTAAAATTGTCATGTAATATATAGGAGGAGTTCATTTATCCTCTGACACCTGTCCAATGAGGAGACCCTTTGTAAAACAATCTCACACAAATGAGTGTTTCTTGGGCCATGGCTTGGGACATTATCCAATTACAGAGGAATCAGCTAGGTCAATTTGCCCTACTCCCTCTGATGTCTCACTATTTCTCTTGCATGCTAATGTCTCTTGGAAGTGAAGCCTGGAAGAATAATGTGGACTGCAGATGTCAACAAAGGTTAGTGTTGGACGATGACCATATTGGGATGTTGTGGCCATAATAGGTCAGTGAGCTAATAGCATTTTGTGTACCATTTCGGAACTGGGAGGAAGGGCGATAATGATAATGGCGAGCCTATCAGAAACACTGACAAAGTGCTCAAGCAAACAGGGTGAAATGCCAACAGCAAAATGTCAGTGCGTGACTGGGGTCCCTAAAGAAACTGAAGGAAACAGCTCCTTGGCTCAATTAACCAGGTTGAACGGGGCTGGTGATCGCATCTGATAATCCAACCTGGGCCAAGAGAACAAACTTTTCTTTACACAATTTACAGTAGTGAGTAAGATTCTCAGATAGATTTTAAAGTTTGTGAATCAAGCAAGGTAACGTTAAAAAAAACAAAAAAACAAAAAAAAGATACTGTTTAAAGGGGCACTATGTAACTTGTCAAATCAGCCACCCTCTTGTTTCTATGGAGATGTTATTGCTTTGCCTGGGAAGTTCCACAGTACTGATGGAGACTGGATGTGATGCCACAAGGCCAAGTTATAGCTCAGCTCTCTGTACAGACAGCCCTGAGAGTTTTTGTTTTTAATTTAATAGATAAATAAAAAGATAAAATAAAAAGTTAAACATCATAATATCCATGAAGACAAGCAGATGGTGTACCCTCTTACTCAATGTACTTTTAAGGCAAAAACGTACCGTATTTTCAGTAAATAGCGTCAGAGATAGTTTTAGTGTGTTAGTATCACTGGAATATCTCTCAAATACACATTCCCTCATTTTACCCAGTATTTAAAATGACCGTAACTTAATAATTCTACATAATGAATCAATAATAGCTGGCGATAAGTGAGCGTTCCTATCTCTCTGTCCTGATAACATATTACATCTATATTCAAGCAGGGTTTGCATTATTGACTGCCATTTAAATATGTTCTTTTCTAGTCCAAAATTTCCCACGCTCTAATACTCGTCCCAGGCCTTGTTACGAGGTACAGCCCTTTTAAGAGTACTATGCCTGTAAATGACCTTGGCACCATATCATTACCTTTTTATAGCCCCTCCTTCTGTCTTAATAATGTAGTTAAATCCTTGCACTCTAAATTACCAAGTCCTCTGTCCACAATTGACTTCCACTGCATTTTGTGCTCCAAAGTCACCACTTACCATTTACCATTTGTACAAGATGCAGTTTTCAATTCTGTTTAGTTCTTAGCCTCCTATGCATACAGATGTTGGCATTACGCTTGGAAGTGCAGACGAGATGATATACAAACATTTGATCACCTTGCAGGATCGTTATCTGCCTCCAGGCCAGTGTCCCGGTATTGCAGCTAATTAGTGTAACTGCTGGACTATCTGAGTCCAACCCTTAATTAAAAACAGTAAAGGGGCCATAACTAGAGTGACTTTTACCTAACATGACCTTAACATTGTAAATCAAAAGAGAGGATTATACTCAAGGAACAAAGCAGTCCATATTCATTGTGTATTTTTATTCTGCCTTTTCCAGTGAATTTAAGCCTTTGATGGGGCATGCTTTGAACAGTGGACATACAGGGTTTGATTTGCAAAAAGAGGACTAATGTTATAACTAACACTCACTAATGTTATAACTAACACTAACTTAATATTTAATTGCATCACCTGATCAAATAAATTAAGACAAGCTCTCTACCATTTCTCTATCTGTAAAATTTAGCCATGCATTTGACACAATCGGTAAAGCTAAAATGGTCACATTTTTATACAGTGTTTTTCCACCTTCAAGGCACTAAAAGCGCTTTACATCAAGGAACCACTCACCTATTCACACACACATTCACATACCAGTGTACACAGACACTGAGGGTGAGGAATGTCTAGTCCAAGGACACAACAACAGCATTCATCTGTGAGAGCTGGAATCGCACTGCCAACCTGTGGGTCATTAGATCTGACCGCTCAACCAGCGATGTTTTATGTCAAGAGCAGAATTCAAACTGCAAACCTTCGGATCAGTGGACAAACACCCAACGACTGAGCTACTGTCTTCCAATAATAAAAAAATATCATACTGGTGTAAAAAGGCAGAATAAAAGCACAATTTATTCCCCCAAATCCCGCTTATCCTTAAACAAATGCAAATTCTGGTGTTGTGGATTTTTAAATCTGAGAAAAATAAAACTGGAGAAAAGTTGTCTTCAATCAAAGAGTCTGGATTTATTAAAGCAATTGTGCACACAATTACAAAGAAATGGAAAGCCAAAACCTGTCTGTCCCTCACGCGAGGTCCATCTGTCCCTGATCCTTTACGTCAAAACCACAACAGGCTTCTTATACAGTTTACAGACGTCGTCAAATCAACATGAGAGAAAACATACAATAGTATTAGTCTAAACAACCTTCGGAGGGAGACAATTAGGGCTGCAGCTATCAATTATTACAGTAATCGATTATTCTGTCGATTATTTTGTTCGAATAATCGAGTAATCGTTTGTTAACGTCGCGTCTACTTTGCACATGTTAAGTACACACCACGTGCATTGACAGATACACGTGTTTAGGACATGAAAAGCGTAATTATCACTAGGCTAAGGTTGACTTATCTCGCGGTTTCTTTTCCACTTGATGTAATGTACGGGTGCTTTCTGTTTAGATGTTGAGAAGGTGACTTTTAAAATGTATTTCCCTACAGTTTACAGATTACATACCCCAAAATGTAGTTTGTAACGTAATCCATTAAATTACTTAAAGTGAGTAATGTATACTTTGGATTACTTGATATTGTCATGATTTTTAAAACTACATGAATGTAGCACCTACTTCCTGCAAATTCTTGTTTGGTTTTAGACCTGGTTCAGACCTGGTTTTAGTCCTGGTGTTAGTTCTGGTTTAGAGGCACACAGGAGGAAGCGCGGTCCACGCAGCGTACGCGACAAGGCACAATCCACACGATCCGTACGGGAGGAGATGAGGTGCGCGAGGCGTACGTGAAGAGATGAGGAGTGCGCGTCGTACCGGGGGAGATGAGGGGTGCGCGGCGTACGGGAGGAGATGAGGAGTACGCTCTTATTATACATCCATGGGCGCCGCGCTGTTTTGTGTACAGTGAAGTGCAGTGGTCGTGCGGAAACTTTACCTCTACCGCAGAAGGTTCCGGCCGTTGCCGAGCGTATGAAAATAAAACGAAGCATCGAGGCAAAAAATAATAATCGATGGATTTTTTAAATCGATTTAATCGATTTACTCAATGAATCCTTTCAGCCCTAGAGACAATTGTACCTGGATTAAACTGGGGCATTGATTACTCACGTGTACCAATAATTCTAAATGATGAGAATGAATAAAACAACAACCTGTTGTTTTAACCCTGGTAGATAATGGCTGAACATAATGACCTGCCTTGAAGAGGCCCAGACACAGCAGATCACACCACTGCCTGTGACCATGAATACAGAGATGATTTAGCACTTATGAGTTACTAATTATCTGAAACCAAACAATACATACTGTTAGTTTAGCAAGGCCAGAATTTTTCCATCACACTGGTCGACTACGAATCCTTGGATTAATTGAGTGAGTAAATGACTATTAGCCTACAGCACTACTGGTATACAGATGTGAAGGTTTTTGAGTTTACCGTTATTGCTGTTGTCGTCGACCAGGATGATCTCTTTGAGCAGGTGGGAGGGCGTGCGGCTGATGGCAGAGTGGATAGAGCGCAGGATGACTGACAGTGCCTCATTCACAAAGATGAACACGATGCTCACTTGTGGCAGGTTGTATGGATAAGAGATGTTTCTGCACCTGTGTGACAAAGACAAGTCCATTACAATGCGCTCCAGCGGCCATTACCATTTATATGTCAGACTGGTTCTCTAGAATAGGAGCATGTCACCAACTTCTACATAATAGAGATGAAGTAAAGTAAAAATGAGGAGAATAGATTATCCACAGAAAAGATTTTAGTTAAATCTACTAGGCTAGTCATGCTGGTTCAGACAGAATAGTGGTCCCTATCAAAAGAAAATCTAAGCCCTATGTCGCCAGCAAACTCTCACTGAAATGTTTGGTTGTAAAAACACAGTTTTGGTGAACCTAACTTTTAGTTTGTGTGTCATGTGTAACGATTGTAGATTGATATCAGTGAAAAACAAAACGCTAGATGAGCTGGTGAATTCAACTGAATAAACTTTCAGGCATGTTTTTTCTGATGGATTACAATTTTTGTTTTCATTTTTATTTTTGATATCAAGAGAATGAAAAATACATTGTGACATACATTTTTGTCAGTTTTGTCCTTCCCTAGTCCTATGAGTCTTATGGGTGCCATAGCTTCAATAAGAATACATTAGCTTTTCTGAGGCAGGGTTTGACATGAATCACGCTCCTCTCTTTGCCTCCTTTTGATACAGTGTTGCCTGCCTTCACATGCGCTGACATTTTCACAGTGGAAGAGGTGCATATAGTTGCTTTCCCAAGAGGTACCTGATATGTTTGTGGGAGAGGCAAAAGCAGACTGTAAATATAAAGCACCCAGCAGCAGAACGCACCACTTTGGCACAGAGGAAGGCGTTTTCAATAGAGATGCTTTTCATTATTACAGTGTCTGCAATAAAATATTCAGTCTTCACCTTATTTTTAACAGAAGCACACTAGGTCCTCTTTTATGTTGTATTACGGGTAGAACAGCCAGACCACCTGCAGCTACCAGTAAAAACATAATTTCAGTCTACATCTATTAGTGCCCTTACCTCGTACCATATTTGTTGTTGCATATCGCTTATTTCCTTGTTTCTTCAGGTAATTTAGCACCACATGTTCTTCTTATATATTTGGTTAGTTTACATGCAAGGTGCTGTTATTGATAAGACTTAATGTCTTATCAATAACAGCACCTTGCATCAAACTTGGGACTGACACAAATAACACTGGTTCAAGAATATATATGGCTGCAATATTAAAAACAAAACATTTAAAAATATGTTTTTGCTACTTGACTGAACATATAATAATGTACTCATTTTTGTCACACTGTCACACTGTTAGGGAATTAAAGAATAAGACTCTAGTAGGATTCAATTACAAAAATGTTATAATCAAAAATACAATGAATTACCTTTTATTCAGAATATGTGCACATTTCTAATCCATATAGTAAAAGTATCACAAAACAATTCCAATTAAATATATTAGACCTTCTCTACAGGTTAATTTTGACAATATAGAATGGTTTGAGCCAAATAATCCATTAGCCATAACACCAATTTCAGCAACTTAATATTAAAGGAATATATCCAAACATTATCAAATGGTGTACTTTAGTTCACTGTATTTAAGAAGCACTTTGGATGCTCTAATGGTGAATGGGTTGTGTGTGATTAATAGTTGCCCTGAGAGCATCTGGAAGAGTGTGTGGTGCAGGTATTTAGTGGGAATAGATACTCCAGAGGCAGGTTAGCGGCAAGCTGCTGAAAAATGCCTCATAGACGCATTAGTTGTGTAAATGTTCACTCTGCATGCTCCAACATGTCACCTTGTAGTGTGTGTGTGTTGAATAACCCTATGTTAGAAATCTATCAGGACCAGATGTGGTTTTGTTCTATCTCTGTGAGTCTGTTCTTTGGTCAGACACAGTGCAGATGGGAGGAGTCATTATGTCTCCACCTCCTGCTCTTCCTGCTCACACACAAACGGCTCTTCCTAGTAAAGTGAAACTTCTGTATTTACTCTGAGCTGAGAAATGGCGCAGGCAGCAGTAGCACTCGACAGAGAAGCCTTTTCCTGCGTGATCTGTTTGGATCTACTGAAGGATCCAGCCACTCTGACCTGTGGGCACAGCTACTGCATGAACTGCATTCATAATCACTGGGATAAAGAGGAGGAGAAGCAAGAGTACAGCTGCCCTCAGTGCAGGCAGAGCTTCGTCTCCAGGCCTGTCCTGGTCAAAAACATCATGTTGGCACTTTTAGTAGAGCAGCTGGAGAAGAGTGGACCTCCTGTGGACATCAGCTCTGTGGAACATACACATGTCTGCTGTGATGTGTGTACTGGGAGCAGGTTAGCTGCTGTTAAGTCCTGTCTTCAGTGTCTAGCCTCTTTTTGTGAGAAACATCTGGAACCTCATTATCAGTCTGAAGCACTCAGGAAACACCAACTGGTGGTACCCTCTGACAAACTCCAAGAAAACATCTGCTCTGAACACAATGAAGTAAAGAAGATGTTTTGCCGCAGTGACCAGCAGCTTCTGTGTGTGGTCTGCTGCATGGACAAGCACGCTGGCCACCGCACGGTGTCAGCCGCTGCAGAGAGAGCAGAGAGGCAGGCTGAGCTAGAGGTCAGACTGGACCAAATCCTCCAAAAGATTCAAAATAAGGAAACGGACCAGGACAGACTCCACCAGGAGGCACTGTCCCTCAGACGTTCTGCTGATGAAGCACTGAGAGCCAGTGGGGAGACCTTCAACAGGCTTATCCATGTGATGAAGGAGAGACAGGTTGAAGTGGAGCAGCAGATCCGAACCCAGCAGGAAAACGAAGAGGCCAGACTCAAGGAGCGTCAGCAGCTACTGCAGAAGGACATCAGTGAGCTGAAGAACACACATGCTCAGCTCCACACACTGTCTCTCACTCCTGACCACAACCGCTTCATACAGGGCTACCTTGACCTGTCCCCCGCTGAAACCACCCTCACAGTTCAGACAGAGCCCCCAGGCTCCTTTGAGCATGTGACAGCCGCCCTGTCCACACTCTCTGACCTGCTACAGCGCACTCTGAAAGAGGGAATGGACAACATTTCACTGGCTCCAATACAAGTTCAGCAACTGCCGCCACAGTCTGAAAGACCACTGGCCCAGGCCCTGCCTGAAAAATCACTGCCACAGGCTCAGCCTGAAACACCACTGGTCCAGACTCAGCCTGAAACACCACTGGTCCAGACTCAGCCTGAAAGACCACTGCCCCAAAATGAGCCCACCACCAGAAAAGGCTTCTTAAAATATGCAAAGGACATTACTCTAGATCTAAATACAGCTCACCGACAGCTGTCCCTGTCAGATGAAAATCGACGAGTAACATTTGACGAAGATGCAAATCAGTACCCCAGAAATCCTAACAGGTTCACCTACTACTATCAGGTCCTAAGCAGACAGCGCCTGACGGGCCGCTGTTACTGGGAGGTGAAGTGGGACACATCTGCCACGAAATGGAGTGACTGTACCATCACCATAGCAGTGAGTTACAATAATATCAAGAGAAAGGACAAATCAGAAGAGTGCAAATTTGGATTCAATGAAAATTCCTGGGCATTATATTGTAACAAAGATGATGATTATACTTTTTATTTTAATGAAGAGGAGACTGAGGCTTATGGTCCCTTTTCGTCCAGAATAGGAGTTTACCTGGACCACAGCGCAGGGATTCTATCTTTTTACAGCGTTACTAAAAGCATGAACCTTCTCTACAGAGTCCAGACGTCATTCACTCAGCCTCTGCATGCTGGAGTCAGGTTTGAAGCTAAGGATAATGGTGCGACTGCTTATTTTCCTAAATTGAACTAACCTGTACATTGAGAGGCAGTGTCATATTGAATCTGTCATTATACTGAGCTTTAATGGAGAGCCATATTATACATACATTCTTCTTTCTGTAATTCAAACATGTATAAACCCTGTATGATGTAACAAGAGTCTTATCATATTATAACACTTAACATAATAACAAAATATTACATGTGTAAAATATGCTTAAAATAAACATTCTATAATCATTTACTGCAATAAAATTCAACTCCTGTTCTTTGCTGTCACTGACTTGCTCTTTTAAGTACAGTATCCAATAGCACAAATTCACCTTGTTCCTCATTCTTCACTTGTTTCAAACAGACTGCACTGGTTAGGCTGGTTTGCCATGTGTCATTGTAGTGAGTTAGTTAGTCACATACACAGAACACAACATATTAAATCAGTGTAGAGGAGATACAGAAGCACCATTCTACCTGAGCCTTACCCATCAGGCCTGAGGTCTGGGATGGGCCTGTCCAGTGAGAGGCGGTCACTGAGGTAGCTGTTGTAGCCGTAGTACTGGAACATCTTCAGTGCCACTCTGCGGTTCTCCGGGCTCAGGTCCTGCCCCCAGTGAGCGAAGAGCGATGAATCCGAGAAAGACGCGTCCCCCTGGCTGTCCTCCCCTTTGCCCGGTGTCTCTGTGTACAATAAAAGACACAACTAATTAGAGGACTATTTACACAAGCTGACATCTGTGAGCTAACACATAAAGAATCTTAAAGGTAACTTTTCTGGTGCATAGTTTGTTTGGAATGTCCCACAATAAAGCATTTTCCACGAGATAAGTGCATCTTTAAAGTATCCTAGTTAATGGAGGCACTGTTTTAATGCTCTGTTCACTGCATTATAATGTATGCTATTGCTGTATGAGAGGCAGGAGAATTGTCCTTGGGCTAAACGCAATTCAGCTCATATACATTGTGATGAGTCAAAGTGTCCTTGAAAGACAGTAATTCACTAGTGACTTTTGTTCCTCACCTTCACATTGGAAATAAGAACACTCATTATACCTAATTTCACAAAGTATTATTTTTGAAATCAATAAACTAAAAAAGGGGAACAGCACTTTTATCAATATCAGAAATAAAACATTAATGAAATCAAAGGCTAGAGTGGACATTAACCACTGATAACATTGAGTTGAAAGAGCCTGAAATAGCTTATTACATAGAGTGGTGTGTTCCTATTTGCCTAGAGCCTTTTCAACTACTGCTGTTCCCACTACTACTGCTGCTAAATTATAACCACCGCAGAAGAGGGTCAAGAAGGGCTTTGTTGAAATTACTGTCTTTTTTATGGTAGCTATAACATTTTATCTTTTAAAAAGTATAACAGTTTAGATGTAGGTCTGTCACAATGATAACAATATCAACTTAATATATGATAGAACAATATATTTTTGTGGGTACTTTTTCTTTGCAATATTGAGGAAATTTTAAGCATTTTTTATGTAATATGATTTGAGCTGTAGAGAGGTGACTAAATAATTTCTGTGGCTAATTTTTGGTATTTTCTGCCATTTATTTGTTGCAGCTCAGGCTTTTAATGATACTATCTTTTTAAAAAATTGTCTTATTGGGATTATCCTGCTTTGTGACAGTGGCATAAAGTAGTTTCAATATTGTACAGTATTTCTTTGTAGCAATATATTATGCTTCATTATTTAGATGTTTTTATTTATTTATTTATTTTTTATTAATAATATAAATTCAATGAAGCAATTTTGTTTTTCCACTGTTCTTTATGTGTACCTCAAGTGCCTGATGATGAAACACCAACTTGGCACCTTCTAAAACCGAATCAATTTTTTGCTTCATTTTGTAGGGCCTTGAGAGTGTGCCGTAAAGGTATATGCAAACATTTAGCTACGTTCTACCCACATGATTACAGCCTTGGCACTGGAGTATAGTAATGCTTCGTATAGGCAATAATTGATCTGATCCAATGGAGGGAAGTATATAAACCAGCAGGAGAGGGGCTCACGCAGTCTAAGTATAGAGAATTATGGTGATATTTATGATGCTGAAACACGGAGGTGTGAGTGAGACTGCTGCTTAAGCTCAGGAGTGTCATTTTGTGTTCACTTCAGCGCCAAAAGGTTCAGTGACAGTAAGCTAGAGTGATGAGTGGGCCCCAGTGCATTGTGGGAAAAAGATTATTCTCAATATACAGTATATCCTGCTCATTTTGTAATATAAACCAAGACCGCATGAGGAAGGTCCAGATTTATGGGGAAATTTGAATTAAAACCACAGACTTTCAGAAAATCAACAAGAGTTTTGCAAATGAAAAGCACTTAGATGCATCAGTGTGATAAAAGCCTGGTTAAAGACAGTTCCAATTGCAATTACCAAAAAAAGTCTTTTTCTATTCTGTCTCTTACCAAAGATAATACTGGCAATTCAATTCTGTCTGGTTTGCTGCGGTTTACGTAATAGCAAGACATCTATGAATTAGAATGCAGAGGAAAGTGAGAAGTCATAACAATTATTAGAAGAAAAAATGAAGCAGGTGCTGATTAAATTTCACTGGAATGTGAGCGGGAGCACAGGAGCAGGTGCACTGTCATCTGAGATCCATACAAACCAGCCCAACTCATTCAAACTCACTCAGTTCTACAGTATATGCAGTATATTTTTGTCCTCATATGTCCTAATTTACAATACGAGAGATTAAATGGGACATATTATTTTAATCCTGTTATTACAATTCCCTTATCATTATCTTCCCTAAAATGTATTTTATTTTTTATTATGTATTTTGAAGTAATCCTATATTGGCCCGCATTCAAGATTTGAACAATAAACCCGAATAAAGTGGTGTGCGTACATAACCTAAAAGAGAAGCATTTAAGGATAATAATACATGTCAAAAACTCCACAAAACCCATATTAATAAGAAAAATTAAAATCTTTCCCAAATACTTTGTAATTTCTCTATGAGACAACAGCAAGAATAGAATGAAGAATAGAAAGAGCCTTGTTTAAAAGACCTGAAGGCTCCTTAAGGCCTCGTCACTTCAGTGTTTGTAATGGGCATTAATTAGGCCTATGAAGACGGTTTCCTCAGCCCTCAAGTGCTCCAGACAGACTTTTCAATTGCTACTACTGCTATCAGTGAACTAGTGCAGCAGCTAAAATTACTATACAGTGCTGCTCTATGCACTGGTCACATGTCTGATCACTTTGTGTTGGAGATAGGCATTAATTAGGTTTACAGAAAGTCTTTCATCTGGAAGGAAAGAGAAAAAAGTAGAGAGTCAAGAGTTTAATTTACATTATTAATACAGATACTACATACTTTTTACCCCTAAGCTTTTACTATTACTGCTGGTACTACTTAGAATTAGTTATCTAACACAGATAACTAAGAATAAAATTACTGTAAAGATTTGAATGCAAATTAATATCATCTATCATATACAATAAGCTTTTTTAAAATTATACATAACGAAACCAAAATTGACAAAACAAAACAACAAACCTCACAACCGACCCCTCTCTCCACACACAAAATTACACAACATAACATAATAATGCAAACATTAACCGTTAAGTCCAATCCTGTCAAGATATCCAAAAAAAAAAAGGTGTCACTGGCCCATAAGCTTTATTAAAGTGGACAAAAGATTAATAAATTAATTAAGATTTTACCATTTTTTTGGCCTTATCAAGTCCTTGTATCTATTAATCACCCACCAGGACAAACAGTTCGAAGGGAAGAATGAAAAACCTTGTATTTTTGTCACTTTAATTTAACTTCTGACTGAGACTACTAATAACAATAAGCACTGCACAGCACAGACGTCATGAAAAAACCTTGGTGTTTTGAAAGTGCATTCCCAAGAGTCTACAGTCGGTCTGCTCATCTTGTTTCTAACTCCACGAGGCAACAGCAAATACCAGAGGTCAGAGGCGGTCATATGGATGTTTGTGTGATAGACAAACATAGCAAATCTCTGTTCTACCTTGTGATGTCATGTGGTAATACAGGGAGTGCTTTGCTGTGTTTTTAAACTCCATAAATCTTCACTAGAACCATTTAATTTCAGTAATTCTGTACAATTTCAGTAATTGAATTGCTTTCTCTATGAACTAAAGGTAAAATGTAGTTGTGAATTTGAAAACTATGACATTGGTTGAACAGAGCATTTTAAGCTTTGGAGATTTGTGGACAGGCTAATAATAAATGGTTACGCAAACATGTGTGAATGAAACAAAACACAACTCCAGGTATTTTTGATTAAATAACATTATAACATGGCTTAAAGCTCACAAGAGTCAATTTTGTTTAATATAGGACCTTTAAATAGCAAATCAAGCTTCTCAAATCAATCACAAGTAAAAAAAAATCAATGATGAGAAATTTCTCATTGTCAGAATGGAGCAAAACAGCCTCAAATTCTTGCTTTTCTTGCTTTCTAAAGGTTATTTACCACCAGATCAAATAACACAAAAACAAAACGTACTGAGGGGTCAAGAGAAGGGGAAGAGGGAGTTTATGTTGTTTAGCGTTGAGTTGAAATTAATTTTGTTCGAATTTTAAAGTTCAAACTCAACTTGTTGGCTTGCATCATAAGTGCTGACATTTCATAATTTGGTACAAGTAACACTGAAAGGGCCCATAATAGGTACATTTCTGATCTCTGTTATAATGTTTATTAATCAAAAACATTCCTGAGTTGTGTTTTGTCTCCTGCACACATGTTTAACACACAAACCCTGCTTATTTAAGGCCATACCGGCTTGTCAAAGCCTGATCCCGTGAGATCAGCAGCTAAGCAGGTCCGGGCCTGGTTAGTACTTGGATGAGAGACCATTGGGAATTCCAGGTGCCACAGTGGGGCGCCAGTGGGAAAAACTGTTGTTGTGTTCTTAGGCAAGACATTTCACCTACATTGCCTAGTATGAAAATGATGTGTGCATGTCAGGACTCCCTTGAAAAAGAGGTTATTAATCTCAATGGGACTTTCCTGGTTAAATAAATAAAGGTTAAGAGTTCTTCTCTTTAACAGAAAACACTCTTGGTAATGTCATGTGGTGATACAGGAAGTGCACCACCATATTTTTAAACTCCATACACCTTTATTAGAATCATTTGGATAATTTAAGCCCTGGAGTTGCTTAACTGAACTAAAGGTAAAAGCTATTTTTGTTGGTAAAGACAATCCTTCCTTGAACAGTAATGGAGGCCTCAGACATCATCAGTATCCCATCTACAGCTCCATCCTAAAACCTAAAACAAAGAGAACAATAGGGGTAGCCAGGTTAGAGGTGTGAAAACACTCATTGTGTGCCTGAATGATTAAGCCAATTTGCCCCCTCACTCAGTACAGATGAATAGGCCTAACAAACAGAAAGTGTAAACAAGTAGGGTGTGAGTTTCAGAGTAGTTTCAGTGTAGTTAGCTCCTTCCTGCAGGCAGATATAAGGAAGTGTCCACCAGCATTCTGACTAGAACTGAAGAAGCAGTTTGGATGAGCTGCGAAACGTTTTCAACCAAATAAACGTTTGTCCAGTTGTCAAATTTGAATTTCTCCTTTGCCATAGATTATCTGGAGGACTGAGGGATTCTACATACATCTTGTAGTTGTTAACTCAAAAATGACCACTTAATGACATCACAAGGTTGAAAAGAGCATTGTGAGCTTTAGAAATGGAGACAGACTAACAATAAAGGATTACTCAAACGTGTGGATGAAAGAAAACACAATTCTTTATATTTTGGGTGAGGTAACCTACATCAGTCAACTCAGAAGAGTCAATTTTGTGGAATGAATACCCTTTAAATCCTACGTGAACTATTTTCTGTGTTAAATGATTAGATATGACTGGCAAAAAATCGCTCATGTTGAAGAAGTTGCCAAACAATGCACAATAAGATATTATCAGGTCATGTTTATGCAGCCCTTGAGAAAAACGTGTAGAATTTCAAAGGAATATCATTATCATTTTGACACCGTAGAGATACTGTGTGCTGTGCTAACTCATGACACTACACAGAGCGTTTGATAAAAAATGCTGCAGGAGTTTTTCTGCCTCACCACGATAAAGAGGAGGCAACATCTGCGCGTTTGAACAATTATAGAGGAAATCAATAAAACACACAGGCGTTTGTTGAGAGCAGGCTACAGCCGCTATATAGAAGATCTGTCATTCTAATGCCTCAGCTCAATGCTATAAACTAAATTAGGCTCTCATTTGCTATATTGTCTAACAAAGCAGGGGAGCATTCATACACACCACACAATTTGATAAAGGAAATGGTATATAAATAAATACAACATAAAAGAACCACTAACTAAAAGAGCTAACAATTTCACATGCCCTGCTAATAGTTTTTTTTGACAATTTGCCAACTTTTTTCTGTTAAAAGATGCACTTCTTAGGTGGAAGGTCCGTAACTCACTATCCATGAGGATGTTATTTCTTTGCATGGAATGTTCCACAGTATGGCATCAAATATATCTGCCTTGCATTTATTCAAATACAGGTGTTTTATACCTCAAAAATACCTAAAAATATAAATCCTTACTATGTGCAGGTTTGTTTCTCCATAGATCTGACCATTAACTTCCATCTCCATTATGATAATAACTTTATTTCCATTCTGTGAAATAATCAAGGCAAAGAAGTAACAGCTCCAAAGAGACAAGCAGGTGGTGGACCCTCCACCAGAAAAGTTACACGGTGCACCTTTAAACAGGGAACAGATTACACTATTTTAAACAAAAGAAAATGTAACTGTAAAAATTGTGTTAGTTAGTAGTTAGCATACTAAGAGTCGTGAAATAACAATGTCTAACTGCTTTGACAATTGTGGTTCAGTATATCAAGTTGAAAACAGTGCAGAGATCTGGCTTGACCTTGATATGAGACAGCATTTTAAAGTGTGTCTTTGTTCTCTGTCTGCTTAAGGGACTCCAATTAAAGCCGACAGTTCACAATGCTCCACAGCCAGTCTGTCATCCTCCGCCCAAACTAACAAGAGCCGAGCATCAAAAGAGATTTCACTGTCAAATATACTCATTTTACACGACCAAGAGAAGTGGACCTCGCTTTACTTTACTTTTTAAATCTTGTCTTAAGTAAAACTACATGGTGTAAATGTATACGCAGAACTGAGCTAGTCTGTTTGAGATTTCTGTTTAAGGATTTCCTATGTTTAATAAATCCAACGGGTCATTGTTCAAATACAGACTTTCAAAAAGTATTGCATCATCTTTTTAAGTTGGTAAAGGGTTTATGTTAATTTAAGGTCCTATATTACATAAAATTGACTCTTGTGAGCTTTAAGCCATGTAATAATGCTGTTACCTCTTCAAAAACATACCTGGAGTTGTGTTTTATTTCATTCAGATACTGTATGTTTAAGCAAACCTGCATTATTATTCAGTCTGCATCTCCAAAGTTCAAAATGCTCTGTTCCACCTTGCTATGTTTGTGATGAGGAAACATAGCATAACATACTGGAGATCAGAAAATAGGGTAACATAGGCCCTTTAAAAGTTAATTTCATGTTAAAAACACACTATGTAACTGTAACTGCTTGTGACACATATGAGCACATTATTGCTTTGCCTGGAATGTTCAACTGTATCTATCATATATTTATTCAGTTATATTATTTTATTGCACAAAAACCTTGAACTGTGAGAGGGACTGCGCCTCCACAGATCTGGCCTGTAACTTGGTCTCATGATGGATGAGTTTAAAGCCATACGGTGCAACATTATGAAGACATTTATTTTTGGTCAACATTTTATTTTAAGTCCATTTGTCAGTTCAAAGCGCAATTACAGCTTTTTATTATTCTAATGTGAAATATGTTATGTTGGTTTTAATAAGCTGTGACACTGTGGTTATAACTCGTGAACAGATAAATCAGTCACGTCCGTGTTCAGGTCCAAAACAGTGTTAAATCAAAGCGCTCTTATCAGTCACGCGCACAGAGCATCAGAAATAGTTTGTGCTTCATGACTCGGCTCCTCTGCTCATCTCTTTAACATTTTGGCCTTGGGCGGTGAATCCACGCTGGCAGCCTCAAACACAAGCTAAATGTCACGACGGCCTTATTCACTCCGTCTGCCTCAGTGGTTACGAATCAATTTACACATTTTAATTGATAACAACAGGCTCCAAAAGATTTTACGTAGTTAATAGCAGTGGCCAATGACACAGATGTTTTGGAGGAGTTAAGTGACTGCTTGGACATGTTTGGGCCACTGAGTCCTTCATACTTTAATCAATATTCCAACTCAATATAAAAGCTGGACAGAAGATGTTTTCCAAATCATCCAAATTTAGATCTGCCCTAGACTTAGCTGTAATTGCCTTCAAAATGTATCAGAATCTCAGAAGTAATTGATTAATTAATTGATTTAAGTTTTAAGTAATTGATTTAGGTTTTGCTCCATGTTAGAGCGAGCACACATATTCTGAACAGTAGTTACTTCATTTACTTAATAATTGGAAACACAAGTATATATTTGATTAACTGCACAGCTTTAATTGGACATAATGTGACACAACTTCAAACATTCTTTAATGCAAAGCGAACAGCTAGCACAAACATTTTATAGTTAGCCATATCAACAATATATAACAATTTGACCAAGAAACAAGAAAATGGTTCTCTTTTATAGAGTAACACGTGCTGTTGAGCTGTTGCAAACAGAAGATGAAATACCTTTGATAATTGGGCCTATATGCACACACTTTAAAGAGCATACATAAGTGATACTGTTTCTGTCATGGCTCTTTCTTCACAGTAAACAACTAATAACCAATTAGTATGTTTACTGCTCAGGGTACTCATGGCTGCCTCTGTATAGGTAAGGTATGGTGAAGCTCATTAGAACGCATCAGTGCCTGAGATGTCACGCTGACACTTCCCACTTGAGAGGGGAGAGGGGGGCACCTCCTCTTTGTTTACTCCCCAAAGGGGCACACACACAGAGGGAGAATTTAGAAGAGAGGTCACATGGGCCTTTGTCAGCTTTGGGGCCTTTTGTTCATTCGTCCTCATTAAAGCGCTCAAATCAGCCGTGCCCTTCCCAAACACACAGGGTCCTCCTCTGTGTCCTTTAAACATGACAGGGCCGCTCCAAAAACACACCGACAGTAATGAGAAATCCGTTTGTGGTGCAACAGGTGTACTTGAGGTGCATAGACACAGAAATAGGGAGGCTAATATTACAGGTGATAAAATATAATTTCATCGAACAACGCTTTACTCAACACAACAAGCTGCCAGACTTTGATGCCTTTGTCGTTCACTCCTCTGTCACACTACTCTAAAATCTAGAGACAATTACTCAGCTTTAACTCACAAAGGGCACAACAATACTGCAGAGGAAGAAAAATGGGGTTTGAACCGACACCCTTTTAGATATGGGAGAACCACGACCTTCTGTCACTCACATGCACACTCAAATCTGATCATTATCTGATTTCTGGAGTGATCAGATTATTGAAGTGTCTATTTAAACACTTTCATCTGATGTGAGGAATGTGATTTCTTTAGTCCACAACTTCACACCTGTTTTCCAAATATAACCGTTTCTGTAAAAATCCACTAACTGAGACATGTCACCAGGTATTTATGATGATCAGATTTTTCTTGGGCTTGTAAACATAATAATTTTTACTGGCCATGTAATGTACCCGCTGCTGCCTTACATAAAGCTATCTGCAAACATACTCTGTAAAGGTCACAAAATTGATGCTTGTGAGTGTTAGGCCATGTTAGAATGTTGTTACCTCATCAAAAACATAGCTGGATTTGCATTTTGTTTCATTCACGCATGTTATAGTATAAGTATAAATTTGCAGTTCCAGGGCTGAAATCATTCAAATAATTCTAATGAAGGTGTACAGTTTAAAAACACAGTGGAGCACTTATCACCATATGACATCACAGGGTGGATGAGAGTGTTTTCTGCTTGAAAGAAGAACTTAACATAAATATGCAGGGTTGGTGTGTTAAACAAGCATCAAAACACAACTCCAAGTATGTTTGTGATGAGGAAACATTATAACATAGACAAGAAAATCATGTAATTAACTTTACTTTCCAATAATTTTCCAATACCTAAATTCTTACTTTTGTGCTCTGTCAAACACTGGCTGGTCTGGAGGGTTTTGGTTTTCACTCATCTTCAAAAAGTGCAAAAAATGTTATGAGTCTGCATTCTCTAACTCTTCGTCCACTAATACTGTAGCCTTGCCCTCCATTTGACAACATTTTCCTTTCTTCATAAACCAGAGGCTGGAAGAACTGCCTTTACACAGAAAACGCTTAAATATTGGATATAAATCATAGATATTTCAAAATGTTCACCTGAAGCCTGAAATAAATGGTCATGCCCAAAGCATCTGGAGAAATACACACAAGAGGAATAACTTTAATCAGTCTCTTGGGCAGGTGTCTTTCCAGAGCCAGGGCCTATTACACGCATCATGACACTGGGGTTGTATGCTGTTATATGAAGTGAAATTAAATATTTGATCCAGATCACAGAAAAAAAAAAAATCACAAAAATGACAAGGTTGTGGAAATAAACAGTGGTATTTAATCACTTCACCCCAAAAAAGAACTTGTTATTGAGAGAGGGTTATCTGAACCTACAAAGGAAATGAAAAAGCTAATTTAATCAAAACATACTATAATTAAAAATGGAGTTTGGGTCAGATATACATGGTCAGATCGTAAGTACCGAATAGCATTGAATCACAATAACTGGTATTAATTCATCTCAATTCAATTTAATTTCTTCTTTTTGTAGTAAATGGCGAGGGAAAACAACTATAGCATGTTAAAAGCTCTGAAAATTCGGTTTAAGTTCATTTAAGTCCATTTCACCTTGGGGATGAACAAAAGTAAGTCTGATTTTCTGTGAGCGTCTGATTAACATGGCTTTCAGTATTGATTTCATGAACATAAACAAGAGAGAGCAGTACCATTTAACACAAATAATCACCTCTTTTATTCCTCCACAGCCTCTGCTCTACATGCTTTCACTGGCAGAGGACTGGCTGTAGAACTCTCAAAAAAAACAACCAAAAAAACCCCAATAAAATCATCATTGGCAATTTGACATGACAGAATCCTCAAATTGCTCAGCCCTAGTGAATAGGTTTGAGAGCATTTGCTATCCCCCTTTAGTTGACTACATACTAATCAAATGTTTCGACTCACCCTCTCATTCAATTCTTTATGTTCACTACTTTATACATTTGGTACATATACAAAGGCATCAAATATATGAAGTCAGATGTAAGGAATTATGTAGCAAACAAAAAAAGTGAAATAACTAAATATTTAGCAGTTATTTAACTTTTATCTTTGTCTTAAATTCCATATATCTTGCTTCATATGTTTGATGTCTTCTACATATAGAAAAAAAAATCATTGAATGAGAGATTGAGTCCAAAATAAAAGAAATTGACTCATCCTCTCTTTCAGTGTTTTATATCTATCAAATGCAAATACCTATGCTATTTTTTTTTTTTTTAATTAAAAACATCTATACCATACTTCACAGTGGTGATCGTGATGGTGATAATATCTGTATCTGGCTGTGTTTATTGACAAGCACAGTAATGTCCATGTACAAAACCCCAGAGGCAATCATCCACGATGTTACTGGCTTAAGTTTGCTGTTGGTCCTTTCCAAAATGGCTTTAACCTTATTGCTGCTCTGTTTTAATGGTATTGGTACAGATCATGCAGATCTGATCTGCAGATGAGGAGTCACTACATTACACACTGAGCTGGGGCACACACATGGAAGTGAAACAGTCGTGACAAGAAGTCAAGAGCCATAGATTTGTACAGTGAGTCAAACGCACTCTGAGGCTGAACTAAGTGTAGCAAGTGGTAGAGGAGTTTGGTGGAAAACAGATGACAATTATTCTTGGTGTGAGCATCTGTAATCAAATCATACAAAAACATGTGAAACAAAGGGCAGCCATCAGTGCAGAAGTAGGTTAGCTTTTGTTCTTTCTGGGCTGCCATAGTAACAAAAACATTGCAGTCGATATTTACGGTAATTAAAATTGGGCACCTGTGTTTCCACATAATAATTTCTACAATGGCATGGTGCATGATTGAATAAATGTTTTTGACACCCTAGTGAAAAGAAATAAACTGAGAGTTATTTTCATTAGTTTTCTTCTAATTTTCATATAATTGCAGTTTGAGTTAATTTGCACCCACATCTCACATCTCGTGAGAATACAGTAACAATATAAACATTGTGGGTCCACCATATACATCTGTACTCTTGGGTTATGGACTGAACCCACATCCTACTTGTTAATTTATGCATGTGCAACAATTTAAAGTATATTTTATTATGTGAGATTACAAGATACAAAAATACATTATAATAAAAAGTGCATTATAATAAAAACATTATAGGCCAAAATCAGCTTATTAGAGCCAATTAAAAGCCTTGCTAAAATATCAGATCTATATTAATATTCAATACCAGTATCGATGCATCACTCTGCACAACAACACCACTCAACAAAGAGACTTCTGAGTTATAGGGGAACATGTGCATACTTTTGACACAGAAATGAATATTACATCAATGCTTGCTTAGGCAAGTTACAACAGTCAATTGTGTGTACTGACTGCAGCCATGGTAAGTAGCAGTGGCACTGTATCTGTTCTTTTTATTGAAACAGATCAAGGGCTGAGCTTTGAATAATAAAACACTCATTCAACATTCTTTTCCCATCTGAAAATACTCCTTTCTTATTCCCCAACTGTTTTTTTGTGTTTTGCTTTAGATTATGGCTTTGGTTGATTTGTTCTCCAGCCTAAGTCAATTATTCAGATGAAGAGATCCTTGATTTCACACTCTGGAAATGTGGATGTAAAAAGGGGGCAGGTCACTGGGCTTTGTAGCACCTCTTTTCATAAAGTATTTTTCCTCATGGGGGCTGTGGCTCTCCTCCCAACAAACACTTGCGTTCAGTGAAAAATGCACCATTCACCCCCTTTACACTGCTATGAATAGGAAATGAGCAGCCAAGGGTTTGATTAAGTTGTTGTTTGGACTTTGAATATAGTAGTTTTTGTAATGCGTGCGTCTGCATACACTTGGTCACAGTCATATTTTACACAAATCACTTTTATTCATAATCACAAAATCGGCAGCTTTGTTTCAGAAAACTTCACAGTGCTCAGACCTGGCAGTTTTCCCACTTTCATCCAAACATCTCAAGGCAAGAGAAGTTTCCATTGTTTATAAACGTGTCTCCCTGTGAATGAGCATCTGAAAACAGGAACAAATAAACTTCACTTGATGTCTAGCTAATACCATCAAAACTGCACTTGAGTGGTTGTGATTACTGAATTGATCTGCTTCTCAAAGCAGCAATCAACATGGCACAATTCCAGTAATTCAATGACCACCACAATTCAAACACTTATATTAATGTTATATGCAAAAATAGGTGGCTAAACAGCCTTAAATACAACAGAACTGATGGCTTGGAATCTGATAGCTAAATTAAGTGCTATTGCTATACATTTACTAAGCAATTACTGTAACAGTTAGACTTTTACAAGTCCTGTTACAAATGTATAATATTTGAATTTAAAGGGCCCATATTACACTATTAATGTGTTGGAGCTGTGTTTTGTTTCACACACACATGTTTAACGCCCAAACCCTGCTGAGTTCTTCTGTCAAACAGAAGACACTCACAATCAACCTTGTGATGTCATGTGGTAATACAAGATGTGCGCCACTGTGTTTTTAAACCCCAATACACCTTCACAAGAATCATTTGGATGATTTCAACCCTGGAATTTCCATTTCTACTGAAAGGTAAAATGCAACTGTTAACTTAAAAAACTACTGCTGTTATGAAATCACAAGGTGGAACAGAGCATTCTGAGCTTTGGAGATGTAGACAGACTAATAATAAAGAATTATTCAAACATGTGTGAATGAAACAAAACACGACTTTCAACATATTCTAGCATGGCTTAAAGTCAAAGTCAAAGTGAACTTTATTGACAATTCCACCATGTAACAAAATTACACAGGAGGATCAAAATTGTGATTTCACCAAAAACTTAAATGTGCAGTTAAGAGCATGTTCATGAGATTATCCTGAGTGCGCTGATGAGCCCGATGGCCTGTGGGAAAAAGCTGTTCCATAGTGTAGACGTGTTGCACTGCTGCTGTGATAATGTTTGTCAGACAGTATGAGGGAGAACAGTTTGTGTGCTGGGTGGGTGGTGTCCTTGATGATATTGATGGCTGTCTTGCAGCAGCAGGATGTGTACAAGTCCTGAATGGCTGATTGGGGTGATCTGATTATCTTTCCTCGGTCCTCACCACCCTCTGTAAGGCCTTCTGGTCCTCAGCCAAACAGCTGAGAGGCTGCTGGTGAGGATGCTCTCAGCCGCACCTCTGTAGAAGGTGATGAGTGCAGAAGGGGGAAAGTCCACTCTCCTCATCCTGCGGAGGAAGTGTAGGCATTGCTGTGCTTTCTTGACCAGGGAGGAGGTGTTGTTCATCCATGTGAGGTCATTAGTGATCTGTACCTCCAGGAACTTGGTGCTTTTCACAGACTCCACAACACTGCTGTTGATGGTGAGCAGGGTGTGACACGTGTTTCCCTCTGAAGTCCACTGTTATTTCTTTTGCTTTGCTGACATTGAGTTGAAGATTGTTCAATCCACACCAGCTGATGAGTTGGTGGACCTCCTCTCATCGCTCGTAGGTCGTCGCTGATGAGGCCCACCACTGTTGTGTCATCTGCAAACTTGATGATGTGATTTGAAGTGAATCTGGCACAACACTCATGCATCATCAGTGTCACAAGAGTCAGTTTTGCATAATATGGGACCTTTAATTGTCAAACATTTGTCATCTCTTCTATTGTAATTAGTTATTATTATTTATTTTAGGTTTTGTAATTGTAATTGTAATTTATACATTGATTACAAACTCACTATATTTAATTCAGCAAACTCCCAACTGCACAGTCATGGCATTTTTCCCACTTCTTTCCAAACATCTCTAGGCAAAACACATAAAGCAGCTTTATGTTTGTGAAGCGTGATATAAACTCTTAAACAACTTGTGAATGGGCATCTTCAAAACCCAGAAAACCCCATGTCTTTGTCTACTCTATAAATAATGCACACCTCCACTTTTTAGCTTCTTTAGACTACAATGCAAGACACTAATGTAGACACAATAATTCATACTGATGAAATATGAAACAGGAACCAGGACAGTAAAGCTTTTAATTAGGGGCACTTTTTCTGCCATGCCATTGCTGCTTTGCTAAACAATAACAACAGGTTCTCTTTTGGCGAACTAAAATGGTTTGTTTTGTTGTAAAATATCACAACTCGTGGTATCTGTTGTCCTTTCTTACTGATGCTATAATGAAGCTAAATTTGAACTACAATTATGTCTAGCATCTAATGGGCCTGAAATACAAAAGTATGTTAGTCCCACTTGTTTTGAAGCTGTTTTTAAGAACTTTGAAGCTACACAGATGACCTGCTTTTAGTGCATGCATTTTCACTATTTTTACACTATAATAGGACTGTCACAATAACAAATTTTTGATATAGAGATATATTGCGATAAATGATAATACTGCAACTATTTTATGCCACTGATACAATTAAAATAAAGCCAGATAATGCAAATATAAATAAATATGCATTATTATTAAAAGGCATGACCTGCAACAAATAAATAACCGAATAATTAGCCATAGAAGTTACTTATTCAACCCCTACAGCTCAAATCTTAGCATATTACAAGAAAAATTATGAAAATCTATGAAAAAGTACCCAAGATTAATACTGAGCCCCAAAATATATTGTTCTAGATTTCATATTTTGAATGAAAAGTCAGTATAGTAATTATTATGATAGGCCTACACTATAAACATTGCAATTCGATGTATCAAACTTTAGCTTTCCTTGTTTGTATCTGACATGTCAAAACAATGTCAGCCTGGTCAACGCATTTAACAGACGTGTGGTGCTGTAGGCCAACTAACCCTGGCCATCAAGAAAAAGAACATCAAAAACTCTCTCTCTGCCTTTCTTTTCCTCGGTCAGCACCTGTCTGTGCACTCTGATGTCCAATCTATGGCAAAGACAAATCAAAAACACTCAGGTAAGAAAGTTGAAAGTGAGAAAAGTGACAAATGCTGGTGTTTCAGGCCAATGTAGACTGACAAAAAACAGACCATCTCTAGAGGTAACCCACGATCCATGTCTGAAATCTGCAAGCCCACTGAACAGCTCAAGACAACCGAATCAATCAGGAGTTCTCCATTTGAGGTCGGCAGACGCGCGCTGACCTGTGAATGGCACTTTAAAATAAGAGCTGAATGCCAGAGCAGCGGTGATCCTGCTGTCACTCCCATAATAAAACAGTGATGTCCACTTTCTTTTCTTTCCATCCTTGTTTACATAGGACTGCACTATACATAATAGAGCCCAAGTTTATTCGTGTAATAAGCCAATTCAAAAAGTTAACTGCAAATGTGCATGGCCTTCCATCAGGTATAATAAATGATCCTTTTGTAAAGCTCCAAATATGAATATACAATACAGTAATAGAAGCCCTTGTTTAACATCCATGGCTAATTTATGATCTATAAAACAGATTTATTCTTAAAGGTTTTGATGTGGTTTCTACATATCGACAAGTGTGAGTTTTTAAGCAAATATGTATGACTGATTCGATTCATTTTCTCCAAAGTATGATTTGTAATTGCAACAAATATCTCTACAAACTA
The DNA here is from genome assembly GCA_030686955.1 of Odontamblyopus rebecca. Taxonomy (NCBI): domain Eukaryota; kingdom Metazoa; phylum Chordata; class Actinopteri; order Gobiiformes; family Gobiidae; genus Odontamblyopus; species Odontamblyopus rebecca. The sequence goes on along the minus strand of CM060655.1, from coordinate 23,141,480 downwards.
AAAGAACTGTTTAGTCACATTTTGTTGTTTGTACCCTCTTCACAGTTACCTGACTGAAAGTACAAATATTGCAGAATGGCTCTAAATCTAGTAGTTTCCATTTCCTTTTTGACTTGTAAATGTGCCTAAAGGTGCACTGAATTTTTTGTTTGGGGGTTCGTCATCTCCTTGTTTCTATGAATATCTCATTGCTCTGCCTGGAATATTCCACAGTATGACATTAAATAGTTCTACCTTACATGTATTCAATTACAGGTGGTTTTATAGCTCACAAAGAGCTAGAAAAACAGGCATTCTGATTGTGAGCGGGGTTGCCTTCTCACAGATCTGACCTGTGATGTGGAATGTTTGAGCTCCATGAAGATATAAAGGTTTAATACCATAATGTGAAACAGGAATAACATCTCCATGGATAAAAGCATTTGACGGATCCTCTACCAAAAAAGTTACAAAGTGCACCTTTAAAGATATACTGAAAGATGTGCAAAAATAGTGCTTTGTTTATGTTTATGCATCTTTGTTAAGTTATTGTAGATAAAATTTTAATTATTAATGATTTCACAATATACTCTTTCATGACTACAGGTGTCTCCAATGAAGCTTGTGTCCTTGTTTTGTATTTGCCCTTTCTTTATTCGGGAGATCTTTTAATGAGTCCGTGGAGGTTTCTTCATCTCACCCAAGGGTTTTTATTTTCACATCCTTTTATCACATCAGTGCAGGGATAAACAGTGCTCTGAAAATGTGCGGAAATTGCGCATTTTGTAGTTTAGTTTTACAGGTTACAAAACTGCCTCTGGAAAAGCTCTACAATGTTTTTGTAGGTCTTTTAACAGTTTTTATTCTTGTATGTTCTCTACAACACTTCACACATCAATAACTGAGATGGTGCAATGAATGGGAGAAAGCACTGGTGAGCATTGACGGTGATGACGCACAGAGCCCACTGTAACCCTCTATGATTGGTAACACTTAAAAGCAACGAGCAGAACAAACAGTAAGAGCTGTATTTAGCTTTAGCATGAGCTTCCTCAGTTTGAATGCCCCCATCCCTATAAGAGTGGGATGGACTTAAAGCTGTTTGCCCCTGATAAATAACGTTAAATAGGAATGTCATGACTTGTTTGCCAGATAACACCCCGAATGGAGTCTGATTGGACTGTGAAATGTGCCCAAAGGCCTGGCTGGCTTGTGCACCAACAGAGGCACTGAGTCTGAACCATGGTAGCCTCCCACTATACTTTGCGTACCCAAGTCATTGTACAGGCGTAAACATGGAGTCTCTGCCTGGGAATGTCAGCACAGACTACTTTCTATGGCGGGACCACCACAGAAATACAGTGGCGGGCCGTGCATTTCACACCTAGGCCTTCAGTAGTGCTACGTCTGAATCGATCCACTTATCAATAACTATTTTATGGCTATAAAAACAATCTTATTATGCAGAAATGCAGTATAAAGGGCCGTTGCATCGCAGATAGATAACGCGTGTAGCCACAATAAATGCCTTTACTGAAGAAACAAACCCAGGGTGCAGGGATGTGCACAGGAATTTTGAGGGGCAGTTGCTCTGACATAAAGAAAGAGCGCACCGCACCAAACTTGAATGAACCTTAATAAAACTTAGCAAGTTGGCACAATCTAGATACATTGATACGTAAAACCAATTTACCCATATGGGCCTCAGCACATCGCTCAGGGGTAGAAATATATGTTGAACACGTCTTCCTCACTCATGGTCCGAAAACCTTCCCATAAAGCACTGCGGCCAAGTATATGTAGTGTGCCGCGCACCCCGCACCTCCTCCCGTACCGTGCGCGCCGCATCTCCTCTTGTACGGCGTGGACACCACGCGTGGATCATGTCTTGTCGCATATGCTGCGTGGACCGCGCTTCCTCCTGTGCACCTCTAAACCAGCCAACAGCTGCGTTCAGCGGCCTTGTAGAGTTCGTCGTATCGGCTTCTCTCTCACTCAACAGTATCAGAGGCAAATAACACGCGCTCCCAGCAATACAATTTGCTGTGTTCCTCAGAGCCTGTGAGCCAGGGGTACCGCTCGTAGTTAGTGGACTGAAAGTGACGGACAAATCCTTTTCCCAGTTGTGACAGGCTTGCCCGACCTTTCTTAACAATGTCCAGCTTTTCTTGAAAAGTCATTCTTGAAAATGGCTTTGACAATAAATCTGCAACCAAATCAATTTCTTCTCCTCCTTCAGCCATTGTGGGTTGAAAAAACAGCTATTAAATCAACACAACTATATTTCTGTCCGTGTAGCTCGCTACAGATGCAGTTTGCTAGCTCCGGCTAGTTCGCTCTCTGACGAGCCAATCAAAGGGTGTGAATACGCTGATGTTACCGTAGGCCTGCTAGAAGGCCTTGGTGTCGCCAACTCAAAATTTGATTGGTTGAAGCAATAGTTTCATCGACACTTATTTTTTAACTAGAGGGCCCGCAGAACTGATTGTGAAGGCCTCCAGGCAGATTTCTTTGACGTTGTCCCTGCCTGGCAACAAATGGTGGCTGAAATGTGATTAGTTAAACGCTTTAATATGAAAATACATGTCTGGAAGCAGCACAACCATGTTAAAGGCTATGAAGGGAAGGACAGACCATTTGGAATTATTTAATAAGTTTTCATGGACAAAATATAATTAACATCAGTCTGTGATTCAGATATTTTTTTTAGGCCAGCAGAGAAGGCCTTGCAGGCCCTGACGGCCCACCACTGCTTTCTAATATTTGATATATTTTAAGTAAATGATCTGGACTTTATTTCTGTTTCAAGTGTTTTTTTTTGTTTTTGTTTTTTTATCTAAGCAGAAACTAATAAACACAAGAGGAAAAGGCTGTTTTCCTCAACACTATTACTACTCTGCATAATTAAACTCAACTTTACAACCACATCAGCCCATTTGAGATTAGAATGTGTCTAATGCAGCATTGCGCACATTTGCTTACAACTTACAGAAAAGAAACTTAAAGTCACATGGCTAAAGTGCTGAAAAAAACAGTTATTTCCTTGGTTGGTTGATGTTTTCAGAGATCATTCGTGTGCAGGTCATACATGTGCAGGTCGTACGTGTGCAGGTCGGACATGTGCAGATCGTACGTGTGCAGGTCATACGTGTACAAATCGGACGTTTGCAGGTCGTACATGTGCAGATCGTACGTGTGCAGGTCATACGTGTGCAGGTCATATGTGTACAAATCATACGTGTGCAGGTCGTACACGTGCAGGTCATACGTCTGCAGGTCGTACATGTGCAGATCGTATGTGTACAGGTCATATGTGTACAAATCGTATGCGTGCAGGTCGTACATGTGCAGGTCGTACGTGTGCAGGTTTAGTGCAGGTCTTTATTTAAGTCATTTCACTCACTTTATTTATGTTGGTCACTTTATTTATTTACTGTTGTGATGAAAAGACTGAAAAGTGTTTGTCTTTTGGACCCATGCGCACTCAACTGTTGCAGTAACCGGAATACTGCGTATACATGCACCGGGATACTCAAAAAATCTGATCATACCCAGGATACTGATGTGCATGTAAACACGCTCTGTGACTGGTATAGTGATCTCCAAGGAGGTGTGCCATAGCCAAGACGTGGGATAAATAAGTATAATGCCATGTCCATGGAGAGAAGCAGGTGACAAATCCTCCACCAGAAAAGTTGCACAGTGCACCTTTAAATGTCTTTACTTCTCCCATGAACATGCTCTTGGAGAATGTTAAGACACTAGCAACACACTGGCTTAAAGGCTGTCTTTTATGAACTATAGTCACTATTTCTCAATGAGATAATCTTGGATGTGCACTTCAAATGCACCTTACCCTCAAGCTGTGATCCACCAAACCACTTAGATTACTCAGATGAGTAAACATCAACTGCAGCACCTGCTCTCCAGCCTTTTGACTTACTCAGCGTCTTCTGTTTTTAAATTAGGTCTTTTTCAAAGCGCGAAAGCCAATGGATATTTGATGTTTCTTTTTTGTTGTTTAAATCATACCAGCTTTATATTTTAGCTGGAGAATTGCTGCAGATGACACATTAATGGCCAGCATCTCGCCGTTTGGCCCAGACTATAAAGAGGGAGGTGGCAAAGTAGCCAGCTGCTTCTGAGGAGTCGGACCACCTCAGGCTGTTTTTGCTCTGAGTCAGTTAAGGTTTTTATGGAACCAAGGTTAATGACATTTCAAAAGAAAAAGTGGTTCCCATCAAACCTGTTTTGTGGTTGTGGAAGCAGTCAATTTATACGTAAATATGAGCAATTATGCAGTTGAAGATGGCCATTCCTTCATGATTTTGACATGGGCACACTCATAATTTCTGCAGAACTGTTGCACAGCTAGGAGACTATCCTGCCTCACACGACACTGTCCTGGGTTTAACTTCTGGACACTTTTGGGCCTTTCAGTTTCTCCCCATGTCGGGGGTTTCTCCAGGCTCTGTTATTATAATTTGATATATTATAATTCTTATTATTTAAATTTGTATTTAAACATTATGAGTGTCAGCATAATGATGTTGCCTTATGTTATGGAAAGCATAGGTTGCAAAAAAGTATACACTAAACAAAGGGGAACTATGCTTATCTTTGCCTTTATGCATTTATAATTATTCCAAAAGTCTGCATAAAAAGTGAGAGTTATCAGGGCTGAGCAGATGTCCTGGTGCAGCACATATAGCAGGGTCTGGCACTCGGGTGAGGGAGGAGGGGGGACAGTGATGGCAGCCTGTGGCCTCTGTACAAAGCAGCGCCAGAGGCCCTGTCACATTTTATGTTCTGTCAGCAGATCCCAAAGCTTTATATGAAAGAGAAGATAACATAACTCAAGTCTCAGATGTAACTTCTGAGCTGAGACTAAAGAGGGGAGTTTGTAGGTGAATAGTTTAGGTTTTATATACAGTGTAAGTGCATAAGAGGAAAACCTTTCTGTTGTCAAGTTTGATCACTGTTTATCCAGGCGCCATCAGAAAAGTCAATAAAAAGTTACTGTTCTTTCTTCCATGACAGGCAAAGGCATATCTGTCAATACCCACAGTGGTACTGCTTTGTGGTTTTGGAAATACGGAATAACAACCACACCTATCAGGACATCTCTGGCTACACAATTTGTACTGAACTGTACTGTAGGAAATGTGATACATTGGATTTTTATGCACTATATGGGACCTATGCTTAATTACAGTAAACCAAATATAATTCAGATCAGCAAAAAGGATGCTTCCCCCCACTACTGTACCATGCAGCATACAAACTATAAAAAGTTCCACCAACTGTTCTCCACACTCCACCTCCTCATGAGATTTCCTTGGGCAAACACAATTCAAAGTGTGAGCTTCATTTTATACAACATACATTATCACTGAAATTTCACATTATATGAAAGTCTGGTTAACACATGCTTTTCTATTTATACTCAGAACATTTGCATTTGGAGCCATTTTTGAATATTTGATGGTGTGCGGTTGTGTAGAGAATCAGACAGTCAGGGAGATGCACTGCTCCAGGCACCAACCGCTACACATTGTGACTGGATTCAGCACTGCGCGCTCACTATAAATCATTTAATAAAGTCGGAGTGAAGAATTAGACCAGAGCTGTGTGGAGATTGCAGAGGGCTTAATATTTGGATGTGTGATAAAGGTGATGTTTAAAGTGGAAAAGGTCATTTTTTTTGTGTTGACAGATAAAAATCAATGAACAAATGTGTGCGAAGAGAGGCAAAACATTAAACAACCAGACCTTCTCGCTCAACTGACTGCAAACGGGGTGGTGAAAGATTTTAGTCTTTTTGAGTCTTTTTTGTAAAGGCCTACAACAAAAATGCCATTTTAATACTGAGTCCCATGTTGGCCAAAAATGTTCAATATAAATGTGTTTTAACCTGCTTATATATTAGAATCTTTTTCCTCCTTTTATCATTCAAATAGTTCGAAAGATAAGTGTCTGAAATTTCCAAGCTGGTCCATCATTATTTCAAATGCCCTTTAAACCTAAATGTGGTGTTTGCACCCCAAAAGTAACATAATGCTTTCTCATACTTTGTCCACTAGATACCATAATCAGGAGATATACTGTGAATCAGCTCAGTGGTCATTATATCATAGCTAATATCTGCATACTTTTTTCATGCTTTTATGCTTGTAGACTTGTATACATTTTGAGAATTTACTCGCAGAGCTGTCAACATCTCACTGTGGTTCCTTAGTAAAGTTATTGCAGAGGTGCAAATGCAAGGAACAGCATGATAAAAGTGAAAAAATGCATAGCACACTCAGATGGCCGATGGCTTTTTTTATTTTTAAATTACGTTTCGGAAAAAAAAGTCTTCGTTGAATATTTTTCTTGCTTTGGACCACAGTATTATACTTGTATTTGGTACTGTGGTCCAAAGCAAGAAAAATATCTGACGAAGGCTTTTTTTTCCGGCGAAATGTAATTACTCCTCAGCAAAAAAGCCTGTAGTGTATGTTTGTGACAACATATGTAGGCGAGGGATGATTTAAAACAGAATCCATATCTCGCTCCTGGTTCACTTCTATACTTAAAAATGGTCTATAAAAATGTGAATAAATAATAATAATAATAATACATCATACTTATGTAGTGCTTTTTTGAATACTCAAAGATGCTTTGCAAACAAATAGGAAGTGACACTGTAAATTGATGTGGATCAGTTTACTTGAATAATCAACAGTAAAGGGATAAAAAGGTGTTTAACTGTCCAGTGTTGATATTATGCACATCACATACCGGTATGTCCAATAATTTATATGAATATATTCATCTTTAAAAAAAAACTGTTAAAAGCTGTCCATATTTTCACCATATTTTCTTCGTGCACTGCATTGTACTGCATTAGATATAGTGTGTTTCATTGTGGTTACTGCTTTTGTGATGGATTCTCTTGCCCAAATCAAGGATCTCTATAGACCGATCAGAGTGAAACACTGTTTTTCCAGCCAAAATAAGCTAACTGACAAAGTGAGGTAACACATTTCATGTCTTTTCAACAGGTGCTGTTCATCACCCTTGTATAAAGTCACCATAAATACTACACTCTTTTCTCATTTTTTTTTGAAAAAAAACACTTAAATACAAAAATGTTTTGGACCCATGCACACTCAACTGTTGCAGAAACCGGGATACTGCGTATACATGCACCATGACCAAACCGGGATATTCAAAAAACCCAATCATACCCGGGATACTGATGTGCATGTAAATGCGCTCATTGAGGGATATAGTGATCTCCAAGGAGCCATAGTCGAGACGTAGGACAGTGGGGCCGCAACTCAGAGCCAGCGGCTCCTTACGCTACACACAGCAACCTACATTCAGTTTGTTGATTAAAAATGAATGTGATCGACGAAATTCTTAATCAGTTATCGATTAGTCGAGTACTCATGCCCATCCCTAATACTTAGTGTAATGCAGATGTTTGTATTGTAATCTTCACTATATGTTTATGTAGCACATTTGAAAAAAATATATTGGCTGTGTTAATATTTTTGGTATATGCTTGCAAGCCACCAAGTAAAGGCCGCATGCGGCTCGCAAGCGGCGCAATGAGTATCACTGGTTTAGGGTTTAATCAAAACGTGTTATTAAATGCAGTTTGAATCATGTCTAAGTATTGTGTGACACTGATTCACAGTGCACCCAAGCTCAGGTCCTCCAACTTATGGAACAGGAGGTTTTCCATGAACTCAACAAGACAGAATGAGCTAATTAAACTAGAACTAATTAAAAAATCAGGGTTTCTTAAGACTAATCCTTCATATGACCGTTACTTAAATTAATGAAAATACAAATCAGCATCCATAATAATCAGGGCTCTACACAAACTTTTTTTTCAGGAGCACATATGCCCCTAAGTTAAAATTTTTAGGAGCACAGAAAAAAAATGGGGGCACAAGTAGGTTTTCATTTTTAACGTTTATTTCAGTGCAGAATTAGAATTTTATACAAAAAAAGAAAAAGAATTATGACTGTACTTTTCCTGCATGATCACAATGTTTTTATAAATCTATCTCCATTTTATTTATTATATTATATTATTTTTGGACCCTCACCCACAGTTTGAGAACCTCTTCTTCAAGAGAACTTCCACTGGCACTTTACACAAAACTGCTTCGAAGTGTAAAAAGTGTGTAGGTTTTTAAACCTGTATTTTCAAATTCCTAACTGGAGTTAGATTTTCTTACTGGTTTTACAGTGGTATTTAGTCTCTGCACATTTACTAAACCAAACACACATTGTGACAGATTTATTTGGCATTTTCTTAGGCAAACTTCAGCCCACATGTCGCCTGCTCTGTGCCATAGCTCTGCTCTGTGTGGACACAAATTAGTTTTTGCTTCACGTTTCGTCCTGCTCTTCTAATCAGCGCTCATAGAGGGGGAGCCTCTGTGAGCTCAAGGTGGGGAGGAGAGCGTGAAAAGGCGAGGAGCAGCACACTGATGGGAGGCGGGTGGACAGGTGGGATGTTTAACCTGCTCTGTGATGCACGCTGGTACACAAGGGTGCACACTGTGGTGGACAAGCCGCACGCTGGGGGTGCCGCACAGTGTCCATGAATCTGTGTATCATTTGTTCATTCGTTTATCAATATAAAACCAAAAATAAGAAAACTAAAAAAACAACAGTTTTTTTTCATTATTTGTCTCCAAAACCAAAATGGAAAAAAACGGATAACGATTCGTTTTTTCAGTTTTTGATTTTGTGTTTAAATGAAAAATGGAAAAAAACGGATAACAGCCGTTTCCGTTTTGTCCAATTTTGATCCTTGAGCAAGTTGCGGTTTACACATGGTTTAGACCTGGTTTAATGCACGTTTAGTCCTGATTTTAGATCTGGTTTAGACCTTGTTTAGACCTGGTGTAGACTGGTTGTTAGTTCGGGTTTAGAGGTGCACAGAAGGAACCGCACGCAGCGTACGCGACAAGACACGGTCCACGGGAGAAGATGTGGTGTGTGTGGCGTACGGGAGGAGATGCGGTGTGTGTGGCGTACAAGAGGAGATGCGGAGTACGGGAGGAGATGCGGAGTACGGGAGGAGATGCAGAGTACAGGAGAAGATGCGATGTGCGTGGCGTATGGGAGGAGATGCGGAGTGTGAGGCATAGAGGAGGAGGCATAGGCCCTACACGGTCTAGGCCAGTGGATTCACACAGCATACCCATCTATATGTATACCAAAACTGGAAAAAGACATCTGCTACACACGGTTATCATTTTTAAGTCTGCTTCACGATGACGAATCTGCGTTTTCCGTCCGTTTTCCACAGAGAATCATTGGCCCTGCTTACAGCTTGCACTTACCTTATGTACTGATGACAGGACAGCAGTTTGTCTTTTATGCCAGAGTTGGTGTTGAATACAGAATCTTCTCACCAACATTTCCGAACTGTCGCAGCGTGTTAGAAATGTCAGTCTGTTCTACCCTTGCTTTATTGTTACCTCATTGTGAAGCGTCTTTGTGTTACCGTGAAAAGCGCTATATAAAACCGATGTATTATTATTATTATTATTATTATTAGAAATCTCAGCCTGCATTTTTCCATCCTCAAAAAGCTGTTTAATCATATGATAACGATCCTCAAGTCCAGCTGCCATTAGGTTTGTTTTGCGCACTCATGATATACGTGTGTGTCTACGCTCCGAGTAAAGCTTAATCTCCGGTTTACGCAACTTGCTCAAGGATCAAAATTGGACTAAACAGGAAACCCATTTTTCAGTTAACCATGAAATCAAAAACTGAAAAAAACAAATTGTTATCCGTTTTTTTCACTTTGGTTTTGGAGACAAATAATGAAAAAAAAAACAGTTGTTTTTTCGAATGATACACGGATTTCCATGGGCTCCAGTGCACAGGTGCACACCGGTGAGTGGTGGGACAGGTGTGGGTTCTGCTGCGGAGCGCACTCAACGTTTAAGGTGGGCGTGGGTGTTTTGAAGCGGAGTTTGTTCTTATGAGTGATATCGGCGCACACGCGGAGCTCGTATGCTGGAGTCGGGCACGGTCGGAGGTGTCGTGCCCAGGCACGGTTCAGTTGCACTTGCGTTGGGCATGTGTGCCATGCTTTAGGGGCGATCCACGCTTGGGCACGATTCTAAAGTCCTAGTGTGGGTGCGCCCTTAATGTTTGATATAGGTAGAACGTTTAACTCGTCATGTTGAGTCTGTGCGCAGTTCTCCTTATTGTCGCTGCAGAAGCACTCGCACTGGTGCACCTGTTTTGTTTTCCTCGTTCGCACAATGAAATATTTGCTCGCAAATGCAAGTGAAATGGGCGTACTGTAGAGCCCTGATAATAATAATTATGATTGACTGATTTTTGACTATCTTCTTTCTTAAAAGTTAAATCTAGAAAGATCAGACTTAGTCAGATTGTTTTCCATCACGAATAAGCTCTCTGTAATTTGTCCATGACAAACAGATTTTCTTTTATGAATTTTTCAAAATAAAACATTTAGAGGACGCTAGAGAACCTTTTTTTTAGATAGATGCTTGTTTTGCATCATTGTGTCTAGCTCACAAATCTGCACCCATGCTTTATTGGGTTCATTCCAATCAAAAGTTCACACATGCTTAAAAACAATGAATAGTGCTTATTAGCAACTATACAACTTCAACCTGACAAATCTGACTCTGGCCCTCCATGTGTGTACTTCATATCATATATAAACATGTATTGTATTTGCCCACTTCAAGCCTGTCTGCTTATGCGCTAGAAGGTTGAGTGATTTAAGTGCCAGCAAATAAAATACTTTTACTACCTCTTCATTTCATGCGTATGATTTTAGGTTTTCACCATAGTGATTTACATCTCAACTGGACTATAAAACACCTCAATATTAAAAGAGGCAGGTCTCACAGAACAGACCAAGGCACATGGATCAACGCCCTGGTGATGGAAAATGACCGTACAGTTTATCACTATGGGTTTGAAAATATTCCTATAGAAACAGCATGGCACCCTTGCATATCCAAGTAATAGCCATATGCTTGTTGTTTATCAAGGTGAACTATACAATTTATGCATAAATGAGTGCACACAGTATGTACTATATGTGTATTTGACTTCTCTGTGGAGACCTTGGTCAAGAAATCCTTTCAAACTATTTGGTAAAAGCATCGCTGAAGTATTTGTACAAATTGTCCATGGAACTAGTTTTGTTCCAACACAAAACATACTGACAAAAGCTGTTTGTGTTTAGAGCAGATTTAATATTAGAGCTGGAGTGCGGGAGACATAGAAGTGATTTCAGTGTATTTTTCACTGCAAGACAAATGGAGAATATGTTAGATTTGGTCAGAAGAACAAACCTGACAAGAATCTAACAAGTGTTTGTAGCCCTTTACACACATCCACACACACATACAGAGGGATCTACAGTCTCTGACAATGTGCGCACAACTATTGTTTTCTTTTTTAGGGTACATTATTTGATCCTAAATTGTGTCCGTTTTAACCCTTCTAGTCCACTTCATTTCTATATTGCACATTTACAAAAAAGACCGTTTATAAGGGCTGCACACAGTGAAATAAAATCAACAATTTCACACAATAAAAATATAATTAAACAGCAATAGAATATGACATAAATTAGTGCAATAATAAAATATATTGCATAATAAAATACGCAAATAGCAGCATAAATACATAACATTTAAATAAACGTATGTTTGAGTAGTTGGCTACTACGCTGTTGGATCTTGAGAGTAAGAAAGATTTTAAAAATAACAAGGCACGTATGAGGATGAATGTTCCTGTGTCACTGTTGACTATTCCCTGCATGATTTCAAAAGCCTCTTTGATTTAATGTTTACACCAGTTAATCTGATTTTTTTGTCAGTGAGGTTACCCTTGGGTCGGTCTTTCTTTTACTGCAAAATATAATTTTGTATTTATTAAAGCATTATTTCTTAACAATATTTTCACATCTGCTCAAAACATATGCACCAAACGTGTGCATGCAAGAGAATAGATTGTGACTAAATTCAAGGCTGTGCTGTGAAAAATGGAGCGTTAAACAAAAGGAGCACATTTTGTACATTATTAATGTGGTCGTGCACAGTAGGAATCAAGAGGATTTAAGAACAGTGTCCCTTAAGTGTCATTTTCTCTGGCCCTGAGCAGCTCGGCCTCTCTGTCACAGCTGTGAGGCTCATAATGTATTACACAGAGGCTGCAGGAGAACAAGTAAAAAAGGATAAGGTTCATAAAAAGAAGTATGGAGTCAATCAGAGACATAACAGCAGCTAAGGTAGCAACAATGTGGGACAATTAGTAGGAGACAATTCATAATCCATGAATGATTATCACATAAAGTAAATGAACTATATAAGGATCATAATGTCAGTTACATTCAGCCATGGGTAAAACAAATTTGTTTTGTCCAGGAGATATTTTAATTTAATAAAGTGTTGCACATTATCCCTGCCAATGCCATAGTATATTTTTCACTGCAAGCCACATTTTTTCAAAGAGGTCTTGGAGCAGACTTACTTCTAGACACAGTGAAGCTAGTCCTTTTGGTGTAAAATTAAAATCACGATCAATGAGTGAAGGCCTTTTCCAAATTAAAAGACGACATCGTCCAGACTGCAAGCGACAGGATAAAGCTGGCAGACTATAATGATAATGAACCACACAAGGACCACAGTAACACACAGGAACTCTTTCATATGCACAGCAAGAGCAGTGTGTACTACAGCTCTGAGGCCTTTGAAACAGAGCCTGAGCCACTGCACTGCCAGATCTCAATTATAGTTTGCTTTGATGAATTCGGATTCAGGGACAGTAATTCACCTCTGCTTGTCTGGTTTCACCCAGTAATCCGTCTCAGCCTTCCCAAATGATAAACCACAATCAGACCGATGATGAAGGCAAAGCAGGTGAGATTAAAATACATTCCCATTTGGACAAGTCAGGTAAAAGGGTAACTAAGGTGAATTTATTTCACATGACGGGGGAATGGACAGTTCTCACCTTGTAAACCTGCAGGATCCTTACTTTTAAAATTCAGTCACATGCAAACTTCATGAAATTTACAAGACTGGGTATATGGCCCCAGACCATGCAGAGGAGAGAGTGGCTCAAGGAAAGAAATGCACCTTACCGACAACTGAATAAAAGTTCCTGGCTAGTTGGTAAAAATAATAAAATGAATACAATACATAGATCTGGACTTAAATGTACAATGCCTTAGTTCAGAGACCAATGCTACTCTTTCTAGTTCTGTGATCTCCAACATGGCAAGTTAATAACTGTAAGGATCAAACTGAGGTGTTTTAATTATTAAACTGAAAATCCAGCACACTTACTTAGCTAATGTAATGTCTCTGCAAACAACAAAATACTAAAATGGCTAATCTTGTATTTTAGACATCTACAATCATGTTCTAAGACATTTTGTAATTGAGCAGTTCATATAACTGTCTTATAGTATCCAGATCAACAAGGATGCCTCAGAAATCCTTTGTTGGTTAGTAATTATCTAAATGATTCAGCTATTCTGAACTGCTTTCAAGTTATATGACAATACAACCAACAAAGCCACAAAGTCAAATACAAAACATTCCTGGTAGTAGTAATATATAGAACAGAAAAGCTACTAGGATAATAAGTTTGTGCTGACATGAAACAGTTGAAAAATCTGTTTGGAGTTTTAAACCCAAGGCAGTGAAAACACTTTGTGCATAATGGTCTGGGTGTGTCCGAGGCACACATCCTTCTCTTAGTGTCATTAATTATAAATAAGAAAGAGCACAGACAAATGAGACAACAGAAAAGCTGCTGACAAATGGTACAGTGGCACAGGCAGCACACTGTCTGTATGGAACTGTTAAGTGGATAGTAAGTGTTTGACTGTTCGGGCTTGGACAATAGACAGACTATATAATTCGGTTATGGGCAAAAAGTGCCAGTTAATGGGGTAGGGTGAGTTTGAGATGAGATGTTCACGGCGCACTGTAATGCTCTTAGAAGGCTTTGTACAGAGATCTCTGACTACAAAATAATGGATATAAAATGTTTTCTGATGGAAGCTTACATAATCATGGAATAATAAGGTGAACTTTGAAAATTTTCTCGTACGTTGTCACCATGGAAATGTTATAGATAGCTTGACCTAAAATGTTTCACAGTATGGGATTAAATGTATGTATTTCCATGGAGACAAGCATTATATAGTCCAAGTTACAAGTCGGATTTGTGGGGAAGCAAGCCCACTCACAGTAAAACCCCTCACATACAAAATGTTTCATTTTTAAACAATTTTTAAACATGCAACAAACAGCAAAGACCACAGACACAAAGAGAATCATATGAGATCCAGGAGGATCTACTCTCACCTTTTTACATTAAAACAATACCTCAAAATGGATCCGTAGTGCTGTTTTGTGGGACTGGATGTCATTATTTGCAGGGACACATCCCAACGGATAATATGGGTGAGAATGCTGCAGTTTAAATTTACAATTTTACTAGAGGTGAGTAATAAAATCACCAAATGATTTTCGTCATTTCCTGAGTTCATGTATCTTGTGCTGATGCTCTGTTTTATTGGCTGGAGAAGTGGCGCTGATGTTTTGTGGTTATGGCAGAGGATCTCAGAGAGAAGAGCGGCAGATTAAAAATCACATCTCCCTGAAGTCAGGGAGAAGCAAATTGGGCCTAAATCAGGAAAAGTAAATGTAAGATAAGTATAATGCCATTCAGTGGAACATTAGCAATGACATCTCCATGGGGTCAAGTAAGTAAGAGACCCATCCATTTTCTTCCGCTTTTCTTCCGGATTATGGGGGTAGCAGTCTAAGCAGGGACTCCCAGACTTCCTTCACCCCGGACATTTCCTCCAGCTCCTCCAGAGGACCCCGAGGCGTTCCCCAGCCAGCCGAGAGACATATTCCCTCCAGCATGTCCTGGGTCTTCCACGGGGCTTCTTTCCAGTGAGACATGCCCGGAACACCTCCCGAGGAAGGCGTCCAGGAGGCATCCAGAACAGATGCCCGAGCCACCTCAGCTGGCTCCTCTCAATGTGGAGGAGCAGCGTCTCTACTCTGAGATACTCTCGTGTGGCAGAGCTCCTCCCCCAATCTCTAAGGGAATGCCCAGCCACTCTGCTGAGGAAACTCATTTCAACCACTTGTGTCTGCGATCTCGTTCTTTCTGTCATTACTCAAAGCTCATGACCATAGGTAGTAGTAGCAGATCCATCACCAGAAAAATTTATTCAAAATTAAATTTAAAATAACTAGTTTTTGATATGCAATATTTACTCATTTCCAGGATCTAAAACACAGGTGCAATTGCCAGTCTTTGCTCCCCATACTGTAAATGCTGATCAGCTGGATGAATATTTAGTGATAAATCCCATATGAACACTGTTCATTGATCATATAAAACATCGTGACCAAGTTACTTTCAGGTTATTCAGCAAATCAACTATTTCTTTTCTATACTCCATTTTATAAGTTGAAGTATCATGAAAACACCAAAATGTTCAAGTGTAAGAGGAGTTTATGATGGCCTGACTGGAGAGGGAGATCCTAAAACCTGCAGTTCTCCTCTGCAGTGATCAGTATTTATCAACAGAGCTTCTGACTATGTTTAACCAGCAGACACGTGACTCTAGCTCTTATGGAAAATGTGCATAGGTGGTATGGGGAACAAGAAGGCATTTGAAACTATTCCCTAATAGCTGCTTCAATTAGTAACTGGGATATAAATATATTGAGAGCAAATAGTATATATTTAGTTTAGCCGAAAGCCAGAGTCATTTTGGGGAGAGAACCGCTTACAAAACTAAACAAGAGGGGCTTTTGGGATCGGCAAAGCAAACAGCAGAGAAATGAAGACTCCAACTGATTTCTGCAGCGCAACTTTTACAATGAGACAAACTTTTCCACTGTGTCTGTGACAAAGTGAAGAGGCTTTCACTGAGAATTCACACCTGTCTTCCAACTGGCACGACTGAATACATGCACATTATTTTTTCTATTTAACAGATACTTCAAAATGTATTCTAATGGGATTTTATCTGACAGACATTACAGATATGATAAGATTTGCAAAGTATGTTTTAAAAATCAAAATTGAGTTCACAGATATTTGAAAATTTCAGCAGCATAACCAACAGAGGCACACTGAGAGATAATTCACATGTTTTTCAGTTTTTCTATGAAGTAGTTCTCTAAAAACACACAGTAAATCTTAACTGCACAGAGACAGACGCTCTATGTCGAGATGTTTTCCCAGTTTTGCAATAACACAGAAATAGTTGATATCTAAAAGGTACATTGTGTAACTTTTCTGGTAGATGGTCCGCCACGTGCTTTTCTTCATGGAGATGTTATTACTTTGTCTGAAATTTTTCACAGTATGGCATTAAACCTTCCTATCATCATGGAGTTGCAGTCAGAATGCGTTCTAGTTATTTTTGATCAATAATACCACCTGTAATTTAATAAATGTAAGGTAGATCTGTTTAATGTTATGAAGCATTCCAGGCAGAGCAATGACATATCCATAGAAACATGAAGGTGACGGACCCACAATCAAAAAGTCACACGTGCCCCTTGAAATGTACAGACAAAGTGTAAAGTGAATCACTGTATTTTAGAAAGCAAATTGTATGAAAGCAGTGACAAGTTTTTAAGTTCCCGTTCTTTTTAGCACAGTTTCCTTTAGTTTTCACAGGCATTCCTTAGTACTTTGAGCCAAAAAACAAATTTTTCTTCTGCCTCTCTGTTGCTAAATCCTCTTTCTTCTCTAATCCTGCAAATTACCACCAGTAGAAAGCAAAACACGTCATTGATCGATTTACATATTATGACTTGTCAAGGGACGATCTTCAACAATTATAGGCTTTTTGCTAATTTATTCTCTTCGTGCTGATTCTGCCCTCTAGAGTCAGAATAATTAATTGTTGTCATTACTAAACATTCTCCAGTGCATTTATAGGCTTGTACTTCAATAAGTTCTTGATTTATCAGACTTACCACTCAGAATGTCCCCTGCTTTGTGTCTGTTCCACGGGCTGTATATGCTAACAAATGAATCAGACTTGTAATAAATTTAGTAGTGTATAGAAAGAGCACATTGGTATTCATTTCATTTTTATGTTGTGAAGAATGCTAAAGCTCCTTTACTTTATCCACTTTCTATCTATCTGATATATTTCCTTATCTTTGCACATGAAATTACACACAAACCTTAAAGGGCCTGTATTATGATATTTTCTGATCTATGTTTTAATGTTATTTCCTCATCACAAACATACCTGGAATTGTGTTTAGTTTCATTCACACATGTTTAACACACAAGCCTGTATATTTAGGTTGAGTTCTTCTCTCAAACAGAAAACACTTGTTTTGTAATGTCTTGCGATGTCATGTGGCAATACACCAAGCTCTCCCCTCTGTTTTAACCTTCTCTAGAATCATTTGGATAATTTCAGCCCTGGAATTGCCAATCTTTACTGAACTAAAGATAGAAGGTAGCTGTTAACTTGAAAACTACCACTAAATAACATCACAAGGTGGAACAGGTGGACTCCTAATAAAGGGTTATTCAAACATGTGCATGAAACAACACACAACTTTAAGATTGTTTTTAGGAGATAACATTATAACATGGATTAAAGTTCTTTTTTTGCACAATACAGGACCTTTAAGCCACCAAGGTCAAAGTCTAATTAGCATTTAATTCTGTCAGGA
Source organism: Odontamblyopus rebecca (assembly GCA_030686955.1). NCBI lineage: Eukaryota > Metazoa > Chordata > Actinopteri > Gobiiformes > Gobiidae > Odontamblyopus > Odontamblyopus rebecca. The sequence goes on along the minus strand of CM060655.1, from coordinate 23,123,745 downwards.
GGAAAGCAAGAAATAGCAGAAAAACATAGGTTAACAAATGACCTTGAAGCACAAACTGTAGGCTATGTCAATGATAAAGTACAGTATAAAGCAATTGTTTGTTGTAGTAGCTAGCTCAGATGTTTTAGATGATCTGGTCCCTTTGAATTTTTGCTTTGCATAATTGTTGTAACAGACTTTGAAATAATTTTGAGCTATTTATACATTAAAAAAATGGAGTTAATATGATTAACTGAGGTTTAGACGCTGGACCACGCCTCAACCTCCTCTCCAGCCAAACACAGTTTATCTCAACCATGCCTTCAATTACCCAGAAGCCCTATATATATGGCCTATGATGACAACACTGTCCATGTCAACTCTCTCAACCCCCTCCCTCCCACCTCGTGTCACTCGTCTGAAGACATCATCCTAAAGGGTTTTTTTTCTGAATAATCTGGTGTGACCATTTTGGCTTGGAGATGGAACCCCCACCCCGAGTCTCCCCCCAGCCATCGCATCTATCCACTGTCAATAAATATTTTTATCATATTCCATTGTTTTATCATATTCCATATTCCTTGCTAGTGAATTTGAAAACATTCTTTGTTATTTAAAGAGGGGGTATTTTACTTCTATGGGGTATTAACTGAAACACATAACATATTTAGATTGCCATGTTACCTTTTATTGTTTTGAAAAATATATATTCACCAAAAACAACATATTAACATGTTTTATAACTTTCACTTTTGTTTTTGACACTGTTTGTCACTCCCCCTTCAGAGCACTATCACAACACAATCAGCGTGGATCCTGCTAATGAAACTGCTGCACATCTCATCAGGTTTGTCATACTGATGTGTACAACATTGTGTCATGCTTTTGTATATTTATGGAAATTTGTTTTGGGGGAGAATGGGTGACATAGGCTTAGGCCGGGAAGATATTGCTAAAATACTCAAATGTGCATGGATGACATCTAAAACCTCTTTAGGCATGTTTTTGATGAGGGAACAATGACATGGTTTATAACATGGTAGCAAGCTAAAAAAACAAAAAAAACAAAACAATTTTGCTTAATAGTCCCTCCTTAAAGCTACCATCTGTAATCTGACTGTCTGAACTACCCCTGTTGTATTCTCACGTAACACCACTAGATGCTATCTAGGCTGCTGCAGTCTGATAGTGTGCCAGCTTTGGCCCTACAGAAGAAAAGCAGAACACAGGTGAGCCTGAACAAAGGCCAGGTGAGGGCAGGGGGGAGGGTGGAACAGGTTTCACATCTGTCATCTACTGGTACAATAAACTTACAGATGGCTGCTTCATTAAGGCTGCAGTAAATCCTCTCCTTCATTGGGTATTGTGTGCAAATGTGCATGTTAATTAGCTCCAGACTCCAAATTGTCAGATTATATTCATGGCTAATTTTACTGTATACGATCAATCATATACATTAATACACATTAACAGTAAAGATGCTGTATATAAAATGCATTGTAATACATAGTGCTATCTTTAAAGTGTACAATGTAACAGGATCTGCCACCTGCTTGTCTCTATGGGGATGTTATACTTTGCCCAGAATGTTTCACAATATGGAATCACATTCATCTTCACCATGGAAACAAGCAGATGATTGGTCAGATCTGTGAAGAGGCGAGTCCAATCACAACAAGAATGCAGGTAATTCTGACCATTGAAAACATATGTAATTGAATCAATGCAAAATATATCAGTTTTTAATGAGTTTTTAATGAGTGTTACATTCTGGTAACATTCCCATCAAGGATCCTCCTGAATAGGCTATATGTTTTTATTAGACTTTCAAGGTGTCAGCATCGTTCTTTGCCCAGTTAAGTTTAAAGTTTTGTAAGAAAAGGAGTCAAGACATTAGAAGAGTTGTAGTGTTAGCGTCTTGAAGCTACAAGTGTGTATCCCCCTTTTCTGACTATGTAATAATGCTTAGTTTAGCAGCGCGTAGTCACTGACCCACTCGTTTGGACTTGCCCTGTTATTTGAGATGCAGCAGGCGCCTTGTGTTCACCCAGACTCCCAGACCACATGATCTTCACCTGCCTGCACACCTGCTTCCACTGCTCTGCATATTCTCATCATTTACGCAGCCATTACCCCTCTTTTAAAACATGAAGTAGTAGTCCTTGTCTGTCATGTAGAAATCCAAAAAATTAGTTTTCAGCCACTATGCCAACAACACTTCTCCATACCTGCTGAGGTAATGAGTGTGCACAGTTGCCAAATAAAACAGTTGCAGAAGCATTTACAGAGGACAATTAAAATGTCCATGAACATTTGTAGGAGACTAGTGTTTCTCAAATTCTCAAACACAAGTACCACCTAAGAAATAATTGGTTGTACTTGATTAAAATGAAGCTAAAACAACCTAGGAACAAACTAAAATGATAAAAGTTGTGAAATTACAGTCAGATTAGTATAAAACAATACTGCAGAGCAACTTTTTTTATTTTTAATCAAGACCCATATTACGCTATTTTCTGATCTATGTTATAAGTTAAGATAAGATAAGATAAGATAGGACTTTATTGATCTCACAGTGGAGAAATTCAACAGTCACAGTAGCTCCAGGACAGTTTAGTGCAAAAAAGGGGAAAAAGTGTGATGCAATCAAGATAAACAATAATAAAAATAGAAATAATAATAAAAAATAATAATATAAAGTGAATAAGTATATGTACAAAATTTACAAAGAGAATTGAAATATAAATACTATATATATAAAATAAAGAAAGTACAAAAACAGTGCAAGTTGTCACAGTCCAGAAGTGGCACAGACATGGTTATTGCACAGAGGAGTTGTACAGTCTGACCGCAGTGGGGAGGAATGATCTGCGGTAGCGCTCCTTCCTGCTCTGAGGGAGTCTCAGACGGCCGCTGAAGGAGCTGCCCAGCTCCTCCACAGTCTGGTGCAGGGGGTGAGAGGTGTTGTCCATGATGGATGTAAGTTTGGACAACACTCTCCTCTCAGCCACCTCCTCCACAGAGTCCAGGGGACAGCCCAGGACAGAGCCAGCCCTCCTGACCAGCTTGTTCAGTCTTTCCCTGTCCCGTTCAGTGCTGCCTGGGGCCCAGCAGACCACCGTGTAGAGGAGAGCAGAGGCTACCACAGAATCATAGATGTGTGCAGGGGCCTGCACACGGCAAAGGACCTCAGTCTCCTCAGAAGGTGGAGGCGACTCTGGCCCTTCTTGTACAGGGCATTGGAATTATGGGACCAGTCCAGTTTATTGTTATCATGTTGTTACCTCATCAAAAACATACCTGGAGTCTTGTTTTGTTTCTAGGGCTGCAGCTATCAATTATTACAGTAATCGATTATTCTGTCGATTATTTTGCTTGAATGATCGAGTAATCGTTTGTTATTGTCCCGTCTACTTTGCACATGTTAAGTACACACCACGTGCATTGATAGATACACGTGTTTTGGACATGAAAATCTTAATTATCGCTGGGCTAAGGTTGACTTACCTCGCGGTTTCTTTTCCACTTGATGTAATGTATGGGGCTTTCTGTTTACATGTTGTAGCATCAGTGTTGAGAAGGTGACTTTTAAAATGTAATACCCTACAGATTACAGATTACATACCCCAAAATGTAGTTTGTGACATAATCAATTAAATTACTTAAAGTGAATAACGTAATCTGAATACTTTGGATTACTTGATATTGTCATGATTTTTAAAACTACATAAATGTAGCAACCAACTCCTGCAAATTCTTGTTTAGTTTTAGACCTGGATTAGTTCTGGTTTTAGATCTGTTTTAGTCCTGGTTTTAGATCTGGTTTAGACCTGCTTTAGACCTGGTTTAGTCCTGGTGTGAGTTCTGGCGCGGTCCACGGAGTGTACGCGACAAGACACAATCCACGTGCAGAGTGCGCCGCGTACGGGAGATGCGGAGCGCGCGGCGTACCGAAAATGCGGAGTGCGCGGCAAACTGGACCGTACCGCGCACGAGGAGGTTATGCTCTTATTATACATCCATTATACATCCATGGTCGTGCGGAAACTTTACCTCTACCACAAAAGGTTCCGGCCATCGCCGAGCGTATGAAAATAAAACGAAGCATCGAGGCAAAAAAATAATAATCGATGCATTTTTCTAATCGATTTAATCGATTAACTCGATGAATCGTTTCAGCCCTATTTGTTTCATTCACACATTCAGCACATGAGTTGGAAAAATTAAATGGAAAAACACTCCACCTTGTGATGTGGTAATACACCAAGTGCTCCACTGGGTTTTTAAACTCTATAAATCTTCACTAGAATCTTTTAGATAATTTCAGCCGTTGAGTTGGTAGTCTACTAAACAAAAAGTAAACTGGAGCTGTTAACTTTAAAATTGCTGCTTCATGACATCACAAGGTGGTACAAAGCATTTTGAGCTTTGGAGATGCACACAGATTAATAACTCAAATGTGTGTGAATCAAGCAAAACACAACTCCAGGTATGTTTTTGTTGATGTAACAACACAGAGAAGCAATCAGTAAAGGCATATGGTTTGGAGCAGAGTTTGAAGCAAAAAAAAATCACAATTTTGTGTTATATGGCACTGATTAATTGCCTGTATTGTTTATGTTCAGGAAATTAACATTATCAATAAGACAAAATAAATTACAATAATTTGATATATTTGAAAATATAAAGTGATAAATACAGTATTTTTGTCACATTACTCAGTCTGACAAAACCATATCAAAATGTATCAGAGAACCGAAAAGTAAGTGTCATATTGTTGACAACACGCAAGAAGACTCAAGCCTGCAAATATACACAAGTACAGATGCGTAACATTCTTTCTCTCTGTCCTTTCTATCCGGCATTTGTTGTCACGCAGGGAAATTACAGAAGATAAGTTGACTGTATCTGTCCTCCGAGCATCACCAGAAATGCTGATTTACTGAAGCTGTTGAATCGACTTGACAAGTGGATTTGCTTGCAGCCATCTTGGGAACTGTCACAACCATTTACAGCCAAATCAGCAATTTGTTAATGACTAGCTTTGTGAGGCCTTATGGTCCGCTCAATTAGGAAACACAGCAATCCCATAATACTCACTGTCAGAGGTCAATGAGAAGGGATTACTGCTGATCACAATGCTCAGCTGTGATGTTGTAAGCTTTAAAACTACATGCGTTGGCCATTATATACAGTGCCTTAAAGGGGCTCTGATATGACTCTTGTTTCCTACACTGTAATGCCATATTTTGTTCATTTTTATCTCTTTTTTTAAATTGATGTTAAGCCAAGTAATCTCACACACTGCACTAGCCTTATAGGCCAATAGTGACCACCCGCCTTTTACAGGGGAAGACTACCAATGTTATCCATTATCCTTTTGCTGCGGCAGAGAAAGCAGCAACTCCCAAAAGGCTTTTCCAATAGCCAACAATAGTGGTTTGGTTTGGCACTGATGCTATGATTAAAGTCATTACCTAGGAACTGTTTCCACTTTGTATCCCACCTGATCACATTGCTGTCCTAGAGAAGACACTTGAGAGAGACTGGCTTGATAAAAAAAAAGCCATAAATTCAATCACAAATCAAAACAGCTTGTGCAAATATCCATTTCAGATTCAATGTGTTTCTATTAAAATCACTGTTGCTCTTTGTTATGAAGAATATTTTTATATTGTATTTGAGCTACTGTGTCCAAGCATTTCCCTTGCAGATCAAGAAAGTTTGCCTACATATAAAATTGTGCAATTAATTAATTAACACACCTTCTGCACCACTATTATCCCCAAACAATAGATAAAATTCACTTTTTTTATATACAATGTTAATCAATACCAGTCCCAAACTCATAGGTTGAAAAGCCATAATGTCATCCCTTATATGTTTTCCACAATACACACTATTTTCACAGTTTTTTGCTCAGACTTTTGGAAACTTGACACATACTTGACACATACAAAAGAGGAGTACTGTACGTTTGTGGGCGAGTGTGAACCTGCTCTGTCCAATGCTTTCACTGAATCCTCATGGGCTCACTGTCAGTACTTAGTCCGGTTCAGCCAGCTCTCACTGTGTTGCCATGCTGATTGTCCTGGTAACAGACCGCTTAACTCCACATCACATCACATAGTAACAGTGTCCAGTGTATTTCTGTCTCATCTCCTCCATTAGACAGTGCAGATCGGTCCTGATATGTGGAAACTTGGTTTGACCTCATGGGGACTTACCCTGTATAGATATGAGGCTTTAAGAGTGCTTGACTATGAGTATAATGTAGGAAGCATAATACTGAAACAAGTGCACTCATCATGCCAGTGACTTTGCCTGCAGCTCAGTGTCTGTTGATGCCTCTGGCCACTTCTAGGCAGTAAAGGGACTTCTCTATTGTAAGAAAACACATTTGCACAAGTATATTTAGACAACATCAATGATTTTATGCAATGTTATCTTACAGTGGGGATTGGGTGTTTTGATATATTTTGTGAAATGAAAAGTATGTAACAATTTCATACATCACAAATTTTGTCAAGCGGAGCAACCAGCACAGCTAGTGTAGCAGACGGTGTCATATTCGATCTATCAAATGGCTTTTGTATGTCTTTTCACAAATTAATATACCAAGAACTAAGAGCTGTGAAAGGCACCATTTTACGCTATTTTCTGATTTATGTTATAATGTTGTTTACTTATCAGAAACATAACGGAGCTGTGTTTTGTTTCATTCACACATGTATAACACACAAACTCTGCATATTTAGGCTGAGTTCTTTTCTCAAACTGAATACATTCTGTTCCACCTTGTGTCATATGTTAATACAGGGAGTGCTCCATTGTGTTTTTAAACTCAATACGCTTTCACTAGAAGATGGGCATGGATGATTTCCCCCCTGGAATTGCCCGTGTCTGCTAAACTAAAGGTAAAAGGTATTTCTTAACTTGAAAACTATCGCTTCTTGACATCACAAGGTGGAACAGAGCGTTTTGAGCATTGGAGATGTGGACAATGATAAAGGATTACTCAAACATGTGTGAATGAAACAAAACAGAACTCCGGATTTGTTTTTCATGAGGTAACAGCATAATGACATGGCTCAAAGATCACAAGAGTCAATTTGGTATAATATAGGACCTTCAATATCAGGACTGAAAGCTCAAAAATTAGACAACTAAAACAACTAGACCCGATCCAGCCCATTTTGTCACATGTCCAGCAAAAATGATATAGAATACCCAATACAAATTATGCTGTATTGTTTTTCTATTTTGTGTGATTATATTCTCTGCTGCAGAATCATGAAGCGTAAACACAAAAGGACTCTGAAGCTGTCATGAAGGATGTTTCATGTGCCACAGTTCATTGGATAAAAAATAAATATAAATACTGTTTATGTAATTCTGATCCGCCATAGGATCTAATGCATTTTGACATACTGGATGTAAATACACTACGTGCCCCCAATCCAACTATATTCCAGTGCCATAAATTATCCACACAGATTGAGCTGTCTGCTGTAATACATTTTCAGTATTAAGATCCAGTGAGTGATATCCCTCTTTTTTAGTTTTATGCATCCCTGTTGCTGGGTTTGGCATCTTAACCTTCTATAGGCCTATAATATTTAATGGAGATGTAGTGGGCAAGTAAAATCACTACTGTTAATATGGAGAATTTTATACACCAACAATCCCCAATGTCACAAATAAAATGATAAAGTTCAACATTCGTGGATTAGGAAAATACAATGTTATTAGGGAAAAAAAAGTCTCTTGCCCTCAATCTGGGAGTGAGTTTGTATTGAAAATCAGAATGTACTGAAAATGGATTCAATACTAAAACTGGTACTGAAACTTAATATTCATTTGAGCAGGTTTCAATACTAAAAACAACACATCCAAAGGACAGAAGTACAGAAGTAGACCCTCCCTGAATAGCTTTAAAATGATCTTGCGCGGTATCAGATCTAGACCACATAGAATAGACTAGTTAATGGGCCACTATGGAACATACCTGGATGACTGAGGGATTACACAGATATAACACCATATGATAATATAAAATGTATTATTTAAATGTTGAATGACATTTTGTCTAAAGAAAGAATGTTGTTTTTTCAGTGTGATATCAGAATCGTTATTGAATATCAAGTCTATTTCTTAGTATTGAAATCAAGGTTGAAATTTTAGTATTCATGACAACATTAGTATGACCTCCACTCAGTCTGCAAAAATGCAAAAATGTAACCCAAATAGTCAAACTATCATCATAACCTCCAAAGTTTAAAGCAAAAAAAAACAAACATGCTTTTATCTCACACTGGACATATTGAATGTCGATTTGTGAGGCGAAGAATGGAAAATAACCGTAGTCACTGATGTGGGACTGCATGTTCCCTACAGACAGAGGCACCTGGCCGATGCTCCGCCCCTTATGGAGAAGGTATTAGGTGCCAAAGTGAAATGGAGACTTCCCTCCAGGAGGAATGTTTACCCAGGCTTAGTGCACAGCCCACTGCTTCACACAGCCTGTGTATAGCTCCCTGTGTGCGCTTCATTTCTGCACCAGCGCTGTGCCATTTCAAACCAGTACCAGCCCAAAATGACCCCCAACTCCCTCCTCTCCCTCCCTGCTCTGCCCTCAGAGTAATGACGAGAATAGCTCCTTTAGAAACACACAGTGGAAGCAAATTAACTGAGTGTGATCAAGCATAAAAGAAACTGAATACTAGAAGTTATGTGAGGGTTGAAATAGAATTTGGGAGAGAGAAAATTCCAAGCATTCCTACAAAGCAAGTGACTGTGATTTTTTCAAACACAATTTTTCAGATTAATTAACTTAGCCTCAAGATACAAGTCCTGCATGCACATAATTTTGTTCTGACACTTTTATTCAGATATTGATTAAGAGATTAAAAAAGGTTTTAGTTGTTGGAAACTGGGCAATAAGGTGCAATTATATCTCAGTGCATGAGGAAGTAACTGATTTTATGGACAATACATAGGGAGCAGACCAAAAGAGTAATGTCATCTTTATCTCCCTGGAGCAGAAATGTTAGATGATAGGAGCCTGACCTCTTCCTTGTGTGAAGACTAAGCACGGTCTGCGTTTAATCGTTCAATCAGTCAGACTGTCTTTTCCGTAGAGGAGTAAAATAACCCCTAATATAAATTTGCATTTTACCATCAGTGGCATAAAGATTGATGAACAAATGAACAAGAAAAACAGTGCACAAAGTGAAGCATAGGTGAGCATTTGCCAGCGCAGGCTACACAACATGCAATGCTCAAGCGACATGGGCATATTATCAATTCATGTGTGGTTTACCTTGAATATGCTGGTTCACCACGTTCTCCAGCCGGTCTAGTCTTTCAATAATCCGAAGCGTGTCTCCTCGTTTGTCCCCCTCAAACTTTCTATCCGGCAAAGGCATGGGCACTTTGATGTAAATGTTAGCAATGTAATTAGTAACCCATCCGACATACAGCAAGCAAACGATGTTGGTCATGCCACTCAGGATCACGCAAGTGGACACCAAAGTTTTGGTTCTCCTGGTGCAAGCCATGCCAACATCCCTCCATGCAGGCTGCAGTATCCCGCTTTTAAACCCGAGGAGACGGCGAGAGAAGCGCGTAAAGCGAGCCGCAGATCTGGCCGCAAGTTACCTCCTCACAAAGATGAAACGATGCAAGGCTAAACTTTAAAAGAGCATTTGGACAGAAAAATGTAGCTTCAGCTTTGTCCATCTACAGGTGAAGGGTCCGCGTGTAGCTCCATAGTGTAGTAGTGCACCTCAGATGAGTCCACTCGCGAATGAAGACGGAGAAACACGGGAGATAGAGAGCATCCAGAGCCAGCCAATGGGAGCGGAGCGCGGACTGACTGACTGCCGCCGCTGCTCCCGGCGTCCCTGGCGCGCACAGGTTTGCCATCAGAAGTGGGACTTGACACATCACTTATCTGCGGCCAGACAAACAAACCATGCATCTTTACCTCCGCTGCACATGTAGGCGGTGACTCACAACGCATATGTGCAAATGAGTCGTAAGTTTAAAGTGTGATCTTAATCATTCGTTAAACGTTTTTAAGTTTATGTTTGATTTTCGGAACCACAAGATTAAAATGGATATGACTAAGGGGCGTAGACACGGGTATAGTCTTTAATAAAAAAAATCCACACTGCTCTGTTTTGCTCCTGTGACTAATTCGGCTTTAGCAGTGTAAAATGGAACAATCCATTACATGTTTGGACAATGGCTTGCCTGCACAAAAATAAAACATGTTTCAATCAGATTTTGTCAACATTTTCTGTTTGTTTTGACCGTGTTTTTGCATCTAGTTCTCCAGATGATTATTTGATAATAATAGGCTTTGTCAGCCAATCTGTCAAACTGCACCAGCAGCTCAGCGGGCTTCCGGAAACGCATAATGAATAAAATAAATGGTTTTGTTTTTTTGTTTTTTTACAGGGATTATTTCACAAATGCAATAATATAATACTAATTTAATATGTGATCATTTATAGGTGGGGATGGGGGAAAATAGGGCTTTAAACAAAGTAAAATTGAATCCTGTTTGCAGTGGCTCTGTATTTCTCCTTCCATGGTTTGATAAATATCATAACAAGGCCAAACCAAAATTGAGAATAGGAAAATTTGCTTTTCTTCAAGGCAGGCTCTTATGCAAATCAAGATATTTGTTTATCTTATCAACTATTGAGAGAGTTACCCCATATAACCTTTTTATATGAATACTCTTTCTGTTGTAGTTGCTAACACTTAGGGCTATGATCAGTGCTGTACCATGCTACTCATTCATCTCTGCTAACACACCTGCCATGCCCACAGAAACGTATTTTCTTCTCATCTAAGTTGTTTTTTCTATTTGCCACTACACTGGTGATAGCAAAAACACTCTGGCATCTTTTCTCCTTAATCCCTCTTCCAAATTCAGGAGTGTAGCCTACTGAATGGATTTGCACCTCTTGTAGATAATGGCCTTCAGATGCTCACTTTGATGAAAGAGAAGATGTAATTTAAGATTATGGAAATGAACAGGGCTTTTAGTTATGAAATTTATCATTCACTGAGTCTGCATTTTTTCTAATTACCCCGTGTCGCTTTATCATAAAGTCTTATCAATCACTCACTTTAAATATTTAAGCACCACCAAGCTTCATAACCTAATTTAACTTTCATTTTTGGCTCATACCTTTTCTTCCTAATAGTGTAGTGATTTGCACATACTTTGTTCTCATAGTTGGTTTTATGTCAGACATCCAGCCTTTATTCTTTTTAATGAAACATAACTGCACACAGTAGTCTAGTTGTCCAATATGCAGATGTGTATTTCTCTTTCTCTCTCTTACCTCTTTGTCATGATTAAAAGGCCCATGTTATGCTATTTTATGATCTATTTTATAATGTTTGCTCATCAAAAACATACCTGGAGTTGTGTTTTGCTGAAAAATACCGCTTCATGACATCTCAACATGGAACAGAGCATTTTGAGCTTTGGAGATGTAGGGTTACTCAAACATTTGTGAATGAAACAAAATACAACTCCAGGTATGTTTTTGAGGAGGTGACAACATTATAACATGTCTGAAAGCTCACAGGAGGAGTCAATTTTGTGTAACAGAACCTTTAAACTCTGTCCAATCCAACCACGCATTACTTAAAAAAATATAGAATATTCTGGCTTGTGACCTTATGTACTCTGAATTTCATTACCAAATAAAAATCTAAAATTATCATCTATTGAGCATTCAGAGGACCAGATTTCATTATCATCCTTATCAAATCTTGGCCTAATGCCTCTGCTGAGTTCAAATGTTGTGCGCTCGCCAGACATCAAACTGTGCACAGTGTCGAGGCGAGTACAATTAAAGCAGATTGAAATTATAATGAGTAAATGATATCTTGGCAGCAGACGGCCACCCCGAGCCCTGGCCAATGGCAAATCACAGATTAGCTTGTTAAGTGCTGCTCCATGATCTATGAGTAGAGTTGAGAAATAAGCCTGGATTGTTGACACTCTATTTGTCCTTGTGTTTACTTTGAGATGTCCTGATAACATGAGGAGGACTGTGATGCCATATGCACATTTTATTGACACGCGGTGCAGTCCAGCTTGTGCGTTGAAACTGTTATTGATTTCCTTTGAATGGGAGCCAGTATATATAGGGGACACTTTGAGGTTGTTATGACTTGTCTTATGATCTTCATGTGATTCAGCACCTGCCTTGCTTCCTGTCAAATAAATCAGTCATATCATTTTAAGGACTTGAAGAGTTTTATTTTGAACTGTTGTTGCAGTGGCACAAACAAATGTTAATTAGTCTGTTGGTGGTAGGTGTAGAAACAGGAAACAGGCTCACATCATCCTAAGAAAAGTTTGTTCAGTTGCTTCTTGACAATTTGACATCAATGCAGTAGTCAGCATATTTTCAGTTTTTTCATATAGGAAGAAAAAAATACAATTCTTGCATGACTCATAGACTGTATATATAAATGGACATGGTTAACCCACTAGATGCTGCGTTCCAAATAGAAAGTGTGCATGGGGGCGCTTCCAGTGACTTTGTCACCCCTCTCTCTGTAACTGCTGCAGTGAGCCTTGTCATTTTTGGTCTTAACATGTTTGTATTAACCTGCTCTACATAGTCCTGGTGTTTGTATTTCTCTATTTTTAAATTACTCTTCTGAATATGGAACTCGCCTCCAAATTCTCTTCTGCTGCCGGCCTCATGAGCTTCATTTGACTGGAGCCAAACACTATGACTGACGTCACACTCCCTCTGTTACTTTATTCAGTCTATGGTATGACTACATGTACACTTTCTGGAATATACAAATGACCAACAAAACTTTTATGATTGGACCACAAATTGTGACTGCAAAACTATGTACAACGAGCCACTGCTCATAAACTTAGTGATGAACAAGACAAAACAGCATTGTACTGTTACCATCTTACCTAGTCCTTGTGGTGTGTTCCTTGCTCTCAAACTAAATTGTTTTTCCTGACATGATCAGGCATTATGAATAGTTTGTGAAGGAGGGAAGTACAAATGTGAATTGGCCTCTTTGAAAGTGGTCTTCTCTGTGGTCTGATTAATTGGGGTTATCCTGTAATCATCACTACAACTGCACTGAGACAAAAGCACTGCCAATGTCCTTCCCCAATGGAGACAGCAGTCATTAATTAACACACACTATGCACTAATTAAGCCTATATTTTGCCTAAATCAAAATCTTATTTTTTTCTTTTCTTTCTGACATTTTCAGAGGAAATCAATTGACTGCTCCAAATTAGAGAAGACATTTTGCTCATAAAAAGCGCATTGCTGTCAGCTAAGGCTCAGGGATTTACCGCCCACAGAAGGAGCTGTTCTCTGTCTGACCCTCTGAATGTGCTGCAATCTTTGCATTTATGGTGGAAATTCACCTATAACATGTGAAAGTGGGCTGACCCAACAACGTGAACTCTGGCTGGGTGCAGCGAGGAAGCACAGATTTCTCATGGGAGATTGGATCACTTTCAATTAACTCAGCTAGACACTTTCAATTGCTTTACAAGACCACAGATTGTAAAGGCTACACATGGACAGTGTAACGTCATTTTTCACATATTGCCATTTTCTAAATAATTTCTACTTGGAATTTTAGCATTTATTCTTATATGTGAGGTAAATCATTTACAATTCCCTATAGCATTTCCAATTTTCTCACCAGCATCATATAAAATAAAATTAAATATGATCACACTTTTTCTGTCGCAATCGCTGAAAGGCAAATATACATGCAAATGAGTCTATACTGCTTTGAATATTTGTTACAGTCAAACCAGGAGGCAGAAAACAAGCATATTTTCTGTATGTTAATGCACAAAGCAGTAATATAACAGTATCATGTGACTTCTCTCCTCATTATTAATAGTGACCTTCATCACAAGGAAAAGTCTCCAAGGGTGCAGAGGGGGAACGGAAACACAACTACAATCGCTGCTCTGATCAATAACATGATAAAGTGAGATGAAATACATGATGAAACAAAGAAACACAACATGTAGCATATACGCCTTAATTAGTCCTTGTGGAGCTGCAGGTAAACACAACCTGAACACCACCAAGCCAATTACTGTTACATTTGAATGCAGTGTACAATTACACTCAGACTGAGAGGGTTCTATTCTGTTAATTATAACATGTTATGTAAGGTCTCTGTGTAACTGTGTATGGCAAAGCAGAGTGCCACAATGTACAGCACGTTGGTATAGTCTTGTTAACGTAATTGGCTTTGTGAATGTTCATTTTTGATTTGGTTGTCACTTGTCATAGATACATTGTGAAAAATACATATTGTGAAAAATCTAAAAGCGAACTGCAATAGCAAAGATATAGAAAATACTGTACAGTCTTCTTTTGTTTTCAACGTCCTTTAATGCAGAGTTTTTAGCCATGTTAGAACGTTGTTGCCTCATCAAAAACATACCTGGAGTAGTGTTTTGTTTCATCCACACGTTTGAGTATTTATTGAGTGTTTATTATTAGTCTGAAAATATCCTGTTCCACCTTGTGACACCATGAAGTGGTAGTTTTCAAGTTAACGGCTACATTTGATCTTTAATTCAGGATAAATGATCAATTCCAGCACTGAAATTAACCAGATGATTCCAATGAAGGTGTATGGAAAAACACAGTGGAGCACTTTCTGTATCACCACATGACAACAGAAGAACTAAGCCAATACAGGGTTTGTGTGTTAAACATGTGCGAATGAAACAAAACACAACACAAGGTATGTTTGGATGAGGAAATAACATTATAATAGATCAGAAAATAACATAATATGGGAGCTCTCTTCATCTTTTATTCCTCCTGTAGCTGTTTTATTCCTCCTGTAGCTGTGCAAAGCATGGATGTAGCAACTGGCATTGGTTATCCTTTACCAGATCCACTCGTGACCTTTAAGGAGATCAAAAGAATAATGTAAAATGAATAAGAACTCATTACAATCACACTTGTCCTTGTTTGATCTTGGTCTGAGCCTTGCCAAGTCCTCCTGATGTAGATTTGGTTTAGTTATGTTCTAGTCCAGGTTTAATCCCAGTTAAGTCTAAGTGTGTGTGCAGAATGCCAAACCAGGATAAATGGAGTGTTGCCCATTTAAATAAAGACCTTTTTATTATACATTTCCTCGTGTGACTTTTACTTCTTTGGAATGCCTGGATTTCGTTCCTTTCCAAGAGCATTCTTCTCACTGACTGCAAACAGCCACATTTTTGTATTTTCTGTAAAGCTGCCCATTACTATTTTTGGGTTTCAGACGATATCACAACATTCTACAGGTCAATAATATTTAAAGGGGCACTGTGTAACTTTTCTGATTCTCCCTATAGAGATCGCCTGAAATGTTCCACCATATGGCATTACACTTATTTATCCTATAGAGACAGCAGGTGACATCACAGGGCCAAGATAGGTCTGTGAAGAGGTGAGCCCACTCAGTAAAAAACCATGTTAGTGGGTAAATGCAAGATGAATATGTTAAATGCCATTCAGGGACAGTCCAGAAAAAACAATAATATCTTCACGGAGACAAGCAGGTGGCGGATTGTCCACCAGAAAAGCTACACAGTGCACCTTTAATGGAGCTGGGGGGCAGCTAAAATGAATGTAATCAATAGGGAAAACTGTCTCTTGCCTCCATTTAGAAGTATGAAATCATCACATTATAGAATCTGAACACCACCAATACCTGAGTGTCAATATATACTGCTTTATGTATTCGAGAAAAATATAAGAAAAGTTAAACGTAACAATTTTGCACCCTGAATGCCCGCTCAACAACCTGAAGCATTTTCTTAACTTCTTAACTCTCTTTTCCTTTCAGGCTGCTGTTACATTATGCAACCCAGCACAAAGAGGACCCCCTGCAACCTTCTCTGGCATAACCATTAGTTATTACATACGACTGCAGGATAGAAACAAAATAGTTTTACCCCCAAAAACATTTTTAGGAAAGTGAGATGCACCACTGCAGAAGCTTAAAAGAAGCTATAGGCATTTTACTATTATCACTACTTTGCCATGGCCTCTGCTTGTGTTAAGGTAAAAAAAGGTCATAGCAACCCAAATAAAACCACAATGCTAATATATAAAAGTCCTAAGGGAAAATACTATGAAACAAATATATGAAACAATAAATAAAGGTAGGGTTTCTTAGTAATATAGTGTGCGCTGTATAAATAATACATGAGGAGGACCGGCTAGTGTTACTGTGTGACACTGATGATCTTGAACCAGCTCTAAACAGTAAACAGAGCAATATCTTAAGAAACATAATTAAAAATGTATTTTATGTTGTTTCAAATACTATAATATTGTTTTGTCAAATATATTTTTCAGTTTGATATCTGTATAACCTGTGGAGAACTTTTGTACACTTTTGTTGGGTTTGGTGAATTTCTTTATGAGCAAAAACCCATTTCCCCTTTCCATTGTGCTCTAGTGGTCAGAGCTTTAAACTGTAATACTTCAGAGCATGTAGAACACAGACAGAACTGTAATTCTAAAAGGACAAATGGATAAATTTGCATTGGAAAAAATCTATGCATAATTTTCAGACATGCGTGGTCTCATACAAGGGCTCATATTTCAGGTTTAAATTCTCTCACTGAACCTTACACTGCTGGATTACATTGCAATACCAGGTACCGTATTAGCCACAACGTTTCTAAATGATTAAAGCTTTTTCTAGGAGCTTGTTAAGGAGAGTGGGGGATTTGAGTAGGGACCAAAGTTTCAATGAAATTAGGTGAAATAAGAAATGATGTTACCAGAATTTAAATAGTTTGTTGTTTGAAATTCTTAAGCATCAGTGACATTTTAAATAGATGATCCCAGGTTACATGAACACTGTGAACTGTTTGGAGAACCCAGTTTAACAGTCAGTAAGTGTCAGCCTCAGAATGAGACAAAAGCATACATTTTAATATTGTGTTTTGACACGGATAACCTTGAACCACCACAGTAAACAATAAACAGTAAACCCCCCTCTTCCAGGCGGCACAGTCAGAGTCGGCCGGCTCAAACCTCATTCGCAGTGTGGTCCCTCTCACTCTGCGTTCTTTGAATAATCCCATCCCCGACTGTCTTTTGGGGTCAGCACTGGGGTTTTCAATAACATGCATTTCTTCAAGCTTCCAGCAAAAGAATTCACCTTTAAAATGTAATCAGTAAATGTGTAAATTGAAGTGACTGACTGAACATGCTTCAAATATGTATATGTAATAGTCATTTCCTGTGTGCACACTATTCAAGCATTACCTACAAATAGAAATTATGTCCAGTCCAAAATAATCTCATAATCGAGTTTAATTACAAGTATGTGAAATAAACAAGGTTAAAAAAAATCTAAATCGCCAAGGACAAGGACATCATTATCATCATACAACAAATACAGTTCATATTTCATTGCATTCTGAGGTTGTGAAAACTTTCAAAATTGTGTTATTAGGGATATTGCAGAAATATGGTGGAAAACTACACAGAAGTCAGAAGTCCCACAGTAACCTCTCCACAGATCTGACCTGTAAATGGACTGATGGTGTCAGCTCTTTGAAACTATGAAAATAGCTGCCATTCAAATCAACAGCAACTCCATGGAGACAAGCAGATGGCAGATTGTGCACCAAAGGTTACAGATTGCACTTAGAAATTAATGTGAACCTCTTGCAGTATCATGATCACAAATAGATTCTGAGTACAGACCAGTATTCATTTGGTGGCCGCTTCTGATTCCAGTAACATGACACAAACGAATCTCCTCTTCAAAAACACCCATAAACATGTTTGGAGCCTGGAGTGCACACAGTATTAATTAACAAAGAACAAGAAGCTGCATTTCAAATTTGCAGAGTAAATGAGCTCAGAAAATAAATGAAACCAAAATCCTAACAATGGAGCATAGCTAATATACTGGGAGTGTATTTAATTTGCCAGTCAGGGAGGAAGAACAGTGCAAGCCTGTGAGGAGATGAGAAAGGAGCTGATGCAAGAGGCAGCGGAGAGGCTGGGTTAGAACGATATCAGTGATCTCACATGGGTTTTGAAGAGGAAACGGACAATATGAGTTTGGTCCAAGGACATGACAAAAACATGTTAGAGCAGATTTATGTGTCAAAGTAATAGTAATAGTTTGAACTCTGCCATTGTTGCCACTGTTGCTATGCCCACTCAAAAAACATGTGGTATAAACTAGAGGCAATTCAAGGGGCTATTATGTCATGAGAAGTGGATTTAGTGAAGCATAAGGGTGTTCATGCTTATACAGCCATGGCTAAAACATCTCCATCAAAATTGGGACTATACCTGGACTAAACAAGGATTAGAACAGGACTAAAGCAATTTTAAGTTAGAAATCAGACCGGGACCAAACCCTAAAACATTCAATACAAACCGCAACATTAAAGTGGGGTGGTGTAAACAGTAAAGTATGGATACCTGTTGAAGCAATTACAGTTTTCCCCTCCTTCCCCATCACTCTCTTCTTCAGTCCACAAGCACTGCCCAATTTAGCAGCTTTTTGAAATGTGATTGTGGCCAGAGATTATGGGTTTGGTCCCTTTTTAGTTAAATGTTAGACCCACAAACCGTATAAAGAAGTGGACTAAGGACGTGTAATGTCATCCATATAATTTGGCTCCAGTCAAATGAAGCTCACGAGGCTAGTAGTTATAGGAGCAAATTGGAGCTCTGTATTAGGAATAGGAATTTAGTTACAGGCAAAATGGTGAAATAAAAAACAGGATCATGTAGAGCAACATTTGAAGACCAAAATGGCAAGGATCACTCTAATAGTTACAAAAAGAGGAGCGAGGTTTTTAATGTAAAGTCAATTGCTCACTTCCTATTTGGAATGCAATGGCTAACGGGTTAGCTATGTCTATGTCTATGGTTAGCTCATAGAAGCATATCCAGACTGATATCAGGCAGGGGTAATTTGAAAAGAGACTTTGACTGGAGGTGAACAGAATTTCTGTCCATTTACAAGGACAATTTTCTCTAAGTGCTATTCATTCATGTGTGAATTCAGCCCTTTCAACCAAATACTTGAGTGCGTATGGCCCTGTTACAAAATGTCATCCTCCCATTCTTTCATAAGTCATAAAGCTGAATCATTGGACTTGTGACTTGCTTAATGACTGATTACACATGATGCCCTTCCTAGCCTCTACCTGTTAGGCTGTAGTTGCAAACATTGATACACATTTTTAATTTGTACGGCTTTGGTGTGTAGGGGACGAAAAGGCTTCTCTAAATCTGCACTGTTTGATGGTAATATGCAAAATTGTCCTTGGCTGAGACACTAACCCCCAGCTCTCCAGCCACTTGAGAAATAAACAGGGATATTTGTGCATTAAAGCCTTTTTCAGAGTTTCCTTCTTTAGCCACATATAAAAATGATTAATTTCCACCACTTTTGAAGCTGTGAAAAGAGGGTGCAGTGCTTTTACAGTGTATTTCATTCTTTTATTACCTTGCATTGAACAAATTGACAAGGAGCCATAACCTCCAAATCATTGTAATTGACTATCTGAACCATTCATCTTTGTTTGTCTTCACTTGGTGTATGAATTCCTGTCAACGGTCATTGATGGATAGCTGCAATTTCATTAAATCAGCAGGAAAGCAAGTAGTGTCCACTTTTAAAGCCCTTAAGGTGATATCTCAGTGTTTTTCAGAGGCATGTAGCTCACAGAAAATGCACTTAAATAGAACAATTTTAGTTAATATGAATCTATAATACCTGATCATCTCTTATTTGCCTGCAGTGCTCTCAAATCTATTTAAAGGTGCATTGCACAACTTTTCATCACCTGCTTGTCTCCATGTTATTGCTTTGTCTGGAATGTTCCTTGAAATAACATTAAACACATCTATCTAGTATTTTACCATTATGGGTGTTTCTGTTGCTCAAAAATACATTAATTCTCTCTGTGAATATGGTTGCCTCTCCACAGATCTGACCCGCAGCCTATAGTTGTCTTTCTTGAGATAGACAGTTTTTATCACTACCATGGAAGCAACAGCATCTCTATGAAGACAAGCAGGTGATGGACTCACCACCAGAAAAGTTGTACACTGCACTGTTATGGAAATCCTACTCTTTACTCTTTACTGGGTTTCAGTTGCTGTTAATGGTCGTGGGTTTTGCAGCTAGCTAGCTAATAGCTTGATGTAATCCTGCAATCTTATGTAGACACTCTGGCCTTGTGCCTCCATAAAAGTCTATTTCTTACGTTCACGCTAACTTGTTATTCCACTGATTGTTGTGTCTTGACTTGTGTTGACCCAGCCTGTGTTGACCTATCCTTGGAAGAGTAGTATGTCTTATCTTATGTAATTGCATCATTCATGTTCCCTGCGCCCCCCCATGGGGTATAAAGACTGTATGCCTTGTTATAATTACAGCATAGGGACAGATGACATGCTGTAGCAGGGACAGACTCTTTGATTCAAGACAACTTCAAGTTTTTTATTGATTATAGTATAGATATTTCACACTTTAAAGCAGAATTACCACACAAAGTGGTTTGAGGAGACCCCAGGAAGAATAGCTATTGATATTTCAGTAGCTAATGAGGATCTTAATAAACTAAACTAAACTAAACTAGACTAAACATACCCGGAATTGTGTTTTGTTTCATTCAAGTTTGAGTAGCCCTGGTTAAATAGTCTGTCTACATCTCCAAAGCTAAAAATGCTCTGTTCCACCTTGTGATCTCATGGTAGTTTTTAAGCTAATAGCTACATTTTACCTTTAGTTCAGTAGAAATTCCAGGAATTATCCAAATGATTCTAGTGAAGGTGTATGGAGTTTAAAATCACACTGTGGAGCACTATTACCGCATGAAGTACAACAAAGTGTTTTCTGTTTGAGGGAAGAAGAGTTAGTGTGTTAAACTTGAGTGAATAAAACAAAACATGATCCCAGGTATGTTTTTGACATTATAACATAGACTAGAGTAATGTGGGTCCTTTAAGTCATTTTTCCAATAAACCATGCATCAAACCAAACAACGCTGTTAAATTATTGCAATAGAAACAGCCTACAATCAAATCCTTTTATAATTCTTGTATAACCACTACTCTATATTTAGACCTCTGCATGTTTACAGTTGTTCTTAGAGGAGCGACAAGTGACAAAAGATAAAAAGATGTACTGAGAAAAGTATTCTCTGTGGTGCTGTTGAAGCAGCAGCACCAATGCACAACTTTGCTCTGGATTGTATAAATTTAAGGAACAACCTGTGATAAAAGTTTTATGAAAGGAATTAAATATCCACTTAAGATAAATTGTAAGGGTGCAAGTGTGTGCAGAAACTGTTCCTTAAATGTCCTATATTACACTAAATTAACTCTTGTGATCTTTAAGCCATGTTATGTTGGTACCTCATCAAAAACATACCTGACGTTGTGTTTTGTTTCATTCACACATGTTTAAGTAACCCTACATTATTAGTCTGTCTACATCTCCAATGCTCAAAATGCTCTGTTCCACTTTGTGATGTCATCTAGTAGCAGCTACCTTTTATCTTTAGTGTAGTTAAAGATTGGGCTGAAATTTTCCAAATGATAGTGACATCACAAGGTGTAACAGTGTTTTCTGTTACTGTTTGAGAGAAGAATAGGGTTTGCGTGTTAAACGTGTGAATGAAACAAAACACAAATTCAGGTATGTTTTTGATGAGGATACAACATTACAGCATAGATTTAAAAATAGCTGAAAATGGGCTAATGTGTTACTTTTTCCAGGTTATTAGAGAATACCTATTTATACACATTTTGTCTCTTCTTTACATGTGCAGATTCTGGCAAGGAATACCATATTGGAGTCTCTCTTAGCATTCGTTGAGCTGAAGTTGAGTTAAAACCAGACGACCCAGAGGAAGCCTACGTTGACACCAAAAAGGGAAAACTCCTGTCAAAAAACTTGACAGTTCCCGTCAAAACAGATCCACCAAAATATGTAAACAAAAAAGAGTTAGTAAAAAAAAACTCTTGTGTGGCCTCTCCATAAAGCTTCCAGAGCAGATTGTTTTAAAGTGCCCTCAGTCCCTCGCATACTTCAGGTCAGCGTGTCATTGACCTACACATCTGGGTTAAAGAAGGCACACACACTACGTGCCTGCACTTGTCATGGCCCCATCGCTGTAAACGCTCTCTGGTGTACAGGCTGCACTTCACTTTTACATCAGTTGCGTCTGATTTGCACTTCAAAGGGGTTCCTAGCGAGGGACAGCTAGAAGAAGGAGAGATGGAGGGACTGCTGGCATTGGTTTAGATGTGATTTTTAATAAAGAACATAAAAGCCAAATCTGTTAAAATGGGGTCTTTTCTGCATCGTCTAGTCACAGAAGGAAGTGTGAGTGACTCAGACAAGTGCTTTTCACACCATGTCACTAGGGGTGCCAAAAGCCCACTGTTTATAGTTGTTGTAAACACCTCAATCCTCCATCTTATTCCCTGAAATCAATGTGAAGCCATTAGATTTCAAAGTTAGTCCAAGTTTCATTTCATTTCAAGTTGAGTTCAGCTGAGTCATTGGCTATTGAAGTACAAGGGAGAGTAAATTTAAATCCAACCAAAACAAATATTTCTATGGTCTACTACATCCTGCTGTGAATATTAGGGATGTAACAATAACTATCATGATATCTTATCGTCAGAGGTCTCACAGTAATATTGTGGGCCATCACAATATATTGAATGACAAGTCTCTTTGCTTAAATGAATAGTTATGATGCAGAAATAGCTTAAAAACAGAGGGAACTACATAGGCCATGATCCTTTGCTCCATTTCAGTGTAGACTACATGAAGATATAACTGTTCTAAGTACAAAATCTTAATTCTTTGGAGTCTTGTGAAGGCATTTTTAGAAGAAAAAGTAGCATATTCAGAGTTTTGTGAGCCTCCACAAAATACTGCAATAAATATTGCACTGTGAGATGTATATAGTGAAAATATCATTTGGAGAGATTTGGATATCATTAGATCTCTAATGACAATAAATGTTGTACCAAATGACTGGTCAAAGCATCTTATAATGTCAGTCTTGAAATTATGTATAATAAGAGATAAGATATCCTTTATTTGTCCCACAATGGGTAAATTTCAATGTTGCAACGCACAGTTAAGAGAACAGCAAGAAAACAGTAGCAGCATAGAAGTACAGAATTACTTAAAAATAGACAAACTCTATAAGGATAAGGATTATAAAATAAAATAAAATTCTATATACAATAAATTGCTATCTGAATACAGTGGCTACAGTTTGTACAGTATAAATATCATTAAATCTTTAAAGTGGCTACAGTATCTTACGGTAATAAATAAATTTGTAATGGGTAAAGTGACTGCTGGACATCTTATGCATTGCATCGTAATATCGTGAGCTTTCCCACAATATCACATTAAATATCATACCTTGAGGTTCGTACCGTGACAATATCGCATTGTTAGACTTGGATATTGTTACATGCCTAGAGATTACTGAAGATGCACCATGTAACCTTTCTGTTACATAGTGCTCACCACTGTGTAATGCCATTGCTTTTCCTGCAATGTTCCACAGGATGGCATTAAACATATCTTCTTTGAGATGTAGGTGACAACACCACAGTAACTCACAGTAAAAATGCCTGTTTTTCAATTTGAAAAATGAAAACATAAAAAAAAATATGGATGCAAGATTAATAACTTAAAAGCCATACAGAGGAACATTCCAGACAAAGCATTAACTTCACTGGATGCAAATAGGTAGCAGACCCTCCAACAGAAAGTTATATAGCGCACCTTTTTACCATTTTACCATTACTGAGAGTAACAGCACCAGGTAGTGTCACCAGCAGGGTTCATGAATAAGAAACATTAAAGCTAAGGCAGCTTTACCTCATGTTTTGTTGCTGTTTGTATTTAGACTTCAAATTCATGTTATACGGCTCCCTCTTTTTGGGTCTGCATGACTACTGATGCTGGCCAGAAAAAAATAAATAAAATTAAATCATTAAAAAATGGATGGTATACTGTTAATTTTTTTGTTGATATTTTGTTATCATTTTTAATGTAGCTGAACAATTACATGCTAAGATTGTTCTTGTGATTGGCAAAACAAAATGCACTCCAGTCAGCTGCCAATACTCTGCTGACAATCCCTCCTCCTCCAAAGCGATTTTGCGTCAAGGAGGACAGAGCTTACCATGACAGATCTGTAATATCTGTTTGTATTGGCAGTGCAAATCCAAGAGCTAAGCCCAAAAGTGACAAGTGGACAAGACCAAGAGCAGGCAAAATCATCACCAAAATGTGTGTATTTAAGAACATTAGCTAAATTAAGTCAGTATTTTAATTTTTATTGAGTATAAATTGTCTGTTTTGTGAGTGCTGCTGAAGTTGAATCTGATTTAAAATTCAAGACTCCATTTCTGCTCATCTCAACCTTATTGATAGATACAAAGAACAAGTCACTTTTACTTCTACACATTTCACCACATGGCATCCTCGTACCAGCAGCTATCAGCCAATTGTACGCACTGCCTTGTGTTGTTCAACAGGAGTCCACAATGCTGCAGCTTTAAATAACTCTGACCTTATTTTATTCACTTAAAATAGCTGCCATCATTTACTTTATATTAACTGGATCATGTACTCCGCCGTCTCTAGAGGTTCATGTATTGTGCAGTTGCAGGGCTGAATCCACATGAATAATAATAAGATTTTTTTCCTCTTTTTTCATAACACTTGTGACTACAGATGAAAACAGCCCTTTTGAAAGTTCCTATGCTAATATCCCATCACCTGAGCACTATGGTCCATTATAAATCAGTGAGCTACTATGATAATGCCCTTGGATGAAGGTTTATAGCCAGGAACTGACTCAGATTTTATTCAGCCTTTTCAGTGCACACCTCAGATATGGCGACTCCTCTCGTGTTATAAGAGAAGCTGACCATATGCTATTTTACTGCACAATCGAATTCAATGTCGTTCCTCAGTAGAGAAAGACAGAGGGGCAAGGGTGAAGGAAAGGTTAGTAAGCCAACATTTAACCTTGTTTTCTCTATAAGGTTTTGTTTATGGATCACATAAAGGTTATGGAGAGCCCATAGCCACAGTCTGGGCAGTCACTTTCGTATAATGTTTAAGAGGTTATTAAAACCCGGCTGGCTCCATATCTTAACACTCATATTTCTTCACATTATATTTTAAATCAAATCTAAGTAATTAATTCAATTCACGTTGACACATGAAATTACATATTACATACATTTAATTTAGGAGTAAGATTTCAGTGGAAGTTACTGAATGAAGAGTCAAACACTTGTGCATGTGCCTAAGACCACCACAACTTCTGGTTGCAGCAGGATATCAAAAAGAAATATCTCGCCGCATGCTAACTCCTGTCACTAAGGGTCAGTAAAGGGACAAACAAATAATTGGTCATTCATTTGATGTACTGGTGGAAAGTGAAATGTGTTGCTTTCTGTTTGGCCCAAGTTAACGGCAATATATTAAGAGTCAAGCCAGTCAGGGATTTTGAGAGCGCAAGATTTGTCTGCTGTTTGCCTTTTTGGTTTATTGGATAGTGTGTAGAGAGAATAATTTGGTTTATTTTATATACCTTGAATGTGAAATCCAATCTGTTCAAGTCATAGCACTTATTCCTGTGTTGGGAAAGGGTAGTTTTGGACGTGTCTTCACCATGCTGTCATCAGGCCTTATATTTATACTTCTCTTTTTGATTGAAGACATGTTTCCTAAAAGCTCTCGAGGGCCTGGTGCATCCTGCTCTCAGCCAGAAGAGCTGACAAACACGGCATTGCTCACAAACATGTTTTTGTAAAGTTTCTGCCTCCACCTGTGTGCTCCCTTGACTCTGTGCTTTGTGCAGTTCTAGTACAACATCAGCAGTGTCAAAACAGCTTTTTTAACCTCACAACTGTATGCAGCGGATGGAAAAACATTGCGTCTGTGCTGTAAATAGGCCCCCTGTGATACATGATAAGTGTTATAAGGTGTGAACATGCCTGAACCAGCAAACATAACCACCACCTGTGAAACTGTTGGTCACACTTATACTATGTGAGTCAGAGCCAGAACAATAACATATTTGTTTACAGTTGGTTATCTACAGTAGTGGATGAAGTACTCGGTTTTGTTTCTTAAGTAAAAGTACAGATACAAGTAAAAGTACAGACACAAGAGTAAAAAGTATCACATGAAAAAAATCTACTTAAGTACAATTATTTAAGTACCTATTTAAAAAAGTGTTGTTGATTTGTTCAGATGTAGTAATATTGTTTATATATTGATAGCAACTGATTAGTTTCTTAATTTTTCTTATGAATTTTGTATGTTTTGTGCTCAGAAACAAAGCTTGAATAAAAAAATGTTGTCAGGTTACTACAAACATGGTAAAATAACCCCTTAAAATCATTTGAAAAATACTTTTTACTTTTTTGTCAGTTCGAAAATGTAGTAGAGTAGAAAGTGCAGATTTTGTGAAGCGAAGTAAAGAAAAAAGTATCCACTGTAAAAGAAACTTCAGTAAAGTACAGATACCTAATAATTCTACTTAAGTACTTTATGGTCACCACATTGGTTTTGGAAAATCTGTATGCTTCTACAACACAACTTTAAGACGATTTTCACTGTCTATTATTTCATATCTAATGTACAAAATTCCAGAAATGTAAAAGTATGTAATATAATTCAGGCTCTTTAAACGATTCTTTATTTATTGGTTTATTCATAATTGCAAAAGCATAAATCCAAACTAAACTCTTCCCAAAATATGGCATGAGCTCTACGCAGTGAGCCAGATCATTGAAAAATGTACTGCAAGAATTAATTAGACAAGACAAATGAGATGCATGAGTAAAAGCAGCAAAGGAACACAATAAAACACACTGGTCCAAGGTGACAGTGAACGCATCACAAGAGCTCCATGCTCTGCAAAACTATAGACACTATTCTCATATAATATTGATCATATACTGCATCACCACTCATAAATTGCCCCAAGCTCCACTTATAGCAGAAGAAACCTGA
Organism: Odontamblyopus rebecca; assembly: GCA_030686955.1. Lineage (NCBI taxonomy): Eukaryota > Metazoa > Chordata > Actinopteri > Gobiiformes > Gobiidae > Odontamblyopus > Odontamblyopus rebecca. The sequence continues at coordinate 23,096,652 of CM060655.1, read as the reverse complement.
CACCCACATGTCTCACATAATGGCCACTCACTGAATCTATAACCACTCTGATGCCAGAACATGCAGATAATTACATTGTGGGGACCATTACAGTTTCCTCTCAATGTCAAGGGAAGATGTAAGATTTCCAAGAAGATCTAATATACAATTTATATGGTCTGACTTTTAGGGACATGACGTCGGCTGGTCCAGAAAATTGAAATAGCTGACATTTAAAAGCTCACTCAAATGTGTCTTTGGTTCAAAAATGAATGATTTCTTATCCATTGCACAATAAGCCCTCATGGACTATCTTTCATGTCCCCTTTAGCTACAGTCTCTAGTACTGTAGTCTTACTTCTGTCTATCTTATACACCTATTCTCTCTATTGCACCATAGAGTTTTCTTCACCCATTCCAACCTACATTCACTAGCCTCATTACCTCTTTGCCACACTCACTCTTGCTCTAGACCATTGACCCTCCACTACCTTTCCTCCTGTACCCTCACCACTGCACTGAGGTCTCTCATCCACACACATATACTCTGTCCTTTAGCAACTACTCTTTATTCCTCTCCTGCAGAGTTCTTGGGCTCCATGTCTCATCTGTCAGCCTCATCCCTCAGCAATGACCCTTGAGGAAGGCCCCACTCCACCTCGACCTCCTCTGTCACATCCAGCTAAATACATAGCTTCTTTGTAAGTCTATTAGAGTGGATATAAAATGTAACTTCCCTTTAATATCCTGTAAGGTGGTCCCTTGAAAAGATTGACACATGCAGAGAAAAAATATTTTCATGTTCAGCCCTACCTGTTACTTATTTATTGTTTATTTTATGAGGACAGATACTGAATGTGAATTCAGGCTCTCAGAAGCCCTGGTGGACAGATTCAACAAACATAGACTTGTGATAATCTGATGCTGCTATTGTATTATAAAGTGTCTATATCTTTGGGCAAGTCCCTAGAAGGACAGTCCAGATTTCACTAAATGTATTATTCAATTCTAAATATGAAAAAACACTAAACATATCTATGTGATACTTATTCAACACAAGTGTTTTATTTATAATAATACCAACAAAAATCTTCTCCACAGATCATACCAGTAACGTGGTTTAGTGGCTTCGATTGCTCATCTGCACAAAGATATATAGGTTTAATGCCATTCTGTTGAACATTCCAAAGTAATAACATCACTAATAACATCACCAGGAAAAGCAGGTAGTGGACCTGCACCTGAAAAGTTAGTATATCTAAAATAAATTGATAAAATGCTGAAAACTGCTTTACAGATTTGAATGCTATAGTAACAATATTGTTTGCCACTACAACCATCAGTGCTCTGTATGTTACTAATGGGATTGAACAGTGGATACCGCTGCTGATAGTTCCTGTGTGCGTCCTGCTGGGTCACTACAGGTGCTCCTCACTGAGTGCGCACAGTAGTTTCGTTAATGACGCCTGGGCACACGGGCTGCTGCTGTAAACCCTGATTCGCTCTTTTGATCACAGCTTTAATGGCCTCTGCAGGAACAGGTTTGGAGCTTTTCATTGATCAATGCACATTTTTAGTTTCCTGTCAGTGATCATTGGGGTTTCTTCACCTTCTGCGTCTGTGGTTAATGTGCTCTAAGAGTAAGGCATGCAACATCCACCTCACGTATATTTAGGGTAAAGGGGATATGAACATGAAAACATGGGTGCTATCTGGTAGACCTTTAATAGTAATTCAATATCTAAAAATAAACATAAGTATTCTTTAGCAGACCTTGTAGTTGCATAATTTTGCGTACTTACTGTTTATCACAACTCCACATTCAAGTGTGAGTTTTAGTAAAAAGAAATTACTTCCAAACTAATCTTGCCAATGAGTTTCATGTATGTTCTCCAAAACAGATAGACACACACATGTAATTATATAAGACATAGCCTTTGTGCAGCTATCAGTGGGTGTCATTTCCCATGTTCGGCACAGTTTGTCTCAGAGCCCACACAACGATGAGCTGATGTCAAGCAGGACCAGTCATCTTCAGACTGTTATTGTCCTCATCAGATTTGCACTTGGTGACTGCAGTAAGGATCGGTGGACAGTGACCTTGGGAAGTGTATTTTCTCAAGCTAATTAATTCATTATTCTGCTCCTCAAAGTGCCATAAATCAACCTGTCGCTGTCCAACTGGCAGCAGATGTAGAAGACAGTCCACTATCTATTATATTCTTGTCTGCTTGCTGCTACAAAAACTATTATGTTGACATGGATGAGGGAACAGCAGAGGCTGATAAGCATGGGGAATTTTAGCTGCTTTCGACTCTACATCTCAGCAATATCGTTTGCAGAGAAGTGATTATTCATTGATTTACACTTCAGCCCACCATCAGGATTAAGTGTCGAAAAGCACCCCTTCAGCCATTCCTCAAACTATTCTTCACCTTATTATATAAAAAGATCGATATTTCATAAACCAAGAGCCCACATTAAAAGAAATCTAAATTTCAATCAATGGCACAGTGTGAATTAGATCATACACTGGCCTCTGTAGTACTGCAGTGTGTGCACTTATTCACTCAAATGTGCTGAGGTTCAATCACTTCAATTCACTGCCGCTATAGGTATGAGTGTAATGTGGAGGCCACACAGTTCATTTCTATGGTCACTGACGGCTGAGTGATTTGTGATGTTCTTTTCCAGTATTATGTTTCACTGAGACCTCTACCATTGGATCTATCCTCCAATCATATAATCCTAAACAGAACCTGAACAGAAACTAGTCTATGTCAGCAATAGTAACAGTAATGTCTCTGTACTGACACCTTTTTTCCTCACATCAAAACAAAACAAAAATAAAGAATAAAAAGTGAAGATTCAAAATTGTAAAAAAAAAATAAAGCTAAAAACTCAAATATATAACAAGTATAACAACAAAGAAACAGCACATTTTCCAGCATTCTACCCTTCACACTTTTATCGTTCTTTCCACATCGTTAAAATCAGTCTCGCACAGGTCACCAGTCCAGTCCTCCGCTCTCAAAAAGCAGTTTTGTTTTGAAACGCTACTTTTCCCCAGCTGCAGACTCAGCCCGGGCCACTTGGGCAGGACTTGACATGATCAATTTTACAATTCTTGGATCCAGAGACAAGATTTGAGGGTTAAGTAGAAACATTGTTAGGTTATCTTGGTAACAGGCAAACATACCAAATAACGTATCACCTTCCATGCAGCTCACCTCCTTTTCACTAATGCAAAAGGATATTCAATACTCTGGTAATACAGAGCCTAGTACGAGACTAACGAAACCAAGGGTCACTCCAGTGTTTACCAATTCTTCATCTGACCCCATTCACCAGCCTCTCCTGACCACCCAGGAGCCTGTGTGGGACCAGGTGGGGTTTTGTTCCAGTGTGGACCTCCCTGGATTAAGCAGTACCTCTTACATTACTTACACACAGACCCAGACATAGACACATACACATTATACACACACTGGCACTGCACCTTAATCCTCCTCTAACTGAAGGGTATTAGGACTCTACACTTCAACAAAGAATGTCCTTTAGCTGTTGTGATGAATGGCCACACGTTCATGACAGCAGCTGAAAAATGTGGAGGCTGCACTCTCATCTCTTTTGTGGTTCAAGGGATTTCTAAGCCAAGTTGTAAATGTGTTGATTTTTTTCACCTGTACATGAATACTTTATGTTTGATGCTTTTTATGCTTTTTTTTTATTTTTTATTTTTTTAGCTCGTACAGGAGGTCCATTTATTTTTTGACATTTAGTACATGAACTTCTCAGATATTCTATGAGATACGCTGGTTTAATAACTACACTCAAGTGGCCTTAAAAAGCATTTAGTAAGATAATGACATAAAATCCTGACCCTAACTCTTTACAAAGCCTTAATCATTCTTAAAGGTGCATAGTGTACATTTTCTGGAAAGGGGGTCTGCCACAAGCTTGTTTCCATGGAGATATTATTGTTTGCCATTATTTGCCAGCAAGGTTTCACAGTATGGCATTAATCACCTATGTTGCATTGATTCAATTACAAATGTTTTACTAGCTAAAACATGCATGAGTGGGCTCACCTTTCCACACATCTGACGTGCCGGCACTGCGGACTTGTCTCCATGGAAATCACTTTAATGCCATACTGTGGAACTTTCTAGACAAAGCAATAACATTTTCATGAGGACAAGCAGGTGGTAGACCCTCTACCAGAAAGTTACACGGTGAAGCTTTAATACATTATTAAGAAGCTCATTATAAATTAAGTATTTCTTCACACTTAAAGGTTAATTAAAGTGTAGTTTTTATAAAGTGTAACCAATTCCTGCAGAATATTCTAGGAAAATAACAATAACATAGTATGAAAGTGGAGTGTGCATGAGTGTTGGTGGTGGTCGGAGGGGCCGATGGTGCAGATTGGCAGCCTCACTTCCGTCAGTCTGTCCCAGGGCAGTTGTGGCTACAGTAGTGGTTTACTACCACCAAGTGTGGAGTGAATGAATAATGAACTGTAAAGCGCTTTGGGTGTCTTGAAAGGCGCTATATAAATGCAATGATTAATTATTATTAATAATAATAATAATACTTAATAATATAATTAATAATAATTAATAATAATGAATAACATTTCCATGGTAACAAGCAAGTGGCAGACTCTACACCAGAAAAATTACACAGTGCACCTTTCAGTTCTACTAGACTGAAAACTGTAATCTATTTTACATTTTCCAGAGCTGATCCAGAGTTATTGGCGTCCTTATTGCGTGATTTCAGTTTATCAGCAGTACAGCACATGGATACACTCAGAGATGCTGCATTCACTAATAGAAGTTTTAGTGCTGACTGGAGCAATATAATGGACTTAGTCAACCAACTCCAATTGTGCTTTTTGTGTCTATGATGTAATGTTTTGTGCATCTGGGGAAATACAAATCTCTATGTCACGGCGCATCAGAAAAAATGCAAGAACAAAGCTGTTTTGGGTGGCTTGTATATGGCAGGCTGTCACAAAAGAGACAATCCAAAAACAGAAGATGATGAACTGTTCTTCCTCATGCACGCAGTCAAGCAGAGCCCCTGGCAAATCCACAGACAAACAAATAAATATAGATGCAAATGACACTTTTGAGTTCACTATTTCAAATTCGTGCAGATTTATCTGTCATTTTCCTTTTTTACAGCCTAATTATAGCTTTTGTTGTGTAATACTGAATATAGCTGAATATAGATAAGATTAATCCACGGGAGTTATAAAATGGATCCAAGTATTTGTATAGATTTTTATTTTTTCAACAAGTAATGCAATGTGAGCTGTGATAGCAAGAAAGTACAAGTGACTTCATGTTACAGGAAGCGTTTTCCCCTCTCCATTGTCACTTCAGCCTCCAGAGTTCAAATTTCTCCTTCTTTCCACAAGCTATAAATTTCCTGAATCTGTCTGTCTGAGCTAGTGCACCAGTGCTAGCTAGTTTGTGACTGTAAATGTATTTGGAAGGGACAAAACTCACCTGTTATCACTGTTATCATTCTAACTAAGACAGTTTTTTATAGTCAGATTATGTTAAAATAAAGATCTAAAGTCTAACTTCTAGCTTCAGACAGAGCATGCTTACAGTTACCATCACACCCCCTGAAAATACTGATGACATCGGCTGCAAAGTATAAATATAGTCATGTAAATTGTGCTCACTGCAAAGGTTATTAATTTCCATTAATTCAGCACAAAAATTAAACCTTGAGGAAAAAAAAATCCAGACAAATCAATCCTGCAAGACACGACCAGCATTACATTCTGAAGTGAGTGTACCTTCATTTAAAAGTCCCATCATCCTCTCTGTCCTCGCAACATCTGCTTGTAGCATCTGAGTGACTAACTACGCTAAAGCACTTGATATAATGTTTTACGGCGAGCAGGCTTCTGTTCAGCCCATCACATGAATCAGCTCTCTGCATCTGTCGCTCGGCGTGAAGCGTGTCATGCTCAGAGTGAGAAAAAAAGGAAGACAAATGCACCATGACGAGCCACTGTGACAAGAGTATTCACAAATTGACAAATCTGCCATGGGAAGTTAAATTTTCACTTAGAATTTGTATGCTGTGCTTCTTTATCATAATCGTTGCAAGATAACTGCTAAGCTTTCAGAGGCAGACCTGCAGGTAGCATGGCCAAGAGGATTCAAGTGAGTATATGAGATGGCCAGCTGATCTAAGGTTTGAGTTAAAGTCAGAGCGACAAAACTGGTTTGACTACTTACTGCTTTAGTGTGAAAACTGCCAAAGTTAAAAATTCTATAAAATCAACTTTATGAAGGCTGAACCCTATTATAGTGGTGTTCCCTCATCATTTGTTTACTCAAAGTTATGTTTTGGTTAATGCATGTTTAATGTGCACTTTATTGTCCTTGTAGGGAAATTTGTCCCCTCCTTCATGCACCCGGGGACCCATCTCCACAATCCTGTGTTATCTTACATTTAAGGCCTGATCACTCAAAAAAAAAAATCATCAGACATCAGACTAAAATCAGTCTACATGTTCATACATGTAGAAAATATAGTACAAAATATCTAAACTAAATTAAAACCTGCTACTAAGAGGCCACTACAAAGAGGCTTCAGATCTGCAGTTTATACAGGAAGTCAATGGACCCGTGTATTATTAAACTACTTTAAATGTTGCTCTCTAGATCTACAATGACCAACATGTAAAATAATATTTTAGTACTAAATACACAGAAAAAAACACAATATGTCTGCTTTATGAAATCATCTCTTCCCTTTTTAATATGACAGTCCCATATCATTTCATTTATTATAATCGATTTTTATTGTCAAACTGGACACACATGCTGCAGCACTATCAGCAAAATAACAATGAGATACATGGTATGAACGAGTCCGTATATCCTGCCATTCATGCGGAACAGCTTGTAAAATCGATTTTATTTTCTGCGACTGGACGCCTGCTGTTTTGAGAAGACGGTGCATTCTGACAGGCTGAGGGAGGTGGAGTTCTTAATATCATGCACACTGGGTTCACAGCAGCAGCACGAGAATGAAGTGTGTGATGCCCCCTCACTTTGTGGAGTCCAGGAGAGACCACGAGAGGAGAAGAAACCAAGTCTTATCTCAGGACTAAAGTCGTTATAGAGAATCCCGAATGGGCTGCAGCCTCTCACACTGCCTCTGCCAAAGCCTTTCACTTCTGCTGCCTAATTGCATTGAGGGAGTCTATTGTTCACTTTTATCTGCGAGCTTTTCAATCCCAAAAGCTTTTTCTATTCACATTGTGTGCAGTACAGAGACTAAAACGCCACAATTTGTACTTCAATAAACCTAATTAACGAGAAGAATAAATACAGTTGGTGCAGTCGTAATAAAAATTGATGAACTTGTCAGAGTGATTTGATAGTGATATGTAGATTAGTGAAAATTGATTTTCATGAATGACCCTCAGTATTAGCCACAAGAAGTGCTGACTCTACACAAGTTTTACAATTGGACTTTCTCGAATAAAACAACAATAAATTATGATGCATTACTATAATTGATTGATCGATTTTGATTTAAATAACCCAGATTAATTGCTGACGCAATTTGACATATACTTCCTCTATTAATGTCAAGATTAAGGCATTGTCTGTGTTCCTCAAAGTTTTGCATAAAGTTGTAATTCGCAAAAATAACTCAAAAAGAAATTACTTTAATTACTTCATTTTAAGCTTCAGTACCTATTTTTGTTGTGTTTGTGTACATTTCCTTTAAAATTGTCCTTTTAAAATATAATGCAAAAGCTTTTTGACTGAATCGATGTAAATTCTATAATCTATACACAACAATCAACACGTGAGCTAGAGACTAGTACATTTTTATTGAGTTACTACTTCTCCAATTAAGTTTTTTTTGTTTATTTTTTTATGGGAAACCAAGATTTGGTCACTTTTTCCAACCTATATATGGACTATGTGCTTACTGTATTCATGCATTTATTCAGTACAGGGCCTCATCATAAATTCCATGGAACAAGTTGGCCACTTCAGCTGCCAGTACTTTCTCAATGTGTCTTTTATTCAAATGTGAACACAGGTATTCTCCGCATGAGGCGCACAAGCCTGGAAAGTTTTATGTTGGAAATAGCGTTAAATTGCTGTGTTTACACTTACAGCTACTCTGTTTTTGCCATTTGAACCAGATAGAAAGTACTTGCACTTGTTTCCCCTAAAATGTTCATATACAACAGTTTCCACCGTAGCGGTAATCCATGAGTCAGCCTGAGTGAACCCAGTGTCAGGATCTCACCGAGTTTGTGCTCTTGGAGGTGAGGGGCTTTCAAGGTCTAAACTTTTGCAAGATGCTGAAGTTATTTTCCTGTGCTTTCTGCAGAGAGAGGGAGTGTGTGAGTGTGTGCACATTATGAAGGATCCTGACTCTGGAGATGGCTGGGAAGAGGAGGTCTGGAATAATGAGTCGCTGACGTTTAGTAGAATGAGACAGAGAGAGGAAAGATGGGCAGAAGACAGACAGGTGTCTTCCAAACTTTGCTTTAAATATTAGCAAGAAAATATTTGGGACGGACAAACCTTATCCTCATATATTACACAAAATTGACTCTTTTAAGCCTTGTTATAATGTTGTTACCTCATGTTTTTGATGAGGTAACAACATTATAACAAGGCAATACCTGTTGTTTATGGTTTCATTCACACATATTTGATAACCTTGCATTCTTAGTCTGTCTACATCTCCAATGCTCAAAATGCTTTTTCCACTTGTGATGTCACATGGTAATAGCTTTCAGCATTTACATTTTACCTTTTGTTCAGCAGAGATTGGCAGTTACAGGGTTGAAATGATCAAAATGATTCTAGTGAAGTTATATGGAGTGGAGCACTTCCTGTGTTACCACATGACATCACAAGGTGGGAAAGAGTGTTTTCTTTTTGAGAGAAGAACACACAAATTTGTGTGTTTAACATGTGTGAGTAAAACAAAACACAACTCCAGGAATGTTTTTGATGAGGAAATAACAGAGATCAGAAAATAGCACATGATGGGCCCATTAACCATTTTGTTAGAGCATCAATAATTCCTTGAGAGATCTTGATCATATTTTCTCTCTGTTGCTCTGCATAGTATTTATAATTCATTATGTAATTACCTGGCCTATATAAGGAGAGGGAAAAGGTGCACTCAGGTGTTGCAGTGTGGAAGTATACACTCTTAGAGAGATCTTGATCTGAATTTTTGAGACACCACATATATTTAAGCTATAGTCTACACTGCACAAAACAAGTTTGGCCGTTACAATAATGATGTTCAGTGCAGGCAGAATTGTAATTGTGGAATGAGATTGAGCTGCAGCAAAGAGGGCATTTCTCTGTGGCAAACACTCTTGTCTCAGCAAGATGATCTCATGTTCAGTTTGTTACCTGCATGCTCTGCCATGATGGGTTTCCTCTGGGTACTCTGGGTTTCCCCATGTATCCGATATCCAATAGGCCTCCTTCAACTCCAAACCAAGGTCCTCAAGATCTGGAGATGGGTCCCTGGGTGCTGCATTGTTTGTCTTGACAGATCTTATTGAAGAATGGATCAAATACAAGACAACTTTACCTTCAGGGACAATAAGGGTTTACCTTAAAGGGCTCCTATTACACTATTTTTGATCTATGTTGTAATCTTGTCTCCTCATTGAAAAACATATCTGGAGTTGCAATGTCATGTGGTAATACAGGAAGTGCAGAACTGTGTTTTTGAACTCCACACACCTTAATGATTTGGATGATTTCAGCTCTGGAATTGCCAACCTCTGCTGAACAAAATATTTTAAAATGCCTTAAAGCTCATAAGAGTAATTTCTGCATAATACAGGACCTTTGAATACAATAAGTCATGATATACCTTTTCTCCTTGCTTTACAAACGACAGACAACTTTCAAGCTGTTGCTAATCATCTTTGTGACAGCAGGTTATTTCCAATTTCATCCTCTGCTCACATAAAGACTGCTGCACAAACAGTCCATCTCCACAACAGTGACGCAGAATGTGCTCTCTCTCACAGCCTCATTATGGACAGGAATCAAAACCAATCCACCAGCCCAGGCGTTTGAGGCACCAACTTGGCACCCATCATGCTGTCAGGCAAGTCAGCTGTCTGTGCCTATAACCGCCACCTCTGCACGCACCAATACGTTATGACAAACTTGAGCTTAAGAGACACAATTAGACAGAGGTGAGGGCAGGTAGTTATCGGTCAGAGGGAGGCAGAGTGACAGCTAAAGGAGAGGAGGAAGAGGATTAAACATGGGCTCAGTCAGAAGCACAGGAAAGCGGAGTTCTCATCTTTCCAGAAAGCAGGTTTTCCAGGTCAGGACGCCGCAGAGAAGAGCATGGATTTATACTGGGGCTGCCTCAGGAGCAAAAGGGCTGTCCTGGATTAGGCTATGAGCACAGTGGACACAGAAAAGGTTGTAATAAATAAAATGTATTTTCACTTTTTACATTTGGTCAGCATTGATAGTCATGACAAGTGAATATTAGAAATAGCATTTACCTCTTAATCCTAGAATTTGGACTGGCCCAAGAAATGTTAAGACAATGTAACTAGATTACTGAATCTTTCTCTTGGTTTTTCCCATCCTGGGCTGTCACAGCTATTTCCTTTACTTTGCCATTATTTGTCAAAAATTAGAACAGGGTCAAAGCTGGAAAAATTCAAGCGATAACAATAATGATTTAGGCTATTAATTCAGTAGTTACTAAGGCTGGTCATTCTTACGAAAGTAGTGATTCCTTAAGAATGAAGTCTTTCTTCATGTGTTATGAAGGCTAGTTAGGTTTAGTTACATGTGTGTATAAACTGTACATGGGTGGTGTTGAAGTTGTATATGGGCCTTGTTCCCTCACCTGTGCGGTGTGGGATTAGAGTTGCACAGGTCGCGCTCATATGTCTTTGGTATGTTAATGAGGACACACTCTGAGCTGCATATAAAGGACACTTTGTCTGCAGTGTGGAGACTCTGAGAGGATGGTGGGATTTCTACTTGGGTCTATAAGTGCGAGTTTTGAGTATATTTAGTTGATGTGAGGAACAGCAAAACAAAACAAACTTAATGTCACGGGAGAGTATAATGATGAAGAAACTCAGAATTGAAAGTGCATAATCTTTGAAAGTTGTAGTTATTTTCTCCACCCTAACTATAATCATGTTTTATTTGACTTTGTTTTAATCATGTTCTATCTGAAAATATGCATCTGCTAAACATACGGCACTGCAGAACCTTCCCCACGTGTTTCTAAATGGGTCGACTTTGAGAAGAAGAAAGACAGCAGCAGTGGGATTAGATATGACATGAAGATTTTTAGTCAAGGGCCTTTCTCTGTGAGCAGGATTAGGAGGTTAGGGAGCCAAAGCCAGGCTTAGCCCTGCTTGTGCCGGCCATCACAATAACTCAGAAGGATGCTGCGTCAGCTTCAGCAAAGAAAGGGAGTCATATCTGCAAAGGTACATTTAAAGTGGAACTAAACTCTAAATCAACCTTTTTTCCACTAAACTGTGTACATGCTGTTTTAATGGTATTGTTGTTGTTTTTTTTTGACAGTTTCAGTGCAAACTAGGTCAGTTTATAGCTTTCTGGTTAAAAACCGAGTACATGCTGCCTCCATTGTATTTTCAAGTACTATGCAACATCACTCATGACTGCTCTGATTACAGCAGGGTGTTTCTGCTTACAATCATCTGGCTGCAGAGGTGGAGTTTGAAGTGTGGACCAATCACACTGCTCCTTATACCTCCAGACCCCAACCCACCTCCCCCCTCACTCTCCCTTTTAGTCCTCCAGGTACTGCCAATTAGCAGCTCTAGTGTTTAGTTCCACCTTAAGTAAAGCTAAGAAGTAGTTTGAGTTTGGACCCCAATCAATTTTGTAGGGTAATGGTATTTTTTGTTTTTATTTGGGGGTGACAGGTTTGTATTAAAGAATGACACAGCACTCTGTCTATATGCCTCATTTAACAGTGGCATGTGTGGAAAGTATCTAGGTTGCTTTAGTGAACAGTTTAATATACACATTTTGCGTGTTAGTAATAATGTGAACAGATTGTCAAGTTTTTCTCTGAAAATGTCTTGAGTATAGATTTTGACGTATATTTTGTTTTTTTCCCTTCCTGTGCCAACAGTTCTGAATTTAATGTATGTTAATTTGTCATTGCCATTCATGCTGCTGCACCATAGGGAACGCATATAAAATCTATTCACACTTTTCAGCTCAAATCATGACTCCTTCCAGTGTATGTCTCAGTGCAACTAATACTTTCTTTTTTGGAGTATTTTGGGTCATTTTGCTTATGTTAAAAAAGTCCTGTTTAAATGTGAATAATATTGCTTACACGTACCAGTCAATGTGCATTTCCAGCACACCTCTTCTTTGTGTCAGTCTTTCTGTCTCTTGGTCTAAAAATAAACAACTTGTCAGGCTTGAACGGCTTTGGACTTTGCAAAAATACCCTCCCCAGAATACATTCAGAGGAGACCTGTTTTTCAATAGTCTCTATACAGAACCACCCTTATATTTATTTTTTAACCTTCCCTCCTTGCACTCTCTCTCCTTGGAAATTAATTGCTTTTGAGTGAATTGACTTTTTGGTGCAAGCCTAAATCATTGCATGTGCTCGCTAACCTATTTACTTGCCCTCTTAGCTTCCCTGGGGACAGTGCGCCTCTCTACCCTGCAGGATGACATTTTTCTTACTGTTTCAAGAATCCTTAGCAAGAAAAATAAAGGCATCAGCAGCAGAAGCAAGCACTGCAGTTTTCTTGCCAAGTTTCACAGTAACATCAGAGCCAATTTTCTTCCTTTAATTTTCAGAATCTTCAAAAACATGAAAAATTCACTACAAATAATATTAGCGTCAACAGTCTCTTAACTTCCTGGTGCAGCTGATGCTTGTCAGAAGAGTGAGAGACAGCGCTGTGGTCATGGAGGCATCTCCCAGCCACCTGCTGCATCACTACTGCCCAATCACACCTACTGCAACATTCTTACCTACTACACTTTTACTTTAGGTGAAGTATAGCTCACCCATATACATAAAGGTCACATAGAACAGTATAAAAACTCTCCTTTATATAAAAGATAACCTTGTGTATAACCTAGATATATTTTTACATATCATATTTTATACTGTAAGCAAATATAAACCAATATATAAACCAAAAATATATTGTGATGGTCCAAGAAGCCATTTTTTCTCATGTATCGCCATAAAACAACTTCCTAATTACTTAACTAAAATAAATGGTATGAATATCTTTCTTGTTAGAGGAATCCGATTTTTCAATTCAGTGAAAAATGTCAAAGCAAAGCTTTAACATCTGCTGAGCTTCAGCTCTTCTCTAAAGCTGCCTCCATCACTTTGATGTAATGCCTTCATACCGTACTGCAGCCATGGAGAGCAGAAGGGACTGTGCTCATGTAAGATTGTTTAATTATTGTTTGCAGAAAGTTACAAAACTGCACTGTCTGCATGAGGTCACCATCTGCCATCTTGTTCAGTTGACTATAAGTTAGCTTGAGTGTAAATAGGCCCACTGGATTAATGGGTAGTTTGATTGGGGTTTTATATCGGGCTGTGCTATATCTGCTTACACAGCATTTTCAGTCATATCCCCCACTAGAAAAATGAATCTGTGATTGGGCCTAAAATAAGGGTAGAAAATGTTCAGATATTTGATATAGCACTTTTAGACAACTTAAATGTACTCTATTGCACTGTCAACAAGCAACAAGCTAGACAGAAGCTCCATTGGCATACATGTCTCATGTTTAAAGAATTTGTAGCCTAAAATCATTGTACTTGCCTTTGAAAGAGTTGGTGTAAGTAAAAGTAAAAGTGCAAAAAGGTATCCAGTCTCCAAAAGTGTTTTATTCAACCATCATTCATGTCAGTGTGTTTGTATCTCTGCAGGGCTCAGTGTAGACTCCAGTGTAGCAAAGTGAGCTGGACTATAAGTATTAGCTCTTTGCCACATAGGTTAATGTAATGAACAACACTTTGGCTTCGGAAAGTACTGAATGTGGCTGAGCTTTAAAGTCACCGCTGCAGAGTGTAGTACTAAGTGCCTCCTGTCACACCTCCATGTTGCTGTTACTGAGATCTGTCACAACAAAGTGCTGCCTCAGCCACACATAGGGCCCACAGGTTAACAGTGTGCACGTATAGTCACATACAATACTGGAAAACTGTAAATGACATGACATGGGGCTTCCTATCCATCATGTGATCCTCAGCTGTCTGATGGCAGGAGCTAATATTATGAGACATGTCAAATACATAAAATCTGTTCTCTGTTCTTCAAATAGTAAACACTGACATCTCTAAACATAATTTCCATTGTAGGCTGCAGTCTCTATAAATGTTTCAAACAAAATATTATTGAGCGATGAGGAGTCAGCTCAGGATAGACAACTACAGCATTTAACAGACAGTGAACTCACCATGTCTATATGTCTAGACATATAGATAAAGAAGACAGAGAAAAACATCAAAGAGGAAATTTATGTCAAAGCAAAACACACACACAGAAACTAATGTCAGAGCCCCTATCAAAGCCATCCCTCACCCTCACCCTGTCACTGAGCCAGCATGTCTCTGCCACTGTTGCTAATGATGACGTGTCATAACAAAAGCAACTCTGAGACCAAGCAGTTTTATTGAACTGTAATGAGTCTCTTCTAGTTTGGGGGTAAATGCGCTCACCATGCAGCCTCATAACTCATTTCATAATAGTATCTATAAGCTATAAGCTCTGTGAGCTTGTTACATTTACGGTATTGAAAGCACTCATGAATTTCAACAGTGACACATATCCATAATTCCACACCAAAATTAATTTCTGAAGTTGGTACTTTTAATGCATTTATAACTTTTGTACAATCAGGGCCAAAACCTACCAGGGGCCTATCAACCAGATGACACCACACTAAATGAAACTGAAAAAAGGGAAAAGCCTTATTATTCACTGTGTGGCAATGAAACACCTTTAGTTAGTGCAGAATGCTGAAACCAGGGTTCAGGGCTGTGTCAAAGAAATGAGTCACACTACAGAACCATTTTGTTGTGTCCAAAGGGTGAAACAGTCAATTGTCAAGGAGCTGCCTGCTCTGAACTACTAGGGCTGTTTACTTTCCTTTTATATAACAATGTTTTATTATAAAATAAATGCCACTTTGTATTCCTTCTTAAAGTTAACAGGGTTCGCCCTGGAGGGAAAGAATGAATTAAAATTCCTTAATAGCACTTTAGGCTTTACAGAAGATGCAGAAAATTACTTTTGGACTCAGTTTGCCCTTTTCTCTGCTCTTGACAGTGATTATCACAAACCATTTTAAAAAGACTGCAGGACAAGTTTTACTCCATCAACTTTCTTACAACCAATTATTGTTGCACAACTGTAGTTTTCCTGAATCCTGACTTGGACTTATGTCTGTTGCCGTTTTGACTGTCTTTTCCTCAGCTCCAGTGTTGACCTGGTACTCAAATGACACCCTTGAATAATTCCAATTAATGTGGAGTCTCTCAGGGAGAAGTCTAATTACTTTTGGGCCGACTCTGCTCTAGTGATGTTCCTGTGGGCTTTCCCTCCAGTAAATAAGATCTTAACCCTGCACTTTTGCTCATTTAGAGACTATGCTTTATTCTGTACAGCATATGTGTTTTAGTTGGCATTTCCTCTGCACCCAGGCTGATTGAAGAGACTGTGGTGTGGCGCACAGTATGAGCGATCACCATGAGTATAGTGCTCATTATCTGCTAAACGTATTCATCGCTGTGGCTCATGCAAAAAGGGCTAAGTCTGCAGCAGATTTAGTCTCACACTGAGCGGAGTAGGCAGCCATAAATGTATGGGTTTGAATGCTTTATTTTTATGACCTTCTACAACAATACATTTGAGCAAGATGGCTTATGGGCAATTGTGAAAGGAATACAAAATGCATGGCAATTGTGGGTCTGAATAGCATTAGGGTAGTCAATATATTTAAAAAACACAACTGAAATACAGTGGTGGACAGTAACAAAGTAGTCAAGTACTGTACTTAAGTATACATTTTAGGTATCTGTACCTTAATTAAGTATCTTTTAAAGTTGGTACTTTTTACTTTTACTTAAGTACATTTTAGAGCAGCTACCTGCACTTTCTACTCCACTACATTTATTACTGTGTGAGACCTGCTCAAATGAGGAGATCCAAGTGGCTGTTATGTATTGCTGATTGGTTATTGATGTTGGTTCATAATAATAATTTGGAATGTACAAATTAATTCATGAAATATCACAACATAAAATAGAAATGCAAATATTCTTCATTTTTGGTTACAAATTGTGTAATAAATAGGCCTATGCTGCACTACAAAGGCAAAAGCCCTTAACTTGCCAGAGTGTCAAACTGAGAAAAATGACTTGTGCCATTCAGCCATAGTTTCTCATATGGTTTTGGGTGTTATGGTTGTAACAGCCCTTTATTTTCTCGTTAAAACAATGAAATTGGCTCCTGATATTTATTCACATGATAAAGCAGGTCTTAAATACCCCCAAAATGACATTAACTAATTTTTGACCAAACATGATATTATGGCATTCTGCTTTTGTAGGACAGTATGCATTAGTAAAAATACAATGTTTCTATTATAACGACTTTAAAAATGTGTTTTTTTTATGTCTGTCACATCATCTTTCTCCTTTAATGTTCAATGGATATAGAAAATCACATTGGTTTCCATTTTCACACGATTTTCTTTTTAAATAGTGTTTAAGCCTAATCCTTGCTCATTGTGGCCAAAAGCGAGAGGTAATAACTTCTGGGGACCTTTTGAATGAGAGCTGGCAGCAGCCCATTCATAATAAGAAGCATGAACAAAGTGACAAAAAGGTAAAAATAGTCAAGGTTATCTGTTTGCCTGAGCCTGTAACCTTTTCCCCATCATTAACGTTAAAGGCCCTACATTACAGAAAATGGATTCTTATGAGCTTTAAGCCGTTTAATGCTGTTACCTCATGAAAAACATGCCTGGAGTTGTGTTTTGTTTCATTTACAACTGTTGAGTAATCCTATATTATTAATCTGTCTAGATCTCCAAAGATCAAAATGCTCTGTTCCACCTTGTGATGTCATGATGGTTTTCAAGTTAAAGGGAAACTCCAGCACATTTGAAGCTAAAGTCCATTGCTAGAGGTGATCAAATACTGTTAGAAGAACAAAAAAACAGCACAGATCAGTGTTGCCAAGGCGGAGATTTCACTATTGCAGTGAGGCTGTCAAGGCAACAAACTATAGTGACTGGGGCAATTTCTTAACTTCCACGTAAAACGCCAATTTGCACACTTAAGAAGCTTAACACCACTTTCTAACCCATTTTACAACAGCCACGAGTGTAACAAACAAAGTTCAAAGCCTGGCTCACTGACTAGTGTCTGTTATGAAACAACTTTATAAGCAGCCTTACACTTACCTTGTTGATTTCCCACTGCACATGCGAAAGCCCAAAAGATGCAATTGCCGATGTCATTTCTAATCCCATTAATTGTGTGAAAATTGAGTGAATTATATTTTTTGAAAAATGCTTAAAAATACATTCTCGAACCATTTCAGAACTTTCAGTTTCTCTTCACAGTCAGTAGTCGATCCTCACTTGTTGCTTCTAGCAGCTACCATGGATCTATGGCGACTACTAGCTTGTTGCATGCCGCTGGAGTATCTCTTCCTTCAACAACAAACTCACATGTCATTTCAGAGCGAGAGTTCAGCATGGGGTCAGAACAGAAGGATAGACTGCAAAAGCTAGAAAGCACTACCCGATGCCTATCCATGTTGTTACATGCTCTGCAATATTGTGATGATGATTTAAATACTTAATCACAGTGTTTTTCAAAAAATATAATTCACTTGTAAATGGGATTAGAAACAACTAAGTCTTTTGGGCTTTCGCATCCGCAGTAGGGAATCAACAGAGGTAAGTGTAAAGGTGCTTATAAAGTTGTTTTATAACGTTTCCAGACACTAGTGAGTGAGCCAGGCATAGAACTTTGTTTGTTAGACTTGTGGCTATGTTGTAAGATGGGTTAGAAAGTGGTGTTAAGATTCTTCAGTGTACAAATTGGCATTTTATGTGGAAGTTAAAAAGTTGCCCCAGTCACTACGCTAGTTTGTTGCCTTGACAGGCTCACTGCCACAGTGAGATCTCCGCATAGAAAACACTGATCTGTGCCGTTTTTTGGCTTCTGTCAGTATTTGACCACCTCTAGCAATGGACTTTAATAGAGATTGGCACTCCAGGGCTGAAATCATCCAAATTCTAGTGAAGGTGTATGGAGTTTAAAAAACACAATGGAGCACCACATAACATCACAAGATGGAACAGAGTGTTTTCTGTTTGAGAGAAGAAGAAAATCGCGTAATATGGACCCTGTAATATAACGTTTTTACTGTGTTTGCTTTTGTAGTTTCTTTCTGTTGGTTAGCAATTATGTCCTTTGACAGACTGAATAACAATGCCCTGGTGGGTTTGGAAAAGCATCTTAAAAAATTAATCTGGGGGTTTCATCTCCAAGGTGACACAAAAGAGCAGTAAGTGTTTTTCAATTGTTTTCTAGCCACCTTTTAAGTCAGCTGTCATTGATTTTGTGAAAATATTATACAAATGTGAATTAGGTTGTCAAACAAAAAAGCCAATCAGTTTGTTTTAACTTTACTTTAAATACTCATATATCGTAAAGATGGTAATATAAAAGCAGTAGATATACCATATTAGTGGTAATAGTGGTGCGCTTGTATGATACTGATATTTTAACTTCAACCAAGTGCCACTATTAACAATTATGTTTACTTAAAGATGCACTATGTAACTTTTATGGTGGTCTGCCAGCTGCTAATCACCATGGAAATGTTAATACATTGCCTGGAATGTTCCACAGTGTTTGTGTCTTCAGAAGTCCCTTATGATGAGAAACAATCAGAGGCCAGTTACATCGCCTGGAATGGCGTCATTGGGGCCCCACCCTGGAGCCAGGTCTGGGATAGGTGTTCGATGGTGAGCACCTTGTGGCCGGGCCTTCCCCCATGGGGCCTGTCCAGGTACAGTCTGAAAGAGTGACATGGAGCCAACCCTCCCATGGGCCCACCACCTGCCGGTGGATCCACAAGGGGCTGGTGCAAAGAGATCTAGGTGGTGGTTGAAGGCGGGGGCCCCGACGTCCAGATCTCTAGACATGGAGACACTCTGGGGACATGGAATGTCACCTCACTGGGGGGAAGGAGCCAGAGCTTGTGCAGGGGGTTCGTGCGCCTCACCTCTACGCACAGCTTGGGCTCTGAAACCCAGCTCCTTGAGAGGGGCTGGACCCTCCATTTCTCTGGCGTTGGCCGTGGGGAGCAACGGAGGAGCTGGTGTGGGCCTGCTCAGTGCCCCACAGAGTTCACCCCGGTGAATGCGCCTTTGGGTCAAGGATGGGTCTCTCACTGCTGTCGGCCTACGGGCTGAACAGCAGTGCAGAGTACCCGGCCTGTTCTTCTGTTATTGGCCTTCTGTGATATTCACGGTTTGTCCATAACAAACACCATGTTTGAGCACAAGGGGATCCATCAGTGCATGTGCCACCAGGACTCTCTAGGCCGGAGGTCGATGATCAACTTTATTGTCATGTCATCTGACCTCTGGCCGTGTGTCTTGGACACTCAGAGGAGCTGGAGGAAGTGTCTGGGGTGAAGGAAGTCTGGGAGTCTCTGCTTAGGCTGCTGCCCCTACAACAAGGCCCCTGGTAAGCAGAAGAAAATGGATGGATGTTTGTGTTTGTGTGACATTTATTGACATTGTGACATTTATGCAACTACTGGTGTTTTTATTGCTAAAAACAAGACATACTGAAAGCAAAGCCCTCAGATCTCTCTTGTAACTCGACCTGGTGGCCTTATCTCCTTGTCTCCATGGAAATAGATATGTTAAAAGACCATACTGTGGAACATTCATGGAATTAAATAACATAAAGACATGCAGGGTGTGGACCCTTAAAAGTTGCACAATGCACCTTTAATTACCTCTATCGTGTGAACATATAGCATTTTTTAAGTTCAGAAACCAAAGTTAGTAATGTGTGTAGCCTGACCTCACCTCAGCAGCATGTCTATAATGTAACTCTATTTTCAGTGCCAATTCAAAGCCCGGGGCAGAGCTGTAATCCTCTATATTTTGATCACAATGTCGAGTCTGCAGCACAAGAATGGATGAAAGCAAAACTGAGCATTTTTCAGCTTTTTGTTTGTGCTTTTGGCTTTTTGGACCATAAGAAAAGATGGTCATTATTCAAAAACTAGAACAGAATTGTTTGTTTAGAAAAATACACCCATTTCCGGTAACAAATAATGGCATCAAACACATTATCATATCATCATTTTAAGTAAGATGTGGCTGACATTTTGAGAAAACACAAAAGAGAACTGCTGTTACACTCATTATACTGATTAAACTGTATATTTCTTCTTCATGGTATCTCTTATACAACAAGCAAAAGAAGCAAGAAAGGACTTGATTAGGCTTTACAAGTACGTGGCCAGATCCAAGCCTTATTAGTGCCTCGTCCAATGAGGTTCATTTGGTCTTCCAATAATTTATTTTAATAGATGTTTTTTTCAGACCAAGGTTTTTGACCATTTCAACTTCTCACTAGCCTTAAAAACAAATTAGGGGTATAACAGAAAAAGTGCAGAGGGCAATGAGAAAACATTATAAACATACCTGTAAAACTATTCAAGCAATTACTCATCCACCCAAAGATAAAAAAGAACCAGACCACAACTGTAATGTGTACACTGGTGTGCGAATATGTGTGTGAATGGGTGAGTTGGTCCTTGATGTAAAGTGCTTTGAGAGCCTTGTAAGTGGAAAAGCGCCGCCATATAAAAACATGATCATTTACCACTGACCATTCAGTACACATAAAAAGGAACAGAGAACATAATGTGAGAAGGAAACAGTGAAGGTGTGAACATGAGCAACAAAACACAAAGCAGAACAGGAGCAAATCAAATCGGCCATTTCTTGCCACTGTAGAGAGAACCACATTATGGACTAGGGCAGAGCAAACATCACTGAAACAGAGGACAATAAACATCTTTGGATTAAGGAGCCAATCGAAATATAGAAACATCCCCATGAGACTATAAACCTGGACAAGGGGGCTTTTTACTCTCACGCAGCTGGGATATTGTCCTGATGTAGGACTGCAGATGGTGCTGTCATCCTGCCTTCACTGATAAGAAGGCAGTGTTAGAACTTGTATAAATAAGCTGACCAGACATGTCACAGCAACATGACATGACCACTCTGAGGAAGACCACTAAAGAGCACTAGGTATGAAAGCAAACTAAACCTTGATCTAAAAAACGAAACTATCAAAATAAAATAATGTATTAGTGTCCTTTAGGAGCCAGTTTTCCTAATAAATTAGTGTGCAATTTTATTATTATATCCACTAAGTTTGTCATTAGAGGCAAAAGGCCTTTGAACACCAGTATTAGCTTTTAAGTCTTGTTGCCATATGTATATATATACACCACCCCTGAACACAGTTTGCAAAATGTTGTAATTTGAGGGGAAAAAAATAAGACTAATATTTATCCGTCATGAAATGTGCAGTTACAGCTCAGTCCGGGAGGAAATCATTACAAACTGAATCCTCCTCCTTATTTTCCCTTCAGCAATGAAACGACTCAGTTCCCCTGCCACCCACTGGTGCCATTCAGAGACTCATTACACACTGTGGGGATGTGTACAGCCACATGTTATAAAAACACATGGAGTTATGCCATTACTACGTTTGGGGCAGGACCTCATCCCGTACCCCTTCGTGTCTCTACCCAATTTACACCACCCTCTCCTTCTTCAACATCTTCTTGTTTCTATTCCCCTCCTACCCATTCCTCTTTTCTACTTCACAATCCTTCCTTCTTTCAGGTATGAGGAGGAGACAAAGCCCAAGAGCATCCCCCAACATCACTGCATATGCCAGTTCCATTCAGTTATGTGAAAAATCATTCATGTAAATATGAGGTTTTGTTCCTTGTTAGTGAAATGCAGGTAATAGTGTGATATGTTAGCTGAATTCATACACACTCAAGACACACTTAATTAAAATTTTCTACGACAAGACTTTGAGCATCACCATAGCAACTGATAAACAAATGAACTGCTGATCGGAGGGACAAGCTTCAACTAAAACAGAAATAACTAATGCTTTGAACAGCCACAGATGGCCAAAAGGTTGTCAGATTTAAAAAGAAACTATTTTCAGGCTCAGTGCATGTTTTTCAGGATATTCTTAGCATACTCCAGGCAAGCCACTGGCCCACAAGCACTCAGCAAAACCTCCAGCAGAAAAATTACACAGTGCATCCTTAATTTACCAAAACCCCTTTGGGCCCTTAAAGTATAATCTCTCTTAGTTTTCAGAGCTTATAAAGTGTCTTTGTTTGGAAAGTGCTCAAAGTGAATTACGAAAGTGTCTCCACAGTGCATTAAATATAAGAGCCCAACTTCCCAGAGGGTCTGCAGAAAAGACAAGGTTCAGCAAATAACTCTGCTTTATGTTGGACCAATCATTTTGGGGAGAGAACAGAATGAAGCAGTGTGTATTGGCTTTGATTTGTCTGAAGAAAAGTTTCTGAAATAGTTTGACAAGACACACACAAAAGAACTTATTCAGCATTGAAATATTTAACATAAAGTTTTATCAAATGGGGTTTTATAGCACTTTTCTTTACCTTTCTGTACATGTGTTTCTCACTCTTTAAGCAATGTATTTCGACTTTTCTCCCTCCAAAATTAAGTATAAATGTTTGCTCAATATGTTCCACCCATAAAAATGCGCAACAAAAATACATATTCTGTGTTTTTTAAATAATACCTGCAGGATATTATGCACACATCTCCAGGGAGCCTCCTTATGTCTAACTAAGTTTTAGCCTCTTGGGAGAAGTAATCACTTCCCTAAACTAACTTTAAGATTAAGAGTCAGTGCTTTCTGAGAAAAAAGAATACCGGGGGAGCACAGAGGAAGCCAGTCATTTACTATATGAAATGTTCTTATAGTTTGAAAGGTTTTGCAGCCTCTTAAAGCCTTATCTCCAGAAAACCAAAGGCAGTAGTTGTCAGGAGATGAGAAGCCACAAACTGCACAGTCCCAGTGGTATTCCCAGCAGGTTGAGACAATACAAGGGCTGAAATCTACAAGCTTGTGACAGAAAATAATTTGTTTTTAGAAGGGCAAGCTCTTACAGCACCGCTCATTGTAGACAGTGATTTAGCGCTATAACATTACACACTTCAGCTGAAAATAACAATGTCTCTACTGTGAAAGTACAGTCACAAAATGAACAACTGAAATTCCCTGTAGAGGTGCATTATTTTTTCTCGCTAGTTTCTTTAACAACATTTTTCTTTTCTTTTTTCTACACCCACACATTCTTCTTTTTGTATGAACAACATGTTACCTATTCAATTCAGTGAACACAAAGGCATGTTGTGATTGGCTGTGGGGACCAGGGTAGAGACGAGGCAAAAGAAAAGGATCAATACCTGATGTTATGTGTGACTGGTATGATTTTATGCTGTATCTACTGCATGTGTTTTATGGTTGGTTGTGAATTACTATTTTTGTCTTATAAGCTATGTTAAAGACAAATCTCTGTTTTTTATTTGGGAACAGACAAATAAAGTTCAATAGATGCTTTTCAGTGACACTAATTTAAGAAGATCTCTTGTAATTTTCTAACAATGGGAATAGTATTCGTTTAATCCTGATTCTTGCCTGGAGTTCAATAGAATGGGAGACGACGTGGCACAGGAATGAACATTTTAATTCTCTCAAACAGAAAACTCATAACATGCTGTAACATGCTTTAATGATGTTTTTGGGGTAGTAGACTATTCTTATGAACTCAATGCAATACAATAAATTGTGTCAGAGTCAGACTGTGCCTGTGTTGGCTTTAACAGCTTATTCCAAATGCAGTCAGCCTTCATGATGGGCAGAAAATCTTGTTCCCAAAAGTGACCTTATCCAACATGGTGGTTACAGCCCAAAAGTGACACAGAGTCTGAACTGGTTTTTGCATCTGACAAAACTTGGCGTGGGGCTTGCATTAGTTTCCATGACGACAGCAGACTGTGGGGACACTTCCTGCCTGTAAGCGTGATAGTTTATTCTGGTTGACAGCGCGACTATTTATTTCTGCCTCAGCACTCAACTGAGTCACCTGCTCAACTGGGCAGGTTGGGGATCACTTCTTGTTAGCGCGATGCTGCACTGCTGTCGTGGCTATTCTGTTTCCTACAACCGGCCTCTCACACATAAACTACCATAGTATTATGAATGTATCTCCAGGCAAAAGGTGGAAGTGGAGCCCAGTGTTTGCAAAGTGTCTCCATGCTGTTAAATAACTTACTGTAAAACTGTTCTCTGTAACATGCAAATTCTTGGTAGTATTTGTGTGCCTTTATGCATGGCAACCTTGTGTGATGGTGTATATTATTTTTATAAAAAATAAATATACAAGAAGCCTTTTGAAGTGTGTATTTTCCATAATTCATGTCAAAATGTTAGATGGCCATTGAGACTTTATCGCTATTCATGGAAACTTAGTATGTTTAAAATTACTTTAAGAGCTATCTGCTGCTTTTTCACACTTTACTGTGTCATTCTCTCAGAGCATGACAAAAGCTGCCAATAGGAGGTGTGGGATAAAGAGTGTAAGCACAGAGCTGCAATAAACTAAGCATTACTGACTCATAATATCACCAACAGCATATCATCAGTGGAATCAGATTACTCTTTCCTCCACTGTCCAGGATTGCAGACAATTTGAATGAGCCAAAACTGAGGGAGGAGGTGAGGCTCAATGATAAAATGGTTAATGTTAAATTTAATAAAAACTTCTAACTAAAATGGATTTCTGGACTTTTCTAAAGACAGTCGTAAAAATATAATTGTATATCTCTAAAATTTCACTCTGAGCCTAGAAACTGACCATCTAATTGCTTTCCAAAACACTGTATTTAGAATAAATCCTTCCTTTGAGGCACTATTCTATCGGAACCGCATTAATCTGTATAAAGCCGAGAGTTGCAGCTAAAGCAGGAATGTTAACAGGAAGTGTCCTGTGATGCGCTGAATACCTGAGTGCTCTGCAGTAGCCTCTGTAGGTGCAGCTCACGATCCATCACTGACTATGGCGTGGCTATCAATCTATGCATCTCATCTACAGCCTGCATCATAACCAGCTCCACTGCAGAGAACTGCAAACTTCCAAACCTGTGGCATAAGCAAGTTTCAAAGTTCAGTTTGGGCAATGAATCATACCTCTGTTTATCTCAGAAATGTTAACTATTTTAACATTTTCACAGTTAAAGGTGCACTGTGCAACTTTTCTAGTGAAGATTCTACTACTTGCTTGTTTCCACGGAAATGTTACTGCTTTGTCGAGAATGCTCCACAGCATAGATTGAACCTATCTAGCACTAGGGAGACAGGTTACAGTAATTCAGATCTGCAGAGTTGCCCATATTCACAGAAGGAATTATTCTATTTTTGAGCAAAAGAAATACCCTTAATAAATAAATGCTGGATATGTTTAATGTCATCCCATGGAACATTCCAGGAAAAGCAATAACGTCTCTATAGAGACAAACAGGTAGCATACCCACCACTAGAAAAGTTACATTGGGCACTTTTAAGCTTAGAGCCTTATACAAGCATGTCTGGTGCATGCCAAAGTTACAAGGGTCTAGAGTTACGAGTCACTTTATGTTGCAATGCATTGTAAGTCTTTCCATCATGTCATTTATTTTACAGTTTATTAGGCAGCCAGTGTACTTCTTTGACAAAAACTAAAGTATGCCTGCAGCACGTCCTTCATAAATATGCATGTATTTTTCCTTCTGCATGGCTTTTTTGCATTCTGTTAATTTAAAGAACAGACATTTCCTGGAGACACTCAAGGTCCAGAATGCAGAATGTAACTAACTGGTCCTTGCGCATTATTAAAACAAATCCTCTTATAAGTATAGCTCTGAGAAAATTACTCCAAGAAGCACATTTTGTCTAAATGGTTGGTTAAGTATATATGACTGAATAAATGTAATCACCACCCACCTCTGTCCTAAGATGTTAAGTGCTGGTACGTCATTTGCATAAATAATGTGTTTATTTAATCAGTAAACCATCAGAGAGATGTTTTCACTTTAGAATTTATAACGCTCAAATGATCAAAAAGTGCAAGTCTTTGGGGCAAAAGGATTGCACCATGCCAGCTGTAGCCTTTGGCAATGTTGATGATTTAAAAAACACATACACATTAAATCTACCAAAAGTAAAATACAATTCACTTGCTGTTTTGGGTCACATTGCCCCCCATCTGCCCATTCATTTAGGAATCCTTTAGACTCTAATCAGATGAACTTTTTTCATTGCATTTGTTTGCTTTTTGTCTGTTTTGTGACAATAATCATGACAGTCATATCACGCTTTCAACCCAAAAACATGCACCATAGGCAAAATCCTCCTCAGATAGTCCTGACAAAGCCAAGGTCAAGGTCCAGAAATGAGTTTTCTTTTTCAGGTTGCCCAGTGGCACTGGATGAAGGATGGGTCAAATACATGAAGGATTAATAACATACCTCACTGTATCTTTTGTTATTGTGGTAAAATGCAAAAACAAATATATTAAATCATGTAAATCAATGTGAAACCCATGACTTTAGGGATATTGGGTCAGTGCTCTCATTCTTGGATTGGTGGTTTTTCACTTTGAATGTTTGCTTCAACAACTCCTTTATCCCTCACTTGGAAACAGCCTTTTTACAATTATTAAATAAAACTTTTCAGCGACAAGTACAGACTACACAATTGTAAAGCCCCAATAGAGATTCAAGATACCTGGCCTGGGAACGTTTCACACTAAATATTGTACAAGTTTAGTATAATAATATAAATACAATAGTAAAAGGTTTTGGTAGCCCTTCCTTCCTTCCAAGTACTGCTGATATTACGCAGGACTATTATACTCTGCATTCACATGCATTTGAATAGGGCAAATAAGATTGTTGGATGACATGACAGAATACTGAACTTTGACCTATAGAAGGTTGGTTGTGCATGTGACTGTAGTTCAACATTGACAATGGTGGTGAAGAACAGTAATAGATATAATATCAATGGCCGGAGCACAAACAAATGGATAACAATCTTGCGGGGTAAGCAAATATGAAATACAAAGCACAATGAGGCTAGGTCCACAAGCAAACAATGACTGGGGAAAATGCAAAATGACTTCTTGTTTATTGTTAGGAATATGCAACACAAACTGGGGTCATTTAAAATAACAAGCACATATTTTCATTCTAATTTGTAAGCTATGTAATGCTCTGTTGGAAATAACACATCATCAAATCTTTGATTACAGTGACCTCTAGTGGAGACATTGTGCAGCCCTATTGACTGCAAATTTGCTTATTTGATCAACAAAATAAAGCTATTGTCCAGAAACTAAATGGATGAAGACATAATATATAGACTATAAAATTAATCATCTGAAAATAGACCTTTTTTGTGAGGTCTATTATAAAAAACCTTTGTAATGTAATGTAATGTAATGTAATGTAATGTAATGTAATGTAATGTAATGTAATGACATACCTTGACATAGACAAAGTGGTTTGCTTTAGTGGTTTGGTGAGTGGACTTCACATCGACACAGAGCTGAGGCCATTGGTCCTGCAGATCCAAGTTAAGAGCTAAAGACACATTTCTGTATTAGACACAAAAGGATTTCTCTATAGATGCAGGTATTCCATTAGTGCAGGGGTGTTTTGCAGTCATCTATAAGCCAGAAATGCACATATTATGGTTTTCCTTTTGTTATTGATGTGTGAGGAGGGTTAACACTAAGCCAGCGGTGTTCCACTCTTTTCTTTGGCTCTCTTTTCCATGTAAGTTATAACACAGAGAGATATATTTTGCTTTGACCAAAAATATATATTGTAATTACATATTAATCTATTTCGTTTTGCTTGTTTGTTTGTTTGTTTGTTTGTTTGTTTGTTTGTTCTTGTTTGTTTGGGGCATTTGGCTTATATTTTTTCTGTGAATAACCTTATTTTCTAATATCACCATGCCCGTGAATAGCTGTCTCTATAGGTGGATATGGTTTAGTTCTTTTCATATGTGCACACTCTTTTTACTTTAACCAATCCATGCTCCCAAAGGCTTTGTTTCATTAGTTTTAGCAGAACAAATATATTTAAAAAGCACACGCCTCGACGCACAACATTCCAGATCAAACTCACCTTACATGTCCTGGGGAGTGGAAATGTAGGGTCAGCTTAGGACAGCCGTTAGTACGTTTACTTGTAACCACCATGTCTACACTTTTAGACTGAAGCAATTTATGTCACAGCAAAATGTCAAATCCGTCACCCTAATAGGCTGTGTGAGCCAGCTCCACGTGGCTATATCAAAGTGACATTAAATATCCTCATCAAAAAGCTAAATGCGTCAGTAGGATCATGCATAAAAGGGAAACTAGGCAAATGTTTAAATAAAAAAACAGATACATAATAGGCCTACCTAATGTCTAGTATACAAAACATAGGAAAACAACATTTTATATTCCGTTACACCTCACTATCGGTTAGAGTGGGCCAATCATATAATTTGCGTGGTGCATAGCGCCACTTGCTGGATAGATCTGTGTACTACATTTGATCTACATCTCAATTGCATATTACAGGCACTGTGTGCACACAGCAGAAGTCATTTGTGAACTAACTGAGACTTTTAATAATGAATAATCATGTATGTTCATATCTTTCAATCACATACATATATTTGGAGCTGACTTATGTTTTTATTCAGAAATCAATTCAACATCATTTAAAAACATCTTTGTAGCTCACAAAACAAACAAAAGATTGTTCCACTGAACAATTTACAATATAAAAAACAAACTGTACATTGAAATGTTTCAATACACAGTATTGCTCCATCAGCAAGCAAATATAGCATTCATAACAGTATATGAAAGTATTATTAAAGCTAACCTTTGACAGGTTTAATACACACAGTACATAAGTACTTTCCACACAATTCAACCTGAGAAAATATCTTAACAAAAAATACTACCCCACTGAGGTACAGTGGCAAACACTTGAATAGAGTTTACTCCTTTAAACCTAATAGGTTTGTATTTGTCAAGTTGACATCAACAATTGTTTGGTTCTAAAAAGTCTAAAAAACAGAAATTGGCCCCTGAGAATTACAAAGTTATAGAGTAACAATAAAGGTAAAAAAGCATCTCTATAACAGAATGCAAAAAACATTTTGCAAATTTGTGTAAAAGAGATAGTGGTATCTTATAAAGGCCACATGATTTTTACATAGGGTTTTACTGATGTCTTGGCTAACACACGCTTCAGTATAATCGTCCCTTTTATGTGCTTCATAGAGTTGTCTTGAAAGCAGCTAGACAACTTGTTGATATAAGTTAGTCACTTAACCTCCTGAGACCCGAGCTTTTGTCTGGTGTCCATTTTTCATTTCTTCTTGCTATTTGGGATAAGTAGGACCTACTAAGTAAGTCTTCTGTATGACACCATTGGTTAAAAAATGTAAAAACATTAAAATGAATAAATAAATTGCAAAAAAAAAAAAAACAGCAATTAGCTGTTTATTTCAAGCCCTAAACCTGCCAAATGTGACGTAGGTCGACCGTGAGCGGGTTGGGGTTCAGTGAGTGAGGTTAAAAACACACAAAAAGGCCTGAAAATGTGGTCCACAGTTTTAATTTTTTATGGTTTTCAATCATTACAAAAAAAAGTAGAGGTGCAAAAAGTGGAGACAGGCAGCAGTTTCTCTATAGCAGCAGAAACGTCCAGCAATTTATAACTGTAAACTCATCTGAATATTCCCAAGTTTACCTAACAACATGTACAATCAATAATATAACATAGTCCCAATGTCTTCAAACGAGGACATGACATTTCCTGATGCTCTCGTCTGCTGTGGTCAATAAAATGTGTCAAATTTTAATGCCAAATGAAAATATATTAAGATACATGAAGAGACTTTATTGTACATAAATGCATTGGTTTTATTCATAAATTTTGCATCTAAACTTTACCATGCAGTTTTTTTTTTACTTTTGGGAGCTGCTGTAGAGGTTTTTAGTTGATTACAGGTGAAAGTTTAAAATAATTGAAAATCATGCTGCTAAGAGGCAAAAATGTAATGTCCTCGTATGAGGCCACAGGGTCTCAAGAGGTTAAATAATGCTCCTTCAGATTGTTTTCTTCTAGCTGTAGTGCAATTATGCTGTACATTCCTTTCAGGATGAACGAGCCCTGTCCACATGTTTACACAAGTTAGATGTGTTTTCCTGTGAGGAAGAACAGGGGCCGGTCCTCTTTGGAGTTTGCAGTCTGAAACTCATCGCTCAGTCTGAATCTCCACTCCTCCTCCAGCTCAAGTCTGCCCACTGTGTGCCTCAGAGAGCTACGGTCAGCCCCGATTACACACAGAGTCGCACCTACAGGTACACAGCACAACACTTTATCATCACAGCATCATATCACATTCTTATACATGTGTTCTTGATTTTGCCTTTATTCATTTATTTACAATTCATAGGTTTACATGACATGGAATTGATTAAAGGACCCATATTGGCTTTTTGATTTGTTATAATGTTGTTTCCTCATCATAAACATACCTGCAGTTGTATTTTGTTTCATTCATTCATGTTACTACTCAAATCCTGCATATTTAAGATGAGTTCATCCCACAAACAGAACAAACTGTTCCACCTTGTGATGTCAATGTGGTGAAACAAGTGCACTAGAATCAGTTGGATGATATCAGCCCTGGAATTTCCAATCTCTTCTGAACTAAAGGTAAAAGATAGCTGTTAACTTGACAAGTACAGCACAAGGTGGAACAGAGCATTTTGGAGTAGACAGATTAATTAATAAGGGTTATTCAAGCATGTATGAATGAAACAAAACACAACTCCAGGTATGTATTTGAAGAGGTAACAACATTATAACATGGCTTAAGGTTCACAGGAGTCCATTTTGTGTAACATAGGACCTACTAACTACTTAAGTCAGTTCTACCTTTGAGGAAGGTAAACTTCTTGAGGAATCCAGGGGTTACAAAAGAATCGGCGAAACAGAGCAAAAGTCCACTGAAAAGCAGGCCCGTGCTGGTAATGTTAATGGCATGAGGTCTTGAGCTAACAAAACACACAGTCACCTGCACAAGGGGAAAATATTATTAGCCAGGATAAACAGACAAAAACAAGAACTATGTCACTATACAGAAGTGCGTAAATAGTACCTCAGGCCCCAGGTTGAGATAACAGTCCACAGAGAGCACAGGGTGGGCGTAGTTCTTGATGCTGAGCGGGAACAGTTTTTGGCTGGTGTGCTGTAGGTACTTCTCCAGGAGCAGTTGAGCCGGAGTGGCTAAGAAGAGGTGTTTACTGTCGGGGGCACAGACGTACTGTGAGGGGCCCACTGAGGTTGGAACATCTGTCATCTTGGAATGGAAAATAAAAATATGACTTTAAAAACTTGCATAAATACTAGCACACAATAATTTATGCGGCAATAATTCTACATTTTCTAGACATGTTTTTTTCTCTTTCCAAAAAGCAGCTGTACAAGCATAAAAATATTTTCAAATACAATATATTCACATTCAGTTGGAATGCTAAGATGTCAGTCTTCAGGATTATCAATCAAAATGTAAATGTACAAAATAACTGTGAGAAGTCTAGAAGCAAAAAAAGTTATTTTGATGTAATTAATGGGACAAACCATAAAACTTAAATGTTGTACTTTTTACAATTAGAAATCTACACACATACTACAGGAGTGGTTATTTAAAAGCAATATGAATGAAAGAAAAGGATTTCACTATTTATTGGTCATAGTGTAATAATAAAAAATAACAATAAAACATTATATAACACTAAAGTTTTGTATCATGACATCCCAAATCACAAGTAACATAACATGGGGCCTTCTCAATATGGAGCTACAGACATGAATATAATGTAGAACAAGTATTTACTTTTACCTTGGTCTTGATAATAAATGTCCTGTATCCTCCAATAGCAATCTGCTTCTTCATGACGCTGAAGCCATTGAATCGACAGAGGAGCAGTCCAGCGCTGTGAAGCCTGAGGGTGAAGTCCACGTCGTGACAGGTGAAGCGGTTCTGGTCGTACTGCACGTTCTGACTGCGGTCCACGTTCAGGAGGAAGAAGTCATGAAGATGACCCCGCGAAAAGGGACCCATCTGCTTAAAACCTGCAGGAAACACACCAATGTAATGCAATGTAAAGTGTACCAATGTAACAGTATTATAGTAGTTATAGTAGTATAGTAAATTAGGAAAAAAGTAAATTAAAAATAATAATTTCTTTTTAATACTCAAAAAAGTGATTGAAACAAAGTTGTAATTTGATTGAAGGCTGCAATTATTTAGATAATAGAATATTCTCTGCAATGAACAATATCTTATCTTTTAATAGAAAATCTTCTGGAATTCTTGGATTGGTTCAGCTGTTCATATTTCATTTTTCCCTCAAATGTTAATGCTCATGGATCTGAAGCTGTTTATACAATGTAAACACAGAATCCTACTTTTAAAAATACTAAATCTAATCGCAATACTTAATCCCTTAGATCAGGTTCACTTTATCATTCAGAAAGTTTTATTTTATGAAGCTGGTCACATACTTCAGACATTTTTTCACTTCATATTTGACTTGAAGTGTTAATAATTCACAAATTCTCAAAACATACTACCTACTTAAAATATGTTAATAGTTTCAAATCTCTTACCTGTGAGTCCATGGCTGCTCCATTTCCTGATTCCACACAGACTATAGTGGGTTAGCTCAGGGCAAGCCTCCATGTGCTGTACGACCTGCTTCAATGATACACTGTGCTCCACTGGGCCACTAAGACACCAGAGGAACTGCTTTAATCCCACCAGATTTATTATAAACACCATAATCAATCTGAATCTGTAGTAAGTTATATACATTAAGTGAGCAGACTTACTTGTGAGCATCCAGATCCACAGCGTTCCACATGACGCAGGAGTCATCTGCCAAGATGATGAAGGGCCACACGTCTCCCGCGGGGCCCCCACCCTCTGACCGACGGCTGCGCTCCAGCTCAAGGTTATGGTACGAAAGCTCTTTGATCAGGAAGTGAGCTGCACCTGTCACAAAAAAGTCGTAACTAGTAACTAGTATTTCACTAAATTGCAAAAAATATCAGCCTATAAACATAATATGGTATGGAATATTAAAAATCTACTTGATTCCAATGGGGGACTGAAATTATTTAAAATATACAAAGTAAATTCATCTGTATTGTTTTAACTAAATTATCAATATAATAATTTAAAGATGCATTACGTAACTTTTCTGGAGGAGGGTACGCAACGTGCTTGTCTTGGATGTTCCACAGTATGGCATTTTTCTCTATTATATGTGCTTTTATTGCTCAAAAAATACCTTGAAATATCTGCATTCTTACTGGGAGTGAGGTCACCTCTCCACAGTACTGACCTATAAGTGACCTGGTGGTATCGCCTTATGTCTCCATGGAGAATATATTAGGTTTAAGAGTGGATCTTTCCAGGAAAGAAATTACATCTCCATGGAGACAAGCAGGTATACCCTCCCCCAGAAAAATGCAGAACTTTACATAGTGCACAAGCTTAACTGTACATCTTAAGACATGTAATTACCTATCCCAGCTCCATTGAAGACAGTAGGCAGAACCAGCATGATGTGGTTTGGCCAGTACTTCTTATAGACAGCCATCTCATACTCCTTAACCACCAAGATATGCAGATGTGAGGCTCCATCCATCGCATGAAAGAGGTTAAGCAGGCCATGCTCATGACGCCCTGTTGTTGGGGTGAAGATGGGACTCTTGATGCTGTCTGGACTCTGCAAAGTATCAATAAACAAACTGTATTATATTACACATTACGCATTACACAGAACACAGAACACATACACCAGCTGCTCTAAGTATCTCTACCTCTACAGTATAATTATTCAGCAATAAGCAGCTTCTAATATTGTATGTACTACCACCTAGTGGATAAATGGCAGAATCACAACTTTGTCTATTTTACCTATTGTTGTAAGTGTATTCAAAATGTGGTATCAGTAGGCCACTAAAAGCAGTATACCCAGTCTGAAGCCAGTGGCAGCCTCATGCCCTCCAGCTGCCCTCCATGTTTGTTGAAGCTGAAGTAGTGCTCTTTTGACTTTGGGATGATGAAGTACAGCTGGATCTCCTCTCCGAGCAGGAGGTGCGTAAATGTGAAGGCATGCAGAGTCGACTCATACATCTGAAACATAGTACAACACAAAATAGTCAGGTAAAACACTGCATTAAGCCTGTTTTGGTGCTGTTTTTATATGTTACTTCTGCTGACCTGGTATCTGGGGTTGAAACCTAAATACTGATGACATTGTTCACAATGGTGATAGGTGTTGTAAGCAGCATATTTGGACAGCTTGATTCTGGATGTTCTTCTGCGTAAGTACACATCTTCCTGACGAACCTGAGGTTCTTTGAAGAGCAACAAAGATTCAGTACAATATCAAACAGTACAAAATAAATAAAAGGCATGTAGTAAATCACATATATGAAGTATTTTAAAGTGATTACTTTCTGTCCTGGGACTATATCCTGGACAGTAGACAGCACTGATGTCCTCGTACTTTGGGTCATGGATGTTGTAGTCAAAGGGCATTGTTTTCATCACATCTGTGTTTGGCCAGTGGGCATTTGATGGGTGGTGCTGTACTCCTTCTGCCTGGCTCACTAAAAGTGAACACAAGCAAAAATATATTTCACAATTTACAGATTCATACTTTATATACCAACTAGGTAAATGTACAGTGTTACTTACAGTAGTTAATGTCCTCTTCATCATAGATATCCACCTCCATTAGGCGGATCAACATCCGAGACAAAATACCCAGAAAGTGAAGATATGCTCCCGTCTTACCCACCTGAAAGTGGAAATCAGTCCAAATTATTTGGAAATAAAGAATGCATATATTCTATTGAGACAGATCAATAGTAGAAGTGTACCTGTGGTGGGCCACTGAGTAGCAGGCGGCGAGGGTGGAAGTTATCACATCGGCCTTCAGTGCGGTTGCTAGTGTCCATGTGATAAGAGCGAGGGACTGTCCACTGCCGATAATACAGTGACTGTTCTGTGCAGGTCATCATCTTACTCAGCAAAGGCCTGACAAAATAAAATATGTTTTTATGGCTTTATTGGTTATACAATTTCACAAAATAAAAAGTGTTTGTACCTGAAGCTGCTTGCCCATGCTACAGATATGTGTGGTAGGAATGATGTACATCGAGGAAGGCCACTGCTGTCACTGGCCGTGATGATGTCATAGAGAGCACGGGGGAGGAGCACAGAGGGGGGCCGCATCACCCCACGAGCCCATGAGCAGCTCATATGGGGGGAGGAGGAACGGGAGTCTGGCGAACTGGATTTGGATTTTTGCCACTGAAGCAGTCCAGGCACTGCTGGCTGAGTTGTCTGCACTGGGGGCACAGTCGGCTGCTGGGACACCACTGGGGCCTGTGTTTGGCACTGTGCTTGATTTTGGTATTGTGCTGGCTGAGTGTGTGCAAGTGACTGAGAGGAAAGCTGAGGAATAAGTTGAGTTTGAGGCTGAGTGGGAGTCAGCATTGCTTCTGTAGATCCCTTTTGGACAGTGGCAGATGAGGTGCTTTGTGAAGGCAAAGGATCCACAGCAGCATTATCTGAGCCTGATTGAGTCTGATGGTTGGATGACAAAGGGGAGTTTTCTGTAAAAGAAGAGGAATGTGTAGAAACACTAAATGGGAGACAAATTGTTGTGACTACTGTATGTAATTATAATACTTACCACTGTCCTGCCCCTCCTCTTCTTCATTCTCAGAGCTGCTGAGTTTTTCTGCATCACTCTCCAGGGAGTCACTTCGGGGTCCATTATTGTGCGGTGGTCGAGATTCTGTCTGTACGAGGTATGCAGCCAGGCCAAGCTCTTGTTCCAGAGTAGTGCGCTGAAGGTAGGAGCAACTTACCACTCGAAGGTCACAATACTTTAAGGACCTGTGGGTGGGAAAAATGACAACTCAGATAACATACTTGATACTGTGATTGCGTTTACCACCATTGAACTTAATGATGCTTGTAGGTAGTTCATTTTTATTTAAATGTTAATTATTTTCATCTTATAAAATAGCATAACATAAATACAGTTCAACAGAAAAAAGGAGGAATAAAAAACAGCAGTGATTTAAAAACAAAAACTAACTCTATAAACCAAAATTTTCCACTTCTCCACCACAACTCCTCTTCACCACTTAATCTTCTCAGCATCCCCTCACACGCAACACTCTCCATCCTCTCTTTCTTTCTTTAGTTTGATTTTTGCCATGCAAGGTTCTTGCAAGTGGATACCTGTGC
This sequence comes from Odontamblyopus rebecca, assembly GCA_030686955.1. Lineage (NCBI taxonomy): Eukaryota > Metazoa > Chordata > Actinopteri > Gobiiformes > Gobiidae > Odontamblyopus > Odontamblyopus rebecca. Next base: position 23,060,046 of record CM060655.1, on the reverse strand, counting down.
ATACCTGGGTAGTGATTCTCCAAGTGGCTCAGCTCCTGATAAAATAAGAATACAGGGGAGAGCTTCTAGTTCGAGATATGTACGTGGGACCCAGTCTGGCTCCTCAATCTTCAGCCAGATCTGCCAGTAAAAAAAATCAAACAAATTTATAGTAAACATATAAAGTATATATAAATATTTTCCCTACTGATTAGATTCTTATGAAATATCCAAGACATAAATTCACAAATCATTGATGTGATCATTTCTATTAGCAACTAGACTCAAGACCTCACTGTATTACAAAAAATTTGAATGAATATTTTAACAGTATTCATTTTTAGCTGCCCCTATCTCTGTTAAATATTATTGGCTTGTAGAATGTTGTGATGTCACCGGAAACCAAGCAATACCTTAATTCGGTCAATAAATGTTTGTCCAATATTCAGTGCATGATTGGGATTGCCTAGGATGATCTCAAAGCTGTCCTCCAGACCTAGTCGCCTCCTCACTCGGGATAAGCGTTGGTGAGCCCATGCTGCCAGAGCCAAAGACGGGATCCTTAACAGAACCATGTGTCCGTGGTGAGCTGGGCACTGCTGAGCCGCGCTGAGCAGTGACTGAACAATCTCCAGAGTTTCCACAGAGGTGTGTTTGTGAAGACTGTGAGAACTGTTTATTCGACCAGACGCCGCCATCAGAGCAATGCAGTAATGCTGGATCAAAACAATGGTGCGGATTACAGCGCTGTGCAGCTTAGGAAACCTGGTGAAATAGTAAAGAGTTATGTCACTGTTGAAAAAGCCCTAACTAAATGAATATATAAACATTTGAACTCTACCTTTCCTCAAGAGCTGTGGCCATGCTTTCAAATGAAGAATCGTAACGCATTAGTGGGAGACTGGCTCCTGAACGGGTTGACTCTATTAACTCAGACACACCAAAGTATCTAGTTCTCTCATGATACAAGTCCACATCCTACACATGCACATATATAAAGTTAGATATATTTGACACATTTGGTACTAGATCAAGAGCATGCAGAATACATTTTTATCTGTTCATACATTGCTGAACGCAGAGGGCCAGTGGATCTCATTGTATGGACTGATGCGGGTGTACTGAGTCTGCAGAGCGAAGGGGAATGAAGTGACATGGAGAATCAGGATGTTTGGAGAATCTCGGACATGTCTTGAATTTATGAGTTGGTCCACCAAACCCAAACCACAGTCTGAGCCACTGTAGGTTGCACTAAAAGAGACCACAAAACACACAGGATTTATCCATAAATAGCTCTGTCATAATAAATATTACATTGTTATTGATCAATATATAATGGAAAAAATATATTTTGGGCTCAATACTGTGTGCGTATATTTTCTTTGTGGGGAACTTTTCTAATTTTGTTGCTGTGTAATGAGATTTAAACTGTAGATAGTAAATTAAGTTACTCCTATGATTCATTATTGACAACACCAACAACTTAAATGTGTTAATTTTCATTTATTGGGTTTGAAATAAATAATAAGAAGAAGAATATATTGCAGCTATTTTTTAAAACAATACTGTACGTATTGTTTTAAAAAATATTTTAACAATACATACAGTACTGTGACGGACCTATTTATCCAACTGTTTTTATAAGACTTATTTTGGTGACCCAAACCTGCTGACATCCCAATGGGCATGGTCATGGATGAGAATGTACAGTGTGTAGGAGTTGCTATGAGCCTCCTGGATGAGTCTATCAATTTGAGCTTGTGCGCTGCCATCCATCTTGACTACATAGCGCTCAACGTCCCGCGGACAAACACAGTCCTGCTCCAAACCTCCAAGCTCCCGTAGAACACCTAACAGAGACAAAATGAGTGTAATTAGATAACAGGGCAACTATTAACTATACACACACACTCTATTTAACACTCTAGGTATGGCCATACCAGCTTGTCAAAGCCTGATCTTGTCTGATCACCGAAGCTAAGCAGGGCTGGGCCTGGGTAGTACTTGGACCATTGGGAATTCCAGGTGCCACAGTGGAGTGTTGTGTCCTTAGGCAAGACACTTCATTTTCTTACATTGTCTAGTAAGAAAGTGGTGTGTGCATGAGTGTTGGTGGTGATCGGACGGGCTGATGCCACAGATTGGCCAGCCTTGGTTCCGTCAGAGCAGCTGTGGCTACAATAGTAGCTTACCACCACTGGGTGTGAAGTGAATGAACAATGAACTATAAAGCGCTTTGGATGTCATGAAAGGCTCTATATAAATGCAATAACTAATTAATTAACTCGTTTTTAACTAGTTTTATGTTGCTTTGCCTGGTATTTTCTACAGTAAAGCATTAGTCATATCTAGTATATTATTCAATTCTAGGTGTTTTTATTACAAAGGATTCTCCATCAGACAAGTTCACCTTCACTAAATGTAAAACTAACCCGAGCTCCAGAGATGCAGCACTGTTTGCTGAAAGGTGACCTCAGAGGGAGGGACCAGGATGAGAAAGCTGACCCTGTCAAAGGAGCCCAGGTCCAGGTTCTGTGTGCTGGAGTCTGCAATGGCACACACGTGGGAAAGCAGCTTTCTCGCCACGGCCAGCTGGATTGGACGCACCTCTCGCCACTGAACAAAATATTCTGAGAATAAAAACAACAGAAAAATTAAAACAAATCTGAAGTCATGTTATAAAACTGTTCCCTGATTCGTGCATTTTGAGTAGTCCTGTATTATGCAGCATCTGAGGCTCAAGACCTCCAAAATGTTTTCACATAACCCATACAATCACATAATTTCCGCCCACTGCTCTGTACAATAAGAAAAATCAATCAAAATCTGCCACTTGTAAAATACAACTTTGAGGAGGCGGGTCTTCTCTGTTCCCAGTTCTGACCACGAAGTTAATGTTGTTATTATTAGGCCATTTTAGATAAATACTCTGATTTACAAAATGAACAAAATGTAAAACATGATCTACCTATATTATAGTACTAATAATACTAAATACCCCAAGAAAGCATAATATGTTGTCTTTAATGTGCAGCAGCACATGTCCCTCACCTGTGCAGATATCTTTGAGGCTGTTGACTCTGTCCTTGACTCGTGGGGCGTCTTTGGAGTTTTCTGCTGGTGAATCCTTTTGTCCGTGTTTGTTTTTTGGACTGGGAGTGTTTTTCAGGCTTCTCTCAGAAGGCTCCTGATTGTTTGTTACAGGAAATGACTCGATGCCATCGAATGTGGCACTGTTTAGAATAGAGTCCACATCACCATCTGAAAGGAAAGGTGTACTATATGTCTTTTGTTTAAACATGATAGACTTACAAATCAGATTCGGCAGAAAAGGGTAGAGACACAAACCTTGTCCAAGGACATTACAATACTGTATGAGCTCTTGGGCAAAACCAGTAGAGAGCTGCTGGTTGATCTCTTTTAGCCCCTCAGTGGGAGAAAACATGCTCTCTGCCAAAGCACGACACTGGTGTTTGCCTGTAACCAAATAACAATAAATTTGTAACTATGTAATATAAAAAAACATGACTTTCTCTGTGTACAAAACTTCACTATAAAGTCTTACCTGTCACTACAACACAAGACTGGGTTTCTTGTCCTGGTTGAGTGACAATGATGACCACATAGCTTGTGTTTTTGAGTTGTCCATCCATGAGTTTGCTAAATGTTAACTGCAGACCCTGGGCCAAAGATGTGACCTGTTCCCCAAGCACAATCAGACCCTCCCCACAGGACGAAGCAGCCAGCTGGGCCAGCCAAGGGAGCTGGCTGGGTGTCAGGGGCTGTTGGCCTTGTGGTGGGAGGGATATATGCTGTGGAACCCCAGGCACAGCTGCTGGGGCCTAAAATGGATATGTACAAGTTAGAAATATGAACCTGTAGTGTTTTATTGATTGATTAGATTTTACTGCACTTATACTTCAACGATAGAGAAGGAAGTATGCCTCTAACCTCTAGGCCATAATGCCGGCCTTGTGTGCTGGGCGTCTGGGGCTGCTGGTATTGCCTAATCTCACTCAGGTGAGACTCCCTCCATGATCTCATAAATATCTGCTCCAAATCCTCAATAAGAGGAACTTGTTCAGGACCTTAAAAAAGAAAGAAATATAGAGGAAAGTATTACCCAGTTATCTTTATCTGTTTTCATCTCCTGAGCATTTATATCCTACCCAGTTGAACAAGATAGTAAACTGTAAGTAGAATCTGCATCTCGGTGGACAGTGGCTGGATGGGTGAAGGTCCATAGTGCTGGTAGACTCTGGGCAGAGTCTGAGAGCTCAGATAACAGCTATGCAGCAGAGAGCTGACCAGAGCGTCACTGGTGTTCCCAGTAAACTGAGGGAGGGGCCCATGACCTACGATACAGAAATATTTATAGTTGTCTTCATAAAAATAAATCAGAAAAACTAACAAGGAATAGTATTTCCATAACATAACAGCTGAAAGTCTCATTTTGTATTCACAGCTACAAAGCAATGTGATAACTGTGGTAAACCAAAAAGCCATCTACTGATTTTCACTTCACCTCACCCGTTTACCTGCTCTCAGTGACAGTTGTGAGGAGATGTTTGTCTGTCTAATAGCTATTGGCTAACAGTTATAAGAGGTCATGGCCTGAAGAACATCCCACCATCCGGATGCCATTCGTCTTCGTGCAATTTACTGAACATACAGTAAAACTAGACAGAAGGTTTTGAAGGGTTCCTGACCTTTGAAGATGACAGGTTGTAGCCTACAGGTCTGGAGCAGCTGATCTGGGACTATCACAGACAGTCCAGGCACAGACAGGGAGGTTAAAGACCCTTGTGATGAACTTAGCAGGGTTTCTATCTCTAAATGAAAAAAAAAACAAAGACAAAGGATGAACATATGTTTTAGTTTAAACACCATATGACACAATATATTCGGAATGTACAGATTATACCTGCTCGGACTCCATTTGTGTTTTGTGATACTGCTAACTGTGGTGATGATTTGGAATTTTCTGAAACTGTATTTGTAGACGATGACTCAGGGGACCAGCCCTTATGTCTCTTTTTTGGTGGACCAGCATTTGCAGGAACTCCTTAAAATATAAATATATTCTACATAAGATGTAATTACTATGAAACAATGCAAACAAACATGTCTTCTATCAAAGTATATCACAATACTCCTATGTGTCCTTAACTCTGCAATATGAACAGGAAATACAAACAGGAAGGAAGCTTTTCTTTTAACAGGAATGCAAGACAGAAAACAACAAAAGGGACATTTTATAGTCCCTAATATTTAGAAGTAACAGTAAGAGGAAAAGGGAGGAGAAAATGGGGATAACAAAAAGACACCCCTTTCAGAAAGTTTAACAGGCTTTAGTCTAATTAACATAACAATGACAACAATGCTTTCACCTATTTACTGTTTGAACTAACAGAGGCTACATCACTAACTTAACAAACTAAAGGTGTAAACATGACATAAAGTTTAACCTGTAGATGTAACTCTCCCGGGACCAGCCTGGTTTGAAGATGTAGGATTAATAGGTGGAACTGGATCACCACCATTTTGTAGCGAGTGAGAAGTCTCAACAATCTGACTCACTTGGTCCACATGTGAGCCTAAAAACATATGAGAAATGATTTAATAACTTAAGCAAATATAATATATGTTCTCAGTGCAGCTAGTATTACTTGTGTAGCCAACTGTTAGATGAGTCAGTGTCATGTTTGGTGGTGGCAATGACATTTGTCCCTCCAAGAAGTTAGACTCCAGCTGTCTTATTCTCCCATCTGAAAATACACCATGCAGAAATAATATACATATGTGCTGTTCAGTTGAAGTGGACTTGATACAGGGACAGAGGAGCTCATTCTCCAACAGGCTCCAACAACTCAGCACAGCTCAAATAGTGAGAGATACAGGATTACAATCATTACAACAACTCACCACTATGTAACAGATAATCCTATGTCCTGTAATTTCACTTTTGGATCCCTGTCCAAGTCTAAGTCTAATATATCCTCTACAATTGTATTTAGTTTCTAACAAAAAGGTTTCTGATTTCAAACCAGGGTTCATCTTTCACCTCTGCTTTTTATCCTGTCCAGCTGGCCAGTTCAGTACATAGGTCAGTTAAGGTGTTGTGATGTGTACATGCAGAACTAGGGACAAAAGCTTTTCTGGTTTCTTATTAGATTCTGTGACACTCACCATGCCCTCTCCAGCAGATGGGAGCTCCTTTGACCAGGACTCCATTGTTATTGTGATACAAATGATACTTTAAGTGCTTCTGTTTTTTGGGCTGGGTGCTCAGCTTCAGGTTTATGTGGTTGGCAAACTCTGTAAAATAGCGGAAGCCCTGCTGTCCACAGCCCATGCAGTTTCCAAGAAAACCTGAAAAAAATGGTAGCGCTCCAGATTTTAGTACAACTTTTGTATTTATGTTTGAATGTACGTTACTATCTCCTTTCTCACCCAGCAGTGCATTGCAGCCCTGTTCATCTGGAAGAAAGCGGTGATCTACAGCACACACCAACACGTTGTCTTGGAGAGACTGAGATTTTACTCCAACCAGTATAAAACCAGGAGGCACATCTAGAGGAGCTGATGCCAAAGACGCCAAACGGAGATCCCGTCCTGCCTGACAGAACCCTGCACCAATAACAAAAACAATCATTATTTATGTACATTCTTTTGAGCTGGAGCAGGAGTATAGTATACAAACTATACTGTACGTACCATCTGTTGTACAGGAGCCTTCAGGAGGAGGCTTCATCTGATATGGTATTGGAGGGCTGTTTGAGTCTGAGCCATCTTCTTCGTCATCATCGTAATCATTGTTTTCAGCTCGACCTGCAAATATTGCATAATAATAATATAAGACTTAATAATAATAATGTTGTACTATAAAACAATAACCTTTGCTGCACAACGCAGTAACTTGTACCATTTTGTGTTAGTGGCCGCTCAGTTTCCAGATACAGCTGTGCAAACACAGGCCGAGGCACTACAGTGTTGGACCTGAGAGACGCTTCGATGGAGTTATGAAGGACCTCCTCAAAACGCGTGGTCCGCAGCTGGCCTGCATAGGAATTCCCCATTGGCGCCTGCCAAAGAGAATTAGACGAAAATAAAAACAATTTAGAAAAGATAAATATCAGAAATGCAGTATATTTTGTGTTTTTGTGTGGCTTAGAGACAAACCCACAGTGGAAACATACACACACACACACACACACACACACAAATGATTCCAGACACACAGGGCTATTAACAGATAAACAGTTGTTCCAGGGAGATGGCTCCTATCCACACAGCATGCCATAAAATCAGATTCAATAACAGAGTCAGGGCACCCTGACCTGCGGCAGACACACTCCCTCTGTTTTTTCTCTGCATCTCTAGTCTCTATTTTTTTCTGCTCATAAATTCTCAGTCACTTAGAAAGTACTTTTTATTCAACAAGTTCAAACTTTAGAACTAATGTGTGAGTACTCATAGGCCTGTCATGATAATTACAATATCGACTTATCGTCTCATATACTTGTATGAATGGGGAACAATATATTTTGGAGCTCATTATTTATCAAGGGTACTTTTTCTTTGCAAGAGTGGGGAGATTTTTGTTATTTTTATGTAATATAATGAGATCTGAGCTCTAGAGGGTTGACTAAATAACTGCTATGGCTGACTATCTGATCATTCTACCGTTTATTTGTTGCAGCTCAGGCTTTTTAATAATACTGTCTACTTAAAAATAGGTTTACTGGAATTATCTTCCTTTGTCACAGTGGCATAATGTATTTTCAGTATTATTATTTATCGCAATATTTCTCTGTAGCAATATATCATGCTTCAAAACGTGCTAATCTCATCAGATAGTGTTATTATTACACAAGTGAATCATGCTAATCACTACACACACATAGCAACTGTCTGAGAAAACTTGTCACCAACCACTTGCAAGTCCTCTTAATTTAAGACTAGTCAGATTACAGAGTCAAAGCGTCTTAATGCTGCCCCATAATAAATCCTGGTATAGGGCCACAGTCTTCAAATAAAACCTGATTTGGATCAAACACAAGGCCTGTCACCATAAGACATTTTGGTATATTGCACATGGCATATTATACCAAAACATATTTTAAAAAACAATAATACTGACACAACACAATACAACACTGACACAATACCTGACCCCCATATAAAATATAAAATATGGATAAATACAATTAAAATAAGTCAGAAATTTAAACTTATTTACTTATAAGGATTTAAAGTAGTGACCTAAAATATAATCAATAATGCAAATATAGGGAATCCTTAAAACAAAAACCATTCTTAATTTTAAAAAGTTAAAAAAAGAAGATAATTCGTTAAGAAAATACATACAATTAATAATAATAATAATAATAATAATAATAATGTGTGTCTGTGTGTGTGTTGGGGGTAAGTGTGGGTTAGGGTTGAGGTTTTGTTTTTGTTGTTTTATGTTTGTTGTAGGTATTGTTTTAATTTTTTGTGTCTTGTTTTCATGTTTATTATTGTATTTTGTTAAATGTTATCTCTATTATCTGGACAATACTGTAAAAAGAAAAACAGGCTGTAATAAATAGCACATTGAAACACTAGTTAACAGGCATATATCCTGGCCAAAAATATTGTACTCTCTGTCTTGGTTGTGACAGGCCAACCAACCAAAATTTAACCCATTAAAATACATACGGTATTCAACTCTTTTAATACTACTAGCTGTCAATATTTGTGCCTTAAGTCACACCAACTAATACAACAGTGCCAATTGCCTTATTCACGTCTTAGTCACGGTGTTAGCCCTGTGCCTCTCACACATAATTTGTGCACACAGACACCTTACAGCCTCCACACTTTCATATGTTAAAAGACTTTCAAAGCCCCAACACCACAGTGCAGACAGACTGAGGCTGCAGACAAAAAGCCCTGTCATAACCTAACCAGCACGCAAGGAAGCAATCACACCTTAGACTAAAGAGACGCTCTTATTTACAACCAGGCAACCAGGAAACAAACAGGAAGTAGATTCAACAAAAAGAAGATATAATTGTGTGTTAAAATCTTTACTTATATGCTATGGATTCTATGAGATATGATTTTTACAAAAAAACTAAACATAACTTTCTGAAAAGTAGGATATAAGTAGTGTAGTAACAGCACTTTAGCAGAGCTTTGTTGACACCCCCTCCCCTTACTCTCACCCCCTCTCCCACATGTGGAAGTGCCAGATCCTTTTATACCCCTCCTCCTTTTCTTCTCTTTCTGTCTCTCTTTCACCCTGGGGAGAGAGACACTATTGTGCTGCTTTATGACCCTTGTAGACCCCGTTCCCACCACCACCTTAGACCCTGAGTGTAAAGTTAAACCACAACACTATATAAGATATTAACACAAAATTATTTCAAATGGCTAATTCATTCTATATATTTAGAAGTTGGATAGAAATGTGTTTGATTTGTATTGTTTGATTTGCCTTGATTGAAGCTGGAATGGTTATATTTACATAGAGTAATATCACAATATAACATTAGTAAATACCAATATTGTGAGAAGAAGCATCATGTTTAATGATGATTTACTATTACTGACACCGTGACAAAAGTGTGATCAGGGGTAAAGTTAATACACAGCAACATTTAGATGGAATTTAGATGAAATTTAGGTTCAACTGAATTGGCTTGATATAGCATCTAAAATGGCGCAAAGTATTATTCTTTCAATTATATTGTGACTTGACCTGAGTTAACCGTATAATATTGATTTCTATATCAACACATTTATGACAGTATTTCTTAAAATTAGTGCTAATTAATGCAGAGCTCCTAAAATCCTCTATTTTACAGCCATGTTTTAGCTATAGAAGTCTCATGACCACAAGGTCAAAGGTGAATTCAAATAACAATGTTTGAGGAGGTCTTTGATGTGGCCTGAAGTTTTAATGCGTTCGCATGTGCACAGACGCACACCCACACACACGCTGTTCTGGGCTTCAGCGCTGGACACACAAAGGGTCTGTCTTGAGAGGTGAAAGGTCATTCTGGGAGAGGTCAGATAAAACCCCAGGCTCTTTCTTTTTGGGCCAGGCCTGCATACCAAATATATACACATTCACATACACACACAAACAGCAACATACCAGTGTCACCAGTCTTAACATTCAGTTTGTAAACAACATATATGCACATATGTGCTATACAAATGTACATACATCAGATGAGTCACACTCTGTGCACATGTGTGAGTGGATCAGTAAAGGCTGCTCACTGTAGTGGCATGAGTTCCTCAGTAGCACTAAAGTACTGAACATATAACTGAGCTCTGCAGATGTGTGAGCAGTGGCTCTGGGCTTTACCAGTCTGAGAACAGCTCTCACACACAGAGCACTGGGCTCATCACTGACCAGTGACCCACAGCAAATGCTCATTTGTTGCTTTTGACAGCCAATGGATCAATGGCCTGCCAGCCAACTGCTCAAGCCAGCTTTTAGAAAGCCATTCAGTAGCACTTGTTGGAGCATGTATGACCACTCTGTGAGATCAGTTCCTCATGTAAAAATAGTAAACATAGTAGAAATAACTATTATTGTGATTATCTGAAATTGTTTTGTTTTGTTGAACTTTTGAGTGGCTGTGGTACTTTTTATGCACTTCACTATCTTCAGACTTTTGTATTGTCTACAAGTATGAAATTTTCTCAAAATATATGATGCATATGGTCTGCGAGAAACAGCCACAATATACGAGTAAATATTTGTATTTCGCCAGTAACTCCAGATACCAGTGCCCTAGTCTGAAGTCATGTTTTTGTAAGTCTATTTGACCATCTTAGAAGAGTGTTGACAAAACATTTGTGGACAGTGGAAAAAGACTTGAAGTAGTACTCTGCCAAAAAAGTAATAACATCTACTTGAATATCATATTTTTGTGCACAGTATCTTATTGAAATAATAGCGCAATCTTACCTCTATGGTCCAGTGCAAAGCAGTAAGTAAGTTCAGTTCAAAGAAAAGCCTGCGAGTTGATGCAGCATGCTGTCAGCGATTTCCTCCCGACTCCAGGACTGAGCGCGGCGTGTGTCATCACCTCTGATCTGAGCTCGGCCCGGGCGGTCCCTCCCCCAAGACCCGCTCAGCCACTGCCCCCACAGAGCCGCACCGACAGCACGGACAGGTAAGCATCGTCTGTAGTTTCATTCAAGTCCGGACTGAACACAATTAATATTATTACCAACTTTTGAAACAGTTGAACATGCGGGTTTAGTTTGGCTCACTAACCACGTGTCCGGCTGTAGAGCTCTGAGCTTATGCAATTCACGTTTAAAGACGTAGAGCAGACGACACATGCAAAGTTAGGTCTCGATGTATGAAAAGTGAACATTTTAGCAGATGATGCCTATCAATTAGCTGCCTAGCACAAGGAATGAGGATATCTGACTCAGTGTCTCCCTCTGGTGACTAAGGCTTAGAAATACACAGCGGAGAAAGGAAAAAGACACAAGTTAAGGGGTTTACCTGGGAAATGAACGTGGTTACTAATTCTGAGATATACTAGGCTCCCCGACACTCCTGAGCCTACACGTATTATAATTCCGGTGCTTGTGGGAGGAGGGATCTCTCTCTTGTCGTTAACAGTATGCCATGCTTTGATAAATTAAAATGAAACAGACCCTACACAGAAAAGGCCTTTGTAGACCTCCTTCCTAATTATGTGTTACATTTTTTTCACTGGAAGTCCCATACTTTATCATTTCTGCTGCCCCAACTGGGCAGTGCCAATCTGTACAGTGGCACAGCCACGCCACGCCGACACAACAACCCCTGATGGGAGAACAGGTGTTGGACAGGGTCCAGTGGAGCACAGCAGAGCAGGCTGCCATCATATTTTAGATGGACCAGCCAGAGCTGACTCCTCTGGCCCAGGGGAAGATGAGCCATTTAAACTTGAGAAGGTTTAACTGATTAATGAACTTGTTTTTTTAATGTAATTATTAAAATGAAGCTCACAGCTCTTGTCCATATTTCTGTGTCTGTGAAGAAAAGAGAACAATGCATAGGTTTTCATGTGGAGTTTTGCAGGTCCCTTTATTGCTAATTTTACAAGCAAAATGACACCGGGTGTGATTTGCTAAGCCACCGTGGAACCATATTGGCTTAGGAAAGGCTTGTGGTTCCTGTTAATGGCTTGAATATAATATTTTATGTCCCGTTGCTATAGCCACAGCACTTAACTTGTGGGGTAAAAATAGTCAGGCCCATTCATTTTAGTAGAAATACTTCACTTCGCTTCAAGACACAGAGTGCTGTATGTAAAACATGTCTATTTGAATGTGCCCCGGCAGAGAGGAAAGGTATTGCTCCTTTAGTGATAATGGCGGCCTGGTCGTTTGGCTGAGAATAATGGCGAGGCATATCACTCTCATTAGCTTTATAGACACTGGTCTGCAGGACTGTGGACGCTCAGCCTGGACACACACAAACACACACATGTCCATCTCCAGAGCCATTATGTCCCTTTGAAAAGAGGCCTCATTGGAGAGAAGCAATAAAATTCTTAATCATTTTATTACCAAAAGAGTATTTAACAAGTGGGTAATGAAACGCCAAAGGCAGGTTAGCTGAGTTTAACCTTCATAGAGAAAGCCATGTATCACATGCTACCCTCAGGCATGTTAAGACAGAAATGTCATCCTCCATTATCCACCATACCTGAAGTGTGGCGCTCCATGGCTGGCAGGCGAGTGTCTCGCTCCACAAGGCCAGGCTGACGGGAAATTAGGGAGAATTCAATTAATGGAGGTTTTTTACGCACCAGGCAGAGGGCAGAGCTACACGCACACACACATTGTAGCAGGCAGACTGTGCCTTACATTTACCTCAGAGCGTCTCTTCCATACTGTGATGGGCTCCTCGGAGCATCAGAAACACATGTTCCTCTGCTGGTTTACAACTGCAGATCACACCGTCCCTCCTCTTTCTGTTCTCCACACGCCCCACACACCCTGTGCTGTAGCAGACTAGGCTCAGAACACCCTCTTCTGCTCCCCGGAGGTGACTGTGGGAGGCGCTCGGCTGCTTTCCTCCGCGGGTCAATTAAGGAGAAAATGAGGCTGTGGGGGACACTCTGTCTGTCACCATAAAAGAACCATACATAGGTACCAGCTTAGCTGCCAAGTGCTCGTATAATATGCAGTTAAACTGCTCTCTCAGTGAGTACAAGTAAGAGACAAAGAGAGGCCAAATATGTTAGAGGCTTCATTATTTCTGCGCACATACTGGAGGATGAAAAATGGGCAGTTTCTGTAAAGAAAGTTGGAAGGGGGTGCAGCATACACAAGATTTTATATTTTAACACATAATAAGTTTTGACTGATAACACAAAACCCACTACTCAATAACCTACAGGTCTTAGAGGGACTGGCCACAACTTAATTGAAAAGTGTCCTGGCTTTCATTTGCATAAGAAACACATTTAAAGGTGAAAAATTATAAATAAATATGCAGCCACCTGTGAAATATGGGTTATGGCCGGATGGTCATTTATAACTTTGCCTTTAATTATGTGACAGCCTGGTCGTCCACAGCTGTAATGAGAGCCAGGAGTGATGGAGAGGAGCCCGTCACAAACATGGGGCTATAGGTCATCCAGTGCAGGAAGAGACAAACAGCACCAGCAGATGGACGGACGCGGCACGACCCACAAGATGAAGAGCTGAGACCATCTCTGCAATGCATGGTGAGGTTTAATTTGTCAAAACCTCTCAAATTGTTACGTTGTTTTTGTTTTTTTTTTATCAAATTGACACGGCCACAGACCAGTGATGTGCTGGAAAGCACCACAGCTTTAAAACACAGAAAAAAGCACCATATTTGCATATAGTATTTGTCAGTGAAACTGACTCAAAATGGAAAAGCTGCACATTTGTATCTATATTATAATAACAATAATGAAATTGCCAAAAAATATAATATAATATGAGGCCTGTCACAATAATTACTGTGTCGTTCAATATATGAAAATTGGAACAATGTTTTTCTGGGTCAGTATTTATTGTGTGTACTTTTTCTTTGTGTTATTTGTAAATATTTGGATATTTTTTGACTATACGGTAAGATTTAAGCCGTAAAAGGTTGAATTATTAACTTGACTTATTACAGATGCAAACTAAGTACAAAGGTGTTTCATTCTGCTGTTTATTTATTGCAGCTCATGGCCTTTTAACAGTATTGTAGATTCAGAATATTTTTTATGGTCTAATACTTTTGGGTTATTGTGTCATTAGCACAAATTAGTTTTAATATGATCTTTTTTTCGTCTATATTTACTTCAGCAATATATTACGTCAAAATGTGTTATTGTGACAGGCCTAATAATCTGGTAGTCTTTAGAGTGCATTCAAATCTAGCAAAAACATACAATATATATGCATATTTCTTTCAGGTGCGATGTTAGTAATGGTCACTAGACTTGAGAACCAGACAAGTGGGCTCCATAAATATAGTTAAACAAAGACTCTAAGCATGCAGTATGTTGCTCCCTCTCCATCCTTCTTTCTCTCTCTCTTCTGCATAAAGAAAACAGCTTGCATTGCCCTGCAGGTAGGTAGCAGAGCACCGTGCTTTCTCTTTCACCTTCACTCCTTCACTGCGGTCACTTCCCGGTAGAGCCACCTCCCTCATCCCCCTTTCCCTCCTCTGAAACAGGAGCAGAGCCGAACGGTGGGCATGAGGGAGCTACGTGCACACCCGGCCCGCTTCAGTAAGTCCCTATTATAAGCAGGGCAAGGCGATATTCCAGCTTTCCACCCCCAAGAAATATTACAAGATAGACAAGCAAGCAGGGGCTAATCCCAGGGATGAAATTAGCAGCAGAGGGGTGAGGAGCGAGGAGGGGGGCTGGGCCTGTGGTTGAGCCCAGCTAGAGGCAGCCCGTCCACAGGGATAATTACAAGATGCTCCGGGGATGTGTCCGTCTCTGTCTGTTGTCTGGGATGGCCTTCATTTTTGATGGCTCTATTTCCAACAAGGGGCTCTGGTTGTGCGCAGCCTGTGTGACTCTCATTTTGGTGACTGTTATGATTGGTTACATACTAAAAGCTATTAAAATTGAAATAGGGACAGTGAGTGAACAGCGCAGGAAAGACCCCCATAGACTGATTTTCAATAATGGCTGTCTGCAGGCTTCCGATGGGGTGAGGGAGTCATAAAGGGCCTATAGTTTTGCCTATAGGCCCAAAATTTACCATGGTGCACCTGATATCCATATAGCAATTGTATAAAACTTTTCTTGGAGTTGGAGTTGTTCATAGATTTTATGCTGGTTGCTCACCAAGATAGACTTTCCATTTATCTAGTCTTGGAAAAAAAAAAGAGAGCCTTTTAAAATGGAATTTCAGATTTAAAAAAGTTGCATAATTGTTATTCACGCCTTTCACAAAACCACATTTTTAAACAATTAATATTAGTTTATGTTTTCTCCATCTGTTTAAAAATGTATTGGTATCAGTGAAGCTAAGTACAAAGTATTTACATTTCTAACCAATGGCAGTCAGCAAATTGTTCTGTCAACCACAATATAAATAGCCACTCTAGAAATTCCTCCTTATATACAGTATAAATGTATTCAGCGTATAATTTGCTCTCCCTGTGTGGTCAGTGGTGGGAGGTGAGCGTAGCGACAAAAGCTCTGACCAGCACAATGACCTCTCTCTGGGGAAACAATGACTTTGAGAGGCTAAAACGCAAAATGAAGAATGGAAAGCGCTAACTCATCCATCACTTATTACACAGATATAACAGCTCACATGGCTAAGTCATGCATGGAAACCTACTGCAGTTAGCCCTGTAAGATTTGTTCAGCCTTTAATGTTAATAGCCGGACTAAGAGGACAGTGTTTTTATGATCTATAGCTTATGCTTTAAAATAACTCAATTACGAGGCACTAGTTAGTTGCTTACTAAGTTAACTTCAGGATTGGAAGAGATAATTAGGGAGAGAGTGGGGATAGAGATCCAGCAAATTGAGTAAATCAGGATTCAAAATAAGAGCCATACACAACAGCCATATTTAGTGTTGTTTAGTCTTTATTTTGAAGGCGCGTCTTTGTTAATAATGTTTCACAGTGGTGAGTGATTGTTGTAGCAGTTTCTATTTTTATACTTATACTTGATTTGGATTAGAGTTGAACCATGCAGGTGTTGATACTGCACAAAATCATAAAAACAGCGCAAATCTTGCTTTACAATATAATCATATTATTTAGTGTTAAAGTTACTCTTGTATTTTTATTATTATTGTGATCAGTATTATTAGGCATTAGTATTGACATTAGCTTTTGGTATTGCATTGTGATGACACTAATCTGAATCTAGTCTTGCATATGTTAACGTGCAGGTGTGTGCCAGTCTACATGTCTCTCCTCTTTGCGCTCAGATGTGT
The DNA here is from genome assembly GCA_030686955.1 of Odontamblyopus rebecca. Lineage (NCBI taxonomy): Eukaryota > Metazoa > Chordata > Actinopteri > Gobiiformes > Gobiidae > Odontamblyopus > Odontamblyopus rebecca. Next base: position 23,043,622 of record CM060655.1, on the reverse strand, counting down.
AGGGAGCTGCAGTTATCCTCTGAATCTGTAGATGGAGCTCCATACCAGGAAATGACTGGGATGGACCACGGCCTTCAGCGCAGAAAAGTATCCATGCATAGGAGAAAGAAATAGAAAAATAGAGCAAGAAAGAAGTGCGTAAATGTTAGAGAACAGGAGCAGAGAGAGAGAGGGGGGGGGTATACAGTACCTGATGTCACAGAATCATCTAATGACCGTCCTTCTTTGTCTTTGAGCACCAGACAGAGTCATCCAGCACATTCAGCACCAGAATAGCTACAGCACAACCACGCATAAAGTAAAGTTATAAACAAAAAAAGCATGCACTAGATCATGGAGACAGGCTGGGCCGCCATGACACCCTGCTCTCAGCAGCTCTCACCTCTCGCATTACTCAAATTAAATGACTATTTGAGTCTTAACTTGGAAGATATTGGTTTGATTATATTTGCCTCATGGCAATAAACATAAAAACAACAACTTATACTTTTAAGGAAACTCTCTTTCCTTAATTTTACATTTCCCCTTTTGAAATGCATCCTATTTCCCAATGCTTCAATCAATAAAATAAATATGGTCAACTGTAAAGACCAAAATTTAAAAAAATATTTTCTGAGGTTAATAATAACCCACCCAGTGTGAGCGGCTGTCTCATTTTGACATTGTAAAATTACAGTTTGGGGGAAAAAGTTGGTAGCAAAAACATGAGTCATGTTTAGTCCCTTAAAATAGGCCACATAAAAATACTGAATCCACTGAATCTACAATTAAATATTTATAATCTGTTGGTAATAAGATAAAATAATAAAGTAAGCTGGAGCAGACATCAGACAAAATAGTCTATTTTTGTGTTAAGACACTTTTATTAAAAAAAGGGTTGTTTTTGTTCAGTAAAACATTTTTATTTATTTTAATAAGACAAAATAAAATAGAATCTAATATTTAGTTCAGATCAATATGAGGAAAATAAATCAACTTTAATTTCTTTGTCATATTGGCAAGCTCTATAGTATTAATGTGAAGTTATAACATATTCTCTGTGTTTTCACGGTGGAAATGTATGAAAATGTGCAGCCACTAAATCAAAAGTTGTATATGTTAGCGATATTAGAGGCCCAATGTTTTCACTGATACCTACAGCATGTCCTTTTGGTGAAGCTCTCAGAAATCAGATGGCTGCATGTCTGGCTCAACAGAAACACATTTCTGTGATTTAGATTAAACAATATTTATTTGAACAAAAATATGCATAAATTTTAGTGCATTTTAAAAATGCATTCTCAGATTAAAAGTTGCGCTCTTCTTTTAGACCATATGCCGGTGTATTGTGAACAGAAGCATCATTATTTGAGAGCAGTTTCAGATCACACATGTCCTCCCTGATATGAATATGAAAAGTGCCCTTGACTGTGACTCAGCCTTTCTGTACTGATGCTTTCTGTCAGATATATTCCTCAGTTTCAGAGTTTGAAAAGCAGGTAGGATTTACATGCCAAGTTTTCCCTTTAAAGAAGGGGTTACCATGAGCAGTTTTACAAAGATATAAAGCACCTCCTTTTTGAAACACACCAAATGTAATTCACAAAGCAAAAGTTTATCAATTGAGCAGTGAAACCAAACTCGTTTTAAAGACTTTAAAATATAGAAGGTAGCTCTTTCCTGCAAAATAAGTCATTTTATTATTACCCCTAAGGAAGGTGAGACGTAAAGGTTAAAAATAATATGACACCCGTGGGAGTCATTTTCGGTCCGCTCTCTTGATCTCAGACGCTTCAGCAATACACTGCACTACAATAAGTCCCACATCTGTATTTCCACATTTTGTACAAATCCTTTTTATGTGTAGTAGCAACTATTCAGGTGCTGTTTAATTTCCTTTTGTTCATTTTACATTTACACATTATTCTATGTTAACATACATTTACGTTTTTAATATTTTTAAATGCCTTTAAACACAATTTGAAATTAGTCATTTGGATAAAACTGTAAAATGTTATTTAAGAGTGCCCTGTTAAAGTCATTTGTATTTTTAAGTGTCTCTAGGTTTTTCCCAGTGACTGATCAGCTTTTTCCCCTCTGCAGTGTAAATGAGCGCCCTTGACAAAGACACTACTGTAATAAATTGGCTTTTTTATCTGTTTACATCAAATCTTATTATGAATCTTATTATATTGTTATTATTTAAAAAAATATGTATTTATTTTATTAGACTTTTAATTATTACAATTTTTCAAATTGACATGTTCATGTAATTTTATGCTTTTCTGCTGGTTTTGAAATGCAGGACTTTCCTGACTCTTCCAACTTGCACTTTTCCTCTCCATCTCATTGCTCTGACTTTGTTGTGTGTGTAATAGTTCCTAACTCTTACAACTAATGAATTGACCAGCCTCGGGGAGGTATATATAAACCTATTAGCTTTAATAAAGTCTGAGGGATCAAATGACTCTCGGAGGTATTTCACTTTACACTTAGTACTCACTCCAACCTAATAATAAGGCCCTTTCCCCGAGTATCTGTGCAGCGCTGCACTCTATGATTGCATTCTGGAGTGTGTTTGCATTATTTATTATATAATTATTTTCAATTTAACCACTTACAGGGCAGTCGGGAATTTCCTAGAAGGGGTGTCTGAGAATTTCAAGTTTATCTCTACAAATAGTGATCTGAAATAAAGTGGATGAAGACAGAAAAAACGTAGTGTTTGGTATAATCTCTGGGACTCAGAAGGTTAGAAGTGCAGGTATGACGTCCCCACTGTTAGCTGAGTATGTATATGTGCGCTCATTTGGCCGCCTTCTAATCCCTGATTCAATTTCCATCCTTTAAACATGACGAATTACATCGCTGTTCTCATCTAATGCTTTTAACACATCCATATAAGAGGCCTTAATCAGGTGAGATGGTGCAGGATACGCACACAGATAGACACTGCCATACAAACGCACAATTAATGCAAATACACACACCGCCCTGTCCAAGCACACACACATATGAAGCCTGATTAGCCTAGCCACGACGCTAGCCACCCCGGATAAGCCACCAGGTGGATAATGTGCTGCTTTAGCGCCTTAATTATGCTATAATCTGTTCAGCGCCTCAACCCCCTGCGCAGAAGGACAGAGTGAGAGGTGGGATGGGGGAAGGAGGGGAGGCTGCAAAGATGGGACAAGGGAGGAGAGAGCGCAGGGAGGCAGAGACGCCCAAAGGCATGCCGCTCCTTAACCTATACATTTTCTCTCGCCACATGAACGACAGCTTATTCTAACTTTATAAAACAACTTGGGGGTGCCTCCATGGCTCACCTTGTAGAGGGTGTACTATTTAAATGGAGCAACTTAAGTTTGATTGCTGGCATGGGTGGTTTTGCTGAATGGCAGTTCTCTTTTAGGTATCTAAAAATGCCATAAAGTACAGCTGAGCAAAGTTTGAGCGAAATGTTCAAAATGCAGTGCACTTTGTGATTTGTTAGGCCAATGACACAGAGATCAAGGGATTCTGTTTTGTAATATTTTATAATATGGTTGATCAATTCCAATAGAACAGATTTAGTTGATCCATAAAAACTGTACATTTTTATTTTTGTGGTAAACTAATAAGAGCATTTATTTCCAAACTATTTGATCTTTGAGTGATGCAGATCTGGGCACCATTTCTTCACCACTGCCAGAACTAGAGGACTTGTCCAGGTCATGTCTATTTTTTCATCTAACAATATTGTGCTTAAGTTGTATTGAGTTCTGGCATGTTGTATTGAGGAAACACAATCTTTTTCTCCTTTATTTCCTCCTAACCCTCCTTCCTTTGATAGTGCTCCCCCTCTCCACCTCTCCCTTCTACTGCTGTATTTCTCGGTATCGCGGGCCCTCCTGTACCCTGTACTTGTCACAGAGTGCGGCCCTTTGACAAATCACATGAAGGGCAGACTGAGTTTTGTAGGACGAGACAAAGCTTAAACATATGGCTGCAGTGTCCCCAGGTGATCTGCTGTGCGCCCGAGCAGGTCCCTGTGAGTCCTTATATATAACATTAGCTTCCAAATGTTTCTGTCCAGCTGCCTGTCTGTTCTCCACCATGGAAACATCTTCTGCTGTCTGTGTCACGGCAGCACAGATTAGTGAAACATTTACACATCTGTAGAGCACTTTCTCTCAATTTATGTTTTTACTGTGGGGAAAAAGGCAGAACTACAATAGCAGATTGTGGCTTTAGTAACTAGTTCTTACATAGACATTTTACACACATATATCACAAATCTTAAGAGCTTCTCCCTAATGTTAGATGTTTTACTATGTGATTATTTAAAATATGTTTTAAGATTTTCATGGTATTTTTAGCATGTTGTTTATGATATGAATTAATATGTTAAGAATTATATTGTGTATACTATATGTCTTTTGATCATTTGACAGATATAACTCAAACACAAATATCATTATGTGACTGTGTGAATATAAATGTAATGAATGTAGGCCTGTTTATAACTATATATTCTATATGTGACAATCTAAACAGTTTTGTGTGCATCAACTTGCATTTCCCAAGGTGCATGTGTGTTTCTTCAGTGACTAAATGGATTGGTAAACTATATTTAATTTATGTATAGGAATCATCCCACAGGCCCAGAGGTCATCATGGCATACATCGCAGCCAATAACTGTAAAATAACATGAAGAAGCCGCGCCAAACCCACAGGCTCACACACAGGTGAAGCTGAACAATATACACAGTAAAGGATACATATATTTACAGATTATGAAGACATGCAAAGTTGTACAACCCAAAAACTACAACAAAAAGTTTGAAAATGTCCTACAAAGTTTTCAAGTGTCTCTCGTTTCCCTAACTTTGGGTGGATTTGCTGGCATGCAGAATCATTTTGGGCTTCGCAGGTCTCTGGGGCAGTGGCCTCTGGGGCGGGTGGACCCCACGGGGGACAGGTGTCAGGCAGGTGTGTACCGGGTGTGTACTGAGTGTGTATGAGAACTTGTGTGTGTCAGTGAGTAATGGTGCTATCAACTGGCCTCCACCATCCATCATGCGCGTCCCTGGCCCCACACCTCAGGACCAGCTCACAGTGTACACTGCACACATATAGAGAATGCATAGGAATCCACAGCAGTAGCTACTAACGTACTTAAATACAATATTATGCAACTCTTTAGGCTGGACTTCCAATAGAAAACAGAAAGATAAAGAGGCTACAAACCTATATGGGTCTGTTCTCTCCAGTCAGTCTTCTGAATGTCTTTGATAATCTATTGTTATGAATAGAGTTAATCATATAGATTTGTTTATTATTTTCTACTTTCTTAGGGGGTCTAACATACTTATTTTGTAGACCTTCTTTTTTCTGATATAGACCAATTTTGTTTGCACCTATGATGTGGTAAACGTGTTTGATTGTATGTTGTGGCCTGTTGTCATTGTCTGTCATGTTGAAGATCCGTCTGTACAAATTGCCCAGGTTAGTTATTATCTCAGTATGGGAGGTGGATATTATAATTAACAAAACAATAAAAGTTTATTAATGAACATTAAAATGCAAAATAGCAGGATGAGAATATAGTCCTATCAATCATAAAGAAGTGACTCCCATGCTTTTCTGTCTTAATTAGCCGTCCGCTCATTAATGGGATGAGCCTCTTGGTGTGTATGGGTGCAGGGGAGGTTACAAAGGGACTTTTTAATTGATCAGTGGCCTCTAGATGGGTTATCAGCAAGTTGAGGTGGGAAAAAAATCTAATTTATGGGTGCTTTATTTCCTGGTGAAATAATTATAAAGCAAAGGAGTATCCGGGTAAGTGTTTAGAGGCCATTTTCGTGGTTTACGCCTGACAATGTAATATTCACTCTATGGTGCATTTTATTGAATTCTTGAACCGCTGAACATGAATTAATCCTATATGTAAACACTTATTAAGATATTTTACAACATTATAAGTGAAACTAGTTGTTATTTATATGTAATTATATGAACCCTTATTTACTCTCATAATACATACCTCCTCCTGCTACATAAACTAAAAAACTAAATGCAATTCTATTCCCAAGTCTGCAAATATCTCCTGCTTATTTTTACTTTGCCTGGAATATTCCACAGTATGGCATTACATTTTTTAAACAAGAAAATAAGATGAAAAGTTACATAATGCACCTTTAAGATAGTACTTTAGGAGGACTTTGTAATTACTTGTGATATAATGTGTCTTTTTTTAAAATTTGTTCATCTATTGACTTTCTTGTTCTTTGCTGATAAGTTGAAAGTTTCTTTCTCTCTGATTTTCCTGGCCTCTAACCTTGCTCTTTTGTTCAACATTTATAAAAAAGGGAGTGATCTATGCCACTTGACACAACATGGAGCAGGGGCTAGAACATCATAAGCATGGCACGCACCTTGAACCAGCCACACGCCCGGTCGCCCCGCTAAAGCTATATTTAACAGTACACTTTGAGCCAATGGGAGTCTGCTGCTCCCCTTTCCCTGCTTATAGGCCCCACATACATTCACACATTACTCCACCTCAACACATATACACACCAACTCCATTTATAATAGTTGGCGTGACCCTTGTGCCCGCTCTCGGGGAGGAACTAAGAGAGTTCAAATTGTGGCCTAATTACGCCCGGCTCCGGTTCGCTCCCTCCGCCCCGTGCTCTCAGAAAGTAGAGCGCACGACACAGCAACGCGTTACGAACAGACGGCTTGCTTCAGAGCTAACTCCCCAGCTTCAATCACGCTTTTTTTTTTAAGTGTTCCTTTGCCCACAAATCTTAAGTGTCCCCAGGTCACCCTACATTTTCTCAATAAGCCTTGGTTGGGCCCAGAGAAGTGAAGTGTAGATTGAGATGCCTGGGGCGATTGAATGGGGTAGTTTTCAAAAGACATATGGTTTGGGGTGTATTAATAGCATGTACAGTGTATATACATATTTGAAAGTGAAGCATACGCTTTTACAAGGATATGTTTCAGACAGTGTACAAAAGAAAAACACATTAACTACATTTCATTGTAGTTGGAAGGAAAAGAGAGTAGAAAAGTTGAAGTATGACATGTTCTAGACCTCTCAATGTCACTACCAAGACACAAAGCTGTAATTGAAATCCACTAGTTTTGTGCAAGCTCAGAATAAAAAAAAGCCTGCAAAGATATCATTTGTATTCACAGTCACAGGTAAACACACGAATATTGTGCAGGTAAGACAGGTGTGGGTAGACAAAATAACAATTGCTTGTACTTGTGTTGTTGCCATATGTGCACTTTACTTTTTTTATGTGGTAAGATATCAGAATAAAATCACTCCACACGTATCAAACAAGAATACACACTTTGTTATGTTACAATGTTGGGTGTACAGTTGTGTATTGGTGGAGAGAGAGGGGGGGATTTCAGTTGACCCCTTTGAGTAACGAAACCTCAAACACTCTATTTGATTTGGGCTTTTTTTCTTCTCGTCTTTTCCCATAGAGCTGCCACAATACTGCGTAGTGCTACCTGCTCCACTCGCCTTTGACCTGTCCTTGAGTGGTTTTCTCAGAAACTCCCCTAAGAATAGGCAAATGAAAGAATGAAATGAAAAGAACATTTCAATGTGTAGTTAGTTTACACGTACATTTTCTTACAACCATTTATTATTTGGCTCTCTTTTGTGCATTTCCTGCTCGTGAGGTTTTGTCCTAGTTACTGGATTGCATGAGAAATTATCCAGGGTTATGATAGATTTTCTTTGAGGATATTGTGTTTCTCTTTTGAATTAGGTTTTGAATTATAGGGCTGTGCAATTAATTAATTTTTTCACTTCAAATCGTCATTGATGCTTGTTTTTTATTGAGAAGTCTACAGTCAGAAGAAGTGATTTGGAGCAGGCTTTGGAAGAGAAAAAAAGTGCAATATTTAAATGGTTATTTATTTTATTTGTTTGTTAAATTTTGATAACTTAGATCGGAGGAGCAGAATTGTAATACATTTTTAGCCACACAGCTCAGCCCTAGTATAGACCACTACAAATGGTTAAATGTAGTTAATATTATTAACTTAGGTTCAGAAGCAGGACCATGCCTCAACCGCCCTCACCTTCTCTCCAGCAAACCACAGCTCACTTCTACCACACCTCAATTTCCCAGAAGCCTATTTGTAGCAGCCTAGCAACCCAGTTTGTCCCAAATAACTCGACCCAACCCTCCCAACCCCTATCTGTTTGACTTCCACACATAAGACGCCCACAAGTGGGGTCCCGTTCCTGCTGGGCCATGTGAAGATTGAGACTGAACCCCCACCCTAGAGTCTCAACTCAGCTATCCCACCTCGTCTCCCTATAATAAACTATTTCTCTTTGTGCGTGTTGTTCACGTTGTCCTTGCTAGTAAAGTGGTTACTATAATTAGAACTTCATTGTCATGGGTAGCAATAGACTCAAGATCACTTAAGATCATTTCAAATGGTCATTTTAACTGGCTAACATGTCATTAGTTCCTTTATTGACCCCTTGTGGCAAGAGTTGACCATTTGTTGCTGTTTAAATTTGCATACAATAGTTTCACTGTGCACAAACACGGCTTTTTGATGAGAATGTGCCAGGACAAGCCAATGTGATTTGCTTCTCTTCTCAGGCCTCACTGTGTCGTCATCTGCCAACCTGCTGCGGAGCTGATCATACACCACAGTGCAGCGGTACAGGCATGTTTTCTTCAAACTGTGTGGAGCAATGGGGAGACTCTTGTGAAAACAGATACAAAAGAGATCAGAAAGTACAGAAGTAGCCTGAAGTCTGTTTTATCAATAGAGCAAAATGTGCATGTAAATGAATTTGTGGGGTTATTTGGCACATTAGATTCCTTTTTCTGCTGCCGGGGGTAATTACAGTTTGTTTGACTGTGTGTCCACCCCATGAACCAGGGGTAGCATGTGTGCCTCATGTGTGGCCCATGTCCTAAAGGGATTTAATCCTGTTAAAATCAACTGTCTATCTCTGGAGCAAGCTGCCAAAATGTCCGTCTGTTGTTTAATTATTCCTTTGTGACACTTGCTAAGAGTGCAAATTTCCTCTCATTGTTGCCATGTTGCACTTATTGTCATTTGATCCTGATTTGATGTGGACAGACAAATTCACTGTTAAATTAAGTTACTATGGCCAATTTAGATGTTACAACAGAATTTTTTTAAATGCAAAGCTTAATTGATGATGATATATTCATATTTCACCATTTCTCATACTACTTCTGAAACACAAGACCGCTCATTGTATAAGTACCTGCTCAAATGATGTTGTTTTCTATTAAAGGCCCTATATTTTGCTAAATTGACTCTTGTGAGCTTTAAGTTATGTTATAATGCTGTTACCTCCTCAAAAACATACCTGGAGTTGTGATTTGTTTCACACATGGTTGAGAAATCCTGGATTATTAATCTGTCTACATCTCCAAAGATCAAAATGCTTTGTTCCACCGTGTGATGTCATGAAGCGGTAGCTTTTAAGTTAACACTTTTTCTTTTAATTTAGCAGAGCTTGAAAATTCCATGGCTGAAATGACCACATGGCATGACAAGGTGCCCTCAAACAGAAAACAGGGGGTTTTCTGTTTGAGGGAAGAACTCACCTGAAGTATGCAGGATTTCAGTGTTAAACATGTGAATGAAAAAGTGAAAAAAATGCATAGTACACCCAGATGGCCGATGTCCAAAAGCTGTGCTCATCTCCCCATCATGGGCAGTCCCAAAGTTAGGTCAACAAGAAAAATAAGAAACAACTGTTAGATATGTACATAATGTTAGATATTTACATAAAAACCTTCTCATAAAATACAAAAATAGTCTGAATATATCACAAAAAGCATTTTAGGTCAAAGTCCACATTAAGTCAGTGAGGAGCAAGAGTCTTAAATTGATGAATCCAGAAGTGCTCTCTTTTTGACAGGACCACTTTGGGTATGTTTTTGATGAGGAGAGAACATTTTAACAGAGATTAAAAAAAAAATAGCACAGTATGGACCATTTAAACATTAGGTAGCACTTTAAAATATAACTTAATTTTATTTTTTTTAATGATTACATTGTTATATTTTTTATTTGTTATAAACCCAGGGAAAGAGCCAACCAACCATCAGAAGTTCAGGAAGTCATTGATATACACATCCATGTATCAGGTTTCTTTCAAGGTCTCTGAATTATGTGTTCAAAAAAATGAGCAACTCTAGCATCAGCATAGAGGGGTGCTAACGTGGACAATCAGACTCAGGCCTGTCGTGTACATGCACTGGAGGAGTTGAATGGGCATGAACATAGTGAAATGTGACATGAAGACTCTGTGACATGAAGGCTCCCATCTCCCTGCTGGTGTGCTGGCCACTGAGGGACTGTCTGGCCCGCTCAGGCCCCACTGGCTGTGTGTGCTAGGGAGTGGGTGATGTCGTCTTAAAATGTCACTTGGCAGTCTTCCCTGCAGCTCTGACCTCAGTGTAACCTTAAAGCACGCACACAAATCCTGTAAAGAATCAGTTTTCCACATAGATCAATTCACAGCAAATGTAAAAACTTAATGTATTTTAGAGTTCTTTAAAGTTGCCATTGGAGTGTTAAGTAATGACCAGTGTTTTGGCAGTTAATGTTACAATATTGACACGGTATCGATGCTGTAAGGGTAGTAGTGGGCCAATTGATCAACCACTTGCTTAATGCTGACGACATTAAGAACATGTTGGAACTTCATTACCTGCTGATCCGTGTGACAGTACACACACGTGTAAATTTAAAGTGGGGAAGACAAATATCCCATTTTAATTAAATTCATTCATTCATTCATTAATGTATTAATTTTGTGCCTACTACACTAATCCAGGACACAATAATAACTATTAGCATAGCATCTGTTTCCCTAGTCACATGTCTTGAAACAATAATCCCTGTTATCATCTGTTAGGTTAAAACACTGGTATAATATATATATATTACAATATTGTCTTCTTCATCCATTCTTCATGATTTTAAAACAAGAACCACATTTTTCAAACAAAACAGACTGATGTACATGATTTGCAGCAGTTTATCATTATCATGCTCACAACTCTTCAAATAAACCTAAATGCAATCTGTTCTACCTGACTGTCTTGTTAGTTTAGTTTCACTGTATTCTGGATATTGATGTACTGTATTTTGAGTCATAACAGATCCACTAACTGAACACTGAATGTAGACCAGCTAATGCTGGATGTGTTTGGGTGTATTTGGATGTGCTTGTCAGGTCTAGTCCTAGTCTTCAAGTAGTTTCATGTTGCTTCTAAAAACTTTGTCAAAAAGTACGTGTTTAAGTGGGTCTGTATGTGTGAGTTTAATGCCACACCTTACTACATGCCCCCTGTTCTTCTCAGATGCCAACCATAATGGCTGTGCCAGGCAGGTGACGGTGATGCCAAGCTGGAATGACACACATCCATACGCAGAGCTCTCCCTACAGACGCTCTTAATTAGAGCGCACCCGTCCCCCACAGTCCCCCTGGCAGCCCAGACAAAGGGAGACAACGCACTGGTTTGGACGTGCGCTTGTGTCTGAAGGGCCTATCTTTAGCAGATGCTCATACCTCTCCCTTCTCTCTGTTGGAGCAGTGCTGCTATCATTAAAGTGTCATTGAGAAGTGGCACCACTTAATTTTAGCTGCTCGCACTGGGGGCATGGAGGGAGACGCCAGAGACTGAGCGGGAGGGAGAGAGGGAAGAAATAAAAAAGACATTCAGAGGAGCACACAGAGGTTAGAGAGGGGGGATTAGCAGGAGAAAGCTTTAATATCAAGTGAATCAAACACAATAGGACCACAATAAAAAAAAGTCTGTGCTGTACTGGCTCACTGTTAGTCTGTCTGGAAGTCTGGGCTTGAAAAGTTATACACCTCTCCTTTGTGACAGATAAACAAGTTGAAGACTTTTCACAATTGTTGTTCTAAATTTGTTTTTGAACAGTTAAGGAGTACAAGCTAAAACTTTTAAAATGAGGGCTACTCTTAAAAGTCCAAAACAATGACATATACCAAGAAGTTGACTCAGTGTTTTTAACCACAGTCTTGTAATTGTTGTTTGCTCTTTCTCTTCTGTCTGCTTCCACTCAGGCAGCTGCTATCCCAGGGACATCCGTCTCTTGTTGTGCCGATAAATCAACACCAAAACCTGGATTGAGGATTACAGTGAGCAGTGCAGAGTGTATTTCTTCTCTGTCAGCAACTTCCCAAACAACTCATCTAAATGGAGTTACATGAGACCATCAGGGGGTGCATCGCCATGGCGTCGGCCCCAGTCTCCAGGACGACAGGTGAGAAGCCGCACTTCCTAAAGACACTCAAAATAACGATAGGACTTCAGACAAGACACCAGAGGAGCATGAGTAATGTGTAAAGTAAAAGTTGAGTATGCAATAAACATGAACTTCAGAAGTATCTCATATTCATAATTCAAATACTGTATCGCCTCCAAATTAACTGGATTCTTATAGCACATGCATTTTCCGCAGTGCTGCACAGAGACACAGAAAAAATAAAAGAGCAAACAAAATAAATGTTGAGTTTACTATTCAAAAACTACAAAACCAGTCAAATGAAATATAAGAAACTCAAACTTCCCTTGAGCTGTACACCAAAAAATTTGAATAACAAATATGAACTTAGTTCACTAAATTGTATAAAAAGTTATATAAGCAGTTTTTTATCTTGCGTTGGCTGGACAATTACTTGAATTTGAATATAGATTAAGTTTCTATTTTTTTAATGATATATATATGATATGATATTTGACTTTTTTGTGTTAAAGTATTAATAGTCTTTATTGATTGTTCAAAAAATGTATTTTGAAAGTGATTTTTATTTTTAAGAAGATGAAATCAAATTAAAAATCTTGACTGATAGCATAATTTTACATCTTTTGAGACTCATTTTAATCTCTAAATGCTCTGATTTACAAACTTTAGAGTAATTGTGTCGATTACCAGCAACTATTAATACAAAGTGAAAAGCTAATTTTACACAGTGAACTATTTTACTAATAGTTAATTATTAAATCAAGTACATGTTTTATATGTATTAGCAGATTTAACTTTCCGTTCTCTCATTTAAAATATCATATCGACCTTGAACTCGGCCTCCCCACCCTGCCCCTCCTCTTCTCCATTAGCCTGTCTGCCTGATGTGTTAGTGAGTGTTTGCATGTTGTCGTTGTCTGAAGCAGGTATAGACTTGTTCACACTGTCCCCTCCACACAACACTATCCGCTATTTAGGCTGCATCTGCAAGGCACATGTTTTATTATGACAGAAGACATACTCAAAAACTCCCACTTCTCTGTGAACTGTTGGAGGCCAGAGGGACTGTCTAAGCTTTCTAAAAAATATTTTGTTTTCCTACTTCTTCTTTACTGATGCATGTTTGAGGACTTCTATATAACTTTAGAACAGCTATTAGAATCACCTCTCTACTTCAGAGGCACGGGCCTACAGTACAAGCACCACAATTTAAACTTTTGAGCAATATACTCTTACTTGATCTACATGTTTTTTTTTTTTTATACTGTCTAATTTGTTAAAACATTAAATCAACAACCAAATTTATTGATGCCCGAAACCCTCCCAAAAAGAATTTGTAAAAAAAAAGTGGACAGTCCATCTTTAGTGACTCGCTTTAAAAGACAAAATTAATTCTTGTAATCTCTCGGACCAATTTTAATGTTTCATCACCCTCTCTGTCATGTTTTATTGCACACTTTCATCTTGTCCTTGTCTCTGCACCTTCACTTTTGGTGTGTGAGCGTGTCTGCCCTATACTGTAGTACTGCTGTGTCCTCTAAGCCCTCACATATCCATACAGCCTGTTCTTAGACTCACCTTACTGCTGCCCTTTGCTGTATGTTGTAGCTGTCTGCATGCTGGGGCTGTGTCTGCTCTCATAACAATGTGGCGCACTCAGTGGAGCAGCCAGCGACACTTCATATGGGTCTCTGCGTGTTGTTGGCTCCCATTAACTTCTGACGTTAAGTGGTCTATACATGCTCACACGTGCGCTTTCATTTAATTATTTATATACAGAACTTTTTTAAGCTTTTAGATGAGCTTTTCAAAGTGTTAAACTTTTTGGTGGAAGTCTTAACTTCTTCACGACAGGAGGCCATATTTTGTTTCATTTATTTATTTTATCTATGGGTTTCAGAGTGATGAAAATATAACATCATTTCCATAGTAATTAACAATTAAAAACAGAATATGATATCTTTTGAATGGTGAAAAGTAAGTACCTTAAGATGAAAATAATGAATATCTTGTAGGGTAAAAATAAAGAAACAAATCTAAGTGAAATATGTGAAAAAGTGAACTATATATTTTTATTTATTTATATGAAATACTGTCTATGGGCTTTCTTATTAATGCCTCTTGGCCAGGGCTGCCTTGAAAAAAAGATCTTTGAATCTCAATGGGACTTTCTTGGTTAAATAAAGTAAAAAAAAAAAAGCAGTTCTAATTAATTGTGTTATTTATAGAAATTAATTTTAGTCTTTGACATTAATTAACATAGCATATGCTATATATTAACAAATTAACCTAACAATATTTCAAATAAATTTAAGCCATGTATTTATTTGTATGTTATAAAAAAATAACATTATTACAGTTAAGATACATTGCACTATGATAATGCTATTTAAATTCTCCATTCTGATCAGACTTCAGTACTTAATGGCCTCATAATGTGTAAATTCTTTGCATCTTTGCCCTCAAAACCTCCCCCTTATGTGGAAACCATAATCATGAAACACAAACAAAAACTGCACAATTGAAATGACCAAAAATCTACCACTTCAGACCTTTAGTGCCAGTAGGATTAGGCCCAGACTGAGTTGGAAAGTAGTTTGACGGGAGGTTAGCGAGGAGACAGTGGAGACGCGGTCCGGAGGATGAGGAGGAGTGAGGCCCTCTTCATTTATTGCTCCAGTGGAGAAGAACGTGGAGCTCTCTAATGGGCGCTGCTGTGGTAATAACAATAAAAAGCAGGAGAACTAGAGAGGTTAGGACAGAGGGGAACATATAAAGCATGATTGTTTTCTTTCTCCATTTCCATATTTCCCATCTCGTCCTGTGCGTTGTCTTGGATCACACGCACACACACGCACAGTTCCTCTCTCCTTTCTTCTTCTGGTCTGTTCAGTGTGGCTGCTGTGGGCGCTGTATGTCCTTGCTCTATGCTTTGTTAGGCAGGGCAGTAGCGCTGTGTAGCTGCTGTGTCAGGGCTTTCTATTGGTGGTGATTAATGTATGGAGATGGACTGATCGTCACCAGCCACGGGCCGCATTCTCATCACAGGCTCTGTGCAGCCGTAGAGGGGCCACTGGGTTTTTGGAATGTTAATATTCATTCAAAATATTATTGATTAACTTTCTTATCTAATTCAAATATGTATATATATTTCAGCAGAGTGACGCACCATCAAAAATGAACACAAAATACAGATACATACATACAAAAATCGTGCAACTTCTCAGTCATCGCTTCATTCGTAGAGAGTTAGTCAGTGCTAGAATGTAACTTTGGTAGGAATTTGCCACTTATTTCCTTTTGTTAGAAATCCCTTTGTTATCCTTTTATTAGAAATTAAGTAAAAACAATGTTATAATTTTACCAAGCAAGCCAGTGCGATGTCCCAAATCAGTTCTGCAATTAACTTACAGTATCAACCAAGCAACACCAACACCCCAAGTAGCAAGAAGAGGCACCAGTCTACCAAAAGCTCCAACTCCAAAATAATGCTCCTGTAGACCTTGTTTGGGCTGGACATCCTCTGACAAACAATGAAACAAAGTTATACAGAAAATTGAACCAAGTTGTGAGAGAATAAAGGGCATGTTGTGTGAGTCTGAAAATAGGACAAACTATTTAAAATAGCTGAATTACAATTGGGAATGAAGCACTATTGTCCTAAAAAATTAAATGTTGTACAGTTAAATTAATGAGTGCAGAGGAGACTAGTTTCAAGTTGTTTACTCTTTGCTATGAGTATCCTCCAACCAGCAGCTACAACACTAAATAAAGCTGAACACTTTGTCTAAAACAACAAATCTCTCTTTGGGGATCAATAGGCCCAGCTCCACAGTTCTTAGATGGCTAAAAATAAAGGAGTGTTCATGGCAGAACACACTTTAACACAAGGGTATATTTAACAGACATTATCAGGCCAGGGGTGGCCTCATTACTTCAGCTCTTTATGAATGAAAGTGAAAAGTCGGCGGGGTGGAAAAGCAGAACTATAAAATAAAACACAGCGGCCAAAACAGTTGTTGTTTAATGAGCGTAATTAACAAATACAATTGCTGCACTTTGTGAGGACCAAATGGCGTGCCAGCTTGGCATATTTGCCCACCCTGCATATGTGTGTGTGTCATGAGGCCGTGGAGACAGTGGATAAATGAGCTTTGGGGAGAAAAGGAACATTTCGACTTCTGGTGTTCCCGGTGAGATTGGACAGTCTGAGTGACCACACTCACAAACCTGACTTTACACCTCTCCATCCATCAGGCCATCTCAGGGAGCTGCCCGCAGTTCCACTGGCTGGTTTAATTGTTAATGCTAATTGCTATTTATTGGCTCAGATGCAAATGAAAGTGAAATTTTATGAGGAGTGAACTCCCCCTCTCGCACAAATTGAAAAAGTGAAACAAGAGGAAAGGGGAAATGAGGCGCGAAGAGAAGGGCTTAATGGCACCACTTTAATGGCAGAGAGCAAAAATTAAGACTGATTTAAGACACTGAGCTAAATCCCCCAAAATCCTGTGTGATCCCCACTCAGGGAGGCACTCATTTGGCACGTGAGGAGACGAGAGAGGAGCAGACAGCGAGAGGAGAGAGAAAGAAGGAGAGAAGTGAGGAGAGAGAGAGGAGATGAAGAGAGAAATGAGAGAAGGAGAGAAGAAGCAGCTCCGAGGCTTAATACAACAGGGGGGGCTTATGGACTGGTTAATTGTTTGACTTTTCATGTTGACACAAGAGTAAAATGAACCAGTGGTTTATAATAATTATTTTGTGTTCGCAACATCGCAACGCTTTCTCATTTATTGTAAATCATCTAAAATATGCAATTTAATTTGGTCTATTTCTGTATAAAATGTACTTCATGTTATTCATATTTACTGGTCTTTATTTTGTTCAAATCTTCTGTTTGTGCAGGTCCCAAACCAGAATAAATAATGTAGTTATAAAGGTCAGTTAAAGGTAAAAGTACAGGTAAATATGCAGTGCACATCATCACTGAAAAACACAGTGAAATGATTAAATTAGTGCGTATCTTATGGAGAGTGACTCTGCACCGAGGTCAGTGCTGGCCCACGGCACCTCAAAGTTGGTATCCTATTACCAAGTTAGCCTATACTTCAACGCCGTTCACTTTTCTAATGCACTTAAGTCTATGCTCTATGCACATTATCTTAATGTAGGTCTCAGTCCAGGCTTAGTGGCCTTGTGTGACACTGCACTGTCCTCCTTTTAGGCTTTTTCTGTCCACCAGTGCTGTGTCCTCTCCGTCGCTCGCTCTATCACTCTGTCTGATTGAAGCCTCTTCTCTCCATTCTCAAGGTGTGATGGCCCTCACCAATTAAAGACCAATCCAATCGCATCTTTGTTTTTGTGGGAGGTGAGCACGGCGTATGTGTGTGCCTGCATTTATGTATGAGGGCGCGTGTGCGTGCATGTGTGTGTGAGATCTGTGAGGTTAATGCAGTTAGGGTTATTTCACAGTCCATTAAGAAGCTTATGTTGACCCCGCGACCCTGACGCCAACACACTGTATAATGACAATGGCACAAATGTAGTTCGGCGCGCATCCAAACACAAACAAGAAAACCCCAACTTTGCATTTAAGTGTTAGATCTCATCACATCACTTAGGCTTCTCATCGTGTAATGCTCTTTACCAATATGGTTTATGCAGTGAAGAGGAAGGACAATAGAGTGTGAAGAAGTGGAGCTGCTGACAGCTTTGTTTTTGAGGTGGTGAACATCTTCATTCAATTACATTAAAAGCAAAAGTGCGAAATTGGATGGAGGATTCACATATGATGTTAACTAGCTAGTTTAAAACCAAAATAAGAACATAATATTCAGACAAAGTTAAAGCTATTTGCAAGTTGGTTTGGCATCAAGCTTCATAAAATATTTAACCATTCTAACTCTGGATAAATAGATTAAATATTTAACAATATTATTGAATATTGCCATTTAGGTGGTGAAATTAATTTAATTTTAAACAGATCAACATCCAGTAGTTTAAAATAAGCAGTAATGAGCTTGTATGTGTTATTACAGTTATGAACTAAATATTAAGAGACACCGTTTTGTGTTTATAATTAGGAAAATAAAATAATAAAAGACTGTGATTCTTCAATACAAGAAAAAGTATTTTTTTGTAACATTGCCCAGAAATAATTAACATTGTAGCTCACATTTATACAAGAATCACATTTGTAATCAATGGAAAATTACACTTTGAAATTCACAGTTTTTGTCCAGTGTAATTAACTTGCTGGTCCGTGTGCGTCTGTTTCTCATCTGTTTATCCACTTATTTCCCTAACAGTGCAGCGCTGACCCTGACCCTCACCTTGCCCCCTCTATCCACACCTTATGAATGGATATTGATCGGAACACACTCTTCTGGCTCAAACGCAGCTTTGTGCCAGATAATGAGACAGACAGTACAGGCTGGAGTCCGCACTGGTCTGGACTGGGGCCCTCGAACACACATGGGAACAATATAAGACTGAGTTTATTACACTTTTAGACACAGATGCCAGGGTTTTATTTGTGAAGATAAGATGCACTTCGCACAATGGTATGTAGATGTTTCAGCAGTGGGAGAAGTAATGTAATAATGACATCATATTTGTTAAAGTTTTAAGAGGCACACAAATGTAGTTATTGATCTTAATTTAGTCTATTGTAGCACCCTTTTGTCATGATCCACTGATTCTCATTAAGAATTAAAAAAATATAAGGAAACTAAAATCATGTTTTGTTAGTGCATATTAGCAAATTTCTTCCAAGACCCTAATTAATCACTAAACCATAAAATATACTTCTTTATTTTACAGGAACTTAATACAGTTTATTTAAATATATAAACCGAGTCATTCTTAAAAGTTGGACCCCAGCCTTTTACACCTGGAGGCTGATTTAAACGGACTAACAGGGTGGTCGGTGACACCACACACCATAAGGGGAGGAATGATATCCCTGGATGTGTCTTGTGTCCCAGGCAATATGTCGCCTGTTCAGAAACTTATCAAACTGATGGATGGGAGGGGGGCACAGCTCTCGGGACCTCTGTCTTAATCATGTACTCGCCCAGCTGCACACACCACTGACTGTAATGGACAAACAGTCTACAAAACAAATGTATTCTAACTCATACACTAAATAGGCCCGTTGTTCAAAATGGTACTTGAATATAAAATAAAATACCACTGATTCACTTTGCATAAGTAAGCTGACACATATTTCACTGTATTTCTCCATATCTGTTCTGCTGGTAAGAAAATACAATAATTATCTTTGTCAAGAAGCAGCAAAACTGTTAATATCGTATACTATAAAATATTGCTAAAATATTTCTCCAGTCCAACTTTTAAACTCTTAAAAGTAATATTTAGAATGGTTTAAAGTCTACACTCATAGATCTCATAGATGCATTGCACAGATTAATTCTCCAGTGTATATGTGTCCTCTCCTATCACCTATATATGAACTACCTAACTCTCTTTTAATGACCCTGGAAGCTGTTTATCAGTGAAGGGTACATAATGCTCTGTTGTCATTACTGTCCCTCGCTGGGACAAAGTCTACACACTCCTGTATAGATGATGAGACACTCTCTAAATTGTCCTTCACAGCCGTCTCCTTGTCTATTGACTGTGTGTCTTTTTTCTCCAGTAGACGTTATTGTCAAATTGTTTCTCAAACGGGACACAATTGAAAAGGCGGACAGTTGTTCAATGGCTTGAGTTTTACCATTGATTCCCAATAGGTCCGGGGTGTATTCTGTCGGCCCCGAGAATAGAGGCAAAGCTCTCAAACGCACACATAGACACACAGACTCTGAGCATGACGCCTCTGCATGTGTGCAGATGTCCGCTTTCATTTAAATAGTGGCCCTGTCCCGATGTATTCTATTACCTGATACAGTAGGATAGTGTAGATCAATGGGAGCCAAGGAGACATGGTGAACACACACACACACAGACAGCGCGGCCCGAGGCAGATGGTCGCTGCAGTGAAGAGATGCTTGTTATTTTCTACCTCTGTTCTGGAGATCATTAGCACAAGGAAACACTCAAATATGTCCAAGCACCCCAAGCATATGCACCAAGATGAAACTTTATATTTTAGAAATCACCATATTAAAGCGCCATGTGTGAATGTATTTTCAGAACACACAGACTGTAGCATAAGATAACAATTATGCAGAAAGATCATTAGGATTTAAAAATATACTATACTTACCAGAGTGTATCGTGTATCTATTGTTATTATAAAACTGCATAATTAATGCAAACAGCCTTTTCCCTGGAGATGTTTAGCAGGACTGAATTCATTTGCTTTTTGTTAAATCAATACAAAAACAAAGCATGTACAAAAGTTAGACCACATAATGGATCAGTCTGGAAAAATAAGTAATAATTTACACCTCTTAAATGTTCGTACAATATTTTGGAACACTAATGTTTTGAACGAAAATGACTACTATTTATTTTAGAAAGAAAAGCATTTGAAATAACATTTAAATTTCCCTATTAATGAATAATTGTGGGATTAAGACTAATTTGTCAACCAAATGTGCAACTATGGGCATGTTTTAAAAAAAAAACAAAAAAACAAACAAACGTGGTATTAGTAACTTTTCAATTACAAAATGCAAGGACAAGAAAAAAATATTAACTGGCACTATTGTAGTGCACAAATGAATGTTAATTGTCTCTTTTACTAAGAAGCTCATTGGCCCCCTCTTTACATTGGTGCCCCCATATGTGAGGGAGACAGTGTGAGGGGGCGTGCTGCTGTAGATTGATGCATACCACCAGAGTGGCCGTTTCTGCTGAGAACGGGCCGCTCCTCTGCCTAATGATAGCACATCCATCCTGCAGCCCCTTCTCTGTGTACTTGGGTGTGTGTGTACTCATGTGTGCGCGTATGTATGTGTGTGTGTACGTGTGTCCACCGGGGGGCTCCACGCAGCACCTTGCACCCCACTCTGATCACTCTTTATTTGGCAGTGAACATGTGTGTGTCCATATGTGTGTGTGTGTGAGAGAGAAACTGAAGGGTCCAAGGCACCCATTAATATTAAATATAGATACCCTTGTCAGTGCATTACATTGTGTGATCCCATATGCTCCTCTTAGGAATGAGAGGTGAGGAGGGAGGAGACACTGGAGGTGAAGAAGAGAGAGAAGAGACCAGAGGGAAGGTACGGGTGAAGAAGAGCAAGAGATAAGGTTAGGAGATCCAGAACCAGAACAGAGGACCACTGGGTCGGACGGTCAACTGCCACTGAAAGCCTCTAAATAGTTTTGTTTCTATTATTATTATTATAAACAAGCGTGGAGTTGGTGGTTCTCATGCATACAGTTAAAACCAAGGTAGAACAAATAAAAGTTGGCAGTGCCAAGCGGCGGACCAGACACACCGGCTCCATCTTGGTTTTTTTCAACTGTGGTTGTTGCTCTGCCCCCTCATGTCCAAATAGCCCCTACAATCGAGTGTTTTAAGTCTCGTCTTAAAACCCACTTTTACGCTCTGGCTTTTAACACTGAGTTTGTGTGAGTGAGTTTGTGTGGTCCTCTGTTTCTCTTATCTGTTTTATTTTATTTATTTTAATTCTCTTTGTGATTTTTATGGTGTTGCTTTAATTTGATTTTACTGGTTTTATGGTTTTAGGACTGGTATGACCAAATTTTTGCATTCTTTATGTTTTATCTCTGTGCAGCACTTTGGAAACTGCTCTGTTTGTAAAATGTGCTATATAAATAAAATGGATTTGAATTTGGATTATTATGGTTTTCAGAATAATGAAAAGTTGGGACACTATTGCTAACAGCTAACACAACTAAATATTACATTTTCTGATGGTCAGAAGTTTGCAGCATTGACCCTATAATAGGAAACTGGAAGCCATGAATAGAAATAAAATTGTATATCCAGATCAACATCAAATTTTGCTCTGAACTTGTGCATTGAGCGTGTAGTGCTCAACAGATTCACACATATGCAGGTTAACTCATTGCTATTTGCTTTGTTGTGAGTTCAAATATGACTCGTAAAACTTTACACAATGTCCTTCTCAAAGTTCTGCCTTGTGCTCAAATTTTTAAATCTAAAACTTATTATTCTCATTATTGTTTTGATATTAAATTAAAAATAGTGTAAAAAGATTACAGATAATGTGACAGCGCAAATATAATGCTAAAAATTAGGAAACAAATGTGAAAATGTGCTGAGAGAGCTATGACGGAGGAGACTGGGGATGGATGCAGAGGGAGGAGTGGTCCACTGATTGATTGTACAGACTGTTGGGCATTTGGGCAAAGAGGCACAGAGACAAGCGAGAGGGGAGTAGAAGAGGGAGATCCATCACTGTTACAACATCGTCCCATCCAGGAAGAAAAAAAGACTGTGTAAAAGTCTGATAGTCCATTGGAGTCGACTAAAGCACAAATTATGGTACTCAGCGGACAGGGGTTGCGTTAAATTGACCAGACCAGAGCGATTTGTTGGCCGAAAAGGAGTGAGAACATGGAGTGATTGAGCGATGACAGATGTTGGAAAAACAAGAGAGTGAACAGCTTTGACATGTCATGTGTCTGTGAAAGACAGAGAGAAGGGGCCGAGGAAGCCCGGAAAAGAGGAGTGACAGTTTGATTTTCCTTGCGTGGCCATTCATTCCCATATTCCCCGGCAAGCTCTCACCTGATGGAAAGATGGCAGAAAATCAATAGTCCATGTGCGTAATAGAGTAATGACTCGAAGCGTATGTGTGTGTGTATCTGACCGATCCCTAAGCAATCACACACAGCTTAAGCCAGTCCCTGGGGTGGGGGCCACTTTAACTAACAACTTCATTACTCCAGTCCAGGCTCACATACACACCAATAAAGAGACCAAATCACAGCCTAGCGCAAACACTGTTGATCCCACACTACACTTATTACTTTGACACGTCTTATTCAAGCGGAAAGTTAACTCTGCTCCAGCCCATTTTTTATTCACTTTGAGGACACTTTACTTTCAGATAAGAGAAAACTGTGCAGTTTAACTATTTAACCATGTGGCAAACCAAAACGTCTTCCCTACCAGAATGTATTTTTTCATTAAGATGACTTAATTTAAGTCATGATATTGAACCATTTAATGATCATACCATATTTTTTTTACATTTGACACTATGGCATTAATACTTACTCCATACACCCCCTACTCTAACTTCTTATTCGCTTTCACTGCATTCATTTAATTCCTCTTAGTTTTCATCTTATAGGACTCATACTTTGTAGCGGTAACCCCAACATTTTGAGGAAATTTATCATATTTTTTCTTTTTTGTATTTCCTTCTTAATCTGGCATTTCTGACAGTCTCCAAGACATCAAAAATGTGTGTTGTTTCTCAAATGTGAATCATTCCTAATCCCTCAACAGCTTTAACTCCTCCTGTATTTGGTCAATGCTTTTCTCCAGTTTACACCAGTATTTTACAAAATGTCCAGAAGAAGTCTTGACAGTACTGACCAGAAAGACATCTTTGTTTTGGATCTTAAACGAAAGATCCAAAAACTAAACCCAGGAAATGGACCCTGGAGATAAAGCCTGAGCACTATACAGATGCGGTCCACTGCTCCTGACCAGTTGCACTGGCAGCATTGATGGATGGGTCAAATGAAGTATACCTTTAGCCACTGAACAGTGAACACAATCTTAACTGGTCTGTAAATGCTGTACATAGATATTTCCTTAAAGATCTGACACAACACTCCTCCAGCAGCGTCTACAGCACAGGATCCCTTTGTGTCTCTGTGTTTATCCAAACAGCTCTCTGATGGTCTCCGGTCTCTGCCAAGTTGTTGTGTGGCTGTGAAAACATTCCCACTTCAGGGAATCTGAGGCCCTTCAACACACACATGCACTTATACACACACATACATGAAGAAACACACCTCAATCAACCAATTAGGTCATCAAGGGGATCTCTCATCACAACAACAGGCTCACTGCCATGTCCAAATGATGTGCAGCCGACACACAAAGTACTCTGCTTTCCTCGCCTGGCTCACTCGAGATGCCCACACACTCATTTGCACAGTACCCTGGGAAAAAACACACGCTGGCCCCCCTTACCCACTGATCAAAAAGAATGATGCTCTCCCTAACTATGCATCAGAGGAGGATGGAGAGAAGAGAGGAATTTGGACAAAAGGTGTCCCATCACGGCGCTGCGGTGCTGCAGACCGGCAGCTCACGGCGCCGGCCCCCTCTGTTTACTAGCGGCTAATTAATTCGCCACATATGCTGAGAACATCTGTCGCTAGTGACCTGCCGGGAGAGCAGAGGACGTACTGCTGCGACGCCCCTCGCTCCCCCTCAGCCCGGTACACTCACTCATTACCACACACACACTCATGAGCACGACTCATGAGCACAACTAATGTGTCCACGCACAGGGCCCGTACTTCACAGGCACATGTGGGCAGAGGAGGGAAAAAAAGTTAGGTTTGTTATAGAACAACACAATATAATATGGTATTATCAACCAACAATAACTAATGTGCTCTGTTTGTCACAAAAGAGAATTTTAGACAGTGGTTCTCTCAATTATGACCACATACGTAACCAAAATCTATACACCAGTGCCATAGATACCTGAAGCCAGGTGGACAAAGTGCTTTGCTCAAAGACACAATGGCACCAGAAACTATGGGGAGTGGGAATCAAATCAACTGTCTGACAGACTCAAAATGTAGAATAATTTGGACATTGTGTATTTAAATGACTCGATTCAGTTCTTAAAATATAACAGAGCACACTGTTGTCTGCTCCACTGTCCTTCATGCTGTGCAGTGTCAAAGCCAAACTTGGCAAAATAAAAAGTACAACTCTGTGAGTGTGCAAACCGCAGTAGCAGCAGAAAAACTCCACCAACCAATCAGATTCATTAACCTCCACTATCCCACAATCCCCTGGGGCACATACACAGACAAAGACAAACTCTTCGCCTTGTGTCCTGCATCAGCCCCTGTTCCCCTTCTCCTCTACCAACGCCCCATAACACCCAAACTGTCGGGACAGCCTCAGCCCGCTCTAATGTGGGGCTCATTCATTAAAGTGACTTTTATAGACTGTATGTACAACAAACACCTGCACAAATAGACCTACTGTATAGGCCAGTG
This sequence comes from Odontamblyopus rebecca, assembly GCA_030686955.1. Lineage (NCBI taxonomy): Eukaryota > Metazoa > Chordata > Actinopteri > Gobiiformes > Gobiidae > Odontamblyopus > Odontamblyopus rebecca. The sequence continues at coordinate 23,018,180 of CM060655.1, read as the reverse complement.
AAGTGTGCGGAAACTGTACAGGCCTGCTCTGTACTCGTGTTGTTATTCAGAAGTGTGTGCATTGTTGTTTTAGTTGTTTATAGTCTCTGCACTTTAAAAGTTTTGCCTGTTGAAGCAATAAATTTAGCTCCATCAGAAAGTTGGAAAGAAGGCTTGTGTTTTCATCATTTCATTGATTGTTAATTGGAGTCTGAAGAAAGGTTGAGCATTTTAGTATTTAGACAGGGCCATTAGAGTTCTCATTACCTGCTATTTCATGGAGCTCAGCTGACGGCCTTAATGGTCCCTGCTGGCTGCTAATTCCAAAAGTTCTTCGTTAGTTGTAATTCAGTGATCGGTAAACGAGTCAACAAGTCCACCACAAGCCAGCCATCAGAGCCTCCCCAGTCAAGCAGCATCCACCCAGCTCGAGAGCCCCCCACCTGTCCCTGCTAATTTGGTGAAGAATCAATTAAGGCAGTGTTTGCTGAGTTCTCCTTGCCTTCAGCTCATCTGCTCCTCTCTAATGCAATTGTCCTGTGTGCTGCGTGCGGAGCGGCATAATAAAGTGATAAGGCTAATCAGGTTGGCTGCTCCTCTCCTCTCCCCATACGCACACTACACTTATTCTATTAGATGTGTAATGAGATTCTGCACTCCATCAACACGATGCCACTGCCGCCTCTGTGTGTGTGTCTATGCACAAAGTGTGTGTTTGAGTGCGATCGCTTCTGTTCTTGCACAGGAAATTTGCCCCATTTACATTCTATCATTAGCTTGAAACAAATGTGCCCTTGAGCTTCGCGCCCCTGTCTCTATTGGCTGCAAACACTTTACTTTGGCAGACGATCATAGCTGTGCGCTTGTTCGTGTGTGCACTCTCACCACTGGATACAGGCATAAACAGGCACTACCAGGAGGACTCAGATTTGAGATGTACTTAACTTTCATTGCTGCATGTGCAAGTAAAAGATCATTAAGACTTATTTAACTTTCCATTATGCTAACATAGTCTTGTCTTCACTCACACACATGCACACACACACACACGCACACACACACCGATATGCAGGCACACAAAGTGACAGTTGAGTATATGTAGAGGACACAGGGCTCTCTGATGTGTAGAACAGTTCTGGTCAATGGGCCAGATAATGAGTTGCCATAAACAGCAGCAGTCTTCCACTGTCCGGCTCCGCTCATTACTGCAGGAGCATATGTAATCAGTGTGTTGCTGGGGCGTGTCTTAATGTACTCTACTCTTTGGTTTGACAAAGACAGGGCCAGGGCCAGAGGGTGGGTCACAAGAAGGTAAAGAAGAAGACAAGTGGCCATACCCTGGGAAACTAGGCTCATTGGTATTCACTGATGGAAATGGGTCTTGCCAGAGTACAGGGGCCAAGTCGGAGAAGATTCTTTGTCTCTGTAAGTTTAAAAGAAATTTAGAAAAAGTTTAGATTATGTTGCAGATTTTTTTTTCATTGGCAATGTCATTATATTCAGATTCAGAAAACTTTTATTTGTCTCCAAGGGTTATTCATTTGTAGCCATCACAGTTGTGCATTAAATCACCAAAAACATAAAAGACACAGGAAATGGAGAAGAGATAAAAGAAGAAAGAAGAAGAAGGAGATAAAAATATAAATCTAACCAACAGATTTTTAGCTCTTAAGTAATAATACAATTTAGATGTATTTAGAATGAGTTTACGTCTGCATCTAAACCTAAACGGCCAAGTATTAGGATGTATACATGCAGGGGAAGCAAAATGTTGTATCTTCATTTTTGTCTCGAGTTTTATGCTAATTTTGGGTGATTGCTTCATAGCAGAAAAGGTTGAGTTTCAGATGACGTTACACAGGCCTATAATAATGAATGGAAGTAGGGGTCCCGAGTCAGGTAAAAATGGTATTGTTAATATGCATATTTTTGTGATAATATTAAAGTTCAAACAGAAAAATCAGATGCAGTATTTGTAGATGTTCCTTTAGCATATTTCATGTTTCATATGAAAAATGTTCATGTGAAATGAATTACAAAATATGAAGAATTATTAGGAAAAGCTGCCCTTTGCTCATCTAGCAAAATCTGAAAACAACATACCCCCAGTTGATTTGAAGGTGCAGTGTAACTTTTTGGTTGAGGGTCCATCGCCTGCTATGGATATGTCATTGCTCTGCCTGGAATGTTCCACAATTTGACAGCTCTACTACACATTTACTAAATTACAGGTGCTTTTTTAGCGCAAAAATACCTAGAAAAGCAGGCATTGTGGCTGTGAGTGTTGTTGCCTCCCCACAGATCTGACCTGTAACTTGGTCTGGTTTGGTCTCCATGAAGATAGAAAGGTTAAATACCGTGAAGCATTTCAGACAACACAACTACATCTCCATGAAGAAAAGCATTTGACAGATCCTCCACCGGAAAAGTTACACAATGCACCTTTAATTGACACCTTCAAAAGATAAGTATTATGCAATTATACATTTTAACTTGATAATTTCCTAATTTGACTTAAGTGATAAACTGTAACATACCAACATACTTCAAAACAAACTTTATAATGCAGTGGATAGAGTTTTGATAATCTGTTGACTCAAACTTATAGATATACAAGTGTGCTTTAGCTCATTAGCATAAATCCATGGGAAGACAAAACAACAGACAGCATACAGTATATGGGATAATTTGGAGGCCAGGAAGCTGTCACTGAGACATAATTAGAAAATCTGCACACAAACGCACACAAGTACAAACAGGGTCTCACGCTGAGCACTTCCTCATTAACTCCTCCAGAATGATAAAACACACTTCGCTCTCATCCCACCCAAGATTCTACAAAGACCAGATAGCATTTCAAGCGGCCTCCACTAAATCTTTAATTATAACTTTATTTGAAGACAACAAGAGAGCACTTAATAAGCAAATGAGAGTGATAATAACAAGGAATATGGATTGGAGCTAAGAGACAAGATTATAGTGGCAGACCCCTGCTGAGAGACAATGAGAGAAAGAGAGGGACTTGTAAATAATGTGACAGAAGCAGTAAATTATTGGGCTAAATACTCAAAGCTGTAATTATGTCCCTCTTTGAAAAGACAGTGATGAGCTGCTGTGAAGACGAGTGGATCCCCTTTCTCACTATCACACATCCCATTTATGTGAACTCTGACTTGTTTCACCACAGAAAAGAAAAATCAATTCAGAAGTGGTTTATTTGAAAGCAGAAGTTTCATTATTTATGTCAGTGAGATTATGTTTGGCTGAGGTTGATTGGTTTGTTGCTTGATTTGACAGAGGTCCAATTACGTGATATTAAAAGTGAAAAAAGATTACTGGTGAGCTACAACTATATTTGAAGCATTGACTTACATTATAAATGTTAAAGCCACAGTATATTACTTAAAAAAATAGACAAAAATATTTCATTTTGCCTGTTTTTGTTCCACTGCTAATGCAGGCTTGCATTTCCAAAACCTGACTCTTATTTGGCCTGCAGGAAGACTTCCCCCTGCTTGCCTCCATGAAAATGTTGTTCCTTTGGCTAAAATATTCCATAGTGTAACATTAAACTCCTCTGTCTCTATGGAGTGTCTTGCAAAGAATGGATTCTATTTCCATGGAATAATGCAAGTGATGTGCCACCTCCAGTACACCTGTACGTTTAAAGTATATTTTTAAATGAACTGAGTACTGGTTTGGGCAGCAATAAAAAATATTACCGTATATAAGCTGAAGTTTTGCATAAAAAGGGTTGGTCGGTGGTCTCCAAAATTATACATTGTTTTGCAATTAATAAGTATTATTAAGTAATTCAGACTAAGGGCTTGTGATTAACAACAACAACCTATTATTGTATAATAATGATTCCCTTTATTTTCACCCATAGCTTGTTGAAATGTCTTTTGTAAATGTGAGCATTCCATACATCTTTCTAACCCTCCTTTATTTCTCCCCATCCTGCTTCTGTCTTTGTCCAAATCTCTTAAGGTTTGTCTTGGGCTGCAGCACTTGGAATTGAGTTGTAAAGAGTAGACAAGTATTCACAGTGGGCTCACTCCATTCAGTGGTGAGTTCATTTCCCCTGCTCTGAGTCTGTGTCTGTCTGTTTGCATGTTAAAGATATCACATCAAGAGTGCATGTGAACATATTGTATCTCACATATTGTACCACTGACACAGCTGTACATATGTCACACAACCTCACTTTCCATACGTGGTTATATTTGACATATGCTTAACCAGGACCGGGGGGAATGTTCACAGGCCTCTGTGTGCGTGTGTGTCTGTGTGTGTGTGTGTGTGTCCCTGAGCAGCAGTCTGAACCAATCCAATGGAGTTGTCTCAGTGTCAGCAAATGACAGCTTCATTATCTGGTAAAAAGTGGGACAAATGGAGGCTAGTGCCTGTATCACACAAGCTATCAGATACAAAAATGTCATGCACACACAAAATCAAAACAAGCCCTATTTGTTTTCATGACTTTTATCTTTGACAAGGGTCAGATTGTGTGGCACTAATGTCAGTGGCTTGGCTTTATGTATTCCTTGTTGCACTGTCCCTGTTTTATTCGAACTCATTAATGCGTTCTGAAATGGGGACATGGCCACCTGACAGCAATTTTTACCAATGTGGTATAAGGTCTCACATATATGGAAATAGAAAATATGTCTATGAGTCTTGGGTTAGTCTAACATTCCATAATGTACTGTCATAAGGCATCTACACAATAAACTCTTAAACAAAGTATCCTTATTTTGCCTTTTTTCAACTTAATCATCTCTTCACTGAGGGACTGGTCAGTATCTCAGCACATAATTTAAACTGTGCCACCGCAGGTCCTAAGTGGAAAGTGTTTATGCTCTATTTCTGCTGCAAAAGACATTACAAAAAAGTTAAAATTTTTACAAATGTGTTGTAAATGCAACTAAATATTTTCAGTGTAGGCTATATTGTAAAAGCTTATATGTGAATTATGTGTACTGTTATGTGTGCATGGAAGATTATTTTTTATATGTTCTATTTCTGTTTCTATTCTATTACTGGTTTATTGTTTATTATGAATTTTTTGATGTAACTACTCTAAAGTTAACCACACACCAGTGATTTCTGATATTTGTGATTTCTTGGTTGGCAGCTCTTATCTATGAAATGATGACTCTGTCTAAATGTTAATGCTAGGAGATGCGGTACAGTGACAGGACTTGATAGGGTAAATAACCGTATAGTGAGAAGGGGGTATATTCTCTGGCACATGTCAAACAGTGGAAGCCCCACACACAGATGCGCTGACAACTCTCTTAGTAACTGGGCACCTTAGGGTGCCAGACAGGTGTGACCTACCCCCCTTATAACCCACCCTCCCATCTCCATCCTGACATCTGACAGGACTATCACACCAGGCCAGCCAGGGTGCCACCTATCTGTAGAAAGGTAATGCTATGTAAATGTCCCCTACACACATGTCATCTATTAGAATAGACTGGACACACATACACATTTATATAACTCTCTATTACAGACGCCCACTCACACTCTGGCTCTGCCCTTGGGGTTGGGGAGGTCCCGGCCCCTGTCTGCTCGCTCTGGGTCAGTTTCTCAGACTTCTGACAGGGTCGCTCACCTCTCCTCTCATTATTAACCTGCAGTAAAATGCTGCAAATCCAAACACGGACAGTCACTATGTAGAGGAAAGATTGAGATGAACAGTGGTATTGAAGAGAAAGCCTATTCCATTTTGTGACTATGTATCCTCTAGGCATTACCTATCACATTAACAATATGACAGACTGCCTTCAGCCTCTTTCATTACCTGCCAATCAAGCTCTTAGACGCCATTCAACCAACAATACTGCACTTTAGAGAGGGAATAGCACTCAATTACAGTTTTAACATGCTGCGCTTTAGGATACTTTAATGTACGACAGTGAACATTTCTTGGCAATTTGGTAGCCTTGACCCTCAGCGCTCCCTAGTGCAGCTCGTGTTTCCCCGGCAGCCATTTTTCCTCCACCAGATAACTCTCACTTTAATCTAGTGCTTTTATTATTATGCAAGACGGGTGCCCTGCAGGAAGAAAACACATTAGGAATACGTGGGGAAAAGGGGAGACATTTTTCAAGTAGCTAGAATTCTTTTAGGCTTCTGGAAATGGGCAAATATATGCAGATTTTGGTAGAGATAGATGTCAAAGAGATCACTATCTATATTAGGATTTTTCAATGCTCATAGGCACAACAGGTACAAGTGGTTCACAAAAAGAATGAAATTGAGCCAAAATTACATAAAAGGACACGTTTTCATGCCTGAAATAGACAGTGGAACGTACATTTGCAGTGGTATTGTGCAATGTAAAAGTGCTTTGGTATAGGTGCCCATCTTTACCTTATCTTGATCTAGACCATGATCCGGATCTTCTCCAAATCAGACAATATAAGAACCTTTATTTGTCTCACAATGGGGAATTCCAGTGTTGCAATGCAAAGTTCAATAACAGCAGGCTAATAGTTTTATGCAATCAAAACTAACCAATCTAACTAGAATGTTAGAAATACTTTAAATATGCCTGCTTTATGTTATAATATTGTTCATCAAAAATACACCTAGAGCTGTGTTGTTTCATTCACACATGTTTAACACACAAATCCTGCATTTAGCCTTCTTCTCTCAAACAGAAAAGACCCTGTTTTACCTTGTGATGCCATACAGTAAGTGCTCCACTTTTTAAACTCAATACACCTTCACTACAATCATTTGCCCTGTAACTGTCCATCTCTACTGAACAAAAGTTAAAGATAGCTGTAACTACCTGTAACTTGAAAACTACTGCTTCATGACATCACAAGGAGAAACATTTTGTGAATGAAATTAAACACAACTCTGGGAATGGTTTTGATGAGGTAACAACATTCTAATGTGGCTTAAAGCTCACAAGAGTCAATGTTGTGAAATATAACACCTTTACAAAGAGACGTGAAAAGTTTGTTTCTTTTCTGCCTTCTGTTTATGGTATTACTGGTGCTGTACACAAGTAACTAAAATCTTTAACTAAAAAACATTCGGTCCATAACCATCATAATCCATGGAAAAGCGTAACCCAAAGACAGAGAAGCAATAACAAGAAGATAACAACATACTGCAAAGTGCTATGTGACAAATAAACCTCACCCAAGTTCCATCACAGCTCCTGATAGGATTATATTGTTTGTGGAGGTGACAGTGATGAGAATGCCCTGGACTGTGGTCACCACAGAGACACAATAGGATTAAGGCCACAACACCTGAACACATGTGTGTCTGCAGTACAGTGACCACAAGTGCACAAAACTATGACTGATCTAAACTAATTATAACTACAATTATAGTAGTAGTATATCAGTAGGTATTATAGAGAGAGAGAGAGGGAAGGGGGGATAGAGAGAGAGAGAAAGGGGGGGGGGGGGGGGTAGGAGAGAGAGAGAGAGAGAAAGAGAAGATTTTTTTTAAACAGCAAATATACAGGAAGAAATTTACCACAGTATGGCATTACACTTATCTACAGGAGACAGCAAGTGACAGCACCAGACATTGACCAGACCAGAAGTTACAAGTCTGATCTGTGGACAAGAGACAACCCATCTCAGAAAGTATGCATGATTTTAGCAATGAGAATCCCATGAATTGAATACAGATAAATGCCAAACGGTGAAACATTTCAGTCAAAGATCTCCATGTAGACAAGCACATTTCAGGTTTGGGACATTTAAAGTAGTCCTACAATTATTATTTTGTTACTGTTTTCTATTTTGCAGTAGTATATTATGCATTTGTACATGTAAAACGCTTGCAGGTGCCATTTTGAAACCTATTCATTTTGCCGCTCGCTGTGACCTCCAAACTTTGAAAGGTCTTGATCAGCCCAGTCTTGTGACCTTTTGTCTTCTTCTCCCCTCTGTCCTCTTTTCCTGTTTGGGCTATTGGCACACACTTTTCCTATTGTTTCCTCTGCTTCTCTCTGTCAGCATGTCCTGTCCATCAATATGCACCTGTCAGTCATCCATGTTACAATTGGCACCTGTCAATACAATGTAAAGGCATGCCAGTTTGTTTATAGGCACATTTAATACCATCAGCTGCCAATACATAAACACACACACAGCAGTGCCAGACATGCAGGTAAAGTCTTTTCATCCTCATCACCCGTTATCATCGCTGACGCAAGGAAATTTGCTTTGGTGTGAACAAGATTGGATCAGATGAGGAAACAAAGGCCCACCTTCTAACTATTCAATATTTGGTTGTGCACTCACTCACTCACCCAGGCTATTGTACCATCAAGGTCTTTAAGTCAGAAGGAAGTCATTGACACTGCTGCCCTCTACTGGAGACCTACAAGACCTTTGACAATGACATTCAAGTCCCAAGTTGCACACACATTAAAGATGCATGAAATTCAATCATCTGTTCATGTAATCACCCCACCCTCTTTTACACATAACTTCTAACTTAATCTGCTCTGTCTTTAAGGCAGTTTTCTTTACAAACTGTCTCTCATTTGACATTGGACTCTGTAGATCAATAATCAGATGCACAATACTGTAATCTAGAGGAGCACAACATTCTGTTACTATTTATTTAGCTATAGTGCAACAAGACAACTATGATACAGTGTGTTATATATATATTTTTTAGTTTTTCTTCACAAATAGCTGTACACTTTCTAACATCTTGCTGATTGTTTTTGAAAACATCTACTGTGCACTTAAAGAAGAAATGCTCTTTCTGGTATTTAGTATGATTGATTTAGCAATTTGTTCATAAAAAACTGCAATATTGATCTAAAACATCTCACCCCTCAAGCCTCAAATGCAGGACTGTATGACTGTTACTCAAATATGTATGAGTTGTATGCATTTATGTTTTTTTTTACAAAACAGTCATCTAATGTGGCTTATTTCAGTGTATATTCCAAATATATGTTGTTGTTCTTTGCTTTGTGTTTTGATTTTACAACATTGATCATTCTGAGTGCAGAAATCCTCTTGACTCTTGTAACAGCAGATGCACCAATAAGAACGATCCCCCAGACTGAGGCTGGAGGCTCAGGGGCTGATGATCCTCCAGTATAAATGCGTGCCTGAAGTCTCCCACTCCTGTACGCACACAGTGGCATCCGTGCGTCTGAGAAATGTGATTACAAATGAGAGTGTGAGTGAGCGAGCGCACTGCCACAGCTGGCATGGCATCTGGCTTGGCATATCGCTGCCCGGCCTCGCCTGCTGCCTGTGCTCTCTAATGTGGCTGTCTACAAGCCCATTAAGAAGCCATTACTAAATGCTCTGTCTCTGAGCCTATTCCACGCCTTATAGCATGGGCCCTTGGGAACGCCAGCAACACAGAGACGAGAAAGACACAGGGAATCTTGGAAAAACAGGTGGTGTGAAAATGGAGAGATTTGTTGTCAAAGGATTTACATGCAGATTTACTGTTGTTGTTTGTTCAAGAGGCATAATGGGCATGGCTGCTTCCTCCTCGTGTTGAGCTAACTTTGGGGTTTAGTTTAAGGGCTATTGAAATTACCACCACACCATCTAAGGCATTTTGAGAAGAACACACTTAAAACATTTTGTCATGAAGACATTTGTTTATTTGCTTTTAATGTTTCCCGCCATGAATATAGAATCAAAAACTTCAAAATCGTCACAGCTGGCAAACTGCAGTGGGCATCTGTAGAGAAAAAGAGAACAGGTCATAAAACTGTATTATCTTATTCATCTTTCATTGCCAAAAAATCCTTGGTTTGTCAGAGTCACTTATCTCTATGACAATTCTTATGTTATGCCATATTGTGGAAGGACATCACAGAAAAAAAGCGAAGGCTTCAGAGCCTCTTCCTAAAAATTGATGCCATATATTTATATTGTGCATTAATTTTCTTCTCTTGCATGTGGCTTTGGACCTTGGGTGTTTGAGGTCAAACTGTGGCAGAGCAGACATTCTGGTGTATTTATGTTGCTATTTAAGACGAATACTCTGTCTGAAATTGTGGAAATGTGTGTTTATTGTCCTCTATGTAAAATGGTAAATTGCTTTTTAATGAGTACTTCTGTCACAGGCCCTGAAGCCACCTTGCATGTAGACACCATTTACCAGCCACACACATGTAACTGCTATGAACTTGGGGATGCTCTAATAGAGTTTAAAGGGTTTTTCTCCCATACTTCAGCACTGGAGCATTACAGCTCTCAGCTTGTGTGTGTTTGTGCATGTGTATGGGCTGCTGGAACTAAGCGGGGCTCTTAATCATGCCTGTAACGGCCACTATTACAGCGGGCTAATGATGAATGCACCAGCCTCTGTGCAAACCCTGACCTCCTTTTCTGCTGCGATGCACAAAAAAGCTCCAACTCTCTCTCGCTCCCGCCAAAACACACATCTATTTGTAATTCTCACAAGAGCGGCACACACAAGCACAGCTATCCGTTCCATAGAACGCTCAGGGACCACATTAATGACCAACCTAGATGTAAAGGGGGCATCTAAAACCTGTTTTCTTCAATTAACTGGGGGAGGGCATCTAGGGTAACAATTTATGACATATCAATATGTAAAGCAAAGAAGGGCACTTCAATTCTTACTTCAAAGCTTACGTAAAAAATGAAACTTTACATATAAAGCCCAGTATGGAACCAATAAAGATTTATCTTGCGGTAAAAATGTAAAAATGACATAAATAAATAATTTAAAGTCACTAAAAAGGCAGGAAAGAAAGCATACAAAATGTAAAATGTTGTGACAGGAATGGAACTTTGTGTTTCTTCAGAATTTGGTTATAAAAAGATAAATACATTTTTAAAACATAATAGTAACAGGAAATAGAAAGGGACCTGAACAAAAAAAAACAGACTGTATAAAATTCCATCCTAACAGAGGGATTTTGTGCAACAGTGAGTGAGTGAGCAGTTCTAAATGAGTGTAAAGTTTTGATGAAGGACGAACTAATGTCAGGGACTAAGGCAGTGCAGGCTTCCTGCTCCGCGGCTACCACATGTGATCCCGGCTGTCACTCACACTCCATCGCCATGACAATCATCGTAAGGCAGGCGCCTGGGGGCGGGGACAAGCCTGTCCTTGTAATAAACAGAAGCCCGGTGCAATCTGACGCCAACCGCTGCTGTGTGAGAGCCCCCTCCGCACAAACACTTGTATAAAAAGAATAGGGAAATGAAGCTGAGCTTTTTACTAACAGTGGTGTGCTCTGCTCTTTTCAATGCATGATGTGTCTCCGTTTATAACAGGGCCCATTTCATTATGTTTTAGTGTTGTTGACACAGTCTCCCTGCCTGCTAAATGTATGCACTGATATTATAGGTACATATGTGACCACTGCATTGAGACATGATCTAAGTTTGAGACAGTGATGTCTGTGTGTGTGTGTGTGTGTGTGTTAGGTTTGGCCACAGGGCAGGGAGCAGGCACTTGTCAGGCTGACGCAGACATGGCAAGCTGGATTGTGATGCCAGGGCTGTGTGACAGCTCCTTCACCGTTCACACACACACAGGAGCACTCAGCAGAGCCCCGAACCTACCCTCAGTCGCTCAGCCTGCGCTTGAGCTGTGAAAGCCAGGACACAGAGAGACCAGACTGAAGGGAGCTCTCTGTAACTGCAGGCTGATTGGTGCACGGGGTGCATTTGTTTCGAGGTGGTGGGCTGACGGAGAGGGGCGGGTGGGGGTTCAAAGTGTCACATCAATTTGTGGCTGTGCGGCTTCTGAAAGAGGCTAACCTCACTGCCACTTAGGCTTAGCCCTGCAGTGCACTGCATACTACCAGACAGGACACCGCATATACGCACAGTGCTTTCAGGACACTAACAGATTTGCATGGTATTTTAATTAGCCTGACAATGTTTCATGCAGACAACATGCATGCTTACTTATTTTCAAGATTCCATATACCTTTGCATTCAAATAGTTTTCTGTGATCAAAATTTTAGCATGAAGTCAACATTTATAAATGTTGACTTTACTATTATTTAAAGTGTTTAAAAAGAGCCTGCGTGCTGTCCACATGCTTGTTCTATTTGTTACTATATCAGACAACCCTAACTGTCACTTGTTGGTACGTATCCATCAAAACCTTTCATCACAAATTGTATTTTGGTGGCACTCCCCATTGTGCCTATGAGCCTAGTGCCCACGCAGCCAAGTGAGGAGAAGTTGCTGGTTAAAAGCCCCCAGGGGTGACCTGGCCAAGCCCCAGACCACTTTAACCACTCGTCTCCATTAACAGGCTCCCTGATATCATTATACTCTCTGGGGAGCAGGCATGCTCTAACCAACCATTTACCCTCTCTCTCTCATCTCTGCCTGTGCCATGATGTTACTCAATGAAAAAAGACAGCACCCAGAAAAAAATATGAGATTGATTTATTTGCTTCAGTGTTCTTTGGGATGGAGTCCTCTCCCTCGCTTTCTCCTTTTCGCCTCTCTCTCCCTTTCTGTGCAAACTGAAACCAATTAGTGAGCAGAGCACTTGTAGCGGGGAATGTAGGGCAAGCGGGGAGTAATAAAAAAGTATTGACTTTTCTGTGACTGTACGCAGCGTGAAAGGGGTGCCGCGGCCTTGTCCGACATGAAAGGAGCTCCATTAATTTCACTTATTTCACCCAGGCCCCTGTCAGGAGGCCCTAATGTGTCCCAGGCACGCTGTTCACAGGCAGCCAGTCAGACAGTCCACGCTGCCCCAGCCTGGTTACCAAATGAGTTTACATTAGATATCAGAGAGAGGAGAGTATGAGAAAAGAGTAATCTCTAATTCTCTAGATGAGGCACAGATAGGCCCTTCATACGTAACTAACTTTGCCCCAGTTAAAGGAATGCATCTCACACTAAGCATTTAAGAATGTAGTGACTGGTACAAACAGTATAAACGGTGAACAATTATAAAGATAAAAGTTATCTTTCTAATTCATATTTGCAGACTTCCTGTTTTCTCTACTGCTTTATGTATAAACAAGAGCTCCGCCAGCGGGGCAAAATACGCCCGTACTTTGAATTATTGTATATAGAATTCTAGAATCGGAATTCCACCAATCAGATTGCAGCAACAGAACTTAAAGACACTACAAAGCTTTAATATGTCAAAGCTCAAAGAAGCAGAGAATGTGGGTTGTTCTCGCTTTCAGCAGCAGAACATTTGAGAAGAGAGTTCAGATCTTTCATGAAGACAAAGCTTCAAAGACTTCAAAGCTTTGAAGTGTCCACAGACGGACAGACGGACGGACGGACAGACGGACGGACGGACAGCACCATACCATAATACGTCCCGTCTTACACAACGGGCGTATAAAAATATATTATACTATATACTATGCTAATGCAACATGTTCTTGGTAGCTTCAGAGAATTTTACACTTTCTAATCATTAAAGTTAACCCCTGGCATATCCTGGCGTTTGGTTTGGATGCTATCATTTACATGAAGTTGCAGATGTCCAGGAGAGCCAGTGTTGAGCAAGAGGCTATCTGTAGACGGAAACTAATCAGAGTGTGAGATAAGAACGCCGCCTTTATGGTGTATGTTAATCAGCTCTCTTCGGCCTGCCAGTGCCATGCATAATCACCAGCACTTATTCACATGATTGATGAAATATGTGTCTGTGAAATCCAAGACCCTTTTGTTATCATCTTGTTTTGCTCTCCCCCAGTGCACAGTCGCTCATCATATTTCACTCTCTTCTGTAGTGGCCCAGTACAAATGAGAAATTACACAAACAGTATGTGGTCCGGATTGAAACTTTGCACATACGGATACTCAGAAGTCCTTCGCTGAATATGAGGTGCACCCAAAAACAAGACTTAGAAATGAAAGATAAACAACAGACATCAAAACAGATCAGAGGCACAAAAGATAAACAGTGAATGGATATTTGTTTAACAGAGCATTTGCTAGCCATTCCCAAGTCTGAAAGCATAAAAACAGGGTGATTTTAGAGGAAAATATTTCCTATATTTTTGCATTATATAATTTTTTATTATTATTTTTTTACCTAAGGAGTCTGTTCATTTATGATGGCCTCAATCCCATATAAAGAAAAATGAGGAGGATCAAATTAGCAATCTGTAGAAAACTGCATCACCGTTGCAACTCATCTACTGTTGATCATGTTCCAAAAAATAGGAAAAAATAAAGGAATATTAATAAAAACATGCCATATTTATTAGCATATTACTGTATTTGTACGTGTGATGCTGTGGCAATGGCAGCTGGAAGGACGAAACAAGAAGAGAAAAACAATACTTTTTTTGAGGGGGCGGGATTGTGTTCAAGACCAAGAAAATGACTCTATCAAGGAACAAGGCTACTTTAATGCAGGGAGATCTAAAAGAGACATTGCATAAAAAGGAGGACTGGGACTTGGACTGTGATTTGGGTTGAGAGGCACAGGGAGGGAACAGGGCCGAGACTCCGGCTAAGATTAAGCCAGGGGCCGAGGCGGGCGAATTAAGCCCCCCCTTCGCCTCAGGCTACTATTACACATCTATAATGAGAAACACTGGAGTGGGGGCCTCGTCTGAGCACCTTGGCACACCTTAGATTAAATATGCACAATTCCTATGCAAAACGGGCCGGGAACAGCGCAGCCCAACGCTCCTGTCTAATCCCCCTGCTGCAGTTGTTTCAGCCAGGGTTAACAGGCTCATCAGTCAACACAGGCTGCTTAGCACGGGACATCCAGGCCATTTGCAGCTTTAAGTGTTTGTGATTGCTTTTCCTCTTCCAGAAATGTCCATGGCTCCAACCTCCACCTGTTTCCCCAGGCAGAATACTAAAAATATTGGCCTCTAATATGTAAGCATGCAGATAAAAGCAACTTTGTTTAAAAAAAGAAGGCATTTTGAACCCCAGATAATCAGATAACTAGCCACCAGAAACCATATGTCCCATGGTCTTTTAGTACTGAGCTCAACAATGAATATGAGCCACAAACTGAAATCTGAAAGTACTAAAGAATCATTCGTTCTGGTATGTAAAACAGCATTGAATCTAAACAGAAACAATCCTCTACATTGGGCAGGTCATGTGCACGGGTCAAGTTTGTTCTGACAAAGGCCCAGTAAGGCTTTTTCTAGAACCCCTGTCAATCTGTCTCCTATATGCAATTCTTAAACTTTAGCCTTTTGAAAATTACACAAATAAAACAACTTTAGGACACTTTATTCTCATCTTACTATGATATAGAAGTAACAAGGAATCTATTAAATTTATTCTCCTCTGACCGCACACCACTTTTAATGCATGTATTCTGTCTTGAGACACATCCACGCCTATCTCCACTGTAGTTTCATCACCAAACCATTTACATATCACAGCCAGTTCAGACTTCTATCACCAACACACAATCTGTGAGCCTTGTCATGCTCTTGTCTTGTTCTCCAGCTTTGTGTGTATTGATAGTACACACACAAATGTTCGAAAGAGAAGGAGGCAGGGGGTAGGGAAGAAGTTGCAGCTATAGCAGATAAAGAAAACAGAGTAGACGAGAGCTAAGAAGAAAACAAGACAGCGAGGAAGAGGCGTGATGGCAGGAGATTGAGACGGGCAGCGATTACAGCACAGTACACATGGTATAGTTCAGTGAAGCGTGTCTCCTGTGGACTGGAGCTTCATTAAAGCACACAGACTAATGCTGCTGTCTTGCTTGTCTCTCTCATTCACACTGACAAAGACAACATTTAGAAGTTCGAAAACATATGGTGCACATTAACTACATAAAATATGAGTATATAAACTATTATAATAACTGTTTAGCTGTCTAACTGTCTTTTTTGCACCTGAAAAACAAAACAAACAAATAATGTTCGACCCATTAAAACGGAGTGATTTGAGGGGAAAAATGACACTAAATGTGGCCGATGTCAGCATGACCAAAGAGGTCCTCAAGTGATCAGCAAAAAAGGTTGTTTTTACTGGACAGAATATTGATCGCTAATCATTGAACTGATACCATCACCATGTAATTGGCCTGTGTGCATTTGGCCTTTGCCACTGCTCTATATGCAAGCCTTATGGCTTAAATGCATCCATAATGGAAGGAAAGTGTTGGGTTAATTGATAAACCTGAGGTCTCCAGTTGAAGTGTGGCACAAGGAATGTTTTATGGCAGTGCAAATGAAAGGGCTGCAGAGTTTTACACAAGCCATAAAATGTTATGGAAAATTAGCATTCTTCTTTTTCATCACAGTAATCGAGACACTAATGCCGAAGTGGATGGATGGACATGATACAGTAGAAGCCATATCAAGCTGGGGCATAGGTTTAAGACATTAGTGAGCTAAAGGATATAATAATCAATCAACTGAGTAATGGAAGGTCGAACTGAACTGTGAAGAATAACAATACGACAAATTAATTTCACAGTTATCAGGTGTTGCCTGTTTTGTGTCTAACGTTCCTTTCTATTTTTATGTTTTGTAATATACTGCATGTTATGCACCAGCCATAATGGTCAATTATGGTATAGTTACCATTGCTTCAAAAGTTCTACTGCAGAGTAATAATGTTGATAATAGTCCTTAGTTTTAAATGTCTTGTATTTTATTGTATATTAGTTGAGATTTAGATTTAGTCATTGTACAAAATACAACAAAACTTTGACAGAGCAAAACTGTAGCAGTAAAAATGAATAAATACAGGCACTTTCTCACATCCAAATATTAAATAAATAAAGAGATTATTGATTATTAGTTGTTTGGGATATTGGTTTTGCTCTGTTGTGATGTCCTCTGATCTAATGTGAGCAGAAAGAAATGCTTGGAGCAGCAGCAGACACAGACGTGACCACTCAATGCAGTCTACTTGATTAGTACATATAGCCTCTAATTAGCTAGCTTCTGGTTACAAACACCACCCCTGGTGCCAGTGCTAAAAACAAAACCTTAAAATTAGCAACAATAGACAGGGTTTTCCCATTGTGCATTTGGATAACGCTTTAAGCCAAGATGTCTTATAGATCACCGGACACTGGCTTTAATATAGTTACTGAGTTAGAACGCAGAGGACCAAAGGAAACAGTAGGCCACTATGAGCCACAATGCACAATAAGCTGGATACTGGCGTAGAGTCATGGTAGTTGTGAATTTGTGCACATTGCCAAAAGGCCCCATGTTATGTGTTGTGAATGAAAAAAATTGTGAAAAACAGAACTATGCTAATGATAATGCTCGAGGCTGCATTGATGGCCCGAGCAAGGCTTCCACTGATGATTACGAGCAGGTCGAGGTAAAGTGGCAGTGTCTGGGTGAGAGGGCCATGGCAAGGATTTGAAAATAATTAGGAGCATGGCGGGATAACAATGCTACATAATGTGGCTGGGGGGCTGCAGTGATGAGTACCATGGCTGAGCTGTCCACTCCGCTGGCCCCTCTGAGCACTGACATAGACTGGTGCTGGCTGCTGTCATGGCTGCGGGTGATGCCAATGATAGGACTAATGCACTAATTACCTCGGAGTGGGTGAGGAGAGAGAGGGGCTGTAAATAGGAGGGCACTGGATTAGATAGAATCATAAACAAGACGACAGCAGCAGAGGGCCCAACATACATACTTAAACAGAAATCAGCTTGTATTAAGAGTGTCACCATTGGAAAGCTACAAGTTGCTTCAAAATAGGGCTGAACATTTAGAAAATAATTGGATTGTGATTTTTCTGACAAGTATTGCAATTGTGATTGTGCTCATTTCAAACACATCCAAGAGCATTATGAATATTAAAGACTGGAATATGACCAGATTTTTTAATCTGACATTTTTGAATCCCCACTTTCCCCATATAAAAGGATAGCTTTTGTCTTTGATAATAGCACCTATAAGAGAAGGACTCAGATTACACAATTTTTTCTATGTTATAATGTTGTGTCATCAACAAAAACACACATGGAGTTGTGTTTTGTTTCATTCACACATGTTTAACACACAAACCCTGCATATTTAGGCTGAACTCTTCTCTCAAACAGATGTCACGTGGTAATACAGGAAGTGCTCCACTGTGTTTTTAAACTCCATACTCCTTCACTAGAATCATTTGGATAATTTCATCCCTGCATAGTCAATCTCTACTGATTAAAAAGTAAAAGTAGCTTTTAACATGAAAACAATCACTTCATGACATCACAAGGTGGAACTGAGCATTTTGAGCTTTGGAGATAAAGCCAGAGGCAGGATTACTCAAAAATATGTGAATGAAACAGAATGAAACTATATTTTTTAGGAGGTAACAATATTCTAACATGGCTTAAAACTCACAGAAGTCAATTCTGCATAATATAGGGCCTTTAAATTATATGCAGAGTAAGTGGATTGATTTAACTCTCTGCATAGTTATTTTATAATTACAATGTAATGTCACATATGGAACAAACAGACAGGATCATTTTAAAAAGCCGGTGAAGTTTTTTTTTTTTTTTCACTTGCCTAAAGCCATCTGTTTTGTTTTAAAATATAGCCTGGGAGCACTGTTCCAACTGGCCATGCATTGTAGTGAGCCGTAGGAAACCCTCTGTGACCGCCTACTCACTCTGCATCCTTATTTATCTGCACTTCCCCAGGCCGTGTTAGTGCACTCCCCTGTCGTGCTCTCAGACTTCCCTTGCTCCTCGCTGGCTCTCTCTTGTTTCACTCTTCTTTTCCGGGCAATTGGGTTTGGGTGCTGCTGGTGGGGGGGTAAGGAGACCAGGGTGGAGCTGCTGGGAACTTTGCATGTGTGTGTGTGTGTTTCTGTGCATGCGTGTGTATGTGTGTGCTGGGAAGTGAGCTAATAAAGGACGGTGATCCATGAAAGGCCTTGAGCAAAGACACAGTCAATTACCTAATGCCTGGACCAGACCGTAGGGCCCACGCTCACGCGCACATGCACAGCTTCCGTACACCTCATTTACGTATACATGGGAAGGGGGCAGTGGAGGGCAGAACTGGGAATTGTGTGTATATGTGTAGGAGGGTGCACATATGCGTTTGATGGAGAGTGGCGATTTATTAAATTGCTGTCACTTTTGACAAATTTGTGCAACTAAAGTTGAAAGGGTTAGGCTGCACTGATTCTCTTCATTTCCTCTATTCTTCTAAAGACATATCTCACAGAACAAAATAGTCATAGTCGAAGTCCGCCTGCACCAACTGATGAAAATATCATTTTCAATTCGTTGAACAGAAGATGGAAAAACTGTAGAATTACATAAATATCAGAAAAGGGGAAGGAAATAAATCCTAAATTTGATTATTTTTTTTAGTCTACCAAAGAAAACATGGATTTAGTTAAGTATTACTGCCCATTTGAAGAAAATAATGAAAGTGAAATGAAAATCCGAGTATAACATTTAACTAGTCTGATTTGATGTAATGCTTACTGCTTACCTTTTCTTGAGAGATCAGTTAAGATCAGTGTCCATTCATAAGAGTCTTATTGGCAAAGATGGGCTGTGTAAAGGCACTGATGCTGTAGTTATCACCAGTAAAACATATAATAAAGAAATACTGTGAGTGTGGCACAAACACAAGCACCACAGAGAAATGAGGCCAATATAAATACACACTTGTGTTGACGCAGGTCGTTCTGCACATCCTCCAGCAGAGTATAGGAGGTCTGTAGGTGCAAAGACAGTTTAGGGCAATGGAGGCGCTGCTCCCACACTTCCCCTGGCTTTCTGGGTGAACTCTAGTCAGACCACAATACCAAACACACACATATAACCAGAGTCAGACAAAGAGCACAGTAGATTTGTCTCTCTGAACCTTACACACTTGTGTTTTCTCATCCTTGTCCCACAGGTCATGGAGCCACAATACTACAGTAACAGGCCAATACTACGAGTCTGTTCACTGTGACAGAGCCAGGCCAAGAGGGAGGCTGACAGAATGGACTATCTCATGAAAACAACCAATTCAAGGCATCAGGTATGTGAAGTTGTTGGGGTACTGACTGCATTTCTTCAATAATTTGTGACATCAATGCATATTTAGTTATGCATGTTTTCATCATTATTTATATTGCATTGTTTGGTAACTACAAGAATGTTGTTTTAAGGTGACCTTGAGCTTTTAGGTTGCCATTTTAAAGAGAGGGTGATGTGTGCAGAGCAACAGAAAGGGATGGGGGACCCTGTCCTTGCTCCTATCACCATGGGATCATTGGTCTGGCCTGAGTACTTCCACAGCCAGAGCCTCCACCTTATCCATCACCAGGAGATAGTTATCACAGCGGGCAGGGTGAGGGTGATGGGGGCTGGGAGGGGAAGAAATCTACAATAATTACAAACAGGGAAATACTAGAAAATAAGATGCACATTAATCAAAGGATATTCCTCCCAATGTTACCATCAAGAGACAGTAATGAACTCAGCCTAAGTACTCCAGCTGGAGACACATTCATGAGGCTGAGTGTTGAGAGAACAGCTAATAAAATGAGACAAATCCATGCCTCATTTCTGCTCACTTATGTTTTACATAGCTAAAAACTAATAACAAGGAAAGTACTTTGCAATAAAGATCTCCAGAGCATAAATAACACAATGGTAAAATGACTCTTCATCAGCTCACGAGGATACAAGTGTACATCAAGAAACCAGGGCCTGTATAGTAACAAGTATGAACTAGATGTTTGAGGTGTTCATAAAACCATTCTGCTATATGCTCAGGTCACATCTCTTTTCAGACAAATAGAATACAGAATAGAAGCAGAATAAAAGCACACACTACATATATAACATGATTATGTATATTATATTTTATGATATTTATAGAGAAGAGTTTTAAAAATGTATTGTATCAGGAGCTGTGTTGGGGGCTTCTAATAATTACAATGACAGTGCAAAACGAATGCTGTTTCACAACAGTCTCCAGTGTTATTGCTGTGAATGTGTTATGTATTATGTGTTAGTGTTTCGGACTGTTTGTGGTAAACCTAGCTCTGAGCTCACCTGAGGTTTCCTGCTGACAATGGGGGGCAGAACAGGCCTTGAGGATCTCTCAGAATGTGTGCTTTTAATCCATGGGGATCCAAGGGTCTCAGGAAAATTGGGGGCTGCTGGGCCAGGCGTGCCCAACTGAAAAGCCCTGTCCCTGGGGGTGAGCCTGGTGGGGGCCTGGTACTTGACCTGCCTCAGCAGCAGCTCCATCTCATGGGGGGCCTGTCTGAATGGAGAGTTAAAGACCCCTGGGCACTGATGAAAGAGAAAAAAAGAAACAATTCTATTATGGATGAGGTGAAACATTGAGAATGACATATTCACAATGGGATGTTTAGCAGCATACTCAAGAGTTTTTGACAAAAATAGACAAAGGTAATAAAATAGAGGTTAATATTCAGGTTTTATGGACTGTGCCACTGGGTAATGACTGTAAAATGATGCCTTACTTTCAAAACTGGAAAGTGTGGGGGCTTCTGGTTCTGAATATCACATTGTGTGCAATATCACAAGGTTATTTTTTAACCACAATTTGACTTCAGTGCATTCGTTTAAGTAACAGTTCAAACAGTATATGCACTTTGAACCACGCATAATGATAGAAAAAGTATTCTGTAAAAGTTATTTGCTATATAGTGTATCATCTGTATGCTAATATATATATATATATATATATATATATATATATATATATATATATATATATATTTCTTACTTTGACTTTGTGTCAATAATCAGACATAGGAAATATATAAAAATATATGGTATCATATCGGTCAAAGTTTTGAAAAAAAGAGCACCAGAACATACACTCACTTAAAACTCTAAAGGTAACAGTGTTCCACACATCTTAACACACACAGAGAAGCAAGCCAAAAAGTACCAACCTAGCTACGGGAAGAGCAATGATGTTGACCCCAGGAACACACCATCTCTGTCTCTGTCAGAGGGACTTGGGGCCTTTTGGTAAGCCTTGTGTGCGTGTGTGTGTGTGCATGTGTGTGTGGGCTGGGGTCCGAGAAGTGAGGAAGGATGAACTGTGTGGGAGAGCCATCTATTCACGGCTGACAAGGTCAAAGCTACGAAGGGAGAGAGTCCCCTGCCATATGCAGAGATAGAAGAGAGACGGAGATAGTGGGGAGGAGATCGACACCAGGCAGACGGGAAACTTTTTAGACTTTTTACTAATCTATGTGCAAACAATTATTTAGAAGTTTTGTTTGCAGAAACTACAATTTACTATTTGTTTGACAAACATTTTGTGAAAGTAGTAAACTTCTGATACACATGATGATGATGAGGTAGTGGTAATACCATAAGTGGACTGACAGGAAAAGTAGGCTCAGAAAAAGCTAGGTAGTGGCGGTGCTGAATCAACAGTGACCAGTGTGCTTTGTCTTCATTATGATCCCAATGGGGAGTCCCAGATGCATGGATGCCACACACGCACACAAACATGGCACATGCACACACCGTACACCTGTGCCAGGGGAAACACTCAAATACTCCACTCAGCATATCCCAAGAGCCATGAAGACCAGTACAGGCACATGCCCAGATGGATTACTTTTTTATATATTCTTCTGAATTAAATAACTTTTATCTTGCTTAGATTTTCATATGGACAAAATGCAAATATTGCAAATTATAATGTAATAGACAATAAGGTCCATTTTCCTATATCCATAACCAACCTGTGTTGTACTGAGTAGATGATGTAAACGATGAGCTTGGTAGACTTTGGCTGTTTGCTCTTTTACCATCTCCAGGCATTTCCTCTCTCTCCTCTGGAGGTCCTCAAGTTCATCCAAATCTCTCCTGTAAGAGAAACAGCTTTTTAAGTAAGCTTAGACTGTGCATAAATATATGAAACACAATATTTGAAAAGAAAATGCCTCTATCAACCCTTACATATTGGTAAACTAGTATTTTAATATTTAAATCTGTTATGGACATCATTTTGTTATAACACTGATGGGTCAGCATAGAGCTTTGTAGATGGATGAAATACCTTCTAAGAGAGACAGAGAGAAAAATGCAAAAGAAAGAGAGAGTGCACAAACAAGGGGTGAAGTGGAGGCAGCGGAGCTATAAGTAGGAGGATGATGGATATATTTCATCAGCGCAGCCAGGACAGGTCTTTCTGTGACATCTGTTAAGCGGAGCGGGCTAAATGGGATGCATTAAAAGCCCATACACAGCAATTTCATTCTGCAATCACACAGCCTCATTGTTACAAGGAGGTAATAACTTAAAGAGCGAATTGGAAACAATTACTAAAACACACACGCCATGGTAATGCGGACCCGAAAGACCATGCGTCGCACGTACGCACTGTGGAAATTAATCTTATTCTACTTTCAACCAAGAGCAATACTAAGAAGCCATGGATTATCAACAGCCCTTTGTCTTGTCTCTTTCCATCATTCCTGGCTGCTACTACATCTTTAAATGTCTTTTCAACTTTTATTTTCAATTACAAACCTTAGTGGAAGTATCTGAATATTAATAATGTGTCTGTAATGTAAGGTTAACACATTCTGGGGCTGCTGACATTTAAGGCATCAACACGGTTTCTGCTTTTGCATTCTCATTTCGTCCTCAGCTCCAGATAAAATTATAAAATAAATTAAAAATATGCACAGGGTCATATGTGCTGGATAGTCAAGTCATAGTAGAGGTACAGTTTGTATGTTTTCATGCTATTTAAGCACATTTAAACTACAAAGATGGGATTCAGATACATTATATGCAAAGAGAAGGTTAAAAATGGAGGTTGCATGGCCTCTATTTCCTTTGTCATTCAACTAATATTAGTTCTTAATGCAAAATAAAAAGCCTTGTTGTGAGTAAATTGCTTCCATACTAGACTGGCACTGAAAGTATTAAAATAGGCTTATTTACCATGCCGAACTATGCAACAGTAATGTGGTATAACTATATAAAAAAAAAAGAGCTTTTTTTTCCTGCCGATTACTGTGTAATTGTATTAGACTTTAGACTAATTGTAACACTAACTGGACACTGTTGTAATGTCAGGTGCTTGCCCTACCTCAATACGTTGATTCATAGGTTGCTGAAGATAAAAAAGGATATTTAATTAAATATTTTTGGCATTTGCAAAAAATAACCCAAGAACGATTTAAATATTTCTGAACAAAAATGTCTGCCTATGTCTGTAAGTGTCTATGGTAAGTGTGTGTAGAGCTGTGTGAGTGGGTCCATGTTTGGCTGGGTGTGTGCGTGCATGTCAAGCTGAATGGGTGACCTTTGCTTCTCTGCCCCCAGCCCCAGTGTTATTAATTGCTGTGTAGTGGACAAAAGCCAAACAGATTTGTAACGGCTGAAGGCACCTCGATCTGTGTCGACCCAACCATCCGCCACAACATACAACCCTCATTAGCCCTGCTGTACGCCACGCTGCACTGAAAAGAGACTGTGGGTAAGTGACTGGAGAGAAGGAGCAAAAAAATAATGCAGATTAAACAATAAGTGGTTTTCAGATTCAAGAATGTGATGATGTCTTACTCTCAGATGGGGGGCAAGGGCCAGATTTCCCTTTTGATTACACTGTACATGAAAAAATACTTGATAAATTCATAAATGTTAAACCTGATATTTTAAATTATTGACAAAACGTTATTAATTAAAATTGGCCTATAGAATGGTGTGATGCCATCTGAAACTTTGCAATACACATGGCCTGTTAGCATAATGAAATCAAAAATAAATCTGTTTAATCAGTTAGTCTGAACTGATACTCAAATGAAAGTTAAGGTTAATCAAGTATTACCAACATATTTAAAACAACGAAGTGACATTTTCACCTGTGCCTCTTAACTTATTTATATTTCTATGGTCTAGCTAAAATGTCTTCTTTCTTTTTTTAATAATTTACATTTTGAGTTCAGAATAAGTCAAAGAATAATAGAAGAAGGGGCGTTGTAGGACAGCAGGCGGTCATCGGGACAGCAGTGGAGGAGCTAATTGGCCAAGACCTAAATATTTAATGACAGCTTGACCTGATTGGCTCTTTTAATTGCGCAAGTTAAATCATTCAGTAGATCAGGAAAATGAACTAAGCTTGTCAATGTAGGTGACTTATGCAATGTAGAGGTTTTGGTGAGTCAGTAAGATTTCATATGCAATTATAATTGAACAAAGGAGGGTTTCTTATATAGAGAATCAAGAATGTTACCAGCTGCTATCAAAAGTATCATGGCTGTTGTTCTTTTGGTTTTATTCAATCTGTGCATTCAATCAAAATAAGAAAATAAACTTAGATGGAGCACAACAGACTTTTTGAAAATGACAAGAGAACTAAATAAATGGGGCTTGGGCTAAAAGGCTATGTAGCAATTAATAACCAAAAGGCCTATCTAGCTATCTATTTCTGAAACCTTATAAACCGCTAAGTTATGGAGCTCTACAGTTTTCACCTTTTCCGGGCCCAGAAGTAAATTTTTCATTCATTTTCCCCATCGACTTTTTGAAAAAGTCAAATATTCGAGTTCGAAGGCCAAAAAAGCACATTTAAAAAGCAAGATTTGGAGAACTGCTTTGAAAACTTATATAACGTTTATAACGTTTCAGAAACAGGTTTTAAATAAAAGTATAGGTCTTGTGGTTATTAGTTACCACATAGCTGATTAGCCCTGAGCAAGCCTTCAACGTTTTCTAATTTATTTATTTTTTTAAAATCTATGGGAAAAATTAACGAGAAATCTCGCTCCAAAAGCAGAGGGTGGGCAGTCACTGTTGCGCTTCATGACAATCTTTTGCAGAATTTGAAGTGCGACTGTATTTTTGAACTGAAAACAACTGCATTATGGACAATAGTTACAACATAGCTCCTTTGACTTGCCTTGTGTCTTTAAATTCTTTTCAAAACATCTTTGAGAAAATGGGAAATTCACTTCCAGAACCACTGTGACTTCGACTGTGGAGCTCCATACAGATGAAGTGGATCAAAAGAAAAGAGAAGCAAAAGAGCGATGATAGCATATAGACGTGTGTAGCATGATGGGCCAGGCATGTAGGCCGGCTCACACCAAAGCAGCTCTCCTGTTATGAATGTCCTTGAGATAAGCTCACTACAAATACGAACAACAAGAATATAGATTCAAATCAGAAAACCACTAACTACAACAAAATCATAGACTGACCAAAGCACATGCTAAAAAAACCTCCAAGCTCATTCTATTCATGGGGAGTATATTATTTATCTGATTATGGCAGTAATAATTACCCAGCTGTTTACTGCAAATAGAGGAATATTTCATGCAGTCAACAGGCCGTGGTGGAGTCAGCAGCAGTGATGACACCAACACATTTAGTAAATATGCAAAGTGAGCTCTCTCTGCTTTTTCTAATTGCCCCCATCGTCCCCGTGCGTGCCCTTATTATAGCCCAGGAACTTTAAGTGTTTCCCTGACAACGTGATAAATTGTTGGGATACCAAAGGAAAAGTGTGGCAGAGTGGGGACCGCACGAGGTCTTGACTTCATTAAGCAAAGCAGGAGGGAAGGGATGAACGAGGGTGGACACTCAAAGCCACATATTGAGAATAGGGAGTGACGAAGATGAGGAACTGAGATTGAGGGGAGAGGGTGAGGAGAGGACGGAGGAGAGGAAAGGTGACTGTAAAGTGAATGCATTAGGTTGATTTTCAAACTTAAAGGTCCTATATTACACAAAATTGACTCTAGTGAGCTTTTAGTCATGTTATAATGTTGTTACCTCATCAAAAACATACCTGCGGTTGTGTTTTGTTTCATTTACTTTAATAATGAAGTAATCCTTCAACATTAATCTGTCTACATCTCCAAAGTTCAAAATGCTCTGGTCATTTTGTGATGTCATGAAGAGGTAGTTTTCAAGTTAACAGATACCTTTTTCCTTTACTTCAGTAGAGATAGGCAATTCCAGGCCTGAAATTAACCAAATTATTCTAGTGAAGGTGTATGGAGTTTAAAAACAGTGGAGCACTTCCTGTATTACCACATAACATCACAAGGTAGAAGAGGGTGTTTTCTGTTTCAGAGAAGAACTCAGCCTAAAAATGCATGTTAAACATGTGTGAATAAAAAAAAACACAACTTCAGGTATGTTTTTGATGAGGAAACAACATTGTAACATAGATTAGAAAATAGCGTAACACAGGCCCTTTAAGAGATAAGCATGCCTTTGGTAAAAATCGACCACTTATATCAGTTACTGAACAGTACTACCTGATTAATAAGAAAATCTGTATGTGAAATAATCAGGCAGGCTGTAATGGGGAAGGCAGCTAACACAAAAAGGATATTTTAAATAATGTCGGCACAATGTTAATTGATTGTGACCCCAGCGGCACTAAATAAACATGTGATTAACTAGGGAGAAAGTGACCTCGCCACCCCAAACCAGAGGGGAGGGGCTTAGAGAGAGTCAAGGTGTTTGTGCATAGCAAAAGGTCTCACCATTACTGTAATGTAATGTCATGTAATATATTGCATTTTTATAAATCCAAAAAAGTACTAAATAAAGTGTCACATTTTTGTTTTTGTTTGTTTTAGTAGATTTGTTTTGTTTTTATTAACCATAACTATACCCCATGCTTATTAACAGATACAATGAAAAAACGCTTTAAAAGGCCTCAAAGTCAGAAGGGAGGCAGATTAGTGGTGGGGATAGGAGGAGGGAATCAGTGATCCGAGGAGCACTTCAACAAATTTACATTTAATTTTAGAAGCTTAGAAGCCTAAAGATATTTTCCTGTAAAATATATTAGCAACATTAAGAATGTGACTATTAGCTAAACGTGATTTTTTTTTTTTTTTGTCAAAAATAAAAGATGTTGTATCTCTAGCAGTAAGCCCTGAAGCAAATGGGGTTTTATTAATGCAGGAGCCGCAGTTCAAATCAGAGGGTAATTTTTTAATTTCTACACGTAGTTCACTTATCTCAACTTAAGCCTCAAGCACTTCAGAGCAGCCCTCTCTCTCCCTCCCCTTCCTTTGTCTTTCTGTTACACAGTCTCACTTCAACACTTGCAAAAGCTATACTTAAAAACATACCTGTCAAACTTGAGATGTTTATTCTTTAATATAAATAGAATTTAAAAAATGTGTTAATGGGGTAATTTTTTACCTGACTTGTTCGTTTTTTCTTGCAATATTTTCCAAATAACTCTTGCGTGCGTAGAAACTGTGAACATACTTTCTCACATAATATCCTCTCCATCTTCTCTGAATCTGAAAAATACATACAATGATTAGATAATATTTAGCATTTATTATGGGTCTTTCCCTTGTTGATTATGCTAATGAATTAAACAACTATTAATAACTGACCGTAGCCACAACAGCATAAACATGGTGTATAAGCACAGCCCAGCGGTAGAGACAGCTGTCACCACTCTATGTTTTAACTGTAGGAGCAGACACTGATTGTTGAGGCAGCAGATTAGCCACCATGCACACCCACAAATATCAGCCAAGCATTTTAAAGCTCTGAGGTGAATGTCCTTCAGACTAATTAGGAGATTAAAACAATGGCAAGAACAAAATTATCACACTATGAGAGATGTGGGAGATCGCGAAGAACAACAAAGAGCACAATGAGAATTAACATTGATCAGCCAGTCAATAGATAATTTTAAATAAAGTAATTGCCACCTCCCAAGTTCTTGCTGACCTTTTGTTGACTAGTAAAATCAATGCTGTTGAATCTAATACAAATACGAGGTGCAGCATGTAAACACTAGTTTCTATTACGTGCTTAATAGATTCACCTCTAGTTTTCTAAACTGCCTGGATAAAGAAAACAGACAGAAAAAGAGGAAAAAATATTTTGATTCAAGAGAAGAGAAAAGAAGACGGAGATCCCTGATGCTTTCTCTGTATCACCTTCTGTTTATTTTGCACAGGGACAATGCAACCATTATTTGTTAGAAAATCTGTAGTTTGCATAAACTCAGACACAACACTATAATATGTTATCATTTTTGGTTTTAGTGACATGCGGACAGAGCAGCTATATTTTTATTTTTACTAGAATATATAGTTGTGATGTAAGATACATATAATTATTCATATTTTTGTTATAAATTGAGCAACCAAGAACTCCTATTCACAGGTCCCTTCCCACAGATTGTCATTTGCTACCACAAGACACCAGGGTGATATTTACTCTGACCGCCATCGCCTTGTAGAAATTCATCTTCATGATAAAATATGCCGCCTGTGAACACAAAGGAAAAGATGGCGTTACATCTTGTCTTGCGGCCCTCTGATCTGTCCACAGCAGGCGTCAAAGATAAAGAGCTTTTTATACATAATACATAGCACAGAGGAAGCACAGATAGCACCAGTGCGAAGTGTGGGGAGAGAGAAAGGGGGCAGCAAAATAGAGATATTGAATAAAGGAAAACCCAGACAAAAAGGGAAAAGTCTATAGTACTGAGGAGAAAGAGAAAGAGTGCGCAGGTATTTAGTGGGTCTTTGTATCAAGGGGAGGACGATAGCCCCTTAATGCGGCAACGCTGACAAGGGCCAAGAAAATCTATGATAGTCAAGCAGTGAGCTAATGGAGATGTATGACGGCAGAACGTTCTCCTCTGGATTTCATAATCAATGACAGCACTGCCAGAAACCACTAACAAAAGGGCCGGGAATATTCAGCGGAACTCCAAACGGAGGCCAGCCACCGGGGGCACACTTTAAGAGCAACCTGAAGAGCCAGTCATAAAAGGGATTCATATCTCAACATGTCTTATTGAATACTGACAGTGAAGTGCAGGAGACGCGGAGAGGGGAGGGAGACAAAGACTTGAAAGCATGTAATAAATTCAGCTTGATGTTTTCAGATGAGGTGTTGTGGACATTAGATTATATGTGATAAAGAGTGAGAGTGAGAAAGGAAACTCCTACGGGCTAATTCAAAAGAGTCAAGTGTGGCAACTCGGAGTGATCCAAATTAGCTCTTGTCTGCTGCCAAATGAGAGCAAACAGTCACTTTTTAGCCCATATGTGTGCTGTGACACATCCTTGATCGTTTATTTCAGCAGCGCTCACACCGCAGGCCTCAACCCCCTCTCTTCATTTCTTGAACGCCTCCCAAATGGCGGCTGGCAGTTATGCTTTAGCAAACAGTCAATTTACAAGCATGATAAATAGCTTGTTGTGATACGTTTACTAAACTCAATCCAGGGGAAAATTATATGTGAGAGCGCTGGGTATTGGATACGGTATCAACAATCTGTTCAATTAAGAAGCAGTTGGAGGCAATATGTTGGAAATGGGACCCTGTTTTACTAAAGTGCACATGCATACACAAGCTAACGGATTCCTCTGACTCTCAGCTCATCTCCGTTTCTCAAAATGCTTCCCAGGAGTTGTGGCATTCTGATGGCAAATGGGATCTCTTATCGTATTTATATTTCTTAAGAGCTAATTTCTCAATGTGTAATGAGTGAATTATATTTCCTAAGGTCAGACACAGCGACTTAGGGATAACGCAATTGAATTCTAATGCCTGCTATCATAACTTAATCAATATATCTATAACCATTATGGGCACTAGCTTACCTTCACCATTTGTCTGAAACGTGACCTTGCTCTGAAGCCTCGCCATATCTTCTGTATAACAACTGCTTTCATGTGCAGATGGCTGTAAATTGGTATAAGAGAAAGGATTAGTTTTATTTCTTGTATTTATTTTTAAAAATACATTCAGTCATGGGAGTGCAATTTGGGATATATTTAGAATTTGTGGCAATACACAATAAAAAAGAGAATGTCACATAAATAGGTAAAATGATAAAATAATAATAAAAATGTTAGATACACTTCTTTTGTTTAAATTCTCATATTGATGCCATCTGGTTTATTTGTGAATTTTGCAGACAGTATTAGCAAGGCACAGGTTTAGAAATAATAATAAAACATCTTTTTAAATTCTCATATTGGTCTAATATAAATTATTTGTGAATTAGGCAGACACTATTCCATTTGCAAGGGACAGGTTTAGTACTCTGAGATGCTCACCTAAAGCCATATAGAATATTTTTACAGGGTTTTCGATCATGTCCGATAAGCCATTCACCCCTTTAGTTGGAGCCATGCATTTGTATTCATCTTCAAACACGCTCTAAATGCAAGTCCACTGCGATTCTCTGCTTCCAATGAGGCCATCAATTTCCAAAAGGCCATTTATATGCCCAGAAAATCAATGCTGATAGTGGGGATAGCACAACCCCGGAGTTGCACTTAGGCAGCTAAAACTGTTGCTAATTATCCACTTAACGCATTGATCAATTAACTAAAGTAATCTGAATTAACCTACTGTCTGGAAGTTTGTCTGCTGACCCTGCAGAATGGGGCTTGGGTCACAGTATAAGAACAGGCACAGAGATTAAGACATTTATTTCACTCTGTGCGAAAGGAGCAAAGAGTGTAGGCCACATTTATTCCTCAAGGCCATTTGCAAAGATTTACACCAGGGATCATTATAGTACTGAACTCAAATCACGGTTGTCCTCAAATAAGATGCATTTTATTGTTATTATTGTATTTTAGTACTAACATTATCCATAGACTGTGTATGCAGTCTAAGATTATGTCATACAAATGCACATGCTGCCAATTTTTGAACAGCCTAATGTGTATTTTATATTTTAAGATGAACGTTGCTGTTGCCATTTTTACAGAAAAAAAATAAAATAAAAAGTGAATAACAGTACCTGATGTAAGCCCGAACCTTGCAGGCTCGGAACCAGCTCTGGATGCAGATGGCAGCCTGGTTTTCTTTCTGCCTATTTTCCTCTGCTAAACTGGCAAAGCAAAGCACAACCCACAGTTAAACAACAATAGTGGCGTTTTACGAGTAGATTAGAGACCGCGCGAAGTCTTTAACTTAGCGTAAACAGCGTCTAGTTGATCCGCAATTATTCGGCATTCAGAGATGCAAATTGTGGTTTATTCAGTTAACGATGAAAACAATTTGTTGAGTCATCTGCTATGCGTGAACAAACCTGTTTCTATAAAAATACTCTTTTCGAAACTCGTTTTCTCTCATCAGACTGAGCGCATCCGCCATTTCCACGCAGGCGTAAGTTTGTCCGTTGCCTTGACAACCATTTCCGTGGCACTGTGGGTAGCACACACACGCGCGCGCGCGCACACACACACACACACACACACACACACACACACACACACACACACACACACACCACGCGGTTGTGTTTATGTGTGGGCAGCACACACACAACCACGTGGGGGGAACACTGGAAAAGCCCCGGTGCGGAAGATGGCGCTGCCTAGTGAAAGTTTCAGGTTTCGCCGATCGAAAAAAAACTTTTGTTCTGTGTTTTTAAGGTGTGGTAAAATGTGCTTGTGTAATAGATGTGTTCTCAATATAAAAGGAAAATAAATATGACACTCATGGAAGTGGCACTGACCATTTGCAACGCGATAAAACGTCGATAAGACAACTTTCGTTTCCGCCACAGTTCATGCAAAAATAACATCAAACAATAAGGAGGGGGGACAGTTTCCTACGATTTGAGTTTCATAAGACTATTGTATTGTTCTTTTGAAAAACTGTCCCAGTCTCAATTCAATAGCCTAGACATTTCACTCAGGTGAATTAATTTCGCGAAATTCAAGTACTTTGTGTATTTGATGTTTTTCAGGATTTTCTTTCCCACTGAATCAAATTTTGTGGACGTCTGCCCATTATTATGAAGAGCCACTGGATTCTTCAGTCTGCTCATAATGTGAGTAAGTAGCTATTGATTTTGCAGTGTCCTCACACCTTTCTTTTACTCCATCAATTTTCCCCAATTTCTGATGTGATCATGCTCCATCACTCTTTTCTCTTTTTCCAGTAACTTACCTGTAACGATGATCTAGTTTGTAGACTGTTTGGGAAAAGCTGTCTGTTCTGAAGCTGACCTGTCTGTCTGCCAGTTGGTCAAAGAAAAAGACTGTCAGTATTATAGATTATTTTAGACCACTTAATGACAAATAGTGGAAGTGTGTATCTCAGAGGTTCTTCATATCTCTTGTACCACACCAGGTCTCTCTGTCAGCTAGATGTGGTTTCTATGTCTTTTTCTAAGGCCAATTTGCTGCCTTAAGTGTGAGCACAGAGCTGCAGAGCTGTGCAGCAGATGTCCCAGGTAGAGTTATGGCTGAAGGGCCAAGACCATGATGGCGAGGCCCATCCATCGACACATGGCAGGAGGGCAGCCACCCTGGTAATTACAGGAGGAATGTTGTTTTTACAAGACAGGACAAGCACAAATACAACCAAGAGAGAGTCAGAGGGAGAGAGGATGTGAGAGAAAGGGAGACATTTTTAGGACATGACATGACCGTTAGGACAAAGCCATTCTTTTAGTGACAATGCTGATTATATGTACTATAGTGTAAATCAGTGTGTGAAACAATTATAACAAAAGTACCTTGTCATTCACTTTTGGTTCCTTTTATTTCAATTCAAATCCTTCCTTAAGATAAGGTCCTTCTTCAAACACACAATCATAACCACTGAGTTAACACAGATGCACAATTACCATTAAAATATTTTAAAAATAGAATACATTTTTTTAAAGTACATACATATTTTTAGCTACTTATGTCCTGCTTCATGTCTACCTATGGAGCTTGTCATTAAACATGCCTGCAGTCACCTCTCACTGTCAGAAGGCCCATCCAACCAGTCATTCTCCATGCCCATTGTTCCTAAATGAGGGCCATATGTGTTGCGGCCAGGACTACTCATAAAGATGTACATTCCAGCAGTGATACTAGGCTCTCCAACTCTCAGGGAGTGTGGACATGCTCTGTGTATGGATCATAATTGTGTGTGTGTGTCATTGTATGAGTGATAATATCTGAGTGAACTACATTGTGTGTGTGCGGGTGTGTGCCAGTGGCCATGGAAAGCTGTGGCGGTGAGTGGTGCCAGTATGGCCCATTATTATTAAACAGCTGTCTACAACAGATCACCCCTCTCTGATGTATCCCTCTTCAACTAAGGATCACTAAATTGAAATCTGTAATGACTCTCAGTCTTCTATACACATAATGCATTGAAATTTAGCAACATTTTAAATCAAATAATTTTAGACAATATATCTGATTCTTACATTTCTACCTGAAGTTGCTGTTATTTAAGCAGTCTCAATGCTTTTAGATTGTCCTTTTTAAACTCTCCTCCTTTCCCTCTCCCTCCCACCTTTCCTCATTCCACATCCTAATATCCTGCTAATGGATAAAAGCTATGATTGTGCCAGTAGAGGAGAATATCATACCTTTATTAGCCCACCTATACCCATCGAGAGAGAGGGAGGGAAGTAATGAATTGAGCATTGTGTAAAATAGTTTAATGCTGGGGTGGTTCATCATTATTTGTGGCGGATTGCATGCAGACAGGGGTGATCCATTAGTGCGGTCCTTCCATCTGTGCTGTGGTTGTGCGTCTGTGTGTGTCTTTTGGTGTGTGTGTCCCGCCCAGAAGGACATTCGCTGCTGCCGGCCCCACTGTCACAATGAGAGATTCATCACCACACTCGCACACGCACACACAAACGCACACATAAACATACAGTACACATGTGGCATTATTATTCTATCATTACTTCTCATATTTTTCGTTTTCGCAATTTATCATTTCGCTGTCAATGATGACACTCGCTTACGGAGATTCCTGTTGTGGTCAGCCCTGGTAGTATTATCAATACATTTCTATTATTATTATCATATGCATTTTGAGTCCACAATGCTCATCTAGATATTTCAATTCAATTGACTTTTTAGTTTTTTTTATTTAATTTTAGTTTTGTTTTTTATGGACTACATTAAAAAAGTGTATAGCTGAAAATGTTGTGCATGTAACATGCAGGGATGTAACAATTGTTGCTGCTGGTGCATTGAGCAGTTAAGATGTTTAAATTAGATATTAATAATCTTAACTGCTTTTGTCAAAAAAAAAGAGAGAGGTAAGGTAATCACTTAAATGGTCTAAAGATGAATGAACATTAACTTCAGTTACTTTTAATGTCAAGACATAAACTGCTCGATGCCGATCAGCTCCTGTTTTTACCAACATTGGTATACCCACTGCTCTCTACACTTTGTTTAATTTTTATAATTGTAATACGCATAGAATTTGGCAGCGTTGCATAGTCATTTTGGTACAAAGGGGGAAAAAAAGCGAACGTGATCTTCATCTCTTTGTTGTGATGGCGTTAATGACGCCGTCAGCTCCCATTGGACACCACAGTTTTCTACCATGAACGTCAGTGGTCTTGTTTTATTTTACTTTAGGTTAATATTGCCTTAAAATCTGTAAATTTGAACATAAAGGCCCTTTGGTGTTGTAGATTATAAGTATACTGTATAGCACAAACATAAAAGCATAAAATATGCCTTCTTCAAAGCATATGATAATGCTTGGGTTGATTGTTATTGTTCAGTATGTTTACAGTTTTGGAGGTAATTGGATGTCTGTAACAGAGGGACAGTTGAACTGTCCAGATTGTCCACTGTGTGAGTATGTGCATCTGTCTGATGTCCTTTGGCATGCCTCAAACAGCTAATCATAACCACACTGCAGAGATTAATGAAGTCAAGAACAATCAACTCAGACACACAAGCAGGGACATAGCATGCACAGAGCAAACCCTTGTTATTAGGCCTTCATCAGTTACATGTGATAAAATAACTACAATTTTACATCTATTCTCTATGTTGTGTTTTTCTGTAACTGAAGTGTCATTGTGTTCACTACCCCGGGCTCTTCTCTTCAGTTCTACTATAACTATATTTTATAACTGAATTTTTTTCTATTAACATGTGAGAATTACAATTGGGACATGAATACTCTTAATTACATAAAAGTATCATGTTCAACTAAATAATAATAATAATAATAATAATAATAATAATAATAATAATAATAATAATAATAATAATAATAATAATAATAATAATAATAATAATAATAATAATAATAACAATAATAATAATTTGTTGTTGGAAATTAATAGATTAAGGCACATTTGGAGACACTGGACCATCTTTCATCAAATGACATATGACATATTATGTTATGTTAATGCATCGCATTTGTAAGATACTAGTTTATATTAATAGTTAATAAATGTTTATGTTAATAGTTAATAAATTAAATAATATAAAATTTATAATAAAGTAATGATACTTTTTCACACTGTCTTAAGAGATCTGGCACCCTGGCTCTCATTGTTGAATCACACCCTTTGTACCAGTGACCACACTATAACACGCATCAACAAACTTAAATTTGTGCTTTACTGTGTGTGTCCAAAGAACTTTGGCTAGCTTTGGCCTTTTGGCCAATATACCTGCTGACAGATTAGTTTTCCAGCTCTCACACAGCAGAGTGATTACCATTATGGGCCAATTACTCAAGAAATAGGCCCATTTTATGGCATTGGATTATAATCAAAATAGATTAAAAAAAAAAAATAAGCAGAGTAGCTCAGGAAATAAACCATTTTAAACAATGAGATGCCTGTTTGTGATTGTTAGAATATCTGCTACTTAACAGTTTAAACAACACTGGCTTTTTCTAAAATGCTATGATTCTATTATAGCGTTTGTAGAGTCCATTACACCCCTAAAGCCTCACTCATCACGCAAACAATCTAACTTTCAAATCAATAGAAAGACCCTGGCCACAGGTGAGTGGCCTGGCCAAATAGCCTTTCATTATATTTAGACTGACAGTGTAGGCACTACTCCGCTACACATGCCCACTAAATACATTGTATGCTTTTTTTGTTCTCCCCACAAACAACACTGTATGAAAGTGTAATCAAATACACTCAGGTTTTGTACCGACACTACAAAAGCAAACATTACAGCACCTAATACCTGAGAGTCTGTGTGAGCCTGAAGACGATAGTAGCAAGAAAGGTCACCAAACACAGAGAAAGTGTATGAGACTTTCTGAGGCGGTAATGCATAATACTTTTACTTTCCCGTTTATTTGCCACATGGATGGTTAAAATCTACTCCCATAGGCTCATAAAATTAAAACCCAGGGAGCAATGAACTGTGAGAAGAGGCCGTGAGATGGAGAGGTAGCAACAAAAATGAGAGCAGAAAAAAGACCAAAATGATGAGGCAAAACCCACAGTGAGCTGGATAGATAGAAAGATGAGGGCAAGGAGTGGGAAAAATAATGGGGAATTGAGAAGCAGTGATGTGCAGCTCCAAAACATTCTTTAGCAGAATGAGCTGTCACCTGTACCTCCTTTGCTTGGCGATCTATGGTTCACACAGGCTGCCTTTGATTAATACATCTCACCTAAATCATCAGAAGTTCCCCTCTTCCTCTTC
Organism: Odontamblyopus rebecca; assembly: GCA_030686955.1. Lineage (NCBI taxonomy): Eukaryota > Metazoa > Chordata > Actinopteri > Gobiiformes > Gobiidae > Odontamblyopus > Odontamblyopus rebecca. The sequence continues at coordinate 22,980,884 of CM060655.1, read as the reverse complement.
CCCATAAAATGCAATACACAACACAAATCAGCTCTTTAAACAGGGAAGGCAGATAACAATCGGAAAATAATGCATCTTACCTGGGCCATCTCGATAAATTGTTCCCTATAACACCCGCCCTTAAACCAAAATCAATTCATCCGACACCAATTTTTATTAAAATCTTCAGTAATAAATCTTCTTCCAATGTTTGTTCATCTGTTTTTTGATACATTTATATCACTTTCAGTTCTGCTCCAGTGTTTCTACCAGCTCTGCTGCAGAAAATGGGAAAATCCATTTGGGGCCAATAGAATAGTTAAAGGGGTGTTATGGGTGCCTTTTCTTGGGCTCCGAATGGGTGTCAATTTGTGTGTGCATCTGTGTGTGTTTTGTGGCACACATGGCTGAGTGGAGCTCTGTGTTTGTGTGTAAATTGAATCGATAAATATGGCAGTGCAGTGAGTAGATAGCAGCCTTCCCCTTGCCTTTCTGATTAACCCACACTATTGAAAACCTGACAGCACTATAACCATATTAGACTTGTGTGTTTACCTGAAGGTGTCTTAAGGGGCAGTTAATTCAAAACGCTCTTTGTCTTTTTACCAAATCCTCTGGGAATGTATACTTGTACAACATTTCTTTGACCCATAATATTTACAGATAAAATAAATATATTTAAAATACTGATTTTATTTCTACGGTAATAGGGCATAAAAAGGGAACAAATGATCAGGGGCAGTTTTGTCACTTTTTTCTTTTGGATGTTTCTTATGAATTCTTTACATCTTATAAAATACATCCTCACGTTATAGAATCTGATATGACATTATATAATATTTTTTATCTGTTCTGTTTTCAGATTCTAAAATGCAATGATGTTATACCCCCAGATGGGCTGCAAGAGCCAGTTTTCCCTATTGATTACATTGTATTTTTCCATGAAATATCCAAAAGGTAAATTAACAAATGTTAAACCTGGTCATTTCTATTATTGACTGGACCCAAGGATTCACTGTATTACAAAGACAAATGTTAATTTTAACCATATTCATTTTAGCTGCCCCCATCTGTATTAAATATTGTTATTACCTACAGAACGCTGAGATGTCATCTGAATCCCAGTAATGTAATATGTATCATCATCTGCTGTACAGTGAACAGTTTAACTAGTTCTACTGAAAATAAAAGCTGGATTCCCAATGACTGTATGAGATACACTCTATATCAGTTGCTGTTAGTGTGATTCCGCTGCGTTCACCTGATGCGCGCTCTGTGCTATTTTACATGCTATAATATAAGTTAAAAGCCTGGGAATGAGTGAATGTGGAGTAAAAGAAAGAATATAGCACCAGAGATATCCAAGGCTTTTTTTTCTGTGTGCATTGCATCTGGTGATATGTAGCACCAGTGGTGGAATGTAGCAAAGTAAAATGACTGTACTTCAGTAAATAAACCGGTATCTGTGCTTTTTAATTTTATTTCACTGCATTTGAGACCTGGGATCTGTGCATTCTATTCCACTACATTTTTTAATTGGACCGAAAAGTAAAAGTTTTATTTTTTTATTGTCTGATAGCTAAAGCGAACTAAAATATACAAATAAAAACAGCTACAAAAAACATTGCTCAGGTCAAATTTCCATATAGGTCGACACGGCCGTTTGCATATGACCTGTTGTTGCATCCTATTTAAAACTCAGGATCTTTCTTACACAGTTTGTAAAATCATAAAACTTCACCAGAAATGTGGTCAAATTGTTTTCACAACTAATGGCTCTGTTAGCATAGCATTCACACGTGATTTGTTTACTTTCATAAGGTTCATTGCCAAGGGAAATGTATTGCTTAAATGCCTAATTGGAAATGGAGGTGAAATTTGTAAAGCATATTTAAAAAAGCAAACCAAGACTTAATGTATGATTTTGATATTTAATGTTTTTTTTTATTATTAAATATAACATATTATTCATTTTTAATGAATGCTCAAGTTAAGGTAGAGGACCAAATTTTCTTCTGTCTCCTTGTTCACTAACACTAAGTAATAACAAGGCACTCAGAAGCACACTAGAACAATAAGTTAATCAACTAGAACAATAAGTTAATCAATAAATAAAATAAAAAATCAATAAAATGGATGAAAAAGATGAAAAACAGTCAAGTGTTAGGAGGAAGAGTCTAGTGTTCAGGTTTGAGGACAATTCTTGTGTGATTGGCGAAGATCTACCTGCTTTTATGGTTCTGCTTTCGCTCCTTAGCCTTTGGCTCTTTGTTCTTTGTCTCAGTGAGGACTTTCTCTACTTCTGTTTTTGAGGTGAGGATCTGAGAAAGCTGGTTTGGTTCGAGCACAATTCTGGTGTTTGTTTTGTCGACCTTCCTTGACTCTGCCTGATGTTCCTGCTCCTGCTGCTCTATAGCCTCCAGCACCTTGTCTTCAGTATTGGTGAGGACTTTATCCAGGTTGAGGTCTGAATTTGTGGAGGCTGGGTGGTTTTAAGCTGCCTTCTGTTCTGTTTTTTTCCCTACTGCTCCTTGGAGGGCACTGGCTCTTTCACCTCGGTCTCAGTGGGGACTATGATTCAAGCCTGAACAACTTTTGTGACTTTACCACACCAAGTCTACTTAGAGCATGATATTTGTACAGAAAAAAAATTCACACAGTGTGCTGTCACTCAATTTAAATTCCTTATGCTGTGTATTGTGACATCCAACAAACTACAATCTTATGAGACAAAAACTGTGCAATGGGTGTCAAGATTTCTCACTCTCCTGCTGGTGCCCAGGATCAAGACTAAACACGGGGAATCAGCATTTCAGTTTTAAGACAAGCCTCTAGCTGTAAAATTCTTAAAACAAAGCAGTTCTGTTTAGCTGTGCGTATGACTGAGAAAACTGTATTCTGCTCTCTTCTCTTTTTAGGTTAGTTAATAATAATGCATAAGTTTTATATAGTGCTTTTCTGGACACTTACAGATGCTTTACAGAGCATTATTCATTCATGGTGGTAAACTACTATTGTAGCCACAGTTGCCCTGGGGCAGACTGACAGAAGTGAGGCTCCATCGCTCTTGTACACACCACTTTCATACTAGGCAATGTGGGTGCTGTGCCTTGCCTAGGGACACAACAACAGTTTTTGCCACTGGCGCTTCCCTGTGGCACCTGGAATTCCCAGTGGTCTCCCATCCAAGTACTAACCAGGCCCTGCCCTCCTGAACTTCTGAGATCTGACGGGATCAGGATTTGACGAGCCGGTATGGCCACATAGTTGTATAATGAACCATCAGGCTTTGAAGTAGGTAATCACTATAGCAATTTTAGCATTAGCAACATTTATGAGGGACCATACAAAAAGATTAGCATTCACTCTTACTGCTTATATAGTACTACTTAACGTGATAATAACTGAACTGTGATCTGACTCCTGCTGTGTGTTTGTGAGGTCATCATGTTGTGATTCAGTTCTTTTTAATTTAAAGGAGCTCTGTGCTCAAACATACACTTGTACCCACCCACTCTATACTCTTATTGGTCAACATCTGTCATGCATGAGAGAGTGACGGGTGGATTGACTAATTACAGTGAAGTGAGACCTCTCAGAATCAGCTGATGACTTGATTTGCCTCTTAATGGCATATACAAAGATACTAATAAATTGTGAATTGTTAACCTTTGGTGGATTCACAGGTATATATAAACCAAATGAATGAGAATTAACTAATGATATCATATGATATCCTAATTTTTTTGCTCATGATCCAAACATTTATTAGCTCTTGAAGTAAATTTTGTGCCTTTGTTGAGATAATCATTCTCTTTTTAATTTGTAGTCTCCGAGAAGCTCTAATCACAAGTAATGATGTAGTGCACTTGAATAGAGACAGCTAAAGGAAGAAAAATACAATACACAAAGCCTCATTGCCCAGCGTTGTCTCATTTGTTTTGGAATCCATGAAAGGTTTGCTGGGTCATCTAGTGCAGAGGTGGTGAAGCACTACATGGCGTGATTTATTCTAGGTGTTAAAAAATAATTTGTTTGGATTGATTAACGTTAATTAAATATGCTAATTGAACTAGCTGAAAACAGGTGTCAGAGTGCCTTTCTACTTATTTCTCTCAAAACTGGTGTTCAAGCTGGAAATTATGGACAACACGTTCACAGACCAAAATCTTGAACACGTTTAAGTTGAGAAAGTTGTGAACTCAAATAAACGTATGTTGGTTATGTGACTGGGTGCATGACTGAGAAGATTTGTGTGTGCTGAGATGAAGCAAAGGGCTGCTCTGAGCCACATGGATTTACTGCTAAAGTTTGAACAGTTTTAAATTAAAATGTATTGCCCATTCTCGATGTATTGATCTTAGGCCCAGCTGTGTCAATACACCTCCCCAGCTATTTTTCCAATAACTTATAAAGATCTGCCAGCCAGGCATAAATTCATTACATAGCTGTGAGTACATATTCTCTCTCTCTCCATCCTTCCGTCACCTTTTAACATGTCTTTCCCCTGTCTTTCTTTAATCTATCTGAGATTCTTTTTCATACTACCTAATATAAGTTACCTAATATAAGTTGAATGTGTTTACCAAACATAGAATTATCTAATAACAAATTGATTATTTATTTTTTCATCTTCATTTTTTTTCTGTTTCCTATCCCTCACCAAGCACATCCTGCCGCTCTTTCCTGGTCCCCCATCTCGTTTCTTAATCTTTCTCCACCTCCTCTCATTGTCAATACCTATCTAATTCCACTTTAGCACCAGTAATTGGCTGATGGATAGAAGCTATGGATTGGCCTCTTCCTGATGACTGCATGACATTTTTCCCCCTCCCCTATAGCTGGTAATACTAATAGAATTCCAAATCCGTGGCACTGGGATCCTGTCATGAGTAGGTCAACCGCTGTGTCAAGGTCCTATTGGAAAGCCAGCATCTAACATCTTAATTTAGACTTAGCCCCTTTTCTCTATCTCTCCCTCACTGACTTGCTGAATGACTGCTGTGCTGTGGATGACTGTTACTGATGCTGTAATAGAGGATGTCATGCATTTCTGCCTGTTTGTTTGATTTGAGTGTATTATATTTATTTAATGGAGTTACAGTGATGTGAGCTATATATATATATATATATATATATATATATATATATATATATATATATATATATATATATATATATATATACATATTTCTCAATATGTGATTTTAATATTTGAGTGCAGAAATGAAGTACAAGTGTTTGTCCATATCCAGCATATTCTATGCTTGAATAGTTTTGAGATTTATTTAAAGACTTATTAAATACAATATTGTGTTAACTTGTATTAAAGTAAAATCTGATTGTGTTTCTCCTTGTGCCTCAAATAAGCCCCATTTTATTTAACATAGTAATTCTCTGGAGATTTATAATTCTTTGCGTCATATACGCAATCCCACAGGTTCCTGAACATAGCCATATTTGAGTCACAGATACTACTGGGACGATCTAAATCTCCATAGGCCCATTTTAATTACGTTTGTGAAGCATAGTATGGTTTGTGTGTGTGTGAGTGTGTGTGAGTGTATGTGTTATACTGATGAATTGGGGTAAAGAGGTTGACTAAATCAGGTTGTCATGCTAATTCAGTCAGCTGACTGCATAATGCAGTGCACTGGGAGAAGGACTGAACTTGACCCTGTTCGACCTGACCTTGGTCTTCACTTCTCCCTGTCTCGTGTCTGTACCATATATGAGGGTGCAGGGGTCATCGAATTAAACCAATAAATCTGTTTTGTGCCACTGAAGCTTCAGGGGTATTACTGTGAACACTTTTCTTTATATTAAGAGATTATACAATTTGCATAACGCACTACAATCACAGCACAGCATTGCTCAAGTTCACCAGTGTGATTTCATCTTGAGATATACTTTTGATTGGTTTAGGGGGAAAATGTACAAGCAATTTGTAAAATGTTTTGAACTGAAATGTTTAGCAACCCTTTTTTTAAGTTATGGTACTAACATGATTTTAAAAAATAAATAAATAAATAAATACTTACAAAAGCACTAGCGACACGTCACCTGGTTTGAATCGGCCATTCACCTGAAGAGTAACATTTGTTTATTTTAGCCCAGTGTGAGGAGGTGGGGTTACAAGGCTGTGTGCAATGTCCCTTTAAATTATTCAAAGCCCAATCAGGTGTCTTTTTCTCCTCCGATCTAAAGATGGGTATCAGAGGTCATTCATTCTTCCTTCCAGGGTCACCTTTCCCACTTTTCCTTTTAGCACTGACACTCTGCCTACTTCCACTTCCCTATCTCTTTCACTAATGTTATATAGGGCGTATAGGACGTTATGGTCACTTGTGGGAGAAGGCATATTAAGAAACATTGTGATGAGGTGCTTATACACACGTATAGATGTCTGACATGTGACATTCAACACATACACCAAACACAGAAGGACTATCTTTAGTTCTATTTTAAATTCTTTTTGACATTGCAACATATCTCATTTTATCAGTTTATTTATCTATTTTCATAACTTTTTTCTAGTATTAGAAACTAGTACTAGTTACTTTTTTCTAGTCTAGTTTTGGTGCAGTGGTTTTCCATAACACAAGCTGTGGACTACATGAAGCTTCTTGAAGGCTGTGTGTGTGTATGTGTGTGTATGTGTGTGTGTGTATGTGTGTGTGTGTGTGTGTGTGTGGGTATGCATGCTCACCGCTGGGGGCTTGTTGTCAGAGCTTCTCTTGACCGCCCAATTAATTATGATGGCCTACTTATGATGTATAATGGGATGATTTATTAGTAAACACACAAACAGCGCACAGACATGGATAGTCAGGTAGAAGCACTTTCCTCTGTGGTCTGAGTTCATGCACTTGGGGCAAGATCACAAGCCACCTCTGGCTGTGTCCTCCGCGATTGCACTATGACTAGATGCTATACAGGAGAAACATCTTCAAAGAGTAACTCTTTTCAGAACTTAGACAAAAACTTTGCTCACTGCATACACTACTTCACCGTTTATCTTTAGAAGTTAAGAAAACTTTTTATTGGATTTGGATTGGCATCCTGGATCTTTGTCATATATTTATTATTGATAACAATTATTTTACCCCTGCATTCCATGACAATTTTAATGGCCAGAAAAGAAATAAAAATACATGAAATAAAATGTATTGATTGTGAACAATATAAACTGAAAGCATAACTATATGAGCTGTATTAAATGATAACACATCATATTTTTCTATCTCTATTGCCATGCCATTATTTTAATTTTGGACTATCTACCATCATCCAAAACATTGCGTAATATAAAGTTGCTTCTAAAGTAACAGGACTAATTTCCAATTATATCTTGTGTCATCATGAGTGTTGGCCAGAAGTCAATTATGTTCTGGTTCCTTTTATAAACACTGGACAGCTTCCCTGACCTCCCTGCCTTACTACTGATTACACATCTATTCTAACAGCATGTTGTATAGTTTTCTGCTTACAGGCAAAAGTTTTATGTATGGTGCGTTTCTGAACACATTTGAATTGCTCAAGGGGCAAGTGGTGCACTTACTCATGCAGTGAGTCCTAGCGGGTGTGTGGCCAGTTCTGCTGTGGGTGCAGGAGGTCTGTCCTGGTAGCGAGGAGAGCTATTTGTTTCCTGGGCTAGCTGTCTGAGTAGCTTGGTGGTTGTCCTATTTTTGGATGACACACACACATACAGTGCAAACCCTGTGCCCCTTCCACCATACGTTGTGGGACATAATTTATGATGGCTTCGTAACATATGGACTTTTCATCACTCAGTGGCAACAAACTCTCTCCACTCAATGTTACAGCATACTGTCTTTTCTGTTCCTCCTATAGTTTGTTACTTTCCCAACTTTTTAGACTGGTTTAAGCATTATTTTCCTTTTTTTATGTTTGGTTTTACTGACCATTGAAAGGGAGAATACCAAATATATTTTTGAACTGTCATAAAAAAAATGCCCTGAGAATTAGAAGAAACTTGAGCTCACTGGAGAGTGACCTGTTGTGACTTTGGGAAGACTGTCTCATTTGGTGCATTTTTCACACTTAAAGAAATAAAACATTACTTTTGTTTTCAGGAGAAATTATTTGGGAAATGTCACTGACCATTGCCTCCAAACTGTACATTAAATATTTATTATCATGAAAGTTATTTTAGAGCAAAAGGGCGAGTGGATTTGTTACATTAACCTTGTCCTATAATTTTGTTAACTATATTAAAATGTACCAGTGCAATAATATGAAAAACATTTTTTAATAAGAACTACTAGTGTTCTTTTAAGTAGAATGCTATTAAATGGTTTGGACATAATATGGTTTTATTAAAAACACAAATATGATTTGAAGTGTGTTTTATTCAGTTTTGTGTGTGTCATAACTGTCTTGCTTTTAGAAACTTCCAAAGTGTTTTACAAATTCTTTATTGGAAAACTTTGCATGGAGTTGTATCGGGTATGGTTATTTTCTGAAGCGTGCGGAGGCATCCTCCCTCAAACTATCGATGCTACTTTGTCCTAGTGATGAAGCAAGTGGGCCGCTGCTGGGTCGATGTGTGTCATTGTTATATTGATGTGAGGACAGACCCCTGGGGCCTGCAGCCTTCTACTCCCTAGAAAGCAATAAATCTATGGCCTACTGTACCAGCGGTGTGCCCCTGTGTCACACGCAGATTCATTTGGCCACACAATCAAACTTTTTGGATCTCTGCTCCAGTGACCTGCATAAGCCCTTATTTTCATTTTATAAAATATGTTCTTTTATTTACACATTTAATTTAAATGATTTTGTATTTAAACAAAAGCACTCTAAGAATATTTTTCTTCCCTTCAGTCAGCCAGTAGAGGCCACTCACAGCATTCAGTACAGGAGCGGAGCGCACCCTGAGCATGTGAGCACACACACGGCAGCTGTCCGCTAGAGCAGAGTAGCAGTCGGAGACAGACAGAGCAGGAAGCAACAGAGAGAGGGGAGGAAAGAGCAAGATGAGGAATTAGGTAACACAAAATAGGATTATTATTTAAGAGTTAAGACTGTAATTGTAATGGGCTGAAGTGCATAGCAAATCTATGTAGTTTAAAATAATTTAACTAAATACAGATTGTTCCAGAAGTTGGTGTGGAATTTAATTTCACTTTATAAACGATTGTTTAATGAACAAAAAAGGTGGGTTATAGTCACCTGTCAACAATAATGAAGACATTTTTTTTCTATTATGTTGTGTTAGCATAAAATACCATTGTTTTCATTTGTACTTAATTTTAGGTTACATCTTGCACACCTTTTTATGCCATCCTCGTGTAATATTTATCATTTGGTTATGACAATTTTTTATGTATTAGATTGTTAAGATATGAAGACTACTCAAGTGAGAAAATATCCTCTTTCATTAGTTTCAAGTGTAGTTTTTCGTTGCCGGAGTATAGAGCCATGTTTTGGTGAAAGTGTTTGTAATCTGGGGCTTTGAGAGGGATGTCACAAAGAATGGTTAATGAAATCACCTTAATCACACTGACTTCTCTCAATTTAGAAATCTTCCATTTTCCTCTTCTACTGTACTGTACAACTCTTCTGTTATGGCTGTACTATCATCTACTTTCATCGGCCGTGGCTGAGTGGCCAGCACTCTCACAGTAAGAAGGTTTCAGGTTTGATCCCCAGGTCTCCCAGGCCTTTCTGTGCGGAGTTTGCATGTTCTTCCCATGTCTGGATGGGTTTCTTCCAGGCAGTAAACACTTACTTATGTACTTTACTCTTCCACTCAGGCTCTCCTCTGTAAGAGTTTCATCTGTTGCACTGAAGCCAAACCTACTCATTTTGAGCAAGACATGCACAGATTATAACAGAAATGTTCCTCTTGTAATTTCTACATACCGGTACTAAAAATGCACTGATTTCCAAAGTCTGAAACAAACAAAAGTGGCTCGGTGGCACTAGGTGATGCATAGGATGACTAAATATTGACCTTCACAAGGCAGAAAGGACATTGAAGTTTGGCAGATTATGGCTTCAATATTCTGTTTAGATTTCTGTGGGAGGGAGTAGAGATTCCTGGCTGTGACTAATGTGATGTTTGTCGAATCCAAACTTTCGCTCACTGCCCCCCACCTCTGCTCCCACAACTTCTGTTGTTTTCTTTTTTTATTCATTCACTTTTTATTGTTTGTTCAGCCCTCCTGCAGGTAGATTGTATTCTCGTGACCAGTTGGTTTGAGTCTGTGTGTGTTTGCATGTCTCCAGTTCATCGCTCCTGCCAGTCCAAATGTGATATTATATTTGTGTCTATGTGCCTGCGGAGGCCCTATCTGTGCTTAGATAAGACTGTAAACCAGATTAATCTGGCGTGGAAGAGGTTGTCAGCGGGACCACCGAGCATTTGTGTGTGTTTGGACCAGGCTGTATCTCACCAAAACCATCAGCTGAGCCGTTCCTATACTGTGGGAGTGTGTGAAGGAAATCAACAGAGAATGCTGCATAAGTGAATGAGAGTGTAAGGTCCAGCTCCAGATAATGCGATCATGGCTCCGTGTAACCCAGCATGACAAGTGTTTGTGTGTTTGAGTGTGTTTGTGTGCATTGTGTGTATGTATGTGGGTGTGGGTGTGTGTGTGTGTGTGTGTGTGCGTGTGTGTGCGCGCGCGTGTGTGTGTGTGTGTGTGTGTGTGTGGAACGAGCCATGTCAGCAGAGCCTCTCCATACCACTGTGGGGAGAATGGATTACTTACCTCTGTGACTCCAAACACTACCACATAATACATTTCTTATACTGCCCTCCGTATGATGTACATACCTATGTAAACGAGAGAGAGAGAGAGACATCTTCACTTTTACATGTGGACTGTGAAGTGGACAGAAGTTTACATCCATATGAGTCAACTTGTAACAGCTGTGCATTTTATGGACTGTACTTGCTAAGTTTTGCCATTGTTTTTTTTTTTTTTTTTTAAGAAAAGCACACTTTTTAAGTTGGACTGCTTCTATATACATGTGCTTCACTGGATGAGCCACAACTTGTATGTATTTATTGATATTGTGTAACAACTAGTTCAAAATGTTGAAAAAACAAAACAAAATTTGTTTGCTGGGCCATCTCGGCCTTCTCCATTTATATGTCATCAGTGATGCAAAAGCCCACCTGCAGTGCAGCGTGGGACTTGATGTCTTATTCAAGGGCATTGCTGGTGAGAACTTCAGGAGTAATACAGGCCACCTCCAGCTTTCAGCTCACAGCCAGCAAACACCCCTGTCTGTGGTGGGGATCAACCCGACAACCTTTAGGTTATTAGTCTGCCTCCACGCCTGGGCCAACCTGGGGAGAGGTGTGAGGTGGGTGTGGGACAGATGCCAAATGTGTGTGTGTGTGTGTGTGTGTGTGTGCGGTTGAGTGGGTGGGGGTGTTGCTTCCCAAGTGTAAGGAGCACACTGCATCTTCCCCGAGCTCTCTGTGACAGGCCTACATACATCACCACCCCCAGCACCTCTGTTTCTCTCTCCTCTCCCTCTTCATCATCTCTATTCCCTCTCTCCCACCCTCCATCCATCCAGCTTTCCTCACAGCCTTTGCTCACCTGCTCCGTCTCTCCAGAGCGCCACTATCTCTCGCTTCTTCCCTCTTTCACCTGCTCACCACCCCCTGCTTTTCTTGCCAGGCCTCCCCGAGTATCATTTACATCGATGATGCCTCATCATTACTGCTGCCCTACTTTATCTATCACCTAGCCCTCCTGCCATAGAGCCTCTTCCAGCTCTGTAGGCTACCACACTGAAAAACAACTTTTTGAAATTTTAGTTGGTTGGTTTTATTGTATTACTTGCCACTGTCTCCTGACTCCTGGTCTTGGATGCCCTTCCTACACATACATTGTATGTATCAAAAGCTATTAAGAAGCGAGCAGGCTAGAGGTTGTTTAATTTGGCAGTGTTTCCTTATGGACGAGTAAATCCTTGGCATTAATTTATAGCGAATAAATTAAAGACTGATGATGATGAGAGTGTAATACCCTAGAGATGTATTCCTGGGACCTAATTCTCAACATATATATTCTATATGGTGACAGCTTTACAATATGTTGTACATTTAGTGGCCTTAATATAAAGTGGCATCAGATCAAAGTGTGTATTAGTGAAGTCATAATACACAACTCCTATTGTGCATCTTATTTAAAGATAATTACAATTTTATAAAATAATGTTTGCGTTAACCGTCATCTTTCTCATTTTGTTTAAGATTCCTGATGACTCTCCTTGTGGCTGGTTTAGTTTAGTTCTTCTAAGCAGTACTTTGGCTGAAATATTCACTGTGGATTGCACTTTTGACCCTCGTCCTGATTCAATTAGTTCTTTATGATCTAAAAATAGAAAGTCAATATTAGTTGTGATTTGGGGTTACTCTGTATATTATACATGTAGAATCTTATAATGTGCTTTTGGCTTGACTTCTATGAACAATTTTCCCTGTGACCTATAAAAGAAGCTTTGAATAAGCATTGTACTGTCCTGTAATTACAGGTACATTTATGGTTTGAATTTCAGCTTGAATGTCAAATATTGCAGCTTTCTCATGTTACCCACATAAAAAAACTGAAAATTGTACATTTGAGAATGCAAAGTTAGACTTTTTGAACTTGATTTTTCCCTTCTGATCTCTCTTCTGCCAGCTTCATTTTTACCTTTAACATATCTGTTAATGCAGCAGCAGTTCAGATCAGTACTGCATGTGGATAGAGCAGAGTTCGTCAGGTTAAGTCCCTCACTGTTGCTTTGCAGCGCCAAAACCAAAGGAATCACGCATGCAAGTGCAGTAAAGGAGGACTTAATAATATGAAAGAAAATTGATTTTCTGGAACGAGATTTCTCCTTTGATAAGGTATTAGCTGGGAGGGGAAACTGTTGTGAATCTTTATTAAGAGCCTCTGATATGCACTGGGATAATCGCGAAGACGAGTGTGGATGAAAAATGAACACAAAGGGTAAAAGAAAGGAGTCATACATTAGGGACAGTCGAAGAGAAGGAATGGGAGAGAGTTAAGAGGAGAGAGAAGGAATCAGAGACTTAAGCATGACTAGGCCTCCCGTAATAAGAGTGAAAATTGATTTCTTTTCCTTCCATAAGATGAGATCTAAAGATGATGAAAGTAAAGTTTGCGCTGCAGTTCATTATGGGAAATTAGAGTGTATTCAGGATAGACCTATATCTTGTAATAAACCTTTTTTACACTTCTTCAAACATGCTGAACAAACACTAAATGGAGAGTTGGAAGTAGATGCACAGTGAAAGAATAATGAAACTGAAAAACCAACAGACATATGGAAGATAAAGACAACATGAGTGTTAAAAGTATGGGGAGGCAGTCTATCCCAAAGCAGCGAACATTAGTACTGGCAGAGGTAAGAATGAGATCAGAGTTAGGAGGGATAAGAGACAGATGGACTAACCACTGAGAGAAGAATTGAATATCACCCAACCTCAGCTAATACACTGACAGAAATTTATGGCAGACCAGCAGAAAAACTATAGATCAACAGAAGTAAAGGAACATTTTTTCATGTCAGGAAATTGTACCCACAAGACTGAAAACACTGGAAGTTCACTTTGACAGTTGATCCCAGAAAGTTCTATTAACTGCTACAAACAATAATAACTAGTGTTAGGATTATTATGATACCCCTCTTATTCTTTATGCCTCTGTGTGGCTCTGTTTGAGGCTGGGGGCTGTGTGTTAATGTGTGAAAGCACAAGGTGGAAAAGATCAAGCCCAACTGACCTGAGAATAGCACTGACACCTTCACACTCGGCACCACGTGTGCTCATTCATGTGTGTCTGTGTGAGTGAGAGAGTGGGAGACAAGAGTGGAGCATAGCTACATAAAAAGCAATACAACTGAAAAATAAGTTTTATCAAAAACAAGTAGATAGAGTGTGTGGTGGACAGATGGCCAATGCATGAGAAATGGGGTTAGGTGAGCGACAACATTTATTATGCCAATGCTTTATCTACAGATACAAATCACTGGCTGTTATCACACTGAAGCAAACCCTGCTAAGACCCTACACTTGGATCCATCTCCCTCTCGACACACACACCCAAGCATACACAGACACACACTCATACATACACCTCCATGCCCACACACATATACACACACACACACTTACACCTGTGCCTGTGAGAGTGGGCTCTCATTGATAGGATTATAAACAGGGCTGGGAGGTGAAACATTCCAGTGTGCATTATCTGGAGTGACCAACAGCCTGTGTTTGTGCCTGAATCTTCTAAACTTGACACTCGAGAGTACCTGTTGTTTTGCATTCTCATCAAAATGTACTCACAATATAATAGTATTGTTTTCAATAGCCTATAGTCTATATAACATATTTTGAGTTATTTTAAAAATGTAGCAGTGTGAGCCTATACTGAACAATTCAACTTTCAGCACCATGGACAGCGTACTGTCACTGACCTGAAAGGGATCTAGAAGTAAGAAGAAATGCTTCTTAGTTAGAAGTTTTACCTACCATTTGGCATACACTGATTGCTTTAAAAAATAATGTGGACTAATACTAATAAATAAATAAATTAATAGATAAACCATGGATAATCTCTGCAGCATCCTTTTATTTTCTTGGTGTAGATGAGGGACAGAATCTCAAAAATATTAACAAAGCTCAAAAGCTCCACAGCCATCACCCATGTTCTCTGCCCCTTCCTGGCTCACAGCCCCAGACCAGTGGTGCATCCCAGACACACACTCAGAGTTCCATGTACAGTAAACACTATACTAGTATACACCTGAAGTTTGGTTTTGTCAGTTTAAGTTAGAAGGCCTGTCACGATAGCAAATTTTGAAGCATATTGCTACACAGAAATATTGTGATAAATGATCATATTGAAACTACTTTATGCTACTGACACAAAGCAGGATAATCCCAGTAAACTTATTTCTAAGTATGCAGTATCATTAAGAAGCTTGAGCTGCAGCAAATAAATAGCAGAGTGAACCATTAGCCTTAGAAGTTATTTATTCTACCCTCTACATCTTAAATTTTATAATCTCCTATTACGTAAAATGGCAACAATCTCTCCACGATTGCAAAGAAATTGAGCATGTGATACATACTGACCCCTAAAATATATTGTTCCAAAATTATATTTAGAAAATTCATTTTGTCTTTTATATAGAAACATTGTGTATCTTCTAATAAGACAAATTGTAAAATGCTAAATAGCTTATTTACCTGACATGTTTCAGCAGTAGCACTTCCGCCTTCATCAGAGGTGTCAGCGGGCTGCTGTGACCTAACTCTTATCACTTCTCAGTTTGACGGATCTGGCAGATCTATCAGACTGACCACTGACTGACCTGCCATCGCATGGTGATCTCTGGAGAAGCAAGTTCCATGTGTGAGCCAATGTAAATGCCCCTTGTCTCTGTTGATTGTTCGTGCTTTGGTAGACATGGTCAGTCTGATAGATCTGCCAGATCTGTTAAACTGACCACATCTGGGAACAACAGGTGATAAGAGACATCACAGCAGCTGCCAGCTGACACCTCTGATGAAGGCAGAAGTGCTACTGCCGAAGCATGTGAGTTAAATAATCTATTTAGCTTTTGACAATGTGTCTTATTAGAAGAAAATACAAGATTCATTTATTGTTCCCTATATTGAACAGTAAGTCAGTATAGTAATTACCGTGTCAGGCCTAGTCTGAATTGCATGTGCTGCTTAATACATGAGATCCCAGTTTAATACTAATGTATCAATACTAATGTAATGTCATGTATTAAAATGACTCCTGTAGAAACTCCCACATCCCAAGTCCTCACTGCTATGCCCAGGGTTAAAATATTGTGACTTTGAAAATACATCTAAAAGCTATGCCACAGACTCAAGGTGATTCATATAATCACTTACCGTGTTCTTGGGAGGGTGTCACCCGTGAAGCACCCTTAGTCATACACGCACAAAAGGCAAACATGGACCTCAACACATGATCTTTGCCTTACTCTTCTGTGACTTAAAACACATGCTATAATTTAAAAACCTCACCATAATGTCCACCCCTGCTATTCAAGGTACCATTTTGTCCCCTTAACAAACTACTTACATAGTCGCCCACTCCTCCCCACATATTTTAGCATCTAATAAGGCTAGGTATGAAAGCTTGTCGGCATTCCACACACAATTCTACAGTGTACTTTCCTGACTGGCATACTCCAGCAAACAGGAGAAGCATCTCACTTTTCTTGCTCTTGACCCCAGGCAACTGTAAGATTAAACACCTGAATTGAAAACTAATTGACAAAGTGGAGGGTGGGAGTCTTTTTGTATTCACAACATATTCACAACATAAATAAAGAGGAGCACAGAATATGTTTTTTTAAGTCTTCTATGAGAAAAGGAATGGCGCTGATTGAGGAAAATATGATTTACAGGGTAGTAACCCATTTTTAAAAAGCTACTTTGACACCAATTTAGACTCTAGCTAATTATTTTTGTTGATACTCCATTGAACTAGAAGAGGTCAGAAGTACATTAGCTGAAATATATCTACTGTCAGAAAAAGAGAGAAAGAGAAAGATAGAGAGAAAGAGAGAGGGAGTGTTGCTGGCAGCAGTGCCATCTTTTCACCCCTAATTCTTTCCACCTTGTTAGGCACTCTGCCGTGGGCCGGGCAAATATAAACACTCTGGCAGCGACGATGAGGATAGAGGGAGGGCCGGCTGGGGAGAGGGCCAGTCAAAAGGGTGTGGAGGAATGGAGGGAGAAAGGAAGAGTCCTAATATGATGCAGCTTTAGATAAGGTGGAGGAGAGTGTAATAAAGCCAAGCGAGGCGACCCAAGTAGACTAGCCATAAAGGGGATGTAAGGTGAATGGCTGGAGAACCAAGCAAGCATTGAATGAAGTGATAAAAGAAGGTAAAAAAGCTGACAAAGGGCAAAAGAAAATGTTTTTTCAGGGCGATGTATAGGAATGCACAATAGGAACCACAGATTTTTTATAGTTAAAATATAATATCCTGTAATTCATATTCATAAATTAGTCCAAAACACTTCAAATGACAGTGCACAGAGCATCAGAATGATCAAACTGTGGCACTGAATCTAGATAAGATCTTGTAAACTGGCATTTCCAATAAACGTGGTTCTCGTTCTGTGCCAGCCACTGGCGCCCCGGGCCATGTGCTGGTTGTCGTATGGACTTTGGCAGTATCGTCGTGGTGACAGAGACAGGAGCAGATGTGACTCTGGTTGCCGGGCGTTTGGCAGGAGCACTCATCGTCATCGTGACAGAGATGCAGCTGGACGGCCCGTCATCTGTAGCTGTTGTAGCTGTAGTGTAGTGTTTTTGGTGTGTGTGTTTGTGGAGAAGAGAGGAGGGGGGTTTGGCATCGGGTGAACTCCCCTCACCCACCAACCCACACACAATCTCACAGTGACCCCATGCACCCTGAAGGGACTGCAAGTGCACAGCCAGTAAGCAGACAGGAGAGGGGTGACGTACCAGAACAGTGTGTGTGTTCTAAACAGGCAGCTAAAAGTGCCATCAAACATACAAGCTGTTTTCTCGCCTTTATCTCGGCTCCTTTTCTGGAGGTATTTCTTTCAGTTTTATTCCTTGAGTCTGTGGAGTTGTAGACAAATGACTGTTTCAGGGGCTAAATGTTTGAACTTGAGCAAGGAGACCCAAATTGACACATTTAGGGAAAAGAGAGTCCTCGGGATAGCATTGTGGGAGAGAGAGAAGAGGGGTTACAGATGGAAGTATTACTCCAGACATCTGTAATGTGCACACACCACTAAAGAAAACAAACACAACAACTGGCCAGCAGACATTTACTGCTGCTGTGCTCATTCACTTGTGGAGCTTCTGCGTTTATGCCTCCAAAGCTGTGTTCTTTCTTTCATTTCAGTTTACAATCCAACATAGTGAAGTTGAAGCTAATTTACTATATTGCACTTAGCATTGTGTGTAAATATGATGTTTCCAGTTTGAATAGAACTTGTGCCTGTCAGGGATGGAGCCACAGCATTTTGGCAGTGCTCTGACATTTCCTGCTCTGACATCTTGTCTCAGTTCATCTCCCGTGCCAGTGGATGGACGGAAGCCCTGGAGGGACATACACAACAGCACCAGCAATGCAAACTTGTCTTTTTGTCAGCACCAGCAAAGAGCTCTTCAGTGCATTAGTCACAGTAAACCACACACATATGTCACAGACTTCTCTCTATGCCTCTCATTGCCGCTTTTATATCTGAAATTGAAGGAAAGACATTTTTAACCTAATTAATTAAAACAAAGCTTTTTTTTTAACTTACTTGGAATATATTTTGTTAATACTTATACGATCCTATGCAGTACTTTGTACAACAATGTGAGACTGTCCTCTTAAGTAAAATGACAACAGCTGTTTCAGCAGATGTCCAAATTCTAAATATGTTTCGGCGGTGATGTCCTCTGGTGTTTATCAAGAAAGACAAAGACTGGTGACAGCATTATGGAGGCACAGGCAACCAAGGGAATAATGTTGGAATGAATGAATAGAGAGACAAAAGTGAATGCCAGATTTTACAAGAAAAATGCCAATCTCTGACACAAGAGAAACCCAATGCTGCCATGGTGTGTAAGGGCTAATGCTGAAGTGAATACAGTCACCTTTTACCAATAAATATCTTCTGGAGATTGGATGTTTTTAACAAAAGTTTGTAGAGAATGCACTTTTTTTTGTAAGAAAACCAAAAGAAACCATATTTGGACATGATTTCCAGGTATAATAAAAAAAAAATATATATATATATATATATATATATATATATATATATATATATATATATATATATATATATATATATATATATATATATATATATATATATATATATATATACAGTATATATATTTTAATTGATGACAATATTATGTCACTGCAATTAGTTTTAAATTTGAGAGCCAGTTCACTTCTGACCAATCTTTATAAACTGCTTCCTATAACATAAACATTTCTTTGTTGCTTATCACTATCAAATAATTTAATTTCTAACTCCTCTTACCATCTCAAGTTTCCCTCCTTTCTCCTAGACAGAGACATCTTTACCCCAGTCTCACATCTCAGGAGTCTCCTACAATCTTTACGAGACTCTGGAGAGCTTTGACATCTCTAAATGAAAAGGCTCTCTTCGCAGTACTGCAACAGCTGACGATTTATGACAATGAGGCCTCGCTGGAATCTTAGCTGCTGTCAGCCGGCATAATGATGTTTTGATATAAAGATGATTGGTGGGGCTGCATGTGCTGCATTGTGCATTGGGCCTGCAGTCCATGCCTCTGTGTGTGTGAGGCAGATTGGGTGATTTAAGGTGGACACTCATGCATCGTTTACTTGTTGGTGTCTATTGTTTAGCTGTTTACACCTTGAAAAGTGGCTTATTTTCCTACTTGACATTTAGAATCCCCTTCAACTACGCCTCCTCTCAGTGATTATATTGGCTTGGATTTTGGATAGCATTAAGTGTAGTTTTTAGACATAATTGTTTTTTTTTGTAATAACCTTTGAATGATTAAAAAACATGAGTTTTACTTTGTTTTTTGACCCTAATTACCCCCCTCAGTCTCACTGGTGACAGGCAAACTAGTTGGCCATACTTTCTATTAGACGACCACTGCATGCTTCAGGGCCCCCATAGATTGGTTACATTTTGTTCACCAGGGCATTAGCGGGCCCCGTCGAAGGGCCCCATCATCATCAGTGTGTCTGCCATCTTCTGCCGATGATCTATGATTCGCCCATCAGACGTACATAAATCAGCCTGCTAAAAGGATTTCTGCTCTACCCCTCACCCCCCCCCCCTCCTGTTAAATTTATGCTGCCGTAAAAGAAAGGAAAATTAGTCATTGAGGAGCCCCCCTTCAGTCTTCTATCTCTTTTGCTCTATTCACGAGATGTGTAGCTGTAAAAGAAGAAAGCTGCAGCACCCAATCACATGTGGTGCCCATCAACCTTTCGCTTCAGCCTCCACCTCCTCCTTTGCTCTCTAATATCATCATTATCAGAATCATAAAGCGAAAAATAACACGCCCCGCTTTGGAGAGGGCGGAGTGTATTCCAACTAATCTCTAATCCATTGCATTTTTCTTTTGCTCTCCCCAATCACCCCTTGTTTTTAAGCCTGCTGCTGAAGACTTTATAATTACCTCAATTATCCAAGCAGCATGGCCAACTCTCCTTTTATACACCAACCAATGTTTAACACATTTTGGCCATGTGCATGTGCTGCTGTGTTTCCTAAAATGTTTGTGTGGCTCCACTGTTAAATGCAAATCAGTGAATCGGCCAAGCAGAACGCCTTTCAAATCCCATCGCCGCTCCGCTCTGCCCTTCCTCTCCCAGAATGCAGTGCAGCACAGCAGACAGGTAAGGAGTGCGGCCAGTGCGTTGTTGTGGGTGACTGCTTGTGTTATTGGCCCACAATCTACTCATTAACTCCCCGCTTTACTCTCTGTCTATCAAGAGTCTCTCAATGTGGGTTTGCCTGTCTGTCACTGTAGTGTATGAGATGGTTACAAAAAGGTCTAGTCTGCTGTCACTGTATTTACATTTTTGATTTGCAACTGCATTATCTTTTGTTAGGCCATGTTTTTGAACTTTCAGAGTCTTTCTAGCGCAGTGCTTTAATTTATTTCTAGCACTGTCATTAATAAACAAGTGCCTGTTTAGTTTTTATTTTAAAGTAGATCCACTTTTTTCCTAGCACTTCATTCATTTGTCATTTTATCAGAACATAGATGCACAGAGACGAGTTAACTTATGTCAAAGCTGTAGAAAAGAAGGCAAGAATGAGGAGACAGCAGAGGGAGAGGCTGCTTCTTCACTACTTGTAGTAATCCTGTCTTTGTATGACGCTAATCATATGTAAATCCGCGTTGTAAAGTGATTTGGTTTTCCTCGCGTTTGAAATAATTATACAGGCTGCGCTTATGGAGGAAAACCTCTTCAGTTTCAATTGGAACATGGTTTTTCTGTTGTCACTGCACAGGAGTATATTGGATAGTGTCTTAATCCGACAGACCTGCCTGTTTACTAACAACGAGAGACTAATATCATTGTCATTGTCAGCCGCTCTTATTGTTCATTTGACTCAATCATGTTCGGGAAGGTTACTTTCAAGTTGTAGTTTATTGCAGAATACTGATTATCTGCTTAACACTGGCTCATTTTTTCTTAATGTGCTCCTCCTTTCCTAGTTTGGAGTTATGAATCAACAGCAATATACTTAATCTATCACTATCTATCTATCTATGAATATTTATTATCATTGTATTATAAAATAAAAATAAGACTTTAAGTCACATTATTGTAGCTATAGTAGTATTTGTTTGTATAGGTGAGATAAGAGTACTTTAAGTTGCAGTCACTAAGTGGTTAAATTGAGCAAAATACGTCTGTTAAACATTAGATAAACTAGGGGTGGGAATCACAGATCATGATTTAATACAATACACGATTCATAGCTCAAGATACAAAATTATCATGATATGGCGGTACATGTGATGATAAATATATTGCACATTATATTCGGTGATGTATTGCCGGTTTTTAAGAATCAAAAACGGCATAGCAACAATATTTCTTTGTTAAACCAAGACTTCTAAAAACATTTAAACATCAAAACAATGAATATGTCAAGTGTATTACATAAATAAGTTTCCATCCACGAAGTGGTCACAAAAAGAAAGCTAAAAGATACCAATACTCGATACAACAGCCTAGTGATATCTATACTGCATCCTCAAATTTAGTATTTCGATCAATCAATATTTCAGTATTCTTGCACACCCCTACTGTAAATTAAAGTACTAGATGAGCACTTAAGGTCTGTTTAGTGAGAGGTTGGTGTTGGAAAATTATCTATATTGTACAACAACAATCATGTATTATTATTATAACAAAAATTCCTTGGAAAGCATACTTTGCACAAATATTCCCATATACATATACGGTAATAACACTCCAGAGAGGACAGGATCAGTGGAGCCAGATGAGAGGGCAGGAAGACGAGCTGAGCAGAAATTGGGGCATGGGGTTGTGTCAGTGGTGGGAGGAAGGCGTAAGGGGGAGACTAGGTACCGCACATTAAGACAAACTCACAGGGTGTGGTTGTATTTACCTGGGGAAAGGCTTATCTCTGCCACAGCTGTGAGGCTAAAGGAGGCTGTGACCTCACCTCCTCTTGCTCACCCTGCTCATATGTGTGTGTTCACTAAATCACCGAGCGCTTTAACCCCCGACCCCAGGCACACGGCACGTACCAACCATCACAATCTTCTCAGTGTGGCGCTATTGAAAGCTTTTGTCTTTTACAACTTGGTTCAAGGAGAAAACATTTACTTTGCTTCAAGACAAGAATAGAATAATATCTTCTTATTTTTTGTTTTGTTTTTTTAGACTGAGGTGCTTTACATTTATTTTCTTCTGTGCAGGGTCCCTTCATCTCTCAGGGCAACTTCAGGGGGAAATCTGACATTTGAATAGGACTTTTCTTACGCCAGGTGCCCTTCCATCTCTACCTCTCTTAACATGAGTTTGTTGCTGGAATAAGGGGTTATCAATGACTTCTTAAGGACTAGTAAAATACACACTGCGTTTTGACACAGTGACAGTAAAAGACTGTAGGGGAACCAGAATTGTACTCCAAAAAAAGCTTTGGCCACCAAGTTGCCTAGATTCAGCTCTGCCTTACGAGGATCAAACCAACACAAATAATAATTCTTGTGTCTCATTGAGCTTACAAATAGTTCTCTTGTTGTTGTTTTTGTAACATTTATTGAACGTTAATTAAAATGGCAAAGATACCGCTATTGAAAATCACGTGTCATTTGGTACTGGTATCAAAAACACTGAGCAATGCCCAGGACTCCGTTACATGGCACCAATATTCATGTTTTCTATGTATGTAAATTTGCCCCCACAGCTCCATCCTTTTTTCCAGTTCCTCATTCATGTTTTATGGGTTGGACTGTGTACTCTATTATGATGCGTCTGCCAGTGACAGATGTGGTGTAACGCTGCTTCTCTTCATGAAAGCAAAAGAAAATCATGCCTTGTCCTCCACATGTCTGCTCTCCTTTTTGAGCTACTGGGGTCCTGGCCCCATTACACTGATTTACACACACTCTCCCCCGTTCTGTCTCTGTGTGTGTCTCACCATGTTAATAGCAGAATGCAGATGAGCACTTTTTCACAAGGAGCCATGTGTGGCCGTGTGTGCGCGCTCGAGTCCTTCTGGCCGAGAGGATGAGAGGGTAGTGACAGGGGTCTTGACATGCTAAAGAGGCAGAGTAAATGGGTTTTTCTAAAGCAGTGGAGGAAATATCACCGTTTTATACCAGGCCAATTTATGTCCCCTTATCTCTTCCTCAAACATGTCACTTTAGCTACCGCTGAATAGTAATTACCACTCTCTCAACACTCAGTCACTCACGGCACACATTTAGAAAGGCACGCTCACAGCAGATGAACAAGTACACTTGTGGACAGTTAAGGAAGAAAAGCGGCAGTCATTCCTATTTTGTATGTGTCTGTGTACAGTATTCAAATAATAATTTTAAGTAACTTATTTTTTTTACTAGATTACTTACATTTTTTGTTTTAATTATAAAAATTATAGATGGTATAGAAAATAGAAATAGATGGTTCCTCATCCCTTCACTCCTCAATCCTCGGTAACCTGCCCTGGGACAGACTGATAGAGACATGACAGCCATTCTGACCGCCAGGCAAGATGAGTAAAGTGCCTTGAGCAAAGACTCAATGACAGGTTTAAAGGCAGAAAAAAAAAATTAGAAATTAATACCCGTGAACCAGACATTTTAATACTGGGAACAACAAGATACGGGCTATGTGCTGATGGAATTATGGATCGTTCTGTTTTTTTAATTTAACAGTATTTTACAATTTACACAGACACCTGGACCTATGGGTTTGGTTGTGGATGCGTGTCCTGCTGTGAAGTCTGTTTTGTGTGATTCATATGGCCTCCTCAATCCTCTAATCCACATAAATAGCCATTTATGACACACACACATAAACACACGAGAGATAAATAGCCATTTGTGCTCATCTCATTCTAATTCTGATGGCCCTCTCTACCCCATAAACTGTCTCAGGAATTGGATCGCTCTAGGCAGATTATGATTATGGTTATCAAAAAAATCACATCACAGATTGCATAGACACTCTGCTTCCTCTCTTGATATTTTCCTTTGTGTGCCGGTCTGAAAGCAAGAGGACCCTTGGTGTCCAACAAGTCCACTGTGGATTGAGCAGTTTTTAAGTTTTAGATCTACAATTAACTTGATGAATGACATTCAGGTCCATAAACATCATACATATTGTTTTTATGAAATTCGTATTAATGTTACTTACAACTGAAGCGCTGTTTACATTTGTAGGACCCAGGCTCAGTTACCCAGCAGCCTGGATTAACTAAATTGGGTACTGGAGTTTAATAGTCAGTAGCCAAATTACTCCTGACATAACAACCATGGTGGCCATGTTTCTTGTTTTTCATTCTTTTTATCTGGATTTTTCAAATAGAATAGACTAATTAATGGATTCCATGATTTTTATTATAAAACTTGTTTTTTTTGTTTGTTTTTTTACTAAATAGCTTTGTGTAAAATGTATCTGGATCAGGAAGTAGAACAGTAGAACCTCAACCTCAGCATCAAGTAGCCTTAAATATTTTAAATATTATGATTCATCTCTCCCTATTATCCTCTGTTTGCACTCAGTTAAGAGCTTGAGTTTTCAGACAAACCCTCTGTAGGTCTGTCTGTTTGTACATTATCAGGGAGCACATAGCAGCCTCAGTACCAGTGTATGATGCGTGTGTGCCGTGGCCTGTGGTTGTGTGTACCCTCCCTGACCTTGAGAACAGAGCGTCGGCTTGTCAGTCTGAGAGCTATAGCTAATGCTAATGCAGAGAGAATAGCCCCATAAAAAGCAGCGCTCTCATCCACTGCAGTTTTGAAGTCTTTCACTTACTGGAGGAGGAGCTGTCCACTGTCTTCTATTTTTTGTTTCATCCACAATCTTTTCCTCTTTGTCTTCCGGTAACTCTGTGTCCTATTCAGTTTCAATTCCTGTCTCATCCTAATCTCTCCTTTGTCCCCATCAGACTTGTTTTCTTTTGTTTCATTTGACCCTGTTGAGTCTGAATATTTTTTCTTTTTGATTTACTTTTACTTTTTTGTATTCTGTTCACATTTGTGTCATTTTGTGTTAAGGATCCAAGAACAACCCATGTATTTGGCTCAGTATGACTCCTGAATTTCACTGTAGCTTCAGAATATTGCCTAACTCATTTTCTGTAATGCCTTTCCTGCTCTATATTCATTTTAGTGTTAATAAAAGCAGGCTTGAATTCCCCTTGAACACTATTGAAAAACAGAATAAGAGACAGTGGAAAGAGAAAATGATGCCATATTGTAAGCGACCAGCAATCCTGTTAATTTCTGTGTCTGTTCTTCTGCCGTTTGATTGTATTTTTTCAAAGAAGCACAGCATGTTTGACTAAGATTTTCGAAAAATTAATTTGGGCCCATTCTAATCCACAATCCACAATTAAATGAGGAAGCTGAGTTTACAATGCATCTATTGTGTCGACTCTGACCTGGGTTGGTTATGTAAAGACTCAACTATAAGCTACAGGAACCAAATGACTCCAGGCGCCTCCGAGTATCGTTAAATTCAGGTTTTTTATGATGAGATAAAACTATTGGCACTTGTATGGCGGCTGTATAATGTGCATTGCCATGAGTCTTAAAGTCACAAAAGAGCTGATAACTTTGGAGTGACTTTGAACTGATTAAGAGAAAAGGGGGCCTGCCGCTTTTTGATACCCTATTGGAGTTGATACATTAATTAATTTGAATTATTGTTGTTTTTACAGCATTTCTGCTTTGATAGATAAGTGCCGAGTGGAGAGTGACAAGAGGAGTGGAGGAAGTGCGTATGCTAAAAAGGCTTTCCAACAGTTTTATAGCACCTGTCTCTGCACATAACATCTTTTACTTATAAATAAAAAAAATAGGTGAAACTTTTTGTGCTTAAAACATAACACCTGTTTAAGAAATGTATGTTGTCTATGCACACACACTATAAAGTCAAACCCAAATTAGACACCTCAGCTCATTTTGATGTTTTTTTTTTTCCTGTGAGTCCATGTATGTATTTGTGTGTTTCTTGACGTGATGCTAGTGGACAAAGTGCTGGGAGCTCAAGCTGTCAAGCTGTCACATACTGACAGACACTCTGCCACTACACCATCCGGCAATGCCACACGGGTGCAGCCAGTGCCTGGGTGTCTCCCTGTGTGTCTTTTTGTGTGTGTTGGTCATATTCAGTCTAGACATTGCTTCTTATTCCCCTATGTTACTCTCCTTACACTTGATAATAATCTTAATAACTTTAATTAAGCTAAATTAAACTGTATAATTATTTTTAATGGGCACCTGGAAGGCATACTACTATGCAGGTCAAAATTGCTGAAAGCTGAATGGTATTACAAGACATTTGGTATTGGGACCTGGAACAGCCAATACCAAATATTAAATGAAGGAGATATTGGAAATGGATGCCTCAAAGAGACTTTGGGGACATCAGTAGATACATAGGCTAGAAACCATTTGTGCAATTTATATGTCACGGAAACGCAATGAAGTTTTATTCTCATACTCAACACAGACCTGGGACACATAAGGTCCATTGCCACCCCACTCCCCTTGTCTTGAGTTGATATCACTTTAAATATGAAGTAAATGTGTTGTAATTATTTATTTGGTCAGGTCAGTGCATAATGAACATAGATATACACACTCTCGCCCAAACACACTCTCATTCCAGTGTACATAGACACTGGAAGTGGTGGGTGAAGTGGCTTGCCCAAGGACACAATGGCAGTATGCCACTGAGCCACTGCTGTCTACTATGGGACACCTGGTAGTAAGCAGGTTCAACCCGTATTAGCTTCAGAAATTAGACGAGTATACATTGAGAATGCTCAATGCATGGTGGTATTCACAGTAATGCAATGGACTTTAACCAAATATTCAAATATTTAAAAAAATTTAATTCACACAAATCGAACAGTAGTGTCTTTTATATAAGCTTTCACTCTCAGTAACACACATGAAAAGCTAAATGGCGGCCCTCACAGTAGTCCATGATCTTTATGTCCACTATCTACACACCATGCTGTTTTCCCTTTGGCTGAACTCATGCTACTGAGAACTCAACGCAATGAGCCAACTTATACTGTCCATCTGCGAGTTCAAAGATCTGTTTTATTTGAGTTTTACAATGCACAACTGATATTACATCATCACTTGGGTATGATTTAATACATGTGCCTTTAATTCATTCTTTAAGTTGGTCCTCTTTAGTTTATTTTCTTATGTATATTTTGCTCTGGTGCTGACAGAACAGATGGTCTTGAGCTGAGAAAGCCAGTGTGAGTGAGACATCTCCCACTGTAGTCCAACACACATATGCACACACACCCATATTAATGTCATTATGATAATACACTCAGCACCATGCAGCCTGTCTGCCACTTGTAACATCACTATCACCTCTGATGCAGGTATTTCAACTTTTGGAGTTTTGTGTCTTTGAGATCAAAGTTTTGTGTCATTGAGATCAAAGTGTCAAAGATCAAAGTTGGAGTAGATTCATTAGGTTTTCACATTTTAGCTATTTTATAATTCTGTTGATACTGCTAGTTAATGTCCATGTTATTCTTTAAACAAAAGGGAGTTACAAGGAAAGTATTTTGGGCTGATATTGTTCACATGACTTTTTTGGATTCGCTGGATTAGTTTACTGTTGGACTGGTTTAGTTAACTTTGTTCCTTTGTTACATTACAAAAGTAAGCTGAGCAAATCTAATTGATGTGATGGGCTCCTGTGAACAATAGAGGTAGGACAGGTTGTTTTTGGGGTGACTGACTGGCCACCTGCCTCTGCAGCAGCCTGACTGATTAACAGGGTGAATGAATGTTCTACATTCACAGATGGCTGCACGCTCACTTACTGAATAACACATGATAATATACTGTAGGTATTGTGTGTGATAGGTCATGTCTGTGTGAGGCACTGATATCCTTATTACATAAACCCCTTACAGGTGTAAAGAGTGACATGACAGAGTCTTTCATTAGGCCATAACGTGTGTGTGTGCGTGCGTGTGTGTGTGTGCGTGTGTGTGTGCGCGCACGTGTGCGTTTGTATGCGTGTTTGTTCCACTAATGGTGTTGTTTTGCTCGTTCGGCTAGCTGAAGCTCTTCTATCTTTAAATGATCCACTCAGCTCTCGCAGTTTAAACGGTAATTAAACAGTAGTTCTGCTGTCAACACTACACACAAACACACGTCCACACTAACACAGCACCGCAACTATGTCTCCGGCACAGTCTTCAACACACACACAGCTCCTGCTGTTTAAATGGTAATTAAAGAGCTCTTCCAGTATCAACATCTGGGCATACTTAGAAAGAATGACATTAGGTTTCTCGCTCCCACACTGTCTGTTGAGGGAATATTTCAGAATGGAAACTTATACTGTAATGTTAATGTTATTTATTTCTTAAAATAATCTAACAATGTTGTAGGTAAAATTGTCATTTTAAATGTATTTTTAGTGAATTTTGGCCCTCTCTCTTTATTTTAAAATCTTTAAAGCCATCAAAAGTATTTTCTTGATACTGTCAAGAATCAGAGCCACTCGTGTCTCACACAAACGCACCTGACGGCCTCACACACAAAGACATGTACACACACAGCTGAGTGCTGCTCCACTGGTGCTTATTAGAGAAGATTACCACACTGACATGTCTTCATTAATCACAGACTAAGACAGACGCACACACACACACACGCACTGGAGCTGTGACTCAGGTGCTTGCCAGCCCTTGGGCCCCCTATGGAAAGCCCTGCTTCCCCTTGTCTTTTCAATATTTCGCCCTTTTACTCTCCACCTCTTCCTTCATTCACATCCACAACGCTCCATGTGACCACCATCCCTGCTGCAACTGCAATTGCTTCTTCTCTGTCAAATCCTGTTCTTCCATAGCTTGCTTTTATGCTATCTACTCTGGACATAGATGTGATAATATACATGAGCCATTGGGGTGATAAAAATAACACACACAAAAACATTACATTAAACCATATTATACAAATGTGTCTCTGTTAACATGTAGCAACAAGAAGTAAAAAGTTGAAAAACACTAAAAATAGACATGGTCAGGGTCTTACACATCTTTGATCCTCTGCAGTTTTGAACTGCTCATTCTGCCTCCACCTAAAGAAATAATGAGTGATTCATGAGCATGATGAGATGCAGTATATGCATTCTTTTCTGTTAAAAAATGTTTGTCGATCCATTCAGTGACTTCCATTTAGCACATCCCTGGGCCGTTGCCATGCTGGTGTATCTTCCTGTCGTCATGCCTATCTTTTTGTGCTGGGTGTCCAGGGAACAATAAAAATAAAGCAGATGCCAGCAGATGCCCCGTTTAAAGATTATCAGCCTCTCTCCCCATACTGTTAACACTCACCAGGGACAGAACAACATTTAACGCAAGCCATTTACACCACACAACACATGGCAATGTGGCACTGAGAGGCAAAGCAAGGCAAATGAGGAGGGCTGGGACTTGGAGTGTGAAAGATGAAGGTTCTTGTGGGTTTTATTCAGAATCCTCTATTCACTTAAGTTGTTTTAAATGTTGGTAATTAACTAAACAATGACTTTAACACACATTACAATGTCTGAAGCAAAAAGTCCCAACTTCTTACCTTTTTATACCTTTTATAACCTGGTCTGGTAACTACAGGAATTCCCCTTAAATAAAATATGACCAGACTTCCCCTTTCACCATTTCATGTACTGTTACCATGTTAACACAGAACATGTATTCACCAATCACTTTTCCCTCTGTTCGTCTCAACCCGTGCACAAAAGATCAAAGTGTGTCTTTCTCCTCGCCTCTTTCTCTCTTCTCGTCTATGGCGGCTCCCTTAGAGAGTGTAATTACCAGTACAGAATGATAACACCATTAATAACTGCACTCACAGTTGGAATGAGACAATTCCCAATGTAAGAGTCATTTCATGCTTTGACAATTCCTCCAGGAATCGCAGCACACAAAGAGGCCACTTTCGGATTTGTCATGTTCCAACTGTCTGGGAAGGAGTTGGACACTGCTTCTCTGCTTCCACCATTCTGTGTGCAACGCGCTCTTGACCTCATATTGTTCCCACTAACTTTTCATCCAGCCATTTCCACCTTAACATATTTGTCCTCATTTTCTTAAACCTTCCTCTCCACCTATCCCCCTTTCGGTCTCCCACTTTACACACCATAAATCCCCTAAACTGTTTTTATCGAAGCGCTGCCCTCTCCTGTGTCTCCCACCGTCCATGCTTCCATGATCAGTTTGTCCTTCAGTCCTTCTGTCCCTTTTCATTTTCTTTCTCCGCCATTGCATTGATCCACTCTTGCACCCATCCATCTGTCCATCTCCACATTTACAGGTCATAAATCTAGAGCGCCTTGTTTTACCGGAGCACCGCTGTCCTCTTACTGTCCCCTATTTGCTGGCTCACCTGTGGTTGCGTCTTTGCGTTTTTTGTGTATACATACAATTATCATGAGGCAGTACTTCTGAGGCTTTTCCATTCCCTCGGACTTTATTTTGGGGGGAATATTTCTATAAATCATGTTGTCATTTACACACATGCAGCGCTCTGGACACTACTGATTTGAAGTGTAGGGGGTTGTTTTATAAATAAACATATCCAGAGTGGACCTGAGACACTGGCGGTGGAAGACATATTCACATAAACAGGCCTCCCACACACGCAGACTCCCTCTATAGTGTGACACGGCCATAATTCACCCCATGCTACGGGCTACTGTGAAATATGACAACCCCACAGTACTGCACCCCTATGTCTGTGTGTGTGTGTTTACGGCGCGTGATGACAAGAGTCCACCCCAACGTCCTTGTCCGTCTCTCAGTAAACTTTTCATTGGGTCAGACATTAGCATAGGCGGCTAACTATAACCTACATGATGGATGGAGCCACAACTCTATCTGTGATGTGACCCATGCACACAGCCTCAATGGAGAGAAAGGGCACTTCCTGGTGGATCATGCTAATGCCTCTGGTGCGGCTTGGCTGTAGAATTTCAATAATGCTGCCACTCAAGGTGAAGAATGCACAGTATTAAAGTCCCATAATGTATTATTTTCAATAAAAAAGTATTCTTCTATTTATTTTGTAGCAAAGGAGTACAGAATTATGAAGAATGTTTACATACCACTCCATACACACATAGGGCCTCATTTGTCAAGCGTTTGCTCACATGCTAAACTACTAAACTTAGTTTCTCACAGAAACACTAAAGACGCAGTGCAGTTTTATCACTAAAAGCACATTTCCCCAAATTTACAAGTACAATACGTGTGGGATGTGTAAGAGGATAAAAGAAGTAGAAAAATAAGTTTAACATATTTGTTTAGTGTTAAATTTTTGTTTGACTGTGAAGAAAAACCATCAGCAATTACCATCTCCTGCTGACTACTGCCCATTTGTACAGTGGCCCCATTTCCTGGTCAGCCATGTTGTTAAGGGATTAAGGACAGCCCAATCCGATGGCATCCTTTGACTTTTATCCTCTTGACTCAATGGGGAATAAATAAGACACAATGACACATAGACTCTCATCAGTGGGAAAATCACATAACTGCACATTCACAGTAGGACAGGACATGGTGAGAGCTTAGAGCGAACACAGAAAGGAGGCCTCAAGTTTTTTTTTCTTCTGTCTCAACACAGGCCTGGGTATGTTTCTGTGTGTGTAAGAATTTGTTTAATATATTCCAATGTGTGGACCAGGTACAGCGCCCAATGATAGAGGTACAGATGATACTGAGATGAAAAATGGATGATGACAAGAGTCATTTGGACTGAAATTGATGTCATGTATTTTCAGTGTGGTCCTATAACCCCACCCCCTCAATGTGGATGTCTGCAGATGTCTATGTGACCAGTATGTGTGTACTTGGGTGAGGGTAGGTGTGTGTTACATCGCACTTCAACATAATACAGCAATTTAACGTCCCACTTCACTGCTGTCATACACAATCATGCAGACTAGACCAGGTTCACTATAAAAGCATGTGACACAGAGTGCAAGGCCAAATACACAACAAAATTACATGAGTCTATACAGGCTGAGGACAAAGGTCAAACAAATACAGCAAATATGTTACACACACCAATTATGTTGTTTTGATCTGTATACTAGTAAGCATCTGAAGAATCCATTGTATTTGCACATACACATGATGACAGAGTACATAATTATCTAATTATCAATGAGACAGTGGCTTTGCCCTTTTCTGGACCAATAGACTATGTTATTACGTTTCCTCACAAACCAATCTGCCTCACAAGCTCTAATTCTGATCCACAGTCAACAAATGATTTCATGTTTTGATCAAAACAGCTACTTTATTAAAAAATATTATTCTGTTATACACCAAAATGTTTTAAGCTTTGAAAGTCTTACTCGTCAACAGTTGCTTGTCAATCTACATTGCAGATAGATTCTGATAAATTGCCTTGGTAATCCTGCACCACTCTTGTGGTTACGTCCTGTCAGTCTGGTCTATTCTGGGACTGCTTCCTCCCTCCATCCCTTACCCCTTTCATTCTCTTTAGACATTTCTTTTCTGCCTCCTCTTTTTATGTTCCCTCATTCAGTAGCGGTGGTATGGTACTGTATTATTGTCTTATTTATGGAAAATTAAGGTGTGCACAGTTGTCTCTGGGCCACAGTGGGGCAGCAGTGGCTCACATGCAAATTGTCATTGTGCCTTTAGGCAAGACACTTCACCCACCTAGCATGATTGGTGGTGGCTAGAGGGGATTGTCCTATGCACAGTAGTGCCTTACTTTACCAAGTATGGAATCAGTCAATGATTGTAAACTTTGGGTTTGGAGTGTTTGGGAAAGTACTATATAAGAATAATGGCATTGCTATTATTTTTTCTATTATTCTATGTTAACAGTTGTATTCTATGTAACAGATGTATTTGATGATTCGTTTAGCTTGCATTAGTTTGTTTTATTTGTGTAATTCCTCAGTCATCCAGGTATGATCCATAACAAACAAAAAGTTTGATTTGTCAACTGTACAAAAGTTGACAGTTGACAGAATAACATTTTTCATCTGCTGTTATTTTGTTTATTTTTCTGGGCATTTTTTGGGCACAAGATGATAGTTGTATGTTATATGATGTGACAGCCGCTTTATAGAAGCAGAGCCCCACGACCTGTAGCGTCTGCACGCTGCAGCCAGTGGCCACACACCCATGGCCCCTGCACCAGCCCTCCGAGCCTTCATGTCTCTGGGCATATGCACATACACGCACACACACAGACCCGTAGCTGGCAGGGTGAGAAAACATCTAACCAAACTGACCTGACCTCTAATTAGTGCTTATGGCAGTGTGGCCCCTCCACACACACACACGCACACATGCTTAAGGCAAACACACACCAAAGTGCGTTAAGCATAAAGACTCCTTGAATGTTGAACAAATGTCAGCACACAATGAATGCTACCCATCACAGCTCTTAACTCTTCTGTTTATTCACCTGTAGATTAGTAACTAAATGAGAGATATAGCACAAGGTTGTAGGCTGCAGGCGAGTCCAGGAGACAACTCACAGTGTTTTCACTTGTGCCAAAGCATCTCATAGTGCATTGGTCTTTAGGTATTTTGTGTGCCCACTTTATACAAAATGTGAACATCATATGAATTATAGAAGACATCCTAGATGTATTAAAAGATGGATGGATTCAAAAGTATGCTATGTACAATACCCAAGAGCTATTCAGAAACATATTAATCTTTTGTAAATGTAAATGTAGGTGTATTCCCCTGTCCGAAAGCATCCCTATATTTCAAATCAATACTGAATTTGGGAAAATGTGGGAGCTATCATGGGGGATGCCTTCGTTCTTCGATTGCTTTTATTGTTTGGTTTATTTAGTGGTGTTTTTTTTCCATACCTACATTCTGAATCACTTGAAACCACAAGATCCAAGTGATGATTAGTAATTAGAAAAGTCAATAAAAGGCACAGAGGATCGAATGATAGAAAGTGAACATTTGGATATTCTTCAAGTTTTCCACCTGCATCTCATAACTCTTCTGTTTTAAATAGGATATTTAGTCTGTAGATTAGTAACTAAATGAGAGACATAGCAAAAGGCTGTAGGCTGCAGGTAAGTCCACGAGACAGGAGTTTTCTGTGCACACAGAGGAGGTGGTGCTTTCTCTCTGTGCACCCTCTGTTGCAGCTCTCGTTCCTCTCTTCAAACTTCACAAGGGTTCCTCTATTGGTCACAGAGCAGAGACCTGTCTGTGCTTATCACAGAAGTGAAGCCTGCTGCTGTGTCCAGATTCAACAAGTTTCAATCATGACTTTCGGCTGATCACTGCCATGCTCGCCGTGTGTTTTCGCTTGTGCCAAAGCATCTCATAGTGCACTGGCCTTTAGTTATTTTGTGTGCCCACTTTATACAAAATGTGAACATCATATGAATTATAGAAGACATCCTAGATGTCCAAGGATGGATACAAATTATGCTATGTACAATACTCAAGAGATATTTAGAAACATTTACTAATCTTTTTATGTAAATACAGGTGTATTCTGATCATGTGGTACCCTATGGATCTAATTTCTATAATGAAGTGAACTGTACAATGGATATAGAAAGACTTTCCAAGTGCATTAGTTCAGAGCGACAGCATGTTTAGTTAGCTCCGATCCTGATTGTACTTACACAAACCGTTCTTCTTCTCAGATGCCTCTGAAGCTCTTCTCATTTCTCTCTCAATTTTCTCCTTCTTTTAGAGACACTATCTAATCTCTTCCTGGGCCAGTGCCTGTCTGAGACATCGAGCTCCTGGCCATGCTGTAAATTCATTGAAAAAAAAAAAACACCTTAAAAAAGCAGAGTGTTTAGTGTGAAAACTTCAGATTGTTTATTGATTTTTATTTGTGTTGTTGAATAAGTCTGTCTGACCGTGATGTCCCCAGTGGGGGCTTCACGTGGGGCACGGCATCAGCCAAGCACACACAGAGACAGATGTACAAGAACATGAGTTTGGACAGCAAGGTTCAGTGGGAGCACATGCAAGGACACACAACCAAAGTGTGATGGGAGAAAAAATCTGAAAATTTTGTCCAGAACAACACTATTTGTGTACTGTTTTGTAAAATATTTTGGCTGACAAAGTAAAAATGAACCATAGTTTTCTGATAAATACCTCTTTTAAATTACTGTTTGCAGTGAAACCAAAAGTGAAACCATTCTTCTGCAGTGTATTTTTTGTGTAAATTACCTAATTTACATTTTTTACATTAAACAAAGTGTAACATTACAAGAATTTCTCTGAATGGCATTATTTTATTTATCTACACATAAGAATAAATATAGATAGATGAATAGAATACAGATTGCATTCGATTGTGAGATACTGTGAAATTTACCTCCTGCCCAAGAGCATCCCTATAGTTCAAATCAATATTGAATTTGGAAAAATGTGGGAGCTATCATGGGGGATGTCTGCGTTCTTCGCTTGCTTTTATTGTTTGATTTATTTAGTGGTATTTTTTTCCATACCTACTGTCTGAATCATTTGAAACCACAAGATCCAAATGATGGGGAGTAATTAGAAAAGCAAATAAAAGGCACAGAGGAGTGAATGATAGAACGTGAACATTTGGATTTTCTTCAAGTCTTCCATCTGCATCTCATAACAGACTGAGAGTGCAGGCCAGCTAATGACGTTGACAGCTGCTTAATGTCTTCTTCACAAAACTGTCGCCATAAAACACAAGGCAAACAGGCGTTACCCTAAAGCAGAGTCTGTCAAGCCATCACCTTAACTACACTCACAGTGTATGGCCATAGCTAACCTGCTTCCAAATAGGAAGTCTGCATGGGCATGCTTCCGGCTTCATCGACTCCAATTCACTTTGTAATAAGAAAACGTCACCCCCCTCTCCTTGTAGCTGCTGCTGTCAGGCTTATCATTATGGTCTTAAATGTTCGTTTTAATGTGCTCTACATGATCCTGGTGTTTTTATTTCCCTATTGTGCCATATATAAATTCCTGTTCCTAATATGGGATTCCAAATGCTTTGTCCACTTCTTTATACAGTCTATAGGATGACAGAGGAAAAGAGGAGATATCAACTTTCTTGTTGTTTTATTCAGACTTTCTGACTTTTCTCTTTGGTTATGACCAAATTTTCAGGTGTTGAAATGCATCTCTTGTATCTTGTCTGACATACGTTTCATAAAGTAAACTTTCACCAAATTCTCCTCCACATTCATGAGCCACGCTCACAGGACTAAGTCAAGAATACGACAGCTCTGGGATAGTCCTTTAGCCTGGACCAGGGGTCTCCAACCTTTCTCCAACGGCAGCCATTATTATTATTATTATTATTATTATTATTATTATTATTATTATTATTATTATCATTATCATTATCATTATCATTATCATTATCATTATCATTATCATTATCATTATCATTATTATTATTATTGTTATTGTGCTGAAATTAACTACCGTTTTGTTAATTATATGCCCATTACCATTGTATATGTATAATTTTGATGCCTGACTCTGCACTAATGTGTGCTAGTAAATGGATAATGATTTGTTTCATTGACATCTAACTATACCCCTCTAAGGATGTGGCTCTTATACTCAATTTTTCGTGAACCCTTAAAATTAGTAGCTCTGGCAGTTTTGGTTTGTAAAGGCAGCTCACTGGAGGATGTGGTGAGTTATGGCTGGACCTTGTTGTGGACTTTCTGATGACATACAGGACAAGTGCTCAATCAAATAACAATAATAAATCGTGTTGACAAATTGAATTTCTTATTTGCCATGGATTCTACCTGGACAACTGAGGGGTTCTATACACAAATAATAAATAAAAAAATAACACTAGGGTGCTTTTTTTATATAGTATTTCTGTTTTCAAGATGTGACCAAACTTAGTCCGATAAAGTTAATTTGCTGAGCTTTCTATGTGGAAGAGGTTGGAGAGGGTGTTTGTACTTATAAGTGGTTTAACAACAATAACTGATTAATGCCACTGAATGGTATGTACATACTCCAAGGGAAAGTGCATGTTCTGAAGTCCATATCTGAGTAAAATATTTGTATGTGTGGCACTTTGTCGAATGTAGAGCAGTCAATCTCTGCATATTTATGTGTTTGCACAAGGCCTGTTTGTTTGCATGCGCACCACGTTAGCGCAGCTCTGTAAACGTGCGTGCCACACATCTGTTGCTGCATGCAGTAATTTGCGTTCTCAGCTTGGTGCCCTGGTAATTATTCCAACACTACCTTTTGCTCCAACATTAAAAGCCTTCATCTGGTGGACATGAAACAGCAGAGCGCCCGATAAGGCTTCAAACGCTGCCTGCCATCCAAAGAGAAGCTGGAAAGGTGACGAGATGCAACATGGGATAGACGGGATTGTTTTCCTCTGGAGGTTTACTTTCACATTGCTCTTATATCTTCTTTGCTCAAACTGCACCAGAAAAATGTGTGATCACTGGATCCTTGAATGCAAGAAACTTTAATTAATATTCTGTGGCAGCTTTTGGAATCAATCAAATATGGCACACTGTGGTATTTTGTTTAGATAGTATAGTATAGATGCTGATAGAAAACAAGATGAATGTGATGCGATACAATATCCAACTTCAAATGGGTTGGATTCTTCAAGGAATCCAATGAATTTCATATTCCTTGCAGTCAATAACAGAAAGTGCAGCCCTCCTCACTGCTCTGCCCCACTGAAGTCCTTTTATTTGTTGCTTGCTTTAATCACTAGTTCAAATATCTTTTATCAAACTTATTTCAATATTATACATTCTGCCTTGCTGTAGCTTTATAATATGTAGTCTTGTATGTTCCAGATTGTATTACATTGGATATCTTTGTTAAAGGAACACAGTTTCTATCCGAGGAACAGACAGCAGCGCGTCATGATGGAGGAAAACACAATTTGATGGGAAATGCAACTTTCTCCCTCTTTTAAGTTGGATTCTGTGCATTTTAAGCACAACTAATTCAAGTTGAGTCAAAGTACAGTAGAGCAGCTCCTCTCTGATAAAATGAAGTTTTTGTTTCCCCCTGTGCAGTTGATCATACTGAGCTGAGTCAGTGTGTGTTTTGGAGGAGACACAGGGTAGGTGGTGGATGGCAGATTGGTGCGTACTGGCCTTTAAAGTGAAGGCCATTTTAGTGCTGTTCATACTATTACTCCTGAACCAGAGTCTCCAGTTCAAATACTGATCTTGGCACTGTAGTTCTTATCATTTTACACTATAGTATAAAGGAACATTGAGGCTAGTATTTTCCATTTGATTGATCCCACTTCATAATCTTTCTGACTGTCTGACTTTCTATGGATGGTCTCCAAAAGTGTGTTTAACACACTGTATGCTATCGGCCTTTGTGCCAAGTTCCATTTTTACTGGTCAACCGGTCTACTGTACTCACCAAAATTCAAAAGAAGTCCTGAAACAAAACCTTGTGATATGAATAAAAGCAACCATGTGACATACAGCCACCCCATGCAAAGACTGAAATTACACTTTAGTATCCCAACGATTATTACAAAAATATTAAAATATGGTCTGTTTTATGTGTTTTGAAATTAGAAAGAGGGGAAATCCATACAGTATTCACATGGTGTTGAAAAAGCACAGACAAGGTGTAAATTTCACTAAAAATCCACACACGTTTTTCCTCATGGGACTGTCGTCTTTGTTCCCTCTGTTTTTTCTTGTTATCGTCACTGAAACAAGTCAGTTTGTTCGCACATCCATATTCATAATTTCAAACTCCATGAATATTAATGCACCCTTAAAGACAAGTGCCGTTAGTGAAAAGAAAAAAAGAATCTGGAAAAAGGAGAAATATGACACTAGCGAGAGTGTGCAATGTTGAATTCATGTCGGTTTCAAAGCCCCAGTGTCTCTATTGCTGTGGCTGGCTTGTACCAACATGCTAATCAGCCCTGCGCCTTACACTGTTCTGGCTAATTGTCGACAAATTATCTCAACTCTGAAATAATATATGCATGGCCCATAACTGGAAGCATTCACACAACCTAGGCAAGTCAACCATTGCTGTTATAACAAGTAGATTGATGGCACAATTTATGTTTAGACTTAAATTATTATTATGCAAGCTTCAGTCATTGTCTCGTCTCGTAGACGCACTTAAATCCGTCTTGTTTTGATTTTTTATAAAGTTGATTAATGCAGATTTTTCCATTCAACTTCATTTTATGTTCTCCACGTTCCAGTATGGCTCTGAGTTACTTTGCTCTTTTTCATTTAATTGAGTTCAGCGCTAAGTATAAAAGAACAGCATTACCATATACAGACCAAAAGTTAAATTAGAATTAACTTAATTACACCACAATTGTCTTCAGTGATTGGATTTTATTTTAATCCACTGGGAAGCCATAAAACAAAAAAAATCTTGAAAAACGTTTACCCAGTCATTAAAATGAGA
Source organism: Odontamblyopus rebecca (assembly GCA_030686955.1). NCBI lineage: Eukaryota > Metazoa > Chordata > Actinopteri > Gobiiformes > Gobiidae > Odontamblyopus > Odontamblyopus rebecca. Next base: position 22,941,184 of record CM060655.1, on the reverse strand, counting down.
ATTCCACTTAAAACACTTAAAAGAATAAAAACAATACATCATGTCTGGCCTGCTTAATAGTGCCCTATCAAATTAGTTTATACCTTGTAGATAGCACAGGGAATTGTGAAAGGAGATTAAAGACAACCAATTACATCAGTCTTTTGGTCTTTAATAAGCAGTGGCATGAGTTAGTGCAATCCGTATGTAACCATTTCCTGTGGGAGAACCAATGGAACTTTTCATTACACTTTCTAGAAGTGGCTTAAACATGAGTAATATTATGGCTCACCTTGCATATATAGTTTTTCACTGTTATTATTATTTGTCTGACACATGATGGCATTGGCTCTTAGCTGTTCTGTGAATAGGAATTAGTTATAGGTTCTATAGCCAGATCACAATTTATGTAAACTTATCTTATCAAGTCTTATCTTGACTGAAAGAGAAAACTCATGTCATCTCCTGCTCTTGAGGGTTCATTCTTTTAAATCCATCATTCACTCAGTGCACGAAAAAGTCTTTCCATTAGGAGATATGGGTGGGGAAAAGTGTTTGTTTTGAGTCTTGAGCAGACTTCATGAATCATGATATACCATAACACCAAATAGATATTGTCAAAAAGATGAGATTCCAATTCTATTTTTACAGCCATATAAATCACCAGCCCTGAACCTAAACTATTATTGACGTTACATACATTATGAGGCTTGTGAGCATTGGGCAGGATGAAGATGATGGAACAAATCTCTATCTAGTTAAGTATTGTGACACTACAGAGGAATTTGAGCAGATATTGGTAGAAAACATCTTTTTATTGTTGCCACATTTTTGTCAAGGCATTGCATTTGTTGAAACCCATTTGTCTAAGTGTGTTTCATTTGTTAAAGTGAGCACCATCTGGAGGCTGGTTTTAGCATGCCAGGTCTGGCTAACCAAAAACACAATTGACTTGGCTGCTTTAGATATTAGAGACTCTTTGCAAATTGTAAATCAATGATGCCTCATAGACATGATGTAACTCCATGAAAACCCAGGGATTTCCAGCATCTTATTATCTACAGTTGTTGCATTGAACTTAGAGTATTTAAAGCAGTTTTGGTGTTTGGCGGTTGTTAAACTGTATTAACCACGTGGAAAGATTTCTTCTTATGGATTGGTTCTCATATGTTCCTTATGGGTTGGTCTACAAATCTCAGTCTAATTTATGACTTTTCATTGCTTGTTTTTGAGTGAGCATCTGTTTGACTAACTCAACTTGTGTGGCTGTTGTGTGATATTGTGCAATACAGAATTGAATTGTATTCACATAAAAAGTCCTGTAAAATTGTTTAATTCAGAAACAAAGTCCACTTATACCTTTTACACTGAGATGTCTCAACTACTTTGCACTAGTGCCATTACAGTGCTTGCCACTTATTATCACAACAAGGCTATCTAATAAATATGCCATGATGGGCGCTACAAATCAGCCTGGTCTCAGATTTATGCCCTTAATAACTCTATTTGGCATAACACTGACACCTGCTCTGTCAGGCAAAAAGGAACTAAATATTTCAATCAGTGCTGAAGCACCAACAACTTTCTCTCCATCCTCCTTTGTCTCCTTTATCTTTGACTTTACTGCACTGCTCTTAACTGGCCATTTCCCCTGGCCTTTATTACACCAAAGTATCTGTATCTGAAAGTCCTTTTTTAGTGTTGAGATCATCTGGCAGATCTCTTTTAGGCCTTAGTTTATGGGCCATGACATGAGCTATGAATGAGAAACAACGAGAGGGGCTTTAGAGCATTAATCATTGAGCAACATATGGTAATGGAAGGTTATCATTCGCTGAGATTAGGAAAGGAAAGAGGAAAAAGTGCTATGGTGAAGAGGTGAAAGAATTGATGCAAAGGTGGTAAAGATAAAATGGCCTACAAACTGAAGGAGAAGATGCCTTTTGACAGGTTCAATAACAGCTGCATTAGTTTTGGTTTGAATTTTAAGGTCATGTCATGTCCAAAAAATATCACTAAGAATAGTATTAATTGGTTTTGTCAGTGCATTTGGAAAACATACATGAACATGTTCTGGATCTCATAAATAACCTACACAATCAGTTACAGAATTAAGGTTTGCCCATTTAAGTTAACTAGACTAAAGCAGCCTGTCAGTAGGTTTGAATGTTGCTGCTATCACCAATGTTACTTTTGTATTTTATTAATTAATACATTTCCCTTTACACAGATAGTAGAAAGCCTGCTTTAAAGTACTGTTTTACAGAGAAAAACACACTGTTTACTTATATCCAATGTGAGTAAGATACTGCATATAATCACAAGCCAGTGTTTACGCTGAGAATAAATGAGGACATGGGTGTGTAAGAGAGGGTCTCTTTACAGTCCACTGCTCTGTGCCACTGAGCCTGCAGCCTCCTCACTGCCTCCCCTTGAGCCTTAGGTAAAGATTTATAGAAGATCACCCGGCTCTCATCACTATGCATTTGAATTATCTCATCGTCCACATTAATCTACCCATTATGTTTGATTTAATTTTCATAATAATTAAAGTGAACCATCACTAAATTAAAAGCATTCGAGGGGGCGTGTCTAATGTATGTGTGCACGTGGATACATCATGTTTGTATACACTTTATGGGGGGGCTTGTTGTGGATATACATGTAAAAACACAATAGTTTTTTCCACCATTTTACCTCTGGTGGTCTCTGCCGCTCTCCTGCTTGATAAAGTGATTAGATTGATAGATGCAGTCCGTGCAGAAGGGAAGAAAGGATACATGGGAGTGGACAAAAATGATTAAATTAGCATACCCTCATGACACCCCTGGAAAACCAAACCAGTGTCCAAACTGCATTGGCTGGATAGTGTTGTGAGTGTTTACTGTGAAGCACCCAGATTAAAAGAGGCCACAGGCTCAGAGGTGGAGAGAGCAGGAGGTAAACCCTCTCCTGCTGCTGCTGCTGCCGCCGCTGCTGCTGGGACAGTCTGTGTGATGTCTGCATTAGGTGGCAGCAAAGGTACAGTACATCACCACCTCACGCATGCACTTGCACTGTATGCCTCTTAGTCCTTAAAAGTCTAACAATACATAGCTATACTGACACATTTACATACATGTTTGTTCATGTCCACTCTGCCAGTTCAAATAAAGTAATAAAAAATTTAAATGGGTAATTAGTAAAAATATACTTAAGTAACTTCAGTATCTTGATCTTGGCCTACTGTTTGCGAGACCTACAATCAAGTCAAATACGATATTTTCATAAATAGAAAGGGTGACTCGTTCTACCTAGCCACACAGCTCTTCTTATTCCCACTGTTTTTCTGTCTAATTGAATAGTGTTTGTCCTCTTAGCTGAGAATAAACCATTCAAGTAATAACATTTTCATCCCTTTTGCTATAAAATATAAAGGTATATCTCATTTTATAACCCTAAGTCGCTATGTTGTTTGGTTTTACAAGAAGCAATAACAGAATTGCATGTATGCTGTATAATCCTCCATAAACTAGCATATTACCGTTTAAGAAATCGTTGAGTATTACTGTCAGTGTGGGTTTAGCTTAAATGGGGCGCTGTGGGACAATGGCTCTGTCAAATCAGAATATTTGCCAATTCTGCATTCAGTCAAATGATTGCCAGGACAATGGCAGCAGCCGGGCCAGAGAAAAGCCAGAGCGCAATGAGCTAATGAAATCAAACGTGCGGCGCGGGTTTGCATGTTAATGTCGCGGCTGCGTGTCGATAGTGTTTAAACATGTCAGCAGGTGGATAGCTAGATGGATGGCCCTCTGCCTGCCTTTCAGTCCTCAGCCTAAGGAAGTTAAACAGCATCTGCCTTAAATAGAAAACTTCAATATCTATTTGCAGGAACAGCGTGGAAAAGAGAACAAGGCAATGGATGAAATTTGCTGTTAACGAGAGAGAGGCGGACGGACATTGAGGAAAGTGTTGAAATAAGGCAATAAGTCCCTGACCTCAAGTGTACATTGTGACACATTGACGCTGTTGTCATTTGTTGATCAATACATGTGCTGTGTAGCCTGTACGTTTAATGGCATGGGGCTGCCAGAGCGCCAATGAAATTAAAAGCAAGACCATGGCCTGTTTTTCTCTTTAGTCAGTTTACTTCCTGAAGAGCCGCAAATAACGTGACATTGAGTGGCTCTATACTGTCTTATTTAGACCTTGCCATTTTCATTATGTAAACATTTAATTTAATATTCTAATCAGAATCTTATACTGGGTTCTGAACCAAACTGGACCAAGTATCCATTATGTTTATAACTATGGAGTGACACCAATACTTTTTATACTTTTTCAACTTATTATTGTTTTATCTAGTATGGTAAGATTTGAGCTGTAGAGGGTTGAATAATTACCTTGTACTAATCTCAGCACGTTTTTTTATATATTTTTTTTTATCAATATTGTTCCTTTAGGTAAGTATTATTGCTTATTGTGATATCTTCTGTAGCAATATGTCACACTTTAGAAATTGTCATTGACAGGCCTACTTTCCATAGGTTTTCTATGGTCTCTTATTTCATACTTGAGGGTTGAGTGAATGCAGGCCCCTGTTATCCAAATCATTAAACTGTGTGTGCGTGTGTGTAGCTTACCCTCATTATTCTCCATCTTCATTAATAACAGCTATGCTTTTTAATTTCTTTTGCAGGGCCTAAATTAAATGTGTCATCCCTTAAAATAAATAATTTGGTTGGCGATGTCCTCGCTCTCCTTCTCTTGCGCTTTCTGCAGAAGCCCACTTTTATCATCAGACAAAAACAACAGATAATTTATAATTTACAAGATAAATAAAGCATTCCACCAATTAGTCTTAAGTTAAATAAATGACTCATAAATTCATAAACCATCAGATATTATGGATTTGACATTCATAGTGAAGTTCAAGCACAATCAATTGTAGTTCAACACATTAAAGGTACACTATGTAACTTTTCTTGTGAAGGGTGCATCAATTAGGTTTTTTTCTTGGGAGTGGCACTGATTGCTTAGATTGACTTGATAATGCATCAAAACTGCATACAGCGGGAAGAATACTTTCAAAATGTATCTGCAGAATGCTGAATATTAAAATATAAAACATATTAAAGCATATCACTAACTGGAGATGAAAAAATCATACAGTGTCTATATTTTATAACAATTGTGTGCAGTTTGAAGCCTATTTCAAATGATAAAAACATGCAATGCATTCTGTTTTATTCTAGAAAAGTAACTGTATTCTGAATATACCAAATACAAAAGTAACTGTACTGGAATAGTCAAAATGAGTCTTCAGAATATGTATCCTCTGTACATCTATTCTTTATTTACTTTCCAACACTAACGATATATACATTGCCTTTCTAGTTAAACAAGACCTTTGGCATGACAGGAAGGAGAAAAACATATTTTTTTCACTGTGTCCATACTCGCAACATCACTCCGCTGTAGTTTCCGTGTTCTTTTATTGTGCCTTTCCATGTCAACACATTTATCTTTCTGTGAGACAACATGCAGGCAGCATGGCGGTGCATGATCACTTTGTCCTCCCAGTTTTTGTTGCCATTTCTGTCCTCTGTACTTTTACCCCCTATTGTTGGCTGTTGTTCCCTTCCCTCTTTCCCTTCCTCCCTAACCCCCTGCTCCCTCGCTCCCTAGTGCGATCTCCCTGTGCGCCTGTTCCATCTCCTGGGCCCTGACCCCTCCTGGTGACCCCCACGATGCAGCGGTGACTTTGGTACACAGTGCAGCCTAGTTGCTAGAAGTCAGTGTGGAGGCTACAAATATGAGCTGCAAACTTTTATTTCCCCAAGTCAGCATAAAAGTATGTGTGAGTGTGTGGGAGAATAGATCCTGTTGCATCCTTCTGGCCCAACGAGTGTGTGCGTATTGTGTATCCTGTTGCACAGTAGACCTCTGTCAGTGTCTGCCTCCTGATCTGATTGATTGTTCTGGGTAAATTAGGACTGGGCGCTGGTGATGGGCACAGGAGTGAGTTACACCCTTCACTTGTGCCCTTGTCCTTTTCAACTCGCCATGTTGCTGATTTTGTCTTTCATATTACACTCACTAACTGCTCATGTCTTACTGTATGTCACTACAGCATTTATATTTTAGCCCTGTTTACTTATTTTTTAAATGATTCTGTTTCTCATCTGTCATCTGTCAGACTTGTTTTTGGAAAGTTGCCTCAGTAAAACTTCTGCACACATCATCATGCCAAATAACTCAAGGGTCAGCTATGTAACTGTTAAGATTTGGACTTTGCCACCTGGTTGTCTGCATAGAGATGTCATTGCTTTGCCTGGAATATTAAATTATTCAAATGTGTAGCTCAAACATACCTTGATAAACATTTTTACTGTGAGTGTGCTTGTTTCTCCACAGATCTGACATGCGACTTGGCCTAGTGGCTCCACCTGCTCACCTCAATGTTGATATATATGTTTAATGCTATACTATGGAACATTCCAGGCAAATCTCCATTCAGCCTGACATCTTGAACCACTTTTAGTCGTTCATTTTCCCATGTTAATTCTGTTCACATATGCACCATGACTACATTCAAACTATTACAATACTTTTTACTGGCTTTATCACTTTTAAACTAGTGATATGTTTGTTTTACTTCAGAAAAGACAAAAACATTGACTTGCTCTTTATACTATGATTCACATCTTGGCAAATCTGGCTGTACTGTATTTGTGTGTTACTCTTAACTGTCGATCTACAAGCTTCATCTTCTGTATATTTCTCTCAACCCGTTTCCCCTGCTCTTTTCATGCCCCCTCTATTTAATATAGTTCTTAGCACTATAAACTGCTGAATTGGTAACACTGTCAAAAAAGGTGCTGGCAAATGTGGCTGGGGAAACTGGACCCCCTCCTCCATAAATAGATGTTTGTTTGCTCTGTGTTTGTTTGCATTGGCTCTTTTTGGATTAGGCCTGGAGGGACCATTTTTCAGGCAAGACAATGCAGCTTTTGGGAATAGTCAGAACGTCTACCCACTGTGTTGTTTTTACCTATTTTTTACTCGTCTCCTAATGTATAGAGCGATATTTTTCCTTTGTGGAATTATACTGTGTAAAATCATATGACATCTCAAGCGAATCATAAAATTTGCTTTAATGTTTTATCTTTTTTTCTCTCAAAGTTGAGATTTGCTACTTAAACACGCATGAAACACTCTATAGCTATCAATATAACATTGAAGGGAAACAATTAAAAACATGGTTAAAAGCTCTTAAAAGTCTATTTTGCATAATCAGTCTCCTTTTTACAGCCTCCTTATCGAAAGACATGAGTGAAAACCGCTATGCTTTTTCGTAAAGAATGTAGTGTCTTATCTTCCTCTAGGTGTATTTCCAGGGACCATTCTGATCAAATGTATTTAATCTTTTCCTTATTATTTGTTATTCTTTTATAGTTACTGTTAGTGAAACTTCTCTCTAAATCACTTTTCCTCCTCTTGCAGCAGGACTCTGGCGAACTCCACCGCGCTCCAACCTCCCGGAGAGCTTCATCAGTTGGTTCACTTTGCCCAGCGCCTCTCCTTCCTCTGTCTCCCTCCCTTCCCTCTCTTTCTGTCACTTCCTCGTCACCCTCTTGCTGCCCGGCGCTTCATGGCACACGGGAACCAGCCCTGCCTCTCTGCTGTCGACCACTACACCAGAGAGGAAGAGGCAGCCGGTCACTGTGCTGGTGGAGCATCCCGCAACAAGGAGCGAACAGTAGAGCGCGAGAGAACCGGAGAGTGAGAGGAGTGGGACAGAAAAAGCAAAGAGCAACGTCACAGAGCTGTGTCCTTGAAAACTGCACCACAACTCTTTGAAGAGAGCCGGCAAACGGTGTGAGTAACATGCATCACAGCAGTAGACATGTGGATTTGTCTGTGCGCTGGACTACTACTCTTGTGTACTGAGTGCTTATGTGTGTGTGTATGTGTGAGTAAGTGTGTAACCTGCTGCTTGTGCATTGACCTGCCAAGCCTACAGTGAAGGGGTTTTTGGCTACCGGTGTTCTCCGCTATTGTCTGCTTGCCTAAGTGTTGCTGACAGGGGATTATGGCAAATACAAAACACCGTATGGACCAGAGAAGCTCAGTGCCAAACTTCATAGAGATGCAGACTCGCAAGCAGGGTTGGAGCGCCATGTTGGGAGCCCTGTTTGACTAGTGGTGTGTATGTTAACAATTTATGCTATTGTTTAACAGAATCATATAACTGTTTCACTTGTAAAGAAAAGACCGGAAAGTTGTTCATTTCATAAACAGGCAGACCTGCAAAAGCTATGAGCAGGAACCAAAATATTCTATAAACGTAGTATCGCACTAAAGTTTATTTAAAGTCATACCTGCAGTTTTCACACTTGCCAAAACCTTAAGTTGCATTTTTAACATTCTGATTATAAATATTAGACAATATATATCAATATAGTTATTTACATTATTTTATTATTGTCATTGTTGTATTATTTACAATTGTTGTCTTGGGTTTGCATCCCCAGCATTTGAGGTTGACAGATCAGAACCACAGGCTATGACCCATTGAACTATTTGTGACTAATCATAGGCCACAAGCCACAGCAGATGCCATGCAGCCCAGTCAGGTTACAACCATCAAAATATAAAGGGGGCCGAGATGTCACTCATATTTGCCAATCTTCCTGGAGACTTAGTGCCATTACTATGAAAGTGTTTATCGTGTGAGCTGCTCAAATTGTAGCATTATGTCACCGCAGGTACTATACGGGTCTAAAAATCGCCCGGTTGCATCTTCCGCCGAAGAGAAGGACAGATCACATGTCTGGTATCATCACCCATCTTTGATCATTTATAGAGAGACAAGTGTGGCACAGATCATTCTCCTGGATTATATTTAGACATTAATTTATAGCATACCAAGTAGATGAATAACATACCAAAGGGCAAGTGTGGGATCATTTATAGTGTTGCCATCACTGTAAACAATTTCTTGGTTCTGTTCCCAGAACAAAATATCTTTCATTTGTTATTATTTTTTATTTATTTGACCATATTGGATTGACAGGATAGGTGTAAGTGAAATGGTGGTGAGTAGTGGGGAGAGACATTCAGAATAGTCTGAATGCAGAGAGCCTAGCAGGATGTGTACTGCAGTCTAAAGCACACGTCCATCGTGCCTGTCATGCCTAATCTCAGGCTTTGGTTAGAATGCGTTTACACAGTGAAATTTACATGTGGTTTTCTATTCATGGTCATCATTACTCAGTTTTTGCTAAATCTTTGGGCCTAATGTGGCATTCACTGTGGACAAGAGTTAAGTTAATCACAGTGTTAATACAGAGACATACAGTGATAAACAGAATGGCATTGTTGTTTTTTTTAAGAACTATGGATTCACAAATTCACTTAATGTATGTGTTTAGACAGAGGGAGAGGTTTGTAGACTGTAAGTAAAACATTCAAATGTTAAACAAGGACATGCAAACTCTACACAGTGTTTTCCCCTTTCCTCATGTAGTATGTATTAATTGCTCATTAAATTGTCCATTGCACATTAATATTATAAGAGGTGATAATTATCCTTTCATATTTGACACCTATAATGTTTAACTCAAAATGCATGGACAGAGAAGATGTGGTTGATGTTGTCCACAGTAAGACATATTTAGACCGTAGACAGTGTCCCCTGGGTCAGTGTGTAAGTGTGCTGCACGTCTGTGTGTTTGTTTATGTGTGTGGATATGTGTGGATGTGCTCAGTGCGTTTTAGGCTGTTCCAGCCGACCAATTGAGGTCAGTCACTCAATAATTTAAAGCCTATTACTGGTTAGTGCATAAGCTGGGTCGCCCAATCACAGAGCCCCATGTCTGACCAAAGAAAGACATTAACTATGTTGACAATAAGTTAACAAAGTAGTTTAATTTTACAAAGGGAAGACTAAAAATATTTCAATGAAATATTTCCGCTTTGCTTATTTTGAATGGGTTTCCGTTTATGCCTACAGGTTGAACGAGAACAAGTAGTTCAAAGAAGTTTACTAAAGAAGATGCAGAAGTGCTGGTTTTCAAAACATCACCAGGTAAAAGTCTCCTTTGTTTACAGTACTTTACTTTAATTAGCTATACCAGATTTTACAACTTGTAATTTATCACAAATTTGGCATCTGTTTCACTATTAGATGTACAGTGGAAGAAACACCAGAAGCTTCTATTACTTACATGATGAGGTCTTAATATATTATATGGAATAGTTGTTGATGCCTGACACACATGTACATTCGCAATCACAGATTTGTAATGTGAGGTAAGTAAAAAACTTGACAGGGCATGCCATTTGAGGCATCTTGGGGTGATGTAATATTCTAGCTACTGAATGACTTTTTCATCACACCTTTCTTTCATAGCCATTGCTCATTTTAAGTATGTTATTTTGTCCCACATATCTATAAAGTAGGACAAAAAGTTATTTGGTGGAGCAGTTTCCATTTGAAACCTCATTTAATACCCACTGTAAAATGCCTTCTTGCTTCTGATCTTTTTTAAGTTGCAGAGTGTCTACCAGTGTCTCTGGGTTCTGTTTAAGCCGTCTGTATTTACTGCTAATCCTTTTTATGCTTCTCACAACCAGGAGCCCCAGTGAGATGCTGTAGATTTAGCCAGAGGTTGATCTCATCATTAGTATTCAGCTGTCAGAACATGTCCGTCAACTTTTGGAAGCCTCTCTCTACCCCCTCTCCCTCCATCAGTTCTCCATTAAAATCTTAATGTATACCTGATACATTTGTCCACGCAGCATGTGTGTGTGCGCACACTGTATCGGGATGTTTGAAGCTGCATGGTCCAGAAAGGAGAGCCCTGTGTGCATTAATGGAGACACATATCCAACCTCCTCCTGATTTCCCAGGAAGTTTCCCTCCTTCTTCGTAAATGACATGAAAAGACTCTGAGACAGATATATGCATGAATTAATTGGCTTGAATAGGAGTATTTAGAAGCATAATCCACTGGGATTAACACAAGCGGCCCTCTCTGGGTTTAAGCTGCTGTGCATTCTTGCCACAGAATTGTTTCATTTCACTTCATTCTCTTCTCACATACCATCATCTTTAGTGCTATGTGAGTGTGCCTCTAAAAAGCTGTCAAGTGCAGGATTAACAAAGAATATAGCAAATTGGCCCAATAACCTTTCATTTTAAAGACTATTTTTATAGTGATCTCAATCCTTTTTAAAGTTATTATTGATATTGTAGTATATAGTGTGATTTATAGCTGAAACAATTTAGATTCTCACTCTATTATGGTCCCATGAAGCTCTAGTTTATGTTTTTTTTTTTTAAATATATAAAATAAGATTCAAAAACGCATGTACTTTTGTTTTGTTTCCCTCTCCTTTCCTTCTCACCATACGTCTCATATAGGCTTCACACCACAAGTCTATGAGATACGGAGCAGATCAATGCCTATAGATTAGCTCATTGGAAGCCATTAGTTATGGGTTTTTATAAAGCTAGTCATTATTGTGCTTAATCTTGCAGAAAATTAAATTTAGAGTTGTGTACAGTGTTTTGGTTAAAGTTGTTGATCTCCCACCCCTTGTTCAACCACAAGCTTCAAGGATTTTTGGTCCATATTTTAGTATATTTAACATGTTTTTCAACAGAAGATGCATAGAGTACTATAGGTAGATAAAGTAGTATGCATATACTGCTCACTCATGCATCTGATTTATTTTCATTTGGTCAATGCTGTAATAAAAACTGCCTTACAGATACAACTTGTTTTCTTTACCAGTTTCTACTGTTGCTAGGGTCCCTGTGTGGAGTCGGTTTAATATCCTAATGGTGGTGTCTTTTCTCTGCCACTTTTCTTTTGTCTCTTAATAAGTATTGGAGTTCAGTCTTGTTCCTACTTCAATTGAATTAGTCCTTGGCACAATATTTTCTTGTAGTCTGTCTGTTACCAGCTAAAACTGAGTTTAGGCAGTGGTCTTTTTAAACTTACAAATCTTGAATCTCGAAAATTTCGAGATTCAAGTTTGAGTATTTGTGAAAACATTTAATGTTTTCACAAATACTCAAACTTCAGTAATTTTTTTGTACATGTTAACTTCCAAGTTGGTGAGGGATGAGTTTCTTTTTTCTTTCTTTCTTTCTTTCTTTCTTTCTTTTAGTTACATTTTTTCCCGATCTCCATTCCAACCCTCATCCCTTGGCCTTATGATTCCCCAGTCCAAATCCCTCTTTGGCTTCACATCAGCTCCAACTAAACAATAGAAGTCTTGAGCTCTGAAGGATCGCTCCTTACCCCGACCCAGTGCGACCGGCGCCCCCATCCTCCACCCTCCCTCTGTGTGGTGATATGCAGAGTGGAGAAGCAGCCTTCTTTTGTTTAGCTTAGCACAAATGAAAATTGCTAATCAATTTTTACCCCCTCTTATTTCATGGCGTGTGGCTCCTGCCCCTCCCCTGCCAGCTGTCATTGTGTGGTTGTGGCACAGGGCTGAAAGCTTCATTAGCAGGAGGACAGCATGTTTTACCCCTCAGCGCTGTATTCATAGAATTACTAAAGATAGACAGGACATGGCTTGATGTCAGTTATTGAATTAATCCAAATATTCCTCTTTGTGTCATGGTTAAAGAACATGCAGCATATATTCTATAATGTCAAAAGATTATATTTAACTAAAATTTTGGTCTGATCTAAAATGGGTCTGCTAACTCCAACTTCTCATTTTAGTTATCAGATGCGGTTAGAGTAACTTTATAAAAGAAAATGTACTTTTAAGTGTATCTTCCCTCCTTGTACTTGGGCAGTGCTATATTGAAATACCTGTACTTGAGCTAGATATTTGTTCTCTCTCAACTATGAATAAATCTACCTTTCTGGAATTTGATGTTTATGTTTGTTGTTTATGTGCATTTGTGCATCAGTCAATAGTTACACAGCACTTGAGTATGTTTTTTTTTTCATCAAATCCTTCAAATTTGTACAAGTGTATCAATACCTTTAACTTGCCCAGGAGTAATTTTGAGGTAAAGTTACTTCTACTGGGCTATTCACCTCTGCTAACTATTAGTCAGAGTAAAGGCAAAGTGGATTATCACTTCATATTTGCTTTGCTGAATTGTAAAATCGACATCTTGAATTCACTGCAGGTACTGAGCAGTAAATACATTTGTGGACTGATTGTTGGCAGGTTATGACCAAGCACTTCCACTAGAGTGAACACTTGCCTTCTTAGCAGCCGATTGTTTTAGCATGATGCAGCTAATGCACAAGAGCACTGGTCAGAGGTCGGTGATGGACCTAGGTAATGGGATAAAATGCTTCTTGCAGCCTTAGCTTTTTGCTGATTTTTAAAAATTTTTATTTACATTTCCTAATTTAGGGGACATGTCTATTTGTTGTCAAACATTGTTACTTATATCTTATACTGTGCTCCAAATTGTATTAAATTAATTGGTCTTTCAGCATCCTCTTACATCTCGTACTTACTGTAATCCTGTGCAACATGTGTCATGATTTTCCACTCTCCTTCTATGTCAGCTTGTTGAGTTTTGGTTCTATTTATAGTAGCGGGAGGTGTCTTGTCACCTCATCCTTTCGTGTCCAGTTGCCTTATGGATGCTATTAATAACAAGCAAAGAGATATATTCATACTTCAGCTCAGTGTAAAGACATGACTCCTTTAATTCAATCAGGCTCCTGTTCAAATGTTCCATGACCACAGTGTTGAATGTTTACTAATGAATTACAACACATCTTGATTATTACAACAGGTCAGTTTTCAGCAGTAATTATTCAGTGTCGATAACTATGATTTCACAACTACTTTAAGACAAAAATACTGACAATTCTTGAATAAAATTTTTTATTCACTATAATATTGGCCTCTTGCGGAAATAATAGATCGCGATTATGCAAAAAAATGAATTGCACAAAGAGAGTACAGTCCATCAGTCCACATAAAACCAACAAATGAAATAGAAATGCTCTTCAGAGTTTCTGTCAATAATATTTTCTTCTCTTTGTGTAACTTATGTCACTGCAGATAGCATGTGACTCTATGGGACTAATAAGGCCCATGCCTCGTTCCATGCAGCTTTACACAAGTGCAGCTGTTTCCACAGTGGAATATCAAAGTGAAGCTAGAGCTCCTTCTAAGAACCTGGAGGACAGTCAGTTAAGACCAATGCTATCCAGTTACTCATCTTTACACACACTGGAAATGCATAGTTCATTGTTCTAAACTGCAATAAAAAGCAGACCTTCAAACTCCTGTATTTTCTGATTTACATACATCTGCCCAAACAATTTCTAGACGTTTTTAGGTGTGATGCTCTACAAAAATCCTAGCTGTAGAAAGTAACAAGAAACCACATAAAGTGGAGTATGAGCTCCAGCCAGGTTTAAGGGCATTTATTCACATACGTCTTTAATCTATAAATATATTTTCTTATATGTATACAATAACAACAGCAATCTTTGGTGGAAATGTGTGCAAAGTAGTCTGCCAATTATTACACAAACTGTGTAATACACAACACAAACTGTGTAACTGTGTAATTCAAACTGTGAAGGAGGAAGTATGCAGATTAAAGTTATGAGTTTTTGGGGCATGTGCACATCTTTTTCAGATGGCGAACCATAGCCAATAGTTCTCACCAAAATGTATTTGTTTATATGGTGACTAGTAACTTATGTACAAAGGTCCCAGAACTGTTACGTCTGGCATTAGTGCTACTAGTTTCCCGGAATGCTGCTAATAAGTGATTTGAATTGAGTGTGACTGTAAACGTGCTATAAATTGTAAGCCCAGTGGAAAACCAGGAAGAGTTGTTAATCCATGTGGCTGCCCAGTCAGAAAGGCCATTCATATTAATAGCTGAGTGAATCACATTCAGTCATACAGATGTCCAGTACTTGGGCCAGGAACCAGAATAACTCTAGAGCATGACACAAATAAGCAACTCAGAGAAAGGCTGGTGACTACAGCCTTAATATAGACTTTAGGTCACACAGGATTCACATGACCTCACCATTCAGGGCTAAATATCAGGCATGCTCTAGCACTATTTGAGAATGCAAATGATTATTCCCATCTCATTTGACTTGAGTTTTCTGAGTACGAGACCATGTGAAATAATGCCTACATCCTCTGATACACATTTAACATTCTCAACAATTTTGGTTATTCCATTGGTTATTCTACTGTAGTTGTAGAAAAGTCGTCAGAGTCCCATCCTCTCAGTTGGGAAAATCAAACCTTTTAATGCCTAGTGATATAATAATGTATGTTTCTCGAGTTTGAAATTTAGTAAACTAGTAAAACTCATTTGAATCATTTCAATACTGGGGGGTAAAAAACTGGATCTTCCTGAATTATGTTCATCTATATCAGAACTAGTTTAAAATTAAATTATTATTATTATATTATGGTTTTGAAGTCCATATTAAAGGTGCACTGGTGGAGGGTCCGCCACCTGCTTGTGTCCATGTAGACTTTAATGTTTTCACTGGAATGTCCCAGTATAGCATTAAACATATCCATCTTGCATTTATTCAGTAGCATGGGTTTTTATTGACATAAAACCTTGCATTTTTACTGTGAGTGGGCCTGCATTTCCACAGCCCTGTGGTATCAACTGCTGTCTCTATGGAGATAAATGAGTGTAATGGCATACTGTGGAACATTCCAAGCAGTATCTCCAGGAAGAGAAGCAGATGACTCATCCTCTACCTGAAAAGTTACACAGTGCACCTAATGGTCTAGCCTTTTCTTTAATTAAAATCAATCAAGTATTGAGAATTAGTTCCCAATATTGAAATAATGTTGAATTAGTTCCCAATTCAACATTTATTTAATCAACATTTATTTATTTTATTTAGCTTTGAGGTACCATTGACAACAGCAAATCATCCCTCTCTCTAAATACAACTATGCAAGTTAAATTAAACTATTAGCTTTTGGTGTCTGTAAAAATGCATTTGTAGAAGAACTAATTGTGTTTAGTTGTTAGTTCTTATAAAGTCATGTGCCTCTCCTCAAACTCCTCTCCACCTTTCCACCTCTGCACATTCCCCTCCTGACTCAAACTAGGTCTTCTGCCCTCCTCTATCTCCCATTACAGTGTCTTTCTTTCTTGTTCAGTGCACTTCTTTTTTATTATATAGATATTTTTCCTCTCCCCCTGTATTGAGATAACCCCCTTTACAACACCCCAGGTGACCCAGTCTATGACCCTTGACCTCAGGGGTAAATGCAAGGTCCCATCTCACCAGGAAATAAAGACATTAGCTTCTTCCCGCTGTCTGACCCCATCACCTCCATGGTCTTCCTTTACCCCTTCTTCTAGATCCCGCTGTCCTAATCCCCCCTACACTATCACTCTGTCTTTGTTTTTATTTTCACTTCATTCACGTTCTTCACTGCCTCATGCCTATCAGATTGTAATCTCTGCTAACATGCAGAGATTATATGTCAGGGATATCTCTGCTATATCCCTGACATGTTTCAACAAAATACACCCAAAAGTAAACAAGTTAAATATTAGATTTTAATTTTAATGTTGCACTCACATACATTGTTTTGCTCTTACTCTGACTTGAATTTGTCCATTAAACTTATATGCGTTTTTGTATTGTCCTGCTGTGTGCATTGAAACTGGTTTGATATTTTAAGTGCAGCCCACAGCAAAGAATTGAAGAGTTTCTGAATAGAACATGCAGCCCACATTTCCTTATGTGTCTGACTGTTCTGAGTCTTTAAACTCTAGTTTATGTGCATAAACCTGTGCTATATATTTCCCTGTCTTTTTCTGTGGTCTTTCATAACGTGCTGCTGTGTGTGTGTCTGCATCATTACTGTGTTGGTTTTTCATCCCAAGTGGAAAAAAGGCAAAGCTTTCCCCAGAGAATGTGCGTTTCTCTCCTGCGCTCTCCTGAGAGGCAGAAGAGAGGGAGCGTGTGTTTGTCTGCAGTTGTTCTTGCGCTCGCGCGAGTCACGCTCGTCACCTGTGTAGTGCTCCACCTTATGCATATTCATAACTCTTCCATCTCAAGATATAGAACACAAACATGGACAAAGCTCTCTGAACATCTACTGTGCATTCACTTACTCCAAACTTTCCTTTGCTAATTCAAACAGGAATAAATGAGAGTGTTAAAAAGTGTTTTTCAGAAGTGTCGGAAAGCTTCATACAGCATTTTAGTTTTTTTTATATAATTTTTGGGAAAACTAAGAAAAGAGGAGCATAAGCACTATTAAGCAACTCTGACAAAAACATTATTTTTGTTTGCTTATTCATTCAATAATCAAATTTCTTATGATTTGTTGCAGCGTTTTTGAGTCTTTACAAAAGTGCTCTACAAATAAAATGTATTATAATTATCATGCTAATAGAATTAGTTCTATCTTTTGACTTTTTGTGCTGATACAATGCAATTACTGGATTTTGCTGGATTTTGCAATGCAGAAAAAAGAAAACCTTGGACTTGAGTTACAAAAAGTGATCTTTTCAAAGACCTCTGAACAAAATTAGTCAGTTTTTTTCTGTTTTTTGCAGATTGCATCAGGATCTCACAACATTCTTCAATTCACCCACAAAGAAGAAGAAGGTAAGTCATTGCCTTTTTTTATTTTTGTTTGTGTAAAAAGCTAGAATCTGTTTATACCTTTCAGCACCATGGACAGAGTCCGATAACTGTAGCCACACAAAAAAAAGAAAATGTTACTTTTCTCCTACATTTTAAGGCACTTCACCAGTTCAGTACTGATTCTTAATGATTCTGCATTTGTCATGTGAGTCAACTGTACAGTATTTATTATTAGATATACTGTATGATATCAAAAGTTCACAGAAACCAAATCCCTGTTGTTTATAATAACAGTGAATGAATGGTAGAAGTGTGTATGTGAGTTTATGACAGATGGGCCTACAGTGACCCACAGGGCAAACAGGATGGACATGTGATAACCATGAAATTACTTTAGATACAAAACACATTCAGAATAATGTAATTGAATGTATGTTTTGTCAGTTTTTGTCGCAAAGTAAAGTTAGGTGCAGTCCTCATAATCTAAATACATCTGTGCTCCCATGCTTTTATTCTTGAGTCATTTTGCAAACATCCATCCATCCATCTTCTCCCGCTTAATCCAGCTGGGTCGCGGGGGCAGCTTGCTGCCCAATCCTCATAGCATCTGACCCCCCCTATGAACCCCTCTGCGGGTGGTGAGCCCACAGGAGGGAATTTTGCAAACATATTAAAGTAAACTAGTTTTCAACCTGGCTAAAACAGTTTTCCTGCATCATTAGTTAAGTCAGAGGTGTATTCTGGTTAAGTCATGCATGTTTGAGTAATATCCTGTATTGTCTTACATTTAAGGCTTGAGTGCTTAGAAAATGTAAGTTTTTACCAACCCCCCGTCTTGCTCAGTTAAAAAAAAAAAAAACTCACACCCCAGATCCTGTAATGTGTGTTACTTTCTAAATTGTGCCATTTTGCAACAATAAAAACAATACATAGAAATCTGCTGCTTGCTATGGTGAACTGTAAAGAGGTGGGGGAAGTCAGTGACTCAGGTTTATATCAATATTGCATTTTAGAGCAATAAATATATTAAAAATAATAATCTACACATGTTAACCTCCTGAGACCCGAGCTTTTGTCTGGTGTCCATTTTTCATTTCTTCTTGCTATTTGGGATAAGTAGGACCTACTAAGTAAGTCTTCTGTATGACACCATTGGTTAAAAAATGTAAAAACATTAAAATGTATAAATAAATTACAAAAAAAAAAACAGCAATTAGCTGTTTATTTCAAACCCTAAACCTGCCAAATGTGACGTTGGTCGACCGTGAGCGGGTTGGGGTTCAGTGAGTGAGGTTAAAAACACACAAAAAGGCCTGAAAATGTGGTCCACAGTTTTAATTTTTTATGGTTTTCAATCGTTACAAAAAAAGTAGAGGTGCAAAAGTGGAGACAGGCAGCAGTTTCCTATAGCAGCAGAAACGTCCAGCAATTTATAACTGTAAACTCATCTAAATATTCCCAAGTTTACCTCACAACATGTACAATCAATAATATAACATAGTCCCAATGTCTTCAAACGAGGACATGACATTTCCTGATGCTCTCATCTGCTGTGGTCAATAAAATGTGTCAAATTTTAATACCAAATGAAGATACATTAAGATACATGAAGAGACATTATTGTACATAAATACAAATTGGTTTTATTCATAAATTTTGCATCTAAACTTTACCATGCAGTTTTTTTTACTTTCGGGAGCTGCTGTAGAGGTTTTTAGTTGATTACAGGTGAAAGTTTAAAATAATTGAAAATCATGGTGCTAAGAGGCAAAAATGTAATGTCCTCATATGGGGCCACAGGGTCTCAAGAGGTTAAAGTTTAAGATTGAAAAGCATGATGTTTCTTCTTAAAGGTCCTAACATGTTACACAAAATTAATTCTTATGAGCTTTAAGCAATGCCATAATGTTGTAACTTCATCAAAAACATACTTGGAGTTGTGTTTTGTTTCATTCGCACATATTTCACTATTCCTCCATGTTAGTATGTCTACATCTAAAATGGCATAATATAGGCCCTTTAAAGCCTTGAAGTCTTGATTTTCTTTGCATTTTCAAATGGGATAACTGTTTTTCGATACAATCTTTTTTCTTTTTTACATTACCACTGTTTTTTACAGCCACATAACAATGTGGGTACTGGGGTATTTGGTTTATTGGAGTTTAACACAAACTAACACAAAGGTCAGTACTCCCGGGGTTAACACTGTGGGAGTCATGGAGAGCCAATTTATGTGGCCAGCAGACACACAGCTGAAGCTTTTGGACCTGAGGGCTACAACTTTATAAGACAATTAACACTTCAGGTCAACTCAGGTCAACAGCATGTGTGGGCAGGTAGGCACATGGGACCATGAAGAAGGAAAAGTCTAAAATACCCTGCACTTATCAGCACTTTTGTATCATTGATTTGTTATTGCAAATGGAATTATTTTTCATTTTGTTGCATTCATTTTTCATGTTAAAGAGTTTAAAAGAGTTTAAAAATATTTGAATAGCAGTATATTTGCACTTGGGATGCACTGATCCAGCTTTTTCAGTTCCAATATCAATTCCGATACAATGGAGTTAAGTATCTGCTGATACCCGATATCAACTAATAGTACTGCAGAGAATGAAAGCAGCATTTATCTCCTTTAAACAAAAATAATTGCCACCGGTGCAACCCATCAAAAGGCCAGTATACAGATTATTGTTGTCAACATCAACCCCAGATTAATTCAGAGGGGTGCATGAACAAGTTCAAAACACAACCAGCTATGCCAAACGAAAGGCAACAGAAGAGAAGAATTTAAAAATTAGTGGGTCTTGCTGACTGACTTTTTTCATCCAGTACATTTCAGTTGAGGCGATTACAGTAAATAATGTCCAGTTGAAGAAAACAATATATTCTTTAATTTAGTCATCTTATTCTATAGCTACTGCAGTTTTTCTTTCTCTTGCTGTCATTCTCTGCATGTGCTTGTCTCCTCTCGTCTTTTATCAGCCTTGCCCTGTCTGCCCTCGGCGCCAAACCTTCACTTATTAGAGAAAAAGAAGGAAACATAGACAATGAGGCACAAAAGCAAGAATATAGAAAAGAGATGGAGAGAAGAGAGGAGGAAAATGCTTGTCAGGCTTTGTTTGTCAGATGGCTGTGTATGTGTAAGTAAGATTTCTGCTTATTAGACAGGAAGTGTATCTCTTACAATAGCATTCTGACGTTTCCACTCCTCTAATGTGGAAACCTGTTAAGATCCCACGTCCAGATAGTATGCACACAGCCAAATGCACAGAGCGCGCACACGTCACAGCTTCAGATAAGATGCAGCTGGTGCGTTTGAGACAGAATCACTGAGTCAGCTGTATACATTCACTCACTTGAGACAATCAGCAATGCCCACACACCAGCTACCAGAGTATGTGCAAATGACTGCGAGCACACTTCACATACATTCAAGTGTAATTACATGCAACTAATTAGCTAAACCTTAACACACATTTAAAGACACTGGCAGAAGTGGGACAACTGTGACATGGAATAGTGTCCTACATTATACAGAATTAACTCTTGTGAGCTTTATGGCATGTTAGAACTACTAACATGTACTGTGAACTACTACTTCAAAAACATACCAGTTGTGTTTTGTTTCATTAACACGTTTGATTAACCCTTTATTATTAGTCTGGCGACATCTTCAAAGCTCAAAATGCTCTGTTCCAAAAATTATCCAAAAGATTCTAGTGAAGGTGTATGAAGTTTAAAAACACAGTGGTGCGCATCCTGTATTGCCACATAATAGACGAACCCAACTTAAATATGCAGGGTTTGTGAGTTTAACATCACTATAAATATATACTGTCACTTCACTATAAATCATTGGCTAGTGTTGTTCGTCCATTTCTTCCTCTCTATTATTGTTTTTCCTTGCAAACCATCAACGAAAAGTTCCCAAACCAGGTATGGGATTGACGGGTCTGGTGAAAAATGTTATAAAACGGGCATCATGACAATGCTCAAAGTGACAGAAGCGCTTAGAAGTGGACCCCTATGAGAATGGGACAAGCAAAGTTGAGTGTAGATAAATGAAATTCAGAACAGTGATAGCGAACAATAAGACAAGCCAAAAACTGAATTCACACATACCCCTATGATGAACAGAATGTTGGCCATATTGGATAAAAAAATTGCCACTGTTTTGACTGTGTGTTTGTAACACTACTACGCCCTGGCTTTTGATGTAAATGAGCTCAGATGTGGCACATCACATCTAGAAACATAGGTTCACAAAAATTGTCACTTTTGGGGGGATATTCCTTATGGTTTGCACGTAGCACTGGACAAATTACACCTTCATTTCCTGTTTCTTTGATGACTTCTCACGGCCACAGGTATTGGTCTAGAGAGCTTAAATTCAAATCACAATTGTGTGCTCCTGGCCTGAATGTAATGGACTATGAAGTCTAATACAGCTGAGCACTACAGTGCCCCCTACTATAGACATGAGAAAAAAAAAATCATATATGCACAGGCTTAGTCCAATCATGCTGAAATTTGAATCACTAATGTGAGATCTCGGCCTGAATATAAAATACTGTAACGCATGAAAAGTGTACTCCATAGCGCCCCCATACCATACAAATGCAAATGAACCATTAAACGTAAAAGCATTTTTTCACACTTTTTAAAATTGTATTTATTTATTTTATTATTTTTTCTATTTGCACTTTACCAATTAATAAAAACCAAGCAACTGCAGCTGTGGCTGGCATGTGAATTCAAGGTTAAACAATAAACATGAATAACTACCACAGACATTTAAAAGAACAACATAATTTATTTTTTTCATAATGCAATGGGTAAAGGGTATTGTTTGGAGGTGCTTTAGCGCTGGTAATAGCGCAGGAGCATCCTCCTCTGCTCCTTCAGTACAGCCACTCCTTTTGGATGGCTGGCTGTGCATGTTGTGGATTTTTAAACCTGAGAAAAAAAAAAACTGAAGAAAAGTTGTCTTCAATCAAAGAGTCTGGATTTATTAAAGCAATTGTGCACACAATTACAAAGAAATGGAAAGCCAAAACCTGTCTGTCCCTCACACGAGGTCCATCTGTCCCTGATCATACACGCCAAAACCAAAACAGGCTTCTTATACAGTTTACAGACGTCACCAAATCAACATGAAAAAAAACATACAATAATATTAGTCTAAACAACCTTTGGAGGGAGACAATTGTACCTGGATTAAACTGGGGCATTGATTAGCTGAACTCACGTGTACCAATAATTCTAAATGATGAGAATGAATAAAACAACAACCCTGGTAGATAATGGCTGAACATAATGACCTGCCTTGAAGAGGCCCAGACACAGCAGATCACACCACTGCCTGTGACCATGAATATAGAGATGCTTAAGCACTCATGAGTTACTAATTATCTAAACCCAAACACATTCTGTTAGTTTAGCAAGGCTAGAAATTTTCCACCACAGTGCACTTTCACTCTTATAACATATCTTTAGGAGGCGTATCTTTATTCGTGCTGAGACGAGTTCAGAAGACAACTCCTGCTCCTTCCTGGACAGTTTCTCATTGTCTTTGTGGGTAACATCTCCACCAACCCCAAAACCAGTGGTTTGAGAGTTCCTGCATGCCTCTGGATCTGACCTGTTTGTGTTTCTCATCTCAGCATTTATATTGTCTTGTGCTTTAAGTTGTTCCTCATCTCTTCAAGGACTTTACTGGTGCTGGACAGCTCTTGTTTGAGCTGGACACTTTCTCTCACTGAACTGTTATACAGATATCGGATCACCTTATATGCATTCATTTGGGTCCCCAGGTCTTTGTCTTTCTTCTGGAGAGAAGCTTTGAGTTCTTGCATCTCCAAATCGTCAGTCTTATTCATGAATTCTTTGGAGTTTGCAAACTCTTGCTTCAGCTGCACAATTTCCTGTACTGTAGCGCTGTACAGGTACTGGATCTCCTTATGTGCATTAATCTGGTCTTGTAGTTGCTTGTCTTTCTTCTGGAGTGAATCACTGAGTTTTTTCCACTCCAAGTCTTTTTCTTGGTCGATTCTAATTCTAATTCTAATTCTAATTCTAATTCTAATTACTTATTTGGACCTGACTGCAAGTTTGGCCCTTGCTTGCACCAACTCTTCATGGGGCACCCTGACCGGAGCAGGTGGAAGGTCATGGACCAGGGGTGGAAGGTCCTGGACTAGGCGTGGAAGTACCTGGGCCAGACTTCTGTCCTCTGGGTCTGAGGGCTCCTGGATGTTGGAAGACACCATTGGCTCTCTTGTGGCTCTTGACTGCGCCCTGTTGGTGTGGGGCAGAGCAGAGACTCCAGGTCGAAGCTCTCACCATAGCGGTGGGATCATCCTTTGTAGTATAGAGGTACCAGGGCTTGGTAGAGAAAGACGTAGAGCTATCCATATTTGTGTGCATGTTCACCAGTTTGCTGAGAAGTTATGAGCCAAATAACAGATGAGACAATGGTTTCCTTTGACGTGACCTCTCTCTTCACTTGCATCCCTAAATCAGTAGCAAACGAAGCAGCAAGGTGGAGACTACTACAGGGCACCAAGTTAGAAGAGAGAACCAAACTTTCACTTGGCCATATCTGCCAACTGTGGGAAATTAAATGCCACCTATTTCCAGTTCAAAGGAAACTTCTACAAGCAATTCCACAGCTGTGCTATGGGCTCACCGGTCTCCCCTATCATTGCTAACTTATACATGGAACAATTTGAAAAGAGTGCCTTGGCCTTGTATCTAGGAACTAAACCCACACACTGGTTTCGTTATGTGGACGATAACTTTTCAACAATCAAAATTCAAGATTTGGAACCTTTTACTACACATATTAATTTGATAGATCCGAACATCAAATTCACCCATGAAGATGCCAAGGAGAACACAGTGGCTTTCTTAGATTGTGCAGTAATGATAGAAGACGACGGGTGACTCCAGGTAGAGGCCTTCAGAAAGCCCACACCCACGGACCAGTACCTTCTTTTTGATTCACATCAGCACAACTTGGAGTTATTCAGGCATTACCACACAGGTCCCAAGTGGCTCCTACAAGCACTGAGGGAAAGGAGAAAGAAGAACAACACATGCAGGATGCCTTCTCTGTTTGTGGCTATCCAAAATGGGCTTTCAATAAAACAAAGAGAGATAAGAAACAAGACAACACAGAATCAGATCCCAGGAGAAAGGGTGTAACTAATTCATACCTGGCTGGCATTTTGGAAAAACTACAGAGGATTTTCAGACAACATGAAATCCCAGTCTATTTCAAATCTACAAACACTTTAAGACATAAACTGGTCCACCTTAAGGATGTCACACTGAGCCACAAACAAAGCAATGTGGTCTACTGTATTCAGTTGAGTGAAGACTGCAGTTAGCAGCCACTACACAAAAGAATGTACCAGCACAGACGAGAAAGCCAGGGTGGACTCCAGTCTGCCGTACATCTCCACCTAAAAGCCATGGGCCACTTGTTTCAGGATAGTGATGTACAAATTTTAGCCAGAGAGAAGAATTGGTTTGAGAGGGGAGTTAAAGAAGCTATTTTTGTTAAAAAAGAGGGAGGAGGAGTTCGGTGAGGCCATGGACTATTGGATGACCCCAACAAAATTCTGGCAAACCGTCCAATGACTCAGGAGGGGGAAGCAGTGTTTCACCAACCCTGATTACAGTGTGGGGGGAGAGCTGTTGACCTTGACTAAGAATGTTGTCGGACAGTGGAAGGAATAATTTGAGGAGCTCCTCAATCCATGGTGGCCATACCAGTTTCCCAAAGCCTGATCTCGTCAGATCTCAGAAGTTAACCAAGGCCAAGCCTGGATAGTACTTGGATTGGAGACCACTGGAAATTCCAGGTACCACAGTGGGGTGCCAGTCCTTAGGCAAGGCACTTCAACCACATTGCCTAGTATGAAAGTGGAGCATGTGTGGCCAGGACCCCCTTGAAAAAGAGATTAGTAATCTCAGTGGGACTTTCTTGGTTAAATAAAGGTTAAATTAAAAATAAAGAAATACTGTCACTGTCACTGTCACTTCTTCTGAGGAGGAAGCAGAGGCTGGGGACTCAGAGGCAGACTCGTCCATCACCCTGGCCAAAGTCACTGAGGTAGTTGGCAAGCTCCTTGCTGGCAAGGCTCTGGGGTAATCCTGGGTATTTTAAGTCTCTGGATGTTGTCGGGCTGTCTTGGCTGATACATCTCTGTAACATCATGTGGTGGTTAGGGACCGTGCCTCTGGACCGGCAGACTGGGGTGGTGGTCCCTCTGTTTAAGAAGGCGGACCGGAGGGTGTGTTCCAACTACAGGGGAATCACACTCCTCAGCCTCCCCGGTAAAGTCTATGCCAGGGTACTGGAGAGGAGAATCTGGCCGATAGTCGAACCTCGGACCCAGGAGGAGCCGTGTGGTCTTCGTCCTGGCCGCGGAACACTGGACCAGCTCTACACTGTCCATCAGGTACTCGAGGGTTCATGGGAGTTTGCCCAACTGGCCCATGTGTGCTTTATGGATCTAGAGAAGGCATTCAACCATGCCCCTCATAGTGTCCTGTGGGGGGTGCTCTAGGAGTATGGGGTTGGGGCCCCTTGCTAAAGGCTGTCCGGTCCCTGTATGACCAGAGCTGTGCTGCGCAGTAAGTCAGACCTGTTCCCAGTGCATGTTGTGCCAGGGCTGCCCTTTGTCACCTGTTCTGCTCATTGTATTTATGGACAGAATTTCTAGGGGCCAGAGGGGGTCCGGTTTGGGGACCCCATGATCTCATCTCTGCTGTTTCTAGATGATGTTGTCCTGTTGGCTTCATCAAACCAGGACCTGCAGCATGCACTGGGGCAGTTTACAGCCGAGTGTGAAGTGGTTGGGATGAGAATTAACTCCTCCAAAACCGAGGCCATGGTTCTCGGACGGAAAAAGGTGGCTTGCCTTCTCCAGGTGGGTGGAGAAAGTCCCTGTCTCAAGTGGAGAAGTTTAAGTATATTGGGGTCTTGTTCATGGGTGAGGGGAGGATGGAGTGTGAGGTTATCAGGCGGATTGGTGCTGTATCGGACCGTTGTGGTGAAGAGGAAGCTGAGCCGAAAGGCGAAGGTCTCCAACCCTCACCTATGGTTATGAGTTTTGGGTAATGACAGAGATGAGATCCCAGATACAAGCAGTCAAATGAGTTTCCTCCATAGAGTGGCCGGGCGCTCCCTTAGAGACTGGGTGAGCCACTCGGTCACATGAGAGGAGCTCAGAGTAGAGCCGCTGCTCCTCCACATCAAGAGAAGCCAACTGAGGTGGCTTGGGCATCTGTTCCCTGGGGAGGTGTTCCAGGTCTGTCCCACCAGAGGGAAGCCCCGGGGAAGACCCCGGACACACTGTAGGGACTATGTCTCACGGCTGGCCTGGGAATCTCCCGGGAGGAGCTAGAGGAAGTGTCTGGGGTGAAGGAAGTCTGGGAGTCCCTGCTTAGACTGCTGCAAGAAGATGGATGGATGGTTATTCCTCGCAGCATGAGATGGTGCATTGTCATGCATGAAGATGATTTTGCTACGGAGAGCATGGTTCTTCTTTATTTTATTTTATTTCAGGGACAGTGCATATTAATCAACATTTCTGTAAATATGCCAGAATTAGCCAAAAGCTATTTTTCATCTGTAGTCCATTGACAGCAGATACTGTCCACCTTTTTGTACCATAGAAGAACGTGGTCAGTCAGAAACTCCACATACTTTACAAAGGTCATTTTCACAACTTCAGGGACCCTAAAGGGGCTTACAAGCTCTTCCCATGATTCCGGCATGGCACTCATCAGTGAACAAGACTGTTTGAAAATTAGCCTTCATGTATTTCTGGGCCCACTGGAGCTGTTTCTGCTTGTGAGCAATCTTTAAGAGTGGCCGAATAGAAGGTTTATGCATAACTGCAAGCTTCTGGAGGATCTTACACCTTGATGTTCATGGAGCTCCAGAGGCATCAGCAGCTTCAAATACCTGTCTGCTGCTTTGTAATGGCATTTTAGCAGCTGCTCTCTTAATCCAAAGTATTTGTCTGGCAGAAACCTTCCTCATTGTCCCTTTATCTGCACAAATCCCTGTTTCCTCTGAATCAGCTACAAATATCTTAATAGTGAGATGATCTTGCTTCCGTTTTCGTAGGTTTTCATACATTGTCCAAGGTATTCAACTCTTTCACGCTTTTCAGCACCAGAGAGCTCCTTTTTCTTTCCTTCTCAAGTCCTTTTGCCTTTAATTGGACTCATCTGACAAACTCATCGGCACAGGTGTGTGAGATTGACTTCACCCAAAGAGCACGAGGCCACATTTACACGGAAATGGACTGAAGCAAAAACACAAAAGTACGTTTTCGTTTTCACTCTTATTCCGCGTTTACATGAGCGCTTTGGGTGGGGAATTCTGCGTGCACATGGAGACACAAAACTTTCAGTTTGCCGATGGAGTATGCATGCTCAGTGTGTAGGTGGCAGCACCACCAAGACAAAATGCCTGTATATAACCCTTCTGCTTCTCTACTTCCTCTTCTCCATCAATTCATGTGGACGAATGACTCTGGGTGATCAGTGTAGTCACTTTCTGACATGAGTCCTGTGGCATTTGCAGCTGCTAGAGCAAGTTGAAGCTCTGCCATGTTTTTTTTTTTTTTCCTGAACTGACTCATGCTCATGACATAATCTCTATGCCACAGCCCACAAAAACACAGTTTTCGGTTTTCAACCATTTACATGGTGACCACAGGGTGGAGCGTTTTCAAGATTTTCACTCTGGAGGGCGGTTTCAGATTTTTCGTTTCCCCCAAAACGCTGTTGCTGTCTAAATGATATGGACATCTGGCCAAATGTTTTGTTTTCCACCCGTTAATGTTGTCGTGTAAACATCCCATGTGACTCAAGACCATCCTTGAGTTTCACTGGAAAACTAAACATTTTACCTTTGTGACACTTAAACACAATTTGCATAATAATTTGGAGCACAGTGTAATTTTAATTCATGTGAGATGGGTTATTGGACTTTTGTTTCAGCCATTGGCACGGCCCCTTGTATATTCCACAAAAAATAAATACAAATGAGATTTTAAAAAAATTAAAAAGACGAGAAAAAAACAAATCCAGCACACTAACAATAAAACATCTTCTAGTCACAATAAAATCAGATAGTTTGTCAAATCATTATTGTAGGTCAAATTATAACCCCTGAAAACCTGTTTTATTCAAAGGAAAGAAGGTTGCTCTGTGCTAACACTAATTGCTGAATGGAGCTCTGTGCCACCTTGTGCATGATAAAAAGTGCTCAGGTTTTTGTATGAGGCAGCAGCAGAGTGGCCCCAACCGGTGTCTGACTGATGAACAAACAGTTGGGCCATTCCCTAATCCCGGGAGTTTTTCGGCACACGTACACAAACGCACACAAACACACACAAATGCGCACACACGCCAAATCCCACTGTGTGTGTGAACAAACACAGGATGAAAGGCAAGACAGCGAGGGGAAGAGCCCATATAAAAGCTGCTGTTTTATTAATGAACCTGGAAACAGGCTTGGGATTCTCAGGGTCTGTGTGTGTGTGTGTGTGTGTGTGTGTGTGCCGGACTGGACTGACACACAAACACACACAGTCTAATAAATTCACCCTAATTCATTCTTTCTTTTCTCTGGGGAAGAGCCAGCAGTTTGCTTGATCCAAGGAAGCTTCATGTTACCTCCACTAAATAATTGATGCTCTCTTTCTATCTGATGCTCTGTCTTTCTGCTCTGTACGTAACAGACTGTTTTGGTTTTCGTTCTTGTCCCATTTTGTAGATTTTCTTTTTCTATAGTTCAATTAAGTTGAAATGTGGTTATTTGTTGATTTACAAAATTGTACGTTCACTTTTGGAAAGGCAGCTAAGTATCTGTGGCAAGACCTGGAAAGGAATTGTTCTCACTTCTTAAGCACTTCTTTTATTTATAGCCCTTTTATATTCTTACATCCAACTTCTGTCTTTTTGTTGCAATTGTCAGTATATACAGTGTTTTGGATCACTTAATATCTAGTTACCACTGAACCTCCTGGGATTTGGTTTTATTTACGGCTGGACTATATGACTTAGACTTAGACAAACTTTATTGATCCATGGCGGAAATTATTTGGACACAGTAGCTCACACAGCACAATATATTATAATAACAAAGAGCAAAAATATAAATGGTAATAATAAATAAAAAATAAGTGGCAAAAATAAGAGACTGGTGACAAAACATGATCATGATTTTTTCACTTCATATTGATCAATCTTGCTTTTACAGTACAAACTTTGAATCATTGCCATTTAACACAAAAATGTCAAAATGAATGATCTATATTTAAATTCAGTTCTTATCCAGGGTTAGCTGTTCCAGTACATCTTTCTGGTTAACTCACAACAAATACTTTTTGTATACAGTTAATAAAATGTGAAGTATTTTACGGGCTTAGCAGACTAGCCTGTACAAATGTTAGAGACTGTGTTTGTGTTGTGTTGTTTTTTGCTGTGAGACTAAGAGACTTGAGTGTCGAGAGTCTGTAATCCGGTCATCAGAGAGTTTTCCTGGGGAACACGCACACATTGTTATCAGCCTGCCCACTGAACCATTATGATGTGTGTGTCTGTGTGTCTGTGTGCGTCTGTGTGTGCGCTCTGATGAGGGGATACCAGTTGTCCCATGGAAGAGGTAATCCTGTTCAGTGGCAGGTTTGGATATCCCGACTGGAGGAAGAGTGTATCCCATAGCAGCGGGTCCGACAGCTCAAATCTACTGTCTGTTAAGAACTCCTCCACTGTCACTAGTAATAGTGTGTGCAAGTATTACTGCAGATTTGTTTGGTACAGCACACGTCTTTATACACTTCACCCATTTTCCAACACTAACATCAAATGGCCTATTACATTATAAATAGTCATATTTATTTAATGCCTTTATACTTATACTGTATTGTGAACTTAAAAAACCTCAAGAAACTCACCAATTCACAGAAACATTAGACTCCAGTGTACACAGAGAATGGAGGCAAGGCAGGTGAAGTGTCTTGCCCAAGGACAAATCAACAACACCATGCACTTTGGGTCCCTAAATCAGTGCATCTCTGGGTGTTTGCATATAGTTATAGGGCTTAAGTTATTCATGTTATCAAACTAACTTTATCCTTGTGACATAAGTAAGTGAGGAAATAAAAGTGATGTCTTTGTTGATATAGTTGTTATTCACTGGTTGATTTTGCTTGCATTTGTACACAGATGTGCTTGTGATCCATTCAAAATATTGTTTAAAACAGCTCTTGTTCATCTTTTGGGAGTCTTTACTTATTTCTTTATACGACACATCTGTGCTGTTGGCATATGACAACATCATATTTTATTCATTTTTAAGGGCTGCTTGTGCTTGGAAGATAATTTCCTAAGATGTGATACAGTTTTATGGGAGTCTCCTGTGTGTTGGTAGCTACTGTGTCTGTTTTTCACTACACCAGCAGGGAGCTAATGGAATAGCTTTGTTGGTTTAAAGGAATTACTAGCCTTCTTTGCCAAAATCAACTCATAATCTTCTTTGCTGGCACTCCTAGGCATTGAGCTAAATTACTTTCAGTACCTACCAAAGCACATATGCCAGCCATGATTGTACACATTCTACCTAAAGATACAACTCTCACGTGAGCAACAAAAGTGACTGTGAAGCGAGGAAATGGTCGGTGCTACAATCCAAAAGAGGTGAAGAGACAGCGTTAAGATGAGGGAGGGTGGCAGCAGTGGCAGAATGCACTGTAGACAGTCATCGGGCGGGATGGGGAGTGATGAGATGCTGCAGGGTTATCAGCGATTAACAGTTCCACCCTATAGAGCGTTGGATTGGACTTCAAAGAAACTACTGTTTTTGTCTTCAGGCCTAGGCAAACCCTGTTGGTGATGTAGCATTTACACACAAACAAATATCTTCCAATTAAAAGTGAGAGATTGAGGGAAACGTGCAACATTTAAGAGACCGAAATGTGGAGGAGGATTGGAAAATTCAACTGAGAGAATAAGTCGAAACAGTAGTATTCAAAGTATTCGAGTCTGTACCCAGGCAATTTTGTTCTGGTGAAGATTAAGGGCCCATAATCAGATTGAGATTGAGAATATTCTAGTTTAGGAACAAACAAACAAATGCTTATGAAAATATGATTTCCTTGATGGATGAATTACTATTTCAAACATGCACTGTGTAACATTTCAGGTGGAGGGTTCGCTACCTGCACATTGCCATGGAGATGTGTTTGCTTTTTCTGGTATGTTGCAGAGAGGCAAAGAGGTGGTGATACTAGGCAAGTTACAGTTCAGATCTGTGAAAAGTTGATCTTGCTTACAGTAAAAATGTATGTTTTCCAAGGTATTTTTGAGCAATAAAAAATTATAAATAAATGTTACCATACTGTACATAGCACTAAGTCAAGCAATAACAGTCAAAAGTTACATAGTGCACCTTTAAACCATGCTTTTTTTGAAGGCATGGCAACCTCCAGTGCATAAACTCTCACCCTCACCTAGTAAAGATGTCCATACTGTGGTTTACTTTCTAAAAAAATGTACTCTTTAGACATCTATAGATTTACAAACTGAGAAAAATTCCCCATTGAACTAAAAAGTGGAGGGCCATAAATAAATAAATAAATAAAAAGTAAAGCGGGAAGAGCTGTATGATCTGAAAGAGGAGGAGATGAGAACAATGGCTTTAAGTCTTGACAAACACTTAACTGAGGCCTTTAGACTGACACTGGGGAGCAGACACGTCTCCCTGCATACCAATGGAAACTCTGTCGCTCCCCATCCTACTCACTGCCTTTTGATGTTCTTTTCACACAGATACTGTGGGGAGGTGAGCCATTGTGGTACGTACAGTCCATAAGGCATAAAGTAAGGGTAGAAATACTTGCTTCAGTTGTGTTCATAGATTATTTTTATTATAATTATTTTGTAATGTGCACTGGCTGTGTCCATGTGATAGTAGTTGAGTGATTTACGTGTTGCTTCAGTAATCTTTGTTGTAGGCCTGGTCAAAAAATAGATTTAAAATAAAAATCGAGTTGGCAAGTCAAATCGATTTGTTTTTTCAGAAAATCAATATTTAAGTTTTTTTCTATACAGCATGTACATTTTGCAGACTTCCTATAGGCTTTCCGTAGTGCACTTCCTGGAGTGCTTCTCTCACCTTCCCCCTGAGAACGGCACAAGCACAAACAAATCTCGGTCACAGAAAGCTCATATAATCTACTGAGTCATGCCCTTTAGAAGCTGACCGCATCAGCGCACAAGGAAAGAGCTGCTTTTTTTCCCAGCGTTTACAGTTTGTGCAAATTAGCCATGCGCTATTAAATTTTGTTTCTGTAGGATGTAAACAAATGTGCTAAAGCTAAAGCTGCATTAAACACATTCTAATCTCAAATGGGCTGATGTGGCTCTATAGTGGTTATGGTTTATATGTTGTAGAGTTGAGATTATTTATGCAGATTAGTAATAGTAATAATAATGATGACAATTTTAATATAAAAATGTTACTGATTAATAGATAATCAATCATTAATTCTCCCGGTGATTGATTAAGAAAATGTAATCGAATGCCCATCCCTACTGTGTACCATATGCCATATGAAATGCTTCCAATTTATTTGGTGAAGAGAGGTTTTCACAACATGGTGAAAGTTTTGGATGCTCGCTATACAGTCGAATCGAATTGTGAATCAAGACTTTTATTTTAAAAATCAGCATTTTTTTCTCTTTTTTTGCAACTATACATAGGTAGTGACCTACCCTATAGGGAAAAAAGGCAGCTAAGAACTTTTGAACGGGAAGTTAGTAGACCTATTTCTAGCCATTTGTCATAAATTTATACAATCACATCCAGTGAAAGTATTTGTGACAATTTAAATGCCAGTCTCCTACCACAATTGAGATTAAATCACCTGAGCCAGTTCTCTTTTACGTGCACGAGGGAGCCGAGACCAGATGTGCGCTTCTCTGAGCCCCGTCCACATCTGACTCCCAAATCTCCTCCCCTTCTAGCACGGCTTTTATTGACTTTTAACAATAAATCATGTCAGTGTTAGGTTTACAAAGAAAGCATGGTCAAAGTATACATAATCTTGTTAAGCTTACCACAGACAACATAGTGAGGTATATCATGACTAGGTTTACATTCCATCAGATAAGCACAGAAATATGGTCTTGAGAATCGAAGCAGAGTTCAAAAAGGTCACACATCTGGTTTTAGCAGAGATAGCATTAACACAGGCTCTTTCATCCTCTGAGCCTGCCTTGTACCATGAGACTGCATTAGCTTGATGTACATTTTTAAATAACTTCATCATTATAAGCATTTTATTCTAACACCATTTAAGAGCAGCATTGTGTTTTCCAATTAATAAAATGTAAAATACATTACACACATAACTCATAAAATTATACTTTATATATCAAATTTTATTGAAAAATCATTAACTGTTTTACACATCCAAATATACAGTACATTAGGTTATGGCTCTATAGCAGACCTCCAGAAGGCCTCAAACTCATTCAAGTCCCCTCCTCCCTAAAGTGTGTTTGTGCACTGTAGAATTTATTAATTATCAGTCTAATGAGCGCAAGGCTGTGTTCTGCTTCACTGCTTTCTCCCTCACGTGTGGATGTTTGTGTTTTGTGACAGCGACAGGGGGTCTCATCACAGCAGCAGTTCAAACTTTGGGTGCTCTCAGATGTACTAATATGTTCATTCACCATTTCACACTTGAGAAATAATAACTCAAAGTGCTGTTAAAAGGTCCTGAACACAACAGGCTGGAGGAAGTGTTAAAAAGGTAGTTTAAGAGAAAGGTCTATAATATTTATTTAAAAATGGCATGTGACAATGCAATGATTGGTTTATGCACTTGTAGCTCAATCTGTGGTTAAGTCAAACTTTATTCCTTGCAGGGTTGTTCTGGGTACACTGTGATAAGTCCACTGCATTGGCACTAATCTGGCTCACTACCGCTGAAAGAGTGATAAGAAAGAGGAAAGAGGGGGCATAAACCAAGGGGGAGTTTTGTGGAACATACTTGTACAGTTTATTACAACTAATTAAGCATGTTTGTGTACTATTATTATTTTACTTGTTACAGGAAGGAATTGATGATCCAACAGTGGCCCATTCAAAGGAAGCTTCTGAAAATAGGTTTGCTGTTTGGCTATTGATTTAGTCATAGGCTCAAAACAGTGCTTGGATATTGTTTTCTGTGAGTTTTTTCTATAAATAGCTCTAATGGTAACATAAGCAAGGCCCGGACTTAGTGGTTTTCCCATTGATTAGCCAGTCGGCTAATGCACAATCATCTTCACCATTCGTGCTCACAAAGATTTCAGGTCTGCACTAATGAAAGCTGGTGAAGACCCCCAAGGAACAATTAACCAGCACTTTACCCATGAGGGGCAGGCTGCTGTGAATACAGAAAGTGACTGAGGCACAGAGCAACAGAAGATGTAGAACAGGTGGGAATAAAAATGCAATATGTGACTCTGCTCTCATAACAAAATAAATCTTAGCTTGCCTTCATTTGTCTGTTTGTCTGAGCGTCCGTGAGAATGTGGTTAAGGTGCCCCTGAGGGGTGTCCTCTTGCTGTCGATGTGTGTATCCCTGTGTCTGGCTGTATGTGTGTGCTAGAATTACCCAGAATGCTTTAGCAATTGACTGGCTGGCTAATGGTGGTCTCTGTTTTCCTCTGATGGTCATTGACTAGGCTTCCCCATCAATAGCTGTTTTTACAGCTAGTCCCGAGTCATCTGTTGCATTGGACTGACTATTGAAGGTATAGTTAAGTTCAGATTTTTATTTATGAATATAAATCCATTTTACTGTAACATATATTTATTTTATTTTCTCTATATTCCTATTACTTTAACACGGAGTGCTTTTGCAAGTGAAATAGTGTGAAAAGTATAAGGTTAGTTTGTTTTGTCTGTCTGGAATAGTGATTCATTAGGATGTTATTTGAATTATATCAGGTTAATTTGACTCCCTGTGCTCGCAGAAATGCTTGTTGTAGTGGAAGTACAGCTTAACTTTGGGACAATAACTTAAATAAAATTTAAAAAAATCTTTAGTTTTGTCAAATGTTTTTGCTCTATTCTTTTTCGTTGTTCCCCTCCTCTGTGTGACCACTGAGTTTGGGAAGGATTTTGTCTCACAGACACGGAGCAGGACTATCACCACACTCCCCCAGAGAGCACTCATCTGTCCCTCCTCCTCTCCTGCCTCCTCCATCCTCTCTCCTCCCTCCTCGCCCCTCTCTCCCTCCTTTCTCTCTCCTCTTTCTACACTTCTATCCATCCTTCCATTGATTGCCACTATTCTTGGACCTGTGTTATCCCACTCCGGGTCCGGGTCGGGTTTCCCTTTCCTTCCCACTGCTTTTTCAGTTGTATGCCCCCGTATTCACAGACTACTGGGCCGCTTTTTGGACTGTTTAAGCATCACTTTTGATTTATTAAAATGCATTCACCATAAGATAATCACAAGTAAAGAGAATACAGATTATTTATTCCTAATAATATAAATATATATAATTTTGTATGTGATTTTGGATTTCTACAGTAGTAGATTCTTATTTTCAAATTTAAAAAAAACATATGGATTCAAGTGTCCCTTTAAATCGAAAACACTAAAAATCATGAACAGCATAAAACATGCTGGACAATTTCTCATGACTTCATTTTCTACTCATTAGTTTAAACAGGGCACTTGCTACCTGGTCACCTTTAAATGGCCTAAGTGGTCCTAGTATTGACAGTCTATAAGAAATGGTCAATTTTATGAGAAAAGCCGAGTTGATCAATAGTCTGATTACTCTGGGAACAAAAGGGCTCAGTGCTAATTCATTTACTCATTCAATCAGATCTTTAGGTTTCTATTCATGTTTAATTAATTTTAACATTATAATTATGTCTGTATTATATAAGATGTAATAAATACTGGTTCATTCACTTATTGTAAGTGTTGTAATGACAGTTAGCATACATTGTAAATGACTCTCTAAACATAACATGTAAATAGCCTTTTACCTTTTACATGAACAGTATAAATCAAAACACACAATAAATTACCTGGACGGTATTTATTTGAAAGGTACCATAAAATCCTTTGGGGGTAAATGGAACAAAAAGGTGATGATACTGTAATATTCTGTGTCATTGGACTAAGTCTCCCGTGCCTGTATTAGTCTTTGCTGGAGCAGTAGATTGAATGCATTTCCACAGACCTCTATGGAAATGAAGTGCCACACACACATGCACAGTGGGACAATCAGGTCATTCCAAGGTAAAAGGATGAGGATATAGTCAAATATTCATACTTTACAATTACTCTATGTGTGTGGGTTAGGCCTAGGCCTGCTACAAGCAGTTGTCATTAATTGAGGTCCTGACGCCCTAAGCAGACGCTTAGGAGCAAGATAATACCTGCACAGTCGTGGGTAAATACAGCCGTGCTCTTAAATACACCACATGACCTCTGCTAAACTAAACACACAAAGTTATTATAAATAACTCAACTCTGATTCAATGCCATTGTATGAATGTACCAATCTGATAACTAGTTATCATCTGTCCTGCTGCTGTGTGTCGGGATCACTTATGAGATTAGAAATTGTTGCTGATAATAACGGTTAACAATACATACTTTGTTTTCTTTATTTAGAAACATTAATGTTAATAACATAAGATTTTGGTATAAAAAGGCTTATATTTGGTTTTCATTATATGTTTTGTTTGGTGTAATATTCTCTCAAAACAACATGCAGAAAGATACTGTATCAGCAGTTTTCAGTGCCCTTTTTCCTCTAGTGACTCTTTGTGATTACTACTATCTCTGTTTACATTTTTGTAGTAGTTCAGAGTGTATAACACAGTCGCATGATACACTTGTTGGCTAAAACTAATATTTACAGCTAATTAGGCAGTACTTCTTGCTGGTACTTTCTTGTTGCTAGCTGTGTATCCAGGCTTGGTTTGGAGGAGATGCGGTGGTCCCACCCGCCCTACTTTCCACCCTCCTTCTAATCCCTTAAAAGCACTTAGGAAATTGGCGCGGCCCGGCTGCCTCTGCCTGCCTGTCTGTCTGTTGGTCGCCACGGCAGCTGATTGGGGAATCGGGACTCCTAATTGGATCATGAGAGTGTGATGCAAGTGACAGGAGCCACATTATGGGAAACTGACTTTGTGCAGCGTAACCCCCCAAAGATGACCCTGTCCCTCAGGGTGCTCTCTCTCTCTCTGTGTGTGTGTGTGTGTGTGTGTGTGTGTGTGTGTGTGTGTGTGTGTGTGTGTGTGTGTGTGTGTGCACGTGTGTGTGCACGTGCGTGCGTGCGTGTGTGTGCATGTGTGTGTTCAGACTGACCTCAATGTGACTAAGAGCCTCTGTTCATCAAGAGCAGGCCTGCAGTCACCAAACACACTGATGAAGAGTGCACAGAATACATCAGCAAAGAAAAGACTACCCACAGCTAACTAAAGTCACTGAACTAAAATTTGCTCATTTTGATCTGGTTTTATAATAGAGTGTTGGCATATTCCACTAAATACATTACAGAAAGCATCTTTGTGTGCGCTGGATCTCAGTTCGGTGCTCTCAGTGTGTAATGCTTTACGGTGTAAATTGATAGTGTGACTCCTCTTTGCCGCATTACAGGAAGTGTGGAACTGTACATCCAGTTTCCTCACTGCATTCTATATTACACTATCACAGACATCTGATACCTCTGATTTTAGTGACTTCTAAAGCATTTCCATACTGACAAAAATACTACCCCTTCTTCATGAGTAATTTACTGTCACCTTTTACACAAGACTTAGGTTTGTTGCAGTTTGTGTATAAACTGAAACAATTTACTTCTGAGGTGTAGTTGAGCTGTATTAGCAACAATTGTAATTGTACTTTGGTATTCATTACTTTCAACTCTGTTACTGGCAACATTTTGAGGACTATTCAACAGATAGGATTTTTTGTTTTAAATTGTTAATTGCAATGGCAACTGTCCCAATTTTTCACTATCCATGGATAGTTTCTCAGTACCTCAACCACCCATGTTGATATAAACAACAACAACAACAACTATTGCAATTAGTGTGATCCCATATATTATGTTACATTGACAGGCAGTACCGGAGCTTGTCATTGTGTCATTACAAAGCAGCAGAACTGCCCTGACTCGAGCGGTGCATTGTGCATATGTCATTGTTATGTGAGCATGTCAAATGTTTTGGGCATGGGCGAGTTGTTGTGCGTGTAGTTGTGTGTCAGTGCAGTGTACTGTACAGCAGGGGCGTCTGATCCTTCCACCTTTTAAGAACATCAGAGGGTGTGAAAAGCACTGATTGCCTTAACCGCTCTCATTGGGACTCAAACCCCGGCTTAGTTGTGCTTGAGTGAGTTTGCAGAGACAAGACAGAGAGTGGGGAGAGAGGGTACATGCATGTGAGGAAGGGGAGTGAACAGAGGAAGAGCCAAAATTTGTGATGATTTTAAATCATTGTTAATAAGTTATCTTACATAGCTTACACTTCATATTGTATAATTTTTATAAAACTATTAATTACGAAAATAATTCAAACCAATGCAATTTTTAGCAATGTCTGATACTACATCTGGCCATTTGAAATCTGTCGGTAATGCAAGGGCTTGCATTATCTTAGAAAAAAAAGTTGCAGGTAATTATTATTATGATTATGCTATATTTTCAGTCAACTACAACTACAACTCAGTATATACATAGATTTCCTCAGAAGTATTGTGGTATTTAACAAGCCTTGTCACTAAAGACTGTAAGCTCAATGTCACTTGGGTCAGAGGCAGTGTTGACAGTGCACAGCAGAGCAGACTTAAGTACAAGAGCCGCCATATCTGCTGACATTTAAAGCCCACTGTTTACATAACCTAAAAGTGCTGTTTATTTATCTGCAAATCATAAAGATACAAGCAGCTAGCTTAGAGTACTGACCTTCACACGGTAAACATGGAGTAAAGGAGCCAGAGATTTAAGAGACTCTGATATGGCTCTAGACAAAGCAGAATTCTTTTCTATAAAGATTCGTGGAATTAAATGTATTAAGATATTAGAATTAAATATCTGGAGGAAAAGCTAAAATGTAATATTTACCAAAATATGCATAATCAAAATGTAATATTTTGTTATTGTGGAAAACTTGGTTCTTATAACTTTTTCCCCTTTTCTCTGTTGCAAATTCAAATATTGCAGAAAATTAATTAAAAAAAAAAACTAGATGGATCTATCTTAAAAATAAATAAATAAATAAAAATAGCTGGGCTGTGTGTGCACCACAGTGTCCGAGCAGATTTATGTGGAGCAGTGGGGTCTCGGGGTCAGATCTGTGCCGGTAACCAGAGGCCTGACCCCCTGCTTGGTCTGGGATTCTGGGGCACAACACACACTTTTCTCTGTTCATTATTCAATCACTTTCACTCATGCTTCTGTGTTGCAGCTGTAGAAGTTGGTGAAGTTTTAACATTGGCATTATCCTTTCTTCTGAGATACTCCGTAAACTAAACTTCCGGTTATGATGTTTGTGAAAAATGTGTGTTGATGTCCTGTGCACATGCTCATGCATCAGGGTGGGGGTCAGGTGTGAGGTGAGACTGTGAGGGGCTCTAATAGGTTCCCCTGACACAGGAGGTGTCAACACTGGACGCTCACATGTCATCACATATAAGGCCCCAGACACACACACAGTAGAGCACTGGTCATGGCCCTTTGTCCGGAGCCACTGTCCTCCAGTGCCATAGTAAGGTAATGTGAGGGTTTTAGCATAGACTGTATCTATGGGTTTATTCATGCCTTAAAGAATATTATAGAGACATAGCTGGACTTTCAAATGTAAAGGCAGCTCTACAACTCTATATTTTTGTTTGACAAGTAAGTTTAAGTTTATGCAGAAGTCTAAAAACTACTATTGCAGTACAATCCCTTAAATAGACACGTTTTCCTGTTACTAGTATTAAAATATATACAACACCTATGCAGGAAATGCAAGTTTAAGATTTGTACTGGTATCTTCACAAATCACATATTAATCTGTGCAGGATGGCCTGTGTTTGGGCCCTGTGTCACTGGGCGAACATGTGCACGTGTCATTATGGATTGCCACATTGTGCTCTTGACAGGATCATAATTACGAGCAGTGATGAAAGCTACCAAGTGCTTTCTCCCTGCATGGCTGCACGTGTACATGTGTGTGTGTGTGACTTGTGTGTATGTGCATGTCCGTGTGCGTGGATCATATTTGTCATCGGTGGCAGCACGATCCCTGTTAGCACACAGTAGCTATGATCACACCTCCATCTTCCACTAATAGGAGCGTGGCAGGCTGAAGGTGAGCAAAGATAGATAGATAGATAGATGGATGCATACCTAGAGAGATCGTCCTTCTCAGCTCTACATGGTGAACCAACACATTTTGAACATGAATAGTTTCTAAATATTATATTATCTATACTTTTATGTATTTATTTATGTTATGGTTAGTTTGATCAGCCTTTGGGCCAGACATTTGGTTGAGGGGGGAGGTGATACTGCATATCTATTCCCCTCGATTGCTTGTAAAATTAATTAATAAAAATATAAAATGAAACTTTGAATTTACTTTCCTTCTCTGTATTATTATTTAAACATAGATCTACATTTATACAAAGACATTTAGATGTTAACAATTAATTTTGTTGCAGAATTTGTACCTGACCCACTTCATCCACTAGGGGTCACAAGCCAGTTCCTGTCCTGTGACTAAATAGGCAAAGTTGTATGTCTATCTAATGCAAGTGGGTTGTCTAATTTGGCTCTTCCATAATATTGACTAGTTAAGACAATTGTTTTTTTTTTCTCATGTTTGTCTCACTTTAACATTTTCTGTTATCCTATTCTACTTTTCTTACCCACAATGCTGTACCTGCCACTCTAGTCAAATCTCAGTAAGGATGGTGGGAACAGAGGAGAGTCTAGGGGGTTACAAGAGCGAGACTGGGGGTGCAGACGGAAGGAGAAGATGGAAGAAAGATGAGAGGAGTCAACAGAGAGGGGCTGACTGAGACACAGAGCGAGAGCGAAAGAGAAGCAGAGGGGAAGAGAGGGAGAGAGGGGGGAGAGGCGCTCAATTTGCCATCACGGGTGCAACGGGGCAGAAAGTATCCAAGAAAGAGGGTGAGTGTGTATGTGTGTGTGTCTAACAAGGGAGAAAAGACAACTCATTTGAATGTGAGATACAGGGAAGCGTGGCACGTGGGGAGGGAGGGCCGAGAGGAATGAATATGGATTACTGGGATGAAGATTCTATTATTTTCTGCCCGTTCCTCTGATCTCATGGCACAGTGCTATAGGCTTCTGTGTGCTGGAGTGTCAAAGAATGATTGAACAGGTGCAGGTATGGGACACAGGCAAATGCAATACTGTCTGTTTAAGAGCAGATGAGACAATGTTTTATTTATTTATTTAGCCATTTTATTGGTTAGGACTTAATAACACATAATGTATAAAACAAGACACAAAAAATTAAGGGTGGGCAATACTGACAGAAATAATTACTTTGTATTTTGGATTTATCTAATGACAATGTGCAAAAACAAACTTCTAAATGTTTTGCGTAATGTATAGTTTGAAGTATGATACAAATTGTGAATGGACTGTAAAATTAACCACAAAAGTGCAGAAACATCTAGTCATATTTATATATCATGTGTGGAAGAAGCCAAGTTAATTTTAATTGTATAAACTCTTTTTGTGGCCTCTTTAATGGTTTGTATTCTGTTAATAATATAATATATGTGGTACTCTCTTTTTGCATCGTTTCCACAACTGAATGGAAGGTTTGTTTAAATATAGCCCAAAAAACACATTTTTCAGCCAGTTGAGATTTTTATCACCTGTAATTAGCTATTTGTCTCATGGTTGAAATACTCAAATCTAGTCATTTGCTGGTCCCAAACCTGGAATATCAGATTATCCAACTCTACCTGTCCACTATTTCAGCTCTTTTTCAGTCTTTCCAGTTGAGCAAACAAAGGAGATGGAGAGAGAGGGAGATGTGAGTCTCTGTCAATTTGTCTTGACACGGTGAGATGCTCGGGTGGAAGAAAGGTGTCAAACATCTGAACACAGCTTCAGAGGGACAATACAAAAATCAGGATGTAGTAGTTTCATTGTATTTAAATGGGGAAACTTGTAATAAGCACTTACAGTAGTTTTAAGAATTTCTAAACATAAACAAAGAACGGTCTCACAGCAAGAAGGTTTGGTCCCCGGGTCGCCCAGGCCTTTCTGTCAGGAGTTTGCATGTTCTCCCCGTATCTGGATGGGTTTCCTCCAGACACTCTGGTGTTCTGTCAATTTGAGCTACCTGTCAATTTGAGCTCCCTCGTGCTACTGTGGATGCGCACAATCCCCAAATGCTGTTCCAGTTTAAATGATTTGAGCTCCTGAGACAGAAGTGGAGGAACAAGTAACGTTTTAAAGTGTCTTAGTTTTATTTTATGTTTTGACCAGTTAAGCAACGACATGTGCATGTTAGATTCGCAGCAGAATACCTACGTTAGATGATTTGGATTTAATATTTGATTTTATCGTTATCATTTTCATTACATCGTATTTTATTTTGTTTCTATGTGTAGAAAATGTTGTAACTTTGTTTAAAAAGGGGCTGTATAAATAAAATCACTATATTATAATAGGAAATTCACACTGTAGCCTATCATATTAGCGTTATTTAATGCTATTTAATATAAAGATTTCAGTGTCTCCAGCCATTTCTTTGTCTTATATAGTGGGAGCCTTATTTGATTAGCTTATTTGAGAAGATATAGGCCTGTGGGAATGAGCTACTTTTGCCCAGATTCATATAAATGAGTGAATAATGGTGATTCTACAGTGGGAGCATTATTTGATGGCTAAATTGACTTATCAATATGTGCTCCCTTTAGTCGGAGCCCTATTGGATAGCATAATACAACTGTCAAAATGAACTACGCAGATTCATATAAACAAGTGTAAATTTGACATAGCTAAGACATGGTGTGATCACCATGTGCAAACAGCATCAAACCCACTGTCTCTAATCTAAAGAAATATATTATAAAACTGGGGAGGTTCGCTTTATTCGATCTATACAACTGTAAACAGAAAAGAGTAAGGTAGCTCATTTTGATGTGGCAGCCCATTTCGACAGAGCACCGTTTTGCTAGTACTGTTATGAACCATATAAAATTGAGGCCCGTGACGTTGCGTAGTGCCCGGACGGGCTCAGCCCGAAAGGACGACATGGGTCCACCCTCCTGTGGGCTCACCACCCGCAGAGGGGCTCATAGGGGTCAGGTGCACAGAAGACTGGGTGACAAACTGTTGCCCCCGCAACCCAGCCGGATAAAGTTGAAGAAGATGGATAGATGGACAAAGAACTTTTTATGCATGGCTGAAGCTCAGTTGACCCAGTGAAATTTCTATTACAATAATACTATACTTGAAATGTCTTGGTTAAGTCTAACAGAAGACTCAAACACTGTAACTGTTACATTAGTTGCCGTATTCTTTTTGTTTTTTGATGTTTTGTAGTCACTTAATTGACAGTGACTGTGCACAGATTACCGACACACTTTGTTTCTACATTAAACACAGTTGGTGAGTAAGAGGCAGGGAAAAGGCTGGAGAGAGAGGAGCGGTGGTGGTGGCCGTGGTGGGGGGACCCCTCTGATAGTGGCATGTTCCCCTCGTGTTGCAACAAGAGAGAGAGTGGGACGGACAGAGAGAGAGATGTCTAATCTTAGAGGGTAAGGGAGCGTGCACTCCCCTGGGCTTGTCGTGCTCAGCACCTTGTTAACCAGACATCTCTTTCCATCTCCATTTCCATCTCCTTTCCACTTTGTTTTGCCTCCTGCCTTTCTGACTG
The DNA here is from genome assembly GCA_030686955.1 of Odontamblyopus rebecca. Lineage (NCBI taxonomy): Eukaryota > Metazoa > Chordata > Actinopteri > Gobiiformes > Gobiidae > Odontamblyopus > Odontamblyopus rebecca. The sequence goes on along the minus strand of CM060655.1, from coordinate 22,896,643 downwards.
CACCTGTCTGTGTCTGCACCTGTCTGTGTTTGCCTGGCTAACCCTCTGTCTCTGACCAGTGGGCAAAACACTGCTTAAAGTGTTTTGGTTTTTTTTCCCTCTATTCAAGGGCTGTGGGTCTGTGCTGTGGGATTATTTAGCAAAGTTAGGATACTTGAGTTAAAGATAAAAAGATACCCAGCTATTAATTAAAAAAATTTGACTTGACTCAAAACAGTAACAGTAACAGAGCTTTACAGGAATGTGCATGTGCTCTATATTCTTATAGCAGCATGGAATGAAATACTATTGATTGATCAGTTAGTACCTATGATTTTGTCAACTTAATGAAGCAAATGTGACAAGCGCCTTTCCTGCCCGGAAAATGCGCATGGACTACAGGGTATTATGCTGCTTAATGCTGAGCTTTGAGGTTTCAGGATGCTGTAAAACAATGTGAGAAGCACTTTCTACTAGTTCAGACACTGGCGTAATGAGAAAATACTCTTAATCCGACTCACACATACACACAGTGACACGCGCGCAGGCCTATTTCTGCTGCCGAGTGGGTTCTTGGTGAAAGCATATTGCGAGAGAAGCAGTTTAAGGAGTGGCAATTATAGTTTTGGACAACGTCATTGATTTAAACTCCTGATTAGAGGAGAGGTGACAGAGGTGGTACACAGTGGAAAGAAGAGGAAGGCTGAGTGGCACACAAACACACACGTCATGGTAGTGCCCCTCACATGTGACTCCGGACACACCTGACTGAAATATTGATGTCTCCAAGTGCTGCTGGTCATCTCCAAGTGAGTGCTGCTTGTTATACACACCTTAGGAAAAGAATCCACACGGGCTGTAGGCAACAAATCATTTTATTTAGATTAGAAGGATTTATATGGGTTAAGTTATAAGTTACTGAGTGAGTTGGCTGAAGATTTGGTAATTTTTGGTATTTATATGTAAAAAGACAGATTAAACTCATGATTCACTAGTTTACTCTGTCTTTATCGAAATACATTGGTTCCTAGTACATTTTTCTGCATAAATAGTATAATAATAGATATATAGAGATATCATAGTGTGAGAGCTTTTGCCCCACTACCCTTTTTAGTTTACGTCTTTTTTCTACTTACTTTTTTAGTCGATATAATAATCCACAACTTTTAATTTTTCACTTGAGGTAAAAAGTTAAAGTTTTTAACAGAAAAAAAATCTGGTTGGCTGGTTTCTCCATCAAGCTAAAGCACGCACATTTGTAAACTTCAAGATAAAATGTTCTTCCCCAGAGCCTGTCTCAAAATCTTTAGATTACCAAAATTGACAAATCACTGCATGCGGATTACTTTCTATACTGCCCTATGGAGGAAAACATTTAAGAAATGAAACAATTTATTTACAATCTGTTTTACTATAGCCTAGTACTTGTTTTTGGAATCAAAAATGTACATTTTCAAACATTTTTGTTCATTTCAAATCTGTTCTAGCACTTAACTAAACAGACTGCACATAGTTACTGCTCACTTTGAGCATCTGGTTTAGCATATCCTATTAATATTAAATGAGAATCATTTGTATCAGAGCGCACCACTGACCTTACAGTGCAGAGCCATGTAGACATGTGTATGAGTGCCTGACTCAGCTGAGTGATTTGTTGTGTGAATACATTAACAATAGCAAAGTGATGTGAATGAAGTCGAAGAAATATGGCCAAATAAAAGTGAATGAAACAAATGGTTTGAATCTTGTGAAGGAAGATGGTCATTTGTGGTTTTAATTATTCCACTTAGTTTGTGTGCATCCTGAGTATGTCCTCTGTGCCCCTGCATTGTTCCCCACCTTGTTTTTCTTCACAAAAAGTCATGGCCTGACAAGGTGCTTGGCTCTGTAAAAATTATGCCTTGTTTATACGTATTTATTTCCCCTTGACAGTTTAATTATTTCTGGCCCCATTGGAGGAAACCATATAAAAAACTCCTGTGTTCATACACATTCTAATTAGGAATGCTGGGAAATTAAAACAGAGTTGTTTCGAAATGCTGTCATTTTTCCCAGGCCTCGCCTTGGAATTATGTCTCAATCAGCACAAGCGGAAATAATTACTTGTATACCTTCTAACTGCCAACATTTACCAAATGGCAAAGCAATTTACAGCCATCATGGCCCTAGAAGCAATCATTGGGTCAACTATAAATTCACAGGCTGACGAATCGAGAGGCACAGTGCAGAATGGTTATTGTGACGAGTTTGAAAGAGATATACTGACTTGTTCTTCCTTGTCTTTTATATCTGCAGTACTACCACATGTGATTGTCAGTTAACTTGCCTCTCAGCAGCCATCACACTTGACTTGTATGTAAAGCACACACACACACACACACACACACATAGACACACTCATAGACATGCCTCTCAAATGGAGCTAAGCAGCAATTAAGTGATCATTTGAGCACACACCATTAAACACATGCAGCCACAGACAAAAGACAGAAAAACATACAAGAGCACAGACAGTTAAGGCTCAGAGGCATTACTCACACACATTGATAGACGCACACACACACACTGCTGCCATTGTATTTCCAAGTTTGATTTTTAACATAATTGAGCATGTATTATCAAAACTGTGTACCTGCATTTAACACAACGGGATGTGAAAATTAAACCCACCTTATTAGTTTGCAATTGCAATTAAAAGTATATGGAAGCCATATGAATATGAAACAACCACCAAGAAACAACTGGTAATGCAAATAAAACAAGTGATTTACTATATCACAATTATTCATGCCTCTAATATTTTGTGTAGAAATTTGCATTGTAAAACAGAATCATTTTCAAATGAATTAGACTGGTTTTATTATTTGCCAGGTCTTTGCATCAGAAACCAAACCAAAAACTTCAATAGTTGCCAGTACAAAACATAGTAGTTGAAATACTTTTATATTGCGTTGCGTCACTTATTTTAATATTTCCATTCAGTAGTTAGTTAAGCAACATTCAAACTCAACTTGCAAGAACTAAAACATCAGAGCCACTGGCACTATGTTTTTGAGGTTAGATTTCATGTTTTGTTGTCCTTGAAAATGTTTTTAAAATTACAATGGCTCTCAAGCTTGCTGTTTTATCCTGCTTGGCCCTTCATCTCGTCACCACTCTCTGTGTTTCTTTCCTACCATATTTATCGGTGGTGGAATTATTCACTTGGCTTGTAGCTCAGTTTGAATAAATTGAGTGTTGAACTCTCGCAAAGAGGGGCTGTTTTGGCAGGCGTACATTTGTGTCCAAGTAAACGTGTGTGTTACATGTGTGCGTGGTATTAACAAAGCGACAGTGCATATGAGATGACTAATCCCACCGGAATAGCCCACTTATGTTCTGTTTGAGAGCAGTGTAATTAAAGGGAAGCACCTCACCCAAGTCACCCAATTCAATACAAAACATTGGCTCATACCGACACACATTCACGGAAATACACACACTGCTTACTCTATTCAGACACAAGTGAGATTTATGACAATCCAGTTTTAATTTAGCCACGGAATACATGGAAACCTGGAAATAATATGAGGATTATATAGCAGAGCGCAGGAGGTCAAGGCAATGACAAAAAAGACAAAACAAATGCTTTTTATTCTCAAGTATGTGCATCATTATTTTCATTAGAACATGTGTGCTATAGGTGATAAACCACGTGACTTCCCATATTGATTTATATGTATTGAATCCTTACCGTTCCTTAAGAAATTTACAGTTCACTGAGTTGGGACGGGTTTGGACTAGTGTCATAAAAGAAAATTTTCTATTTCAACTTTAGTAGTAAGGAAAAGGCTCAATAGCAATAACACAATGATGATTAAAAATACCACTTTTTAGTCACTTTTTAGACAATAAAATACATTTTCAACTAGGGATGGAATGAGACACAGATTGGGTCCATGAGAACGAGACAAGATGAGATTTCAACATAATTCCTATTTTCTAAAGTATACATTTCACAATCCAATTTTTCTCCAATTTGCTGCACAATTTTAAATTTCTTCTGTTTCATATTTTTGTTTCCATGCTAGAATTGTAAGAGATGTAACTCACCAATATGTAACCCTTTTATAGATCAAGACCATTCTAAAATTATTCACAAAATTCCAAAAAATTGTAACTTTTCATTGTTGGTACCTGCTCAAATGAGTTTTTTGACAATTCTGGACACTTTGAATTGAATGCCTTGGCTGAGGTCTATGTTCCCCAGTACTTTCAGTGAATCAGGTGTAGTTTGGTGGTGGCTTGCAGAGCTGTGCAGAGTTGTATATTGGTGTTTGTGTGCAGTGACACAGTTGTCACCACTGTCAGCTATGAGGTGTGTGTCGTCTGTCTGATGTGATGAGGCTTGGCCCAACCCAGCGTGACCCAAGATGGCCCCTGACCACCGCGGCCGAGAGCACTCCGTGTGGCTTGGCATCATTTTACTTATGCTACCGAGAGCTTGGAGTGCAAATGCTGTATGGTAAAAAATGTTTGTAGATGTGCTTAAAGGTCGTATATTATGCAAAATTGACGCTTGTGAACTTTAAGACATGTTATAATGTTGCTGCCTTTTCAAAAACGTACTAGGAGTTGGGTTTTGTTTTGTTTAAACAGGTTTCAAAATGCTCTGTTCCACCTTGTGATGTCATGAAGCGTTAGTTTTCAACTAACAATTACCTTTTACCTTTTGTTCAGTAAGGACTGGCCAGGGCAGAAATTATTATATGATTCTAGTGAGGATGTATAGAGTTTAAAAAACAGTGGATCACTACCTGTATTATTACATGACATCACAGGGTGGATCAGAGTGTTTGAGATAAAAACTCAACCTAAATATTCAGATTTTGTGTGTTAAACATGTGTGAATGAAACAAAACACAACTCCAGGTATGTTTTTCATCAGGAGACAACATTATAATATAAATCAGAATATATTTGAATACAAGCCCTTTAAGATTTTTTGGGCCTTGGGTGATTTTTTAATGGAAATAATGCATCTTAATGAAACTTTATAATCAACTGAATCCACATTTGCTTTTATCTATAAGTGGTATTTGTGAATGGAGCCTGTTCCACAGTTAAAGTCGTAGTACACCCTGGTAGTGTGCGTGTTAATCTGGAATGTCTTGATTTTTGTAGCTTGATTCATTGAGTTTCTTGATAAAGCTTTCACACTGATTGAGGCAAAACGGATGTAACTTGTATGTTTTATTGAATGCCGCGGCCTTCCCTCATCCAAAGGTCACCCCAGAAGAGTCGGTGACAGGCAGCAGAAGTCCCTTAAAGCTAGCAGCTGCTCTCGTCTCCTTGGCCCTCTCTCCTTAGGCCATCCGGAGACACACACACTACACAGAAACACTCAGACACTTCGGGAAACCAAAACAAGTCACATCTGAAATCTTCAACCAAAGTGAGAATAATCTTTATTTGTTTTCCACCAGTTGTTATAATAACCCACGTATAACTCCTGCGTAGGCGTCATGAAGAAACCTGAAAGTCTTGTTTATTTGGGAAAAATGAAAACTATGTGCACATCTGTCTATTTAATTCTTTTAAAAAGTCTGAAAAACTTTGAATTTTATTATACAAAATTTTGAAACTGAGAAAAGTAATAGATGACTTGTAAATACATCATTAATCAAACTTTATTTGTACCTTGGGGATTTTATACTCATTAAAATTTTATTTCAATTTCAAAATGCTTATTTACAATAAGAGCAATGCTTATGAAACAAATGCAATAATATGTAAATTATGCATTAATTGTACTATCTACACAGTCTGACCGTATCACATTAGCTCCATGAAAAGGTTTGTGTTTCTTTGTTAGTTAACTTATAGTTAACTACATTTTACTTAAAAAGCTTATACTTACCTATTGTATAGCTCTAATTGAACAATTACTGCTGCTGTCCACTTTGGTTGTCTTTGTGTTTTTGAGATTCCTTTGGCTCCGGAGTGTTCCCCTGGTGCAGTGTGCGTCTGCTCAGTGGGGGGCTGTGGTCCTCTGTGTTGTGCTGTGCTGACAAAGCTCTCAGATAACTATACACACCTCTATCTCTGCACTGCACACTGGCTTTAGAACTGCCTCTGTGTGCTGCTTCTAGCATTATTCTTTTTATATTTACCTGGAAATGCATTATAATTTTAAAACTACTCTACATACCAGTGGCTCTGTGAGGATGTGACAGAGAAGTGACCAGTGCCCATAGCACCCTCTGTTGGCCAATCATGAAGTGCACCCATGCATATTCTGCCCTCTTCTGATTGCTTGTTCTTATTGGAGTTTTACATTTTTAAGAGTGCAAGAGTTTATAGTAAAATTCTGTAATTACTATAGCTTTATGTATTATTGTTACTTTTTACTTCTTAGATCTTCCCCTTGAGGTTCACCTAACCAGACACAAAATCAAATTTCATTCCATCTTCATAAAACTCACACAATAACCTAGTCCAGGGCTGTAAATATGACAGACACACATATATCAATGGGAAGCCAAAGGGTCAACAGTTTAAGTGACCAACCTTTGGAATTTGTTAAGGATATATTTGACCAGTGTACACACGCGGCCAGACACAGTGCCCCGAATGAACCTGCTGCACACTATTGAGTGGTGTGATTGATGCCAGTAAGAGTTGCAGCGGATAATTCTTCCACTGGTGTCAACAAGGGTCAGACGCACACACAAAAACTGAGCTGTGGGTCACCTGGGCAGTGCACATAGACACCAGACACTATACTGTTCCCATGAGAGAAATCCTGGCAAAAAATTATAGCATGAGCTATAAGTTGCTCTGCAACATTTGGGTATGTGCTGTGTTTTATGTTTGTCTAGAGGAGGAAGACCAAGGCTCAAAGTGGCCTAAAGGGGTCACTGTCAACTTACCCGCACATGGACCAACCAATCAATAACAAGCTGGGTGGAGAAAGTGAGAAGCAACATGATCTAATTCACAAATATTTACATTTATAACTGCATGGCTACACTGCATTTTCAAATGACTTCTTGTATCTTTCTTTAACAAGATATAATTTCAAATATGCAAAAAAAAAAAAAAAGAATCTATCATTGTTCCTGGATTGCATAGCAAGGTGCTGTAGTACGTGACAGCCTTGTGTGAGTAAGAAAGGGGGGTTTTGGTAAAAGATTTGTTTGCCCAGTAGTGACGGCACCATTGATTCACACTCATCTTTGTCGATGCTTATAAGCCCCTGGATACATCATAACCGGTGCGTGAGCTGTGCTCTGTTTACATGTGTGGGAATGCATATTGTTTGTGTGCTGTATTGGCATTTTGACTGTAGATTTGGCCCTTTGCTCTTCCATGTTGTGTTTTCAGAATCTTCTAATAATGGTGATGTTTTAGCACTGTAACCAATGTTTCAGAACAGAACAGAATCAGAATAGATAATTATTTATATAAATGTAAGCTTATTTATTTGTCACACATTGTATGATTTACTTCTACTATATTGTTAACCACAAATATTTTCTGTATTGAACATGAGGACATTCTAATGGAAATACTACTAAAATGATAATGTTATATAGCATTAATTTCTTTCAAACAAGTCAATTCTTCAAATACATTTTACTGTTTTTCTTCAGTTTAAGATCTGTCTTTTATATGTCTGAAACATGTGGACATTGGATATACAGTAGCTGAAATGCTATACATGCTGGTGCCAGCATGGCAGGGGTTTCACAAAGCAGCAGGCAGTTGGGAAAAGCTTGTCCCAATCATTCCCAAATCATTCCGCAACAAAGGGCAAGAGGCCTGGAATTGCCATAATCCGGTCTTTTACTGCTGAGCGTCGGAGGGCGGATTCTGTGCTCTGTATTTGTTACGATTAGGGTCTATGTCAGGGTCAAGTTCACACCTGTTCTTCTTAAGGCAGTTTTGGGGGGGGTTGTCTAAATTAGAGTAACACATACAGCATATCTCCAAAGCCATTTCTCTGTGTTATTAAGAAGCTTTTGTAGAAAGAAACAAACAAACAAACTGTTTGAAAAGTAAGTTACTTTGAGTGACAGAGTAGCACAACATCCGCTTCAGCAACAAAGGAGAAACATTTGGTTTGAAAGCATCCCTCACCTGTGTGCTCTCTCCTCCTCCTGGTGCCTGCGCTCTTTGTCTGATCCCTCCCTCTCCACCTGCTCCTCTGCCTCTCTCTCTCTCCCTCTCTCCACTTGGCTCCACCCTTGACTCCACCTCTACACACAACAATTGGTCCAGCATCCACCAACCAGAGCCCCATCTGGACCTGAGGGACTGCATATGCAAAAGCCTGCTTAATATTCATGAGCTCCTATCGGGGCTTTAAGTCGTTGATTAGGACAGCGGCACAGCTTTCCGTCCCAACTGGCTGAGTGGCTGCCTGTGCGTGCACCTATAGCCCTCTCCCCGGCACTCACACACACATCTCCACGGTGACAGTCGGGGCACAGCCAGCAGCCCGCGCACAGCCTGCTAATTGTGCTGCTCTGTCCAAGCGGAAGGAAGGACTCAGACTCCAGAGAAGAAGAGGAGAGAGGAGGCACAGCCAAACTTTACTTTTGTCACGTTTTGCTTTTTTCTTTTTTCGGTGGAGGTTGACATGACAATGATCAGGTTTCACCGATGGATTCGGTAGGACATCCGTTATCCGAGTGTTTTTTAATGCACTCTGAACAAGAGTAGGTAAATTTTACCTCTTTCTCTTCTCTCTTTCTTTATCCCTCACTTCCATGTGCATCCTGTCCACTGTGGTGTTGTGTTGATATGCTGGTATGCAGTGAGGTGTCCCGCTCTGTGTCAAGGTTGCTCCTGTCAGTGGCAAGCGTCCACTCTGTGTTGTGTGTGTTTGACTGCAGTGCACTGACAGCAGTGTCCCGCCAGCACTGTCCTGGGCTCAGATTTACACACACCTGTGCACACAACAAGACCAGAGTTTCTTTAACTTTGTGTTGTTCTTTTCACTGCTTTGTAGAGTATTTCAATCTGCCATGTGTTTGCCCTGGCACTCCTGATTCAGTGCAGCGCAGGCTCTGTTCTCCGGGACAGAGGTTAGAGAGGAGTCATAGAAAGAGGGTTCCATCATCCAACTGTGGACAGACAGGGGCTAGAGCTCAGTCAAATGCCAGAGGAGGTAGAATTTCAGACGGCCGTCTCAGCGTGTGGCCTGCGCAGGCATCAGAGGCACACTGACACACACTGACACACACTCACACAGACAAGTAGCGCTGAGTGCTCCTTTGGACAGGGCTTTGCTCTTTTAGCTGTGCTCCTCATCACACACGGGTGGATCTGTGTGGACTCCAGCTGCTTTTTAGACTGGACAATTAGACCAATGAAGCCGCACACATATGAAGTCCTGCTCCTGCCTTTGCTCCTGCCTTTACTCCTGCCTTTGCTCCTGCCTTTGTACGGCTGATCAGAGGTTCATGCCAAGTTCGTGCACAGGTGTGATCTCTGGGCCACTTTCACTGCTCCAGTCACAATCTCTTTTTAAGATGAAAAATAAGTACATTCAGGATTTTACTTTCAGTTTGTGGTCACTGAAAAAAACCTATAGAGGTGATTATAACCCAAACTGTCCGGTGCTTCTGAGGAAATTCTGATCAGTTGGATTGCGGCCAATGTGATGAAACAAAAAGCCCAAACCTTGATTTAAAATAGCTTAATGATTTCTGTGAAGCCGTTATTGCCCTTTCTGTATCTCGAGGGGTTCATTCTTCCCCAATGCGCTCAAATCATTTGAAGGTTAAATAGATTATAACTTTATCAATTTTATTCAGCGTATTTCTGAACAGTCATTTCCCTACTATAATTATTTTTACATCTGAATTTTGACTTTAGGGAAAAAAAACATTTTGGTTATTTTACAATTATTCTATTTTATTTATTTATTTTTACTTATTGTTATTTTAAATTTCCTGTTTTTTGTTTGTTTTGATTTCAACAATATTTTGTTCAAAGCGTAAATACAATTTTTTTTCATTGAAACAATTCTATGACACAATTAATGCATTTAACTAATTAAAACTAAAATTCTAGTGTTCCAACTGTTTGACAACTTGCTTACTCATGTAAGGTGAAAGCACTTTTAATTACCGTCTTCTGTTCCTAAATGATATTTATTTTCTAGTTGGGTTAACTGTTGTGTTTTACTCCGCTCAGACTCGCTCTTCACCTCACACTAATTAAAATATTAGGGATAATGATGATCTTACTGATAATAATCACAACAACCAGCATTTAAGCTGTTAACATAATTACATTCCCCTCATGCCACAGAATACATAACATTTGCATTTCATTAGTATATTTCACTACTGTAACTTGAGTGCTTTACAGCTCACATCTTTAGAGGGCTCATGTCTTATTGGTCTTACGGGTGAGAAATGAAAGCGGTCGGGGCGTCGCGCTGTGGCCGATCATACAACTCTGCTGCTCTCACATATTCTACACAATTTGGACACTTAACATTTTTTATTCTCTTTTTTCTCATCTTTTAAATATGTATTTTCTCACTGTGAACAAAATGAAAAAATACGTTGGCCTAAAAACAAAGCAAAGTATTTGAAAGATTTCATATTCTGAGGCAGATTTGGGGGGAAAAACACTTTTTTATCACTTTTTATACAAAGGTTTAAATACTTTTTCTTTTCTTTTTCATTCGTTATCCTCTCTTTCAAAAGTTGCTTGGATTTGTCAATTATTCTGAATCGTATTAATTTCTTTTAGATCAGGGCTGTATATTTAGTTTTCAACTCAGCTTTTAAAGATATATTTGGACAAGTGTATCTAAGTGCACATTTCCACTTTAGGTTATGTGTATAATTTAGTTCCATTAATCTCTTTCTTAAGCACTGATCTCCCAGACTTCCAGCGGCAGGAGAAGGCAGTGGTATTGCAAGAGCCAGAAAGCGAGAGGGAGAGAGAGGGGGTAGAGAGCAGAGCGGAGGGAGGGACAGGGGGACCAAAGAGAGATTGCGTAAATTAAAATCCTTTTAATCTCCTTATAAAATCATTTACTTAATTCATCTGTCAAAGCATGTCAATATGTGGCGCACTGATTTGTTGCTGGGGTGTGCGTGTGTGCATTTGCATCTGTCTGTTGTCATGCATGGCCCTGTGCCTCTGCCTTCGACTGACCTGCTGGTGTCCCGTATGAGGAGGTGTTGTTCTTTGTCCCAGTAAGACCTATCTGTCAGTCTGTCAGCTGATAAGGAGACACGCACACATGCACTTTTTTTATTTTCTTCATTTTGCTTTGACCTATGAAGACTGCGATCATTCCAGCGGTGGATCGGTCTTGTGAGGACAGAGAGAGAGATCAGGGCGAGCGGGAGGCAGTGAGAAAGGGGAGGAAGGGGGGGTTGGAGGGTGAGAGGGGGGTGCGCTTTTGTCTGACACCAGCACTCAGGGGTCCGCTGGACAAATGCATATACGCATGAACAGGCCCGGCGCAGTCACTGTAAAAGCGCCGTGTTCATTTGCAGTTTGGAGAAAGAGAAAAAAAAGTATGGAAAATGCAATTACACACACTTTGCATTTGTGTGAAATACGCAAGATCAGAGCAACGAAAGGACGCCGTAGACTTTGATTTATCCTCTGTTCCATGTGGGCTGTTTGTGTTTGTGGGTGTCATAGGTCAATCACCCTCAGTGTGGCAGAAGGAGTGGTAAGGAGGACTCCACCAGCTGGGACTAAACAGACAACACACTTCAACGCAATTAGCTTAAACATTTTATTGTAGTCTGTATCATGTAATATGGTGGTCTGGAGTGAAAAGCTCTGATTTTAAAGCAAGGATAGTGACCTCATAAAAGACTATAAACTTATTTTATCCTTTCGCTCTCTTCTTGTTCTAGCCACCTGCATTTAACAGTCAAGCTGTATCTTTCGCTTAAAATAATGTAATGCTCATTTTATTTAAGAAGAGAGAATATGGACTTTAGACTTGCGATATATTATCACATTTGATTTGTTGCTGTGGTTTTATGCGGATAATCAGCACAGTTGTTCTACTGGTCAGGTATTGAACAGCTTAAAATCGGGATATCCCATGTATGTGCGCTGTGGTGTGTGTGTGTTTGTGTGTCCATCATGCCGTGCTCAGGGCTAATGCAGACCTCTCAGTCCTAATCGGAGGAGACAGCGGAGACCGGGCCACAATGGGGCAGATTTAGATGGAGAGGTGCAGTGTGTGGGTAGAAGTTAAACGGGAAGATTGTGTGAAAAGGGCCTCAGTTCTTTGCGACTTCGAAATTTCTTTTTCAAAACTTTGGGGAAAAGTAATGCATGGCCCATATGCATGTTGAGGCCTTGTGTGCGTGTAATTTGGAAGTATGCAAAGCTTGTAAAACTAGATTTAAAAAATATGAAAATGAATGAGTATGTTGAATGTGAATATTTTTTTTCTCATCCTCTGCATATGTTGTGAGATGGAGTAAAAGGGCCGACCAGGTTCAGATCAATAGAATTCTTTAATCTAATTTTTATATTTTGCTCTTTTTGGTAGATTTTTCAAAACATAAGATCTTAGCCACAATCTGGAGAAACTTAATATAACTGAATAATGTTTTTTTTGTTTTTTTTAATCTATTTAGATTGCAGTATGGCAGACATTACAAATGTGTGGAGATTAAAACAATTATGCTTGTATTGTTTTAGCTGAAGAGGACTCCATTTTTCATAGTATATTTACATTAGGATTTAAGGAGATAATCCACTTTATCTTGGCCGCCATACACAGAGACACATGTATAGGCTAATTTCACACCTCTTCTGCCCATAGTTGCACGGCGCCACGCTCATGATCCGCATCTTTCTTCACCTCCGCACATAATTCCTTTTGCTTTTATCTTTCACCCCCTCTTACCCCCAAGCCCACCCCTCACACACACTCTCTCCCTCCCTGTGAGCCCCTCCCTTATGGAGCTGTCACCTTTCTGCACCCGCTCAGTCCCTATTAAGGCCGACAGCCCATCTGCCGCCTGCCCCGCTAACAGCTCCCGTCGCTAACGCTAACATGCACACACATCCACTCTCACACACACGCAGGTGACGGAATGCGGCATCAAATCCCACCTGTCCCCCTTGTGTGTATATCAGCGTTATTTCTCGATATTTAGTTGGAAATGGTTTGCAGTTTTATTTTTAATGTGTGGTATTTATTCTGCTCGGAAATCGAAATTTTGTAATGTGCACATGGTGTTGCGAAAGTATTGTCAGTTTCATTAACAGCATCAGCACATATTGGTTTCCACATGATAGCGATATATAAAAGGAAGTTGTATTTTTACTAAAGATTACAGCAATGACTTGAAAAGTTCTGTCTACTGTGATAATCTCAGTGTAATACAGTTTATTAAAAGTACTTTATTTGTGATTTATTATCACTTGTTTTTTCATCCTAGCTTTCAGTAGTGAGTTCAAAAGATAAAGTTATTGGATTGAACATGTTTTTCCACTGTTGCTTCCTTATCCAATACTAACCAATCTATGCATTCACGCGTTACTTGCTATGCTCTGGCCTGACTCTAGGGGTAATTAGTTAGACCAGGATCACCGATGTATGTGTATGTGTGCGTGTGTGTGTGTGTATGTGTGTGTGTGTGTGGTTGCAATATGTTGTGGCATTTGCTCCCTAAAGGAAAAGGTGCATTTTTGCATTAACAAGAATGGCAAGTGTCTCATCAATCACTGCATCACCATGTCGTCCACTGCTCACACACATGCATGGACACAGACACACAGACACACACACACGTACACACGCCAGTACAGCTCCATGGTCATTCTGTTCACAGATGGGCCAGCAACACATGAGCGAACCACTGAGCATCGCATCAAGACACCCACAACCTTTTTGCTTCCTCCCTTCCCGTACACACCAAATCCAATGTGCACGTAGCAGGTGACTTGTGCGAGAGGCGTGGTCGTGATTGGATATACACCTCATTAAATTGAACTTTTGGTGTCGTACCTTGGACCGATGCAACCTTATAGGACACTCCCAATAAAACGGCAGTATTAAGTGTTGTCTGTCTATATAGCATCGTGATACCGCAACCAAAGCCAATAAGTGTCTGCAGCAGCAGCAGCGAGCGGGATATTGATTCCTCCTATTCACCAGAGTGGAACTAAAACCTACATCTTACACAGGCGGGGTCCACCTCTCAGGACAGGAGGAACTCTGGGAGGAGAGAGGAGGGCACATGAAAAAGGTGCACGGCAAAGCTAATTGGTCCGTTTGGCTGTCTGTCAAGCTCTCACCTCATCACCGTCATTACCAAATCTGATGTTCTCAGATGTTCTCGGTATTTAGAAATGTTGTTATACCTGAATGTGTAGAGTTCGTGGTGTTTAAAATACGTAAATTATGTATTAAAAGAAATTTCAGACAATACTTGACATAATTTTATACAAGTTCTACACACATTTGCAATACTTACTTGATAATGGTGGTTAATAAAAATCTTTTTAATATATTACAACATTTTTACATTTTTACATTTTGGTTTGTTTTTTCCCATGCATTTTAATTACAAGATTTGTGCAAACACTGATTTCAGGTCCATAACCCGTGTTGACCTTATCACCCCAGCAGCAGCCTCTCTCCTGACAGCAGCGGTGAGCTTGATTGACAGGTAGTGGGTCCCTCCTCTGGTGCTTTTACTGTTAGATTCTCCCAGTCCAAAGAGGCTACAGAGCAGGTCAAAATATACCAAAGAAAAACTCAGCCAGCTTGTCTCTCATACTTTATTGCGCAGGTGCCTGTGACAAATACACCCCCCTCGACAGTCTTTTATTTAAAAAAAAAAAAAGGACACTGCTGAAAGTCCGGCTTTGCTTTGTCCTGTTTTTCTGTGGTGCTTGTGAATGGTCAGCATGTTTTCCTGTTGTCTGTTGACATCTCTCTATATCGTGGCATACACACTATCTGAAATTTCACTTACTTTCTCTTGTATTGTGTTTTGCTGTGTGATTTTTTATTTTTCCTTGTCATTCTGCCCCTGCTCCAGAATGAACTTATCGAAGGGGCCGTTGGTGAACAGCAGCAGTGAAGATAACTCCAAGTCCACTTTTAGTAAATGCGGCGCTGGCGCCTGGAGGATGCACCAAAGCTACGATCCGCTGGAGGCCAACCACATGAGAGACGCACATGCCCTCTACAACCCCAGGTAAGGCTGCAAAACACTGCAC
The DNA here is from genome assembly GCA_030686955.1 of Odontamblyopus rebecca. NCBI lineage: Eukaryota > Metazoa > Chordata > Actinopteri > Gobiiformes > Gobiidae > Odontamblyopus > Odontamblyopus rebecca. Next base: position 22,881,445 of record CM060655.1, on the reverse strand, counting down.
AGAAGAGAGAGGGGAAGAGAGGAAGAGGAAAACCATACTAAAAATCTACCTCTTCAGAAGAGTCTGTGGGAGTTTAGTTCAGGTTTCCACAAAAGCCACATTTGACCTCCATAAACCTCAGATGAAAGGGGAAGAAAAGGCCAGCACTGTATGACATCAAGCAGTTTTTTTAACAGTGAAAGTGAGTCTATGGGTTTGTGGTCTTGAAGGGTCCAGAAAGAATAGGGCTTTTTGTTATACACCCTTTAAGACACATAATAAACTATGATTGTCATAATTTTATATTGATTTAATTTGATCCTTTTGGTCTCACACACACACTAAACCCAACTCAAAATACATTTTAACCGCTCACTGAACTCTTACCATTGACCATGCCGGTCACACTACTACATATTTGAGACAAGGACACTTCAATTCAAAGTATGAATTCATTTCACCGGATCTAATTTACTTGACATTTAAAGTTATTTCCAGCACGATTCCTGTGCAGTCTGTATGCAGTAGTCTCACACCATGCATCAAATTTGTATTTTAGCATGCATTAATTTTATGTTTATATTATGTAAAAATACACTGCGTTTTATGTTTAAACATCACACAGCATTCTTTTTTCTGACACTGTTCATTCTTCAGTCATTCCCTAAAGATCGACATATGGCATGAATGTAAGGTTATATTTATGTGCGTGTCTTGTGTGTAATTTGGAACTTTATGCAAATATCTTCATAATAATGGTAGTACTGGTCCAAGAAAACAATGCAGTACTGTATTTTAGTTGTATTGCAGTGGAAATAATTATCGATTTCCTTCTGTGTTTTGTCTTGTTAAACCCCTATTACTGATTATTGTTGTAAGTCGAATACAAATCCCAATAATTTAATAATTTAATTTAATATGTAAGCATTTGTGTGGGTGTGTCAGTGTCCGCTGTACACTGCAATGCCTCAGTCCAATAGGATTTCAGGGTTAGTCTGGGTCAAGCCAATTAGAGGTCTGGCAAGTGATTCTCCCACAGATTTTCAGCCAATCACAGAGTAGCGTGTTGCAGTGTGGATGTGTGTGTGTGTTTGTGTGTGTTGGCGGTCACGAAGGTGAGGTGACGGGAGGCGCAGAGGTTTGCCAGGGGCTCGCCTGTCACGCCATGGGCCCTGTTCAGCCTCACCACCGGTTCACAGGCACAGCTGGCACATCCACAATCTGATCACGCACATTCAACTTCACAGAAAAGTCAAAGTAAAGAATTTAGTTGAAAAAAGTATTTTAATAGTCTAAAATCTGACTTAATGACTCAAATAGTCATCATCATCTGCATGTTGTCTTGCAGATTTACTGACATCTTGCAGTTATAGTTTATGTTTATAGGGTTAGACAAATAAGTGTTAACCTTCAGCCTAAAGCCCTTCGGTGTGTAAAATTAATCTTTATTTTTTCTTTTGACTATGCCAAATGACCGCAGCACTACACAAATTAACTAACTAACTATAAGCATGAAAATACATTAGTTTGTTCCAAAATGTAACATGTTCTTTAATTTATTATCCACATATCACCTTCTTTAGATGGCCCTGGTCTGGTCTCACAAAGCTAAATATTTTTATAGCATCCCTAACACAGTTGTCTGGCTGTCAGTATGTTACTAATTTTTATAGATAGAATACCATAAAGCTCTTATAAATGTATACCATATGATATTAAATAAAAACATGTCTGATTTTGTAGAAAATTTTTAATCTGTTTTTGGACGCCAGCAGTTTTTATTGGACAGCGACAATATTATTCCTCCTTTTATTTAGGCCATCAAACCATGGGAATGTGATTAATGTCAGCCAGTCAGAGTACACACACACACACACACACACAGCCTCTCTCCTCTCGTCGCTGTAAACTGAGCTCAATGTAATCATAATGATAAAGCAGATTGCCTTAACACACAGATGGGCCTCACAACAGCTGTGTGTGCCTGTGTGTGTGTCTGTGTGTGTGGAAGTGTGGACAACGCTGATTGGATTGCAGATTTATAGAAGAGGATTACTGCCCCCGCTCACAGAGACAGAGCAGGAGCGAGGAGAAGAGAGAGATGGCTTCAGACACTCACCTCTCATTAACTTCCTCCCCCCTCGCCCCTGTACCCATCCTCAAATACACACAGTTAAGAGCACAGTTCAAGTGGAAGAGTTTCAAACAAATGTATGCTGACTAATTATTGCAAATTTATTAAAAAGTTGTTCAAGACCAAAAAGTTAAAAAAATGTTTGCTTCCATTTATATATATATATATATATATATATATATATATATATATATATATATATATATATATATATATATATATATATATACACGTTTTGTTTTGTTTTTTTGTTTTTTTTTAACAACGTAGTTACCACTTTAAAAAACAACTTTGATATTTTTAATACATGAAATTATTCAGTCTTGCCATCCCAATTCTAGTTTAGTTTAAACTTTCTTTAGTACGAAGTAGAATAGGGCATCTCACATTAATGTCTTATAACAATGTAAAGAGCAATACAAAGTCAGTCTGAATACATAATAGCAAACAAGATGCCAGGGAGGAGCAGAGGCCGACAGAAAGACAGCCACAGTGGCCACTCCAGTAAACCTGATTATAAGTGGATGTGAATTAGATTCCCTAACAGATGGTGCAGGAGCGGAGCTATGAGGTGCATCGGCCAGCAGTGCAGAGAGGGGGGCGGATGCACACAGGAAGACGGGATCGTGTGCTGGTGTTATTTATATATTTTTTTATGTTACGTTTTACATTGCCAACAATACTGACTGAAATATAAACTGCTAACAATAATCATACAACCCTTTCTGGGAGTTGCCTTGGTCAAATATTATTATTATTTTTTCTGAATACCTTGAACTTTGTACTCAACTCAATGCATTTACCGATTTATTGTTTTTATATTTGTGTGACATTTGTTTTGGCCAGCCGGCTTCAGAGCCCATTAATACAATTCAAATCTCAATATAGAAGTTACATTGCTTTAGTTTCAAATTAACTTATTTTCTTTTAGATCATTCTTTGATCTTGTTTGCAGTATAGAGAGCCAATTGAAAGTGCAATACATTGAGCGTTTCCACTCTCTTACAAGGCAGTGTGCATTATTGTACACACAGGGAGCACAGCCTCTGCCCGTGCACCTGTGATGGATAGGTGTAAATCATCACAATCCTGTAGTGACAGCCCAATTTCCCCAAATCTGATCTGCTTAAAGAATGCAGCGATGATGGCTGCTCGCTCCAGTCTGTGCTCCCTCGCTCCTTCTCTCCTCCGGCATTTCTTATTCCCACATTCTTACCATTCACCTCCACAAATCCAATAGCATTATACAGCACACACTTTTCCATTCTGGGCTTGTCTCTTTTTCTCTTTCGTCCCCTCTTCATGTTCCACTCACTTCTGTGTCACATTTAAAAGCCCTGCCATATTTACTTGAGAGGAAATCCTCTTTCAACATCTACTTAATAAAATATGTTTTTAATCCCATGTGGATATTTTTGCTAGATCTGTTTGTATGGAGGTAGGATGGTGTTGTGAACTCACAACTCTTCTTGTGCATAAATATACATGTGCAAAAATGCCTAAATAGCAAGGCAAGGTAAAGTCATAAATGTAATGCAAAGTCACAAAAGTTTTGGAGAATAACAAGCAATTTGCTCAGATTTATGAGTTTATGAACTATGAAAAAGTGGAAAGTGGTTTCTTGTTGTTTAATGCAAACCAGCTTCAGTAATAGTTTGGAAGCTGTGTGTTACACCAGCTCCAGGAAAAACAATGGCGCACAGCCGATAAAGGAGACAGGGAAAAGAGGGATGTAGAAGGAGAGACAAAGAGAAAAGAAGACCCAGAGAGAGCAGGACATGGTGACAAAGATAGTGCCTGGCAGCTACACACTTATCAGACACTGTTCACAAGAAAATGACCTAAATCATCAAGATTCTCATCTGATGCACACTCCCACTCCTCTTGTACTCTGTACCACTTTTTGTTCCTGAATAGACTTCACAAAGTGTTGCATAGTACCTCTGATTTAAGTTATTTCAACTAAAACAAAAAAAATTGAGATCATTGAAACATTCAGTTTGTGCAGATAGAAGACACATACAGTAGAACACAGGATATGGCACATGATTCTTAATCAATAGCCTCAGCTGAGCCTGTGTGGACCCCCACTGGTTATCCATCCACATCTACACAACACATAAACTTTACAAGCCCCTGGTTCTGTCATAACAGCTTTAGCTGCACACCTCCTCTCTCTACGTCTTATTACACCTCCGCACTGATGCCTGGATAAAGTACAGGAGGATTGCCACTTTAGTGTCAGCTTTTGACGTTGGGACTTCTATCTCAGAGCTCCACACATTGAAGAATATACAGACTTGTCTTCTGTACTGGCCTTTACTGCCGGTGGTCGACAATGGGCCGTCACCCCGTTGGGCAGAATGGGTTTTAGCCATTATCGCATTGATTGTATGTAATCAGGGGTTTATTCCACAGCCAATGAAGTGAATTACAGGTTTCCCGCCCGACTAACACTGTAACAATTGATCTGCTCCTGGCGTGTGCATGTATATTTGTGCACTGTAGTGTGTGCGTCTGAGAGCGGCACAAACAGCACTGAGGAGGAGAGAGACAGAGATTGAGACCCAAAGAGAGGAGGAAGCACAGGGCAGGAGGGAGCCCGCCCGGTAGGTGGGAGAGTGCTAAAGATTGACTGTCACTGCGGGAGTTGGATGTTTTTTTATTCATTTTTGTGTCCCTGAAAACAACTATAATCTTCTCTACACAGTCTATGGAGTCGCTTAACACAATACACACACACCAACTGACTGCGCTCAGTTTCTGGTCCGCAAGAGTATTTCTGCACTAACTTATACAATGTAGAGAAAGTATTTATTACACCAACAAAATATAGAAATATGATTGAAATTGACGTGCTCCTAAATTAACTAGCATTTCAACAAAGTTCGACAAATAGCGAGAACACAGCTATAGAACCAATTTTGTCCATGATGAAACGATTGTATTCATTTGACTACGGAAATCTAAATGCATTTGACTTCTTCTAAATTATTTCCTTACATTTAATTCAATGCATTTTAAACTCTTCTTTGTCCCCACAGAAGCAGTGCTAGTATCATCGAGATAGAACTGTGTTAGGTCTCCTCTCTCTTTTTTTGCTTATTGCACCGAGTGTTCTTATCAGCATCGGAAGCACAATGCTCAGTGTGATGGAAAGGTATTAGCCAATCCCTGGTAGCTACATTGTCAGCACTTCTTTCTGTCTCTCCTCCTGCCACTTACCTTACCTACAATTTTACTCTCTTTGTGTTTTAAACAATTTATAGTGTTGTGTTACTTTTCCATTTGTGAAACTATAGCAAAGGGCCCATGTTATCCACTATTTTCTGATCGATGTTGTAATGTAAACTACATTACAACATCATCGCACTTACTTACACTTACTTCATCACAAACATACCTGGAGTTGTGTTTTATTTCATTCACACATATTTAACACACAGATCCTTCATATTTAGGAGAAACACTCTGCTCCACTTTGTGATGTCATGTTATTATACAGTAAATGCTCCACTGTGTAAACTCCACACACCTTCACTAGAATCATTTGGATAATTTAAGGTCTGCAGTTGGCAAAAAATAAATAAAAAGTCCTTCATGACATCACAAGGTAAACATACTAATAATGAAAGGTTACTGTGTGAATGAAATAAAATACAACTCCAGGTATGTTTTTGAGGAGGTAACAGTATAACATAACTTATAGTTCAAAAGAATCCATTTAGTGTATTAAGAATAAGAATGTTTGACCATAAATGCTGTAAAGTTCTCAAACACCTACAACAAGGAACTAAAACCCATACAAAGCCTTTTTACATATTATGCAAAATGTGCAAAAGATATTTAAAGCACTGTTGAAATTGGATCAAATAGTGGACCAAACCTTTGAATTTCTCAGACTGAAATGAAACTATAGCTTCCAAAATGATGGCTTCTCCAGGGGGAAACAGTTTAGAGTTATTTGGACACAGTGGATTGTATGTAATAAAAGAGAGTGAGTGACAAAAACACAGGGCCAAGGCTGAGAGTAGATGGTCTAATGCGATGATTATATGTTTGTGGGGGCACAGCTCAGTTCACTGGCCTAATGACAGCTTGTCGCCAAAGTGTCCCTTTAAACGCACCAAACGTTGTCTTTCTCTTTCTGTGGGGTCCTCTATTTTGTCTGTTTCACCTATAGGTTTAGTGAGGACAACAACAACAGTTATCATTTAGTTTGGTAGTAGAGGGTGCATGGTGGTTGCAGTCTTACCAAACATGCGAGGAGATAGTAGGTTTAAACCAAGAGATGTCATATAATCTCATAGTTGAGATATTTTGGACATGTTGGCTCACGCTATCTAATATTAAGCATTAAAGCGAATCTAACTCATCCATAGTCCCTCTTCTTAGACCTCTAACTCACACGTACCTGTAGTGCAGTCAATCATAGGCCAGAATAGCTTTCATTAAAACAAAAAAAAGTGGTCTTTCACTCTCATCAATGTATTAAATACATTTCAGACAAAAATAAACAGTATATTTTAATCAGGTAATTTCTATGTCTAAAACAACATAATTATCTTTCAATTACAGCAATGAACTGTATAAAACCATTCCTTAGTTCTAATTTATTCTTAATCTGATTACTACAATGTTTTCCCATAATCATCCCATTATGTTCTCAACTCAACCCTCTCTTCTTATTAAAATACAAAACGAAACACTTTATTTCCCCTCTTTATTTAATCTGTTTAACCACTTTAAACACGGTGCATTGATAAAATAAAAGAGGTTGTGCCTTGCTTTTCTGCACACTCTGTTCTGTGGAGCAGACAAGCACAATAAGACTGCTCCTTCAGCAGTGAGCCATCGCTACATAGCTCCATAATTATACTGATAACATACATACATAAATGCATTCAACCTCTCACTCAGCACCGCACACTGCTCTGATTTCTTAATCTTCTTTGCTCTGCTCCTCTCTGCACACACATGTTCATTCTGCTTCTTTCTATTCCTCCCCCTTTGACTGCCATTATTTTTCATTTATAAGCGGAGTAAAGGGGGAGCCGGAGCCCAGTGCACAGATATGAGTGTGGCTGGAGGAAGAGAGTGAGACTGGAAAAAGGAAAAGAGGAAAAAGAAGAGGGGAGTGTGTGATATCTGGTGGCAGTTGAACTCTTTCACTTAATGGTACTCAGAGGGATCGCGCCTGCAGGGAGTGAATAAAGAGGGAGAAGGGACAGATTAAATCATCACCTGAACGTCATCTACATAAATGAGACTAGTCTTTTTGTGCCTCCACAGCTCTCCTGTGGCCACTGTGTGCTTTGGACATTTTGATGTCTTTATCAATATTGTATTTTACTTCAATCTGGTAAAACACTGACATTTTCTTTAGATCTGGTTGACCAAAAGTTAAGGTTTCTTTTTAAATCACATTCAGTTCATGCTGCTGCTATCAAGATACTTCACACCATTTTTGTGTCACTGGTGTGTGTGTGTGTGTGTGTGTGTGTGTGTGTGTGTGTGCGTGTGTGCATGCGTGCATGTGTGTGTGTGTGCGTGTGTGTGTGTGTGTGTGTGTGTGTGTGCGTGTGTGCATGCGTGCATGTGTGTGTGTGTGCGTGTGTGCGTGTGTGTGTGTGTGCTGTGGTGGTTGGTGGTTGTAAAGACCATTAGCAGGTTAAGAGCCAGTCTTCCACCTCTCTGTGTGAGGGTGTGGAAATGACTTTTGAGAAATCAAATAAAGCCATTTTTTGTACAAAGCTAAAATTATTTGAATGACTATTGAATTACTATATATTAAATATGAATAGATGATTTAGACACATCTTCAACACAAATACTGGTAACACATAGTAGATGAATCATGCATAGTAAAACACATTGCACTGTCTATTAAAATGCATTCCGATTCTTTAAGTCCAAATAATGTTTGTCTGTCTTCAGTCGTTCCTTGTATTGTGTGAGTTGGGGAGCTGGGAGTATTGTAGCAGCACCTCCTCATCAGGTCACTGCTGTTTTTATAGGCCTCTGTAGAACAGGGATCTTTTACAGGCCTACTGGACTTTAGAAGCCCCTCGTTTAGACGCATCCTGCCTTAATTAAAAACCCCTTTTGTGCTTTCTACCTTTTACAATGGAATGAGAGGCAGAAAGAAGGGCTGGGGTGGAGGGATAGACTGAGGTAATGCAAAAGGGAGAGAAAAAGACAGAGTAGGCAGACAGGGGAAAGACTGAGAGATGCAATGAATGGGAAGTGATAGGGATCCAGGGCACATAGATAGTAAGGGAGACAAAAGGAGGGGTGGAGAGATACGGACACAGAGAAGATAGCTGTTAATTACAACTGCCATTAACAAGTCACCAGTCAGCCTCCTTGGGGAGTCTAATAGAAAAAAACAGAGAGTCAAAAGACAGGGAGAAATCCATGCTGTTATGTTTAGACATGTGTCTGCTTCTTGGTATTTGTATTGTCAGCTGAGCCTTGTTTTACCTGCTCGTATGTGTGCTGTGTCTGTGGATGATTGAGCAGCAGAGAGGCTGCTTACTGATTACCTTCATGTAGAACAAGCCACTATTGACCGGAGAGTGACGGATGAGCACCGTAAGCATGTATGTGTTTGTCTCTGTGGGGTGTGTTACAGAGTGGATTTCATGAACGCTCCTTTAGATTTGTACTCACTCACTGAGATGTGTTAAATACACTTGTTATTAATGTTAATGTTTTTTTGTTTCTTTTCAATTGTCTTGTTCTTCCAGGCTTCTCTGCAGAATGTCTAGTAAGGAGCGCCACCTAGAGTCCAACTGTCCCTCCTCGTATATAAAGACTGAGCCCTCCAGTCCTGCGTCTCTCACCGACAGTCTGAACCACCACTCTCCTGGTGGCTCCAGTGACGCCTCTGGCTCCTATTCGTCCACCATGAACGGCCATCCAAACGGCTTAGATTCGCCCAGCCTCTATGGGTCCAATGCAGGCCCCCTGGGACCTGCTGGTGGTCCTGGATCAAAGCGCTATGAGGACTGTTCTTCAACAATTGGGGAAGATTCACAAATTAAGTGCGAGTACATGCTAAATTCAATGCCCAAAAGACTGTGTCTGGTGTGCGGGGACATCGCATCAGGGTACCACTACGGAGTGGCATCATGTGAGGCCTGCAAGGCATTCTTCAAACGTACCATTCAAGGTTGGTCCTTGTTTTGTTTAGTTCAGATATTTATTGTTCTAATTGACAGGTCTAATTGTCTAGGTTAATGAATTTTCCACCTATTTTAATATTCTAGAGTTTTAGTAGAGACAGTCACCAAAGGCACTTTGTCTATAGGCATTATAATCCCTCTTTTTCAATACATGAGGGGTTTGTTTTATTTTTAACAGCCGGTCACAAGACGCAAGCCAAGGTGAGATCCAGGACATATGATGGAAGCCTGAGGCCAGATGTGAACCCAGATTTTTATAGAGCACATTTCTGCTTAAAGAGTCCTGGTCTATTTTCACTGCCCTCTCTTTGTAATATTCCCTTTACCCATATATATGCACATAATTATCTCACCTTAGATTATCCCTACCAATTCTCGACCATGACCCCTTCATCAACAGCACGGTGTAATTTCTCCATCGTGTTTGCATTTGCAGATTTTGTGGCTAATGCCAGACTGCGAGACTGTTTACGATAACCCTGTTGTTTAGGTGATAAGGTAAAGTAGGTGGGAGGTCACAGGCCATGTCTCAGGGTTAGAAGTTCAGGTAAGGGGTAAAGGAGAGACAGGATATATCGTAATCCACATGATGAGAAGAGTAGCAGATATTAGACCCAGTAATCCCATGCTTGTCCCATGCAAAACAAGTTCACATATTTGGGTTCTGTACTGTATCTGCTAAAGAGTATCTTCAAATTAAACTACACATGAAAAAGAAATTGTTAATAATGATGAATAATGATTCTTATGAGAGATCAGATTCTAACATTGCACTGTAGTCAATAATTCAGCACCAGAGGCTAACAGCTCTATGTTACCAGTATGAAGCCTTTCAAAGAAGTGGATTTCATTGGTGAGGGCATCTGGTATAAAACATATGCCCAATATGAAAACTACTTCAACACCTCATTTATTATGGCTATACTGAGAGATCCTCCTTTGCAAAGTACAGTTATCACACAACTTCTGACCCAAGTTAGTTTGTAGACATCACTAAATTCCACCATTATAATGACACAAACCAGGTAACCAGTCTTCCAGCATTAACATTGATCCTTTGAGTCCTGCAGTCTGTCAGTCATATCAGACCCATCTATATGTCCCTTTCTTTCTGTCCCGATAAGCAGCTTTCCCCAGTAAACCTCCAGAGAGAACCCGACAGCCTAGAAGACGAGTAGAAGTCTTAACATTTGCGGCGAGACAGTGACCACCACCGCACCGTGCAGCCAGGACCTCTGTGTTTATTATGGGAGCAGATCAGTCCACATGGCAATCCCCACCAAGAGATTTGAAGCCTGGGACAGACGCGCAGAGATAAAAGGCCAGGCTCATTCACACATAGACACCAGCACATGAATAGAGCGTGACCTTGTAATCACTCCATATGTAGGTTTAACCCCTAATTCACTGCCCATTGCTGTTGTATCTAATAGTTCACCAATTCCACCTGTCTCATTTCATTTAAAGGGCTTGTTAAAGGTCATATAGGTGAGAGTGAGGCGCAGATTAAATACGAGATCCCGGCAAACATATAGATATGATGCCGTGATGACAGAAGCCTATAGAGCTTGTTTGGTGTATGACCTTGGATAGGTTTAAACCATTGTGGTGTGCACCCTTTGTGTTGTTGCCTCATTTTTTCTCCATTTGTAATCCGGGCTTCTCCCATAGTGAACATGTGGCAGATCAGGTATGCTCTAGCTATAGGTTAGTGGTTGGGTCAATGCCAGGCACGCAACCATTTCTTTGGGATAGTATTTATAAAGTGTAACATTTTAGTACTACATTGCTTTATGAAAATAACTGAAGTGCATATAAAAGATATTTTGCTGAACAAGATTTATCATAAAATGTATATGCAAAAATGAAACAATTATAAGCAATGTCTAAGCAAAGAAATCCTCAAATGCAAATGGTATTGAAAATTGAATTGAAGTTTCAAAAAACAAAATGTGAGATGTTTTTCAACCTGATACTGCTTTAATTCACCAAACATTGGTTTGGATGGACGATTGAATTTCCCTGTGACAAATGGGTCATGACATTATCACTGGCTCTATCCCTGGCCAAACTTATTCGTCGTATTTTCAGTTGTGAGTTTGCCTCCTTACCTGTGTGTGGCCTTGTGTTCATCCATGTAAATTAGTACAGGTTTTATGTGTATGCCGTGTACATATGCTTGTGTTTATGTATGGCAAAGAGTGGGGCTGCACATTTTGGCTTGAAAGCAAGGCTGGGCTCAGATGGGCAGTGGCAGGCATATTGGTGTGTTTCAAGCCATTAGCCAATAAAACTGCAGGTAATCACCAAAAAAACACCTCCAGCTGGACAGGGAGGACAGTGTGGGGCAAGTGGGGGTTGAGGTAGAGGATCGGACAGGAAGGCAAGGAGAGAGCAAGAGAGCGAAGAAGAGGGTCCAGGCGCCGGGCACATGGACTTTGGAGGAAATGTGTGGTTTGTGTGTTTATGTCGCAGCAGGGGGGATGTGGCTGTGGCAGCTGCTGTTGCCGTGGCGTCAGTCCAGAGGCACCTGACAACCTGCATCTATCACCCCCTTATTGAGAGAGTGGGATAAAGGGAGATGGGAGGAGGGGTAGGTATGGGAAAAAAGGACAGGACAATGTAAGAGAGCTAGTCAGATAGATACGCATTTGCAAGATAGAATCAGAATTATTATTATTCATCAAAGTAAATTATTTTTTGTTAAAAAATGCAACCACCCAGAGGAAGAAATATACTTATGCAAAATAAAGTTAAGAAAACTCTTATATTAGTGTAACAGAAAAAATTACCTTTTTTTCTTTTTATAAACAACACATTTAACTTACATTCTGAGCGACTCTTTTATTGATACATCATTTTGGTTACAATGTGTAGGTATCCTGTCCAAAACAATAGAAGAGAAAGCAAATAGCACCATTCACTCAGGGTCATTCAGACCCTGTGTCTGTGTAAGTGGTCAGTTGTCATGCAGCAGGTGGACATACTCACACATCTCAAAGGAAATTGCAGGGGATTTGAGGCCCTCTTGTACCATTCTCCCACACAAACACACACACACACACTTTTGAACTGGTATGTGGCACAGAAATACAACTTCTCCTTTCTTAGCACATATCATGGGGCATATAATATCAGTTTTTATATTTATATGCCCCACATATTGTTAAAGGATTGTTGCAGTGGATGTGGTCCATTACTGAGCTTCTGTTTGCAGTAGCTCATATAAACCTTAGTTCTAACAAGACATCTAATTGGATTTAACTGCTCCACATGTATCATCACCATGTTGAGTATAGAGCTTACTAAAAAATCCCATTGAGTTCATTTAACAGACTGCAGGAGTCCAATTTAGCATGTTTAGCCCTTATTTTAACTAACAAGGCCAATTAATGGGCATCTTGTTAGCCATTAGAAGACACTTGTGCATTTAGCCTCTTTCTGGGCTAACCAGCCCTCTTAATCAGGCCCGTAATGAGAAACATCCTTCGCAGAGCAGCAGTCAATAGTAATCACTGTTTACTTTCTTTCAGAGGGAGATGCATGGGCTTACTGCAGTACTGTAGTGGTGAGGCCATAGAAAACACTGTGCCATTGGAGGTGGCTACAGGGAGAAAAATTGGATTTTATGGGAAAAGAAGAGGTGGGAAAAGAAAGTATGTTGTAGACAATAATGGGCCATTGACTGAGCATTGAGCTATTCACTTCTTGAGTCCTAAAAGCTGTATTAACCTCACTCTAAGTGTTGTTAGAAGTTGCCCAGGTCAAACAGTTAATAGCCTTACTTTAACTAATAAACTTAGTGTGAGCCACTTGTGTTTCCATGGCGGTACTGCACGCAATTGCTTAGTTAGTTGGCACATTTAGGACTAATTTTCTCTTTATTCTATCTATTATTATTATTATTCTTTTTGTTCTGTAATCTTTACTTCTCGTCTGTTTATTCTTGTATTTAAATGTCTCTATTGCTGTTCTGGTTGTCATCGATGTATGTACCAACACTATTTTCTGTTCATTTTAGGTAACATTGAATACAGCTGTCCAGCCACTAATGAGTGCGAGATCACAAAGAGGAGACGCAAATCGTGCCAGGCCTGCCGCTTCATGAAGTGTCTGACAGTGGGCATGCTGAGAGAGGGTAGGGGAAAAGGTCTCTTCTTCTTCTTCTACTGCCACAGTTTATGTATAACCCTTAACACTGTCTAAACGCACCCACACTATTGTTACTTTACGTTACCATGTTGACTCCGCTTCTTCCTCTCCTTCTCATCTGGCCACCTTTGACCCCACTAGTCCCTCTGCACTCCCAGCGATGAAAGGAGGATGAGAAGGGGCTAAGGAGGAGGCCAGTGGCTGATGGAGAAATAGGGGTAGTGGTGGGAGTGGAGAAAGTTGTAGGGGGGCAAGAGGCATGAAGGGAGAAGAGATTGATTTATAGGAGCAGAGGAGAGGGACCAGGGGAGGAGGAGCAGTGGGGTGAGGAGGGGTGAATGAGGCAGAAAGTGTGTGAGCGTGTGAGGCACAGAGAGGCAGGCAGAGGAGGAGGGTCAAGGTTGTAATTGATGGGGGACCTGGCCTACGCCCCCTTCCTCACCGTGGTCAGGCTGCGCCGACGCTGGCCAGCCCCCTCCATCTATACCTGTTATCAACTTCTCCCACTCACTGATGTCTTACTCTTTTCAGCTGTTCTGTTTCTTTTTCTCACCATCTCATATTGTTTTAAATGCCGCCTGTATACTGATCTATTTTAGTTCAGTAGAAAAGTATAATATGACTGAGATTTCACTTCAAATACATAGAGTATATTGAATATTCACAACTTAAAAGTACTATGCTATAATGCGTGTCTTTCAGGTCTGTGATTGAAAAACTACATTTTGTCAAACAAAAATCTAGTACAACAAATCCTATGCAATCCTAAATTGTTGAAGACAAACTATCATCTGCATCTGCATCTATCATCTATCATCTGCATCTTGCATCTGTAACAAAGAAAATTTCCCCTCGGGGATGAATAAAAGTAATTCTGATTCTGATTCTGATTCTGATCCTTAATGCTTTTTCCTGTAGGCACAACTATATTATTTACTAAAATGATGGAACCATAATAGCTTTAAATTGAGTTTGAAAACATTTCTGACCATTGGAGAGAGGTGCATAGTCTCTTTTAGTCTCACTGATACATATACTGATGCATGTGTTCACTGCACTCATTTAGCGGGAGCTTCTTGTTTGGCTTTAGGCAGTAACCATCATAGCAGCAGAAGATGATAATGGTAAGTGGCTAGATCAGTTAGCATCAGCATTAACTGCTGGTGTCAGGGGGTAGCTCACAGGAGAAAGGTGAAGATAAAATGGAAACGGTGGAGTGGGGTGAAATGTGGTGTATTACACAAAGCGTGTGTGTGGACGCTATGGTTTACCCCTTAGGCCAAGATCTGCCTCAAATTAGCTTTGTCGCCCTGGGAGACAAGGAGGCTGAAATGAAGAGTAAGTTCATGTGCGTGATGGAGAGCGGAGAGAACAAGAGGCCAGAGGGTCAGTAATCCAGTAAACCAACAGTTCCTTTCCTTGTGCCGCTAACCACATACACACAGACTCAAACACTAGCAAAAAATAGTTCACAAGCAGGTGGCCCGTTGAAAGAGGGAGCAAACAGGGGAAACCCACCCACCAATATGTAGCAGTTAATTTCTGGAGCAAGGCAATTAAAAGCCTGACTGTATTATGAGAACTTACCCTCTGGCTATAGCTGCCTGTCCATTTTTAATGAGGTCATAATGATGCGTCAGCTGAAGAGCGAAAGGTCAGGTGGGTGGAGCCAGAATCTACTCATAGCAGGAGTGTTTTTCAGGTATAGCATAAAAAGCTCTCTATTTTAACTTTACTGTTTAGAGTAGAGTTGTAAATATATGACCTGCACAAATATGCACATCAAAGTAATGTCTGAAATACTAATGAACAGGATCCATTCCACAAAGCTGGAATTTGTACATGAAACGCTTTGGCAGAAGCACTCTCTCTACTAGCCAACTGTATTCAGTATGCTTGTACATTGTACATATGCTCATATTGACAGAATTTGCTCCCACACATTACATTACTTTGATGATGGCACATTTCCTGAATCATAGTTAAACAGACAAAACGTACAGCTCCTAAAGCAAAGCGCCCATCTCTATAAAGTGTAAAAGACCAGCTGGATTCAGATGCCACATGACTCGCTGTCCACACAGTGCAAATATAAATCCTGGCGTACTGCCTCACACATGCACCAAGCCTCACATGCGCACGCACGCAGCAGGATTCTGTGCCAGCTCTGGCCATGCTCCCCACGGCCTCCCACACCTAATGAGTGAGAGCGGGTGGAAGGCCTGCACTCTGTGTGTGTGTGTGTGTGTGTGTGTGTGTGTGTGCATGTGCGCGTCTGTGTGTGTCTGTGTGCGTGCGTCTATGCGGGAGCGTGAGTGTGTGTCACAACTCTGTTCATAGCTCAGTCCCCATGTCTGTTGCCACTGAAGCCCTCTGCTCTCATGCTTGTACACACCTCCTCCATATCATCAACATGAAAACACAATGTAAAAATGTAAAGGAGTACATACGGTACATTAGTAGATAGAAAATAAGGGAAAAAAGAAAAAAATAGATACAGATAACTAGTGGTGTCTGGTGTTTCCCCTCAGGAAACTTGTAGCTAAATCTGTCCTGTGGTGTATGTCCTGAGTGAAAGAGAGTGTGTGTGAGTGGCATCTTGTTGCATCTGAGCAAAAAGCAACCATAATGGAAATACAGCGATGAAAGGTCCACCTTAGTTCTAAGTAAAATATTGATTTGATCTAAATGTGATTACATATGGAAGAATTGTATAGAGTGCATAGGTGTTGAGAAGGCTTCAGACATTGGCTGTGTCTTCACACACACTGACACAGCAGTGATGCCACCTGCTCGCTGCCTCGGGCAGAGCAGCTCTGATCTGCTCCGGTCTAAACAAACATCACTGTTGACTCTACAGTCTTCTTCACCTCACTTCCACTTTTCTTCTACTGTCCCACTTCATGTACCCTTATATCTTTTATTACTACAAATAGATTTTTGTTTATTGTGAAATGAAATGTTCTGCTTCAAGTTCATATAATAAAACTACATTTTAGTTTATCAAATCCATCTTTCTGCCATATGTCTCACTTGCTTTTGATCAATCCATTTATATTTGCCCCTCTCCACTTTATTTCTCGCTACTGCCTGCCCTCCCTCAGTCTGTATGTCGTTCTTATCATATCATCTATCGGCCATCTGAAATCAATCTGGCTGTTGTCTTTCCTCTTGTGCAATTTTTCCTCTTTTCCTCTTTGTGTCCCATCGCTCTATATCTGCCTCACTCCCTTCATTTGTTGTTCATCGGCTGGTTCTGTTCAAAGCACATAGGTGTCAAAGGCATTTCACTTGCAATCCTTCAATAGCTCAAACACACACACACACAGAGACGCCAATGTTGTGTAAAATCTATGCTGATGTGATCAGCGCAGATGGCCGTATTGACAGGCAATGAAATTCCCACGGTAGGAACCTTTCACCTCCATCATTGTCATACAGTGCCCTCTTATTCAGGTAGCAACTGTTTTATGTATTTGTTCATACAGGCCATGGGAGCTAACCTGCATGATGATGTCTTTAGCATTTCCCTGTATATATGAGATATCCTTGTTCACCACGCCATTATTACTCTGATTTTTGTATTACCTCAGTTATAATTCTGGATTTTTAAATGTTATTTTACTGTAGTCTTCGTCCCTTTGACTGTCAGTTTTTTTCTCTCTATTCTCCCAGTGTATTCTCTTCATCCCTCTCTTCTGGTGACCATTCTTTATTATTTGAAGGCTCATTTGTTAAAGGGAGTTACAGCACTCTTACTCTCTCCCTTAACCTCCTCCTGTCTCTTTTTTGTGGGCTTTGGAAATATAATTTTCAATTTTTAATTTGATTCATTTAGATTTGATCATTAATCAGTGCTGAGAGAGAGTTAATTTGGTGGAAAATAGATGAGGTAGTTAGAGAGGCCTTTTTATGAAGTGAGCCTGGCTGCAGACCGGCTGCCTCTTAAGGTATGTGGGGATGGGAGTGGAAAATAGCACTCTCTATTTGAAAGGTTATAAGGAGGAGTATCCAAATGTGTTATAGTGTTTATCACCATTATATTTATAAATAATAACAATCTAAATTAAAGTATGATTTACTTACTTCAATATAATATTCATCATAATAGTCATTATTGTGAGCAGAAACATGTCGATTTCTTTATTTGTCTACTACTAAAGAAATCCAACCCTAATCCATGGAAGTCAAAAATCTTAATAACTGTAATATTTTTGTCAATTTGCGATTTGTCTGTGAAACTCACAATCTTCGACCACATATCAGGCCTTCTCCTGTTTTTGCCTCTCCACTGACCCATGTTGTGACTGAGCTATCCGCTTGTCAGGGCTTACCCAAACACTTCTACACTGCAACAGTTTACCTTAAAAAAATATTGCTGTGTTCCTGCCTGTGTGAGCATGTGTGTGAGAGGGTTGGTACCCCCTGTTGCTAAGAGATTCTTGACCGTTTGCTGACACTAGCCCCCCCACTGTACCTGGACTGTCGGCCCTTCTGTCTACCTTCCCTTTTCAGACACACACATGCACGCTGCAGATGCATATCAATTCACATTCATTTAGTTTTTACACAACTTACCCTATTGTTTATTATGTGAACATTTTCCTCCTTTACAGCTTAAAGTCTTGTGTTAATCTACCAGGTGTGTTGTCTCTAATGCGGTCAGCACTATTTCCACAGGATTTAAATCTGTCTGTGTGAGCAAATCCCTCTCACCCTTTCACTGCAGCTGAAGAAGAGCTGTGGTCTGAGGACTGAAGGTGCACACTGCAGTAATGGAAGTCAAAAATGCTCTGAGCCAGAGAAATTTTTTTAAAGTGTTATATTTGCAATTAAGTAACTTCATGAGCATTAGTCAAGGCCACTTTTCAAACTTGGTGTAAATGGTAAATCTTTATTTTAAACTTGTTTTTCATTATTTTTGAACTATAAATAAAATGAATTTACCTTTCCCTTGTTTATGTTTTTAGCCATAGATGTAATGGGACAGGCAGAGATGGGACAGTCAGCTCTGCAAACAGGAAATACCGTAGATCAAATGACCTTATGAACTGGGGTACAGCGGCAAACATTCTGTTTAATAGCTAGGTGCTTCTAACTGAGTGATTTCTCAGTATTTATTGTCATAATCAGCCCTGACAATAGTTCAAATTTGCATCCATGTCCCACAATTTAATGTTGCTGAATGTATTTAAGTGACTCAAACACTTAACACAGGACCTGTGTAAAAAAAAAAGATTGCCCTCTCCTCTTCTTCTCCCTCAGGATACAAGACACCTCTGTCTCACTTATCCATCTTTTAAGTGGTAACCACGGTAACAACCAATCCCTGGAGACATTGGACTAATTAAATTAGGACTCTTTTGTGTCAATTAATTAAGGAGACAGAAAGACAGCCACCAACAGAGAATGGGCAAGACTAGGAAAAAGTAATTCATATGCCACGGAACCCAAGAGAAGTGTCAGGATATATTGGCCTTACACCATGAAAGAGCACGACCAACCAAGTCTTATGGCTCATCTGTCAAACCTTATTCATCCAGAGCTATGTACAAAAAGTACCCTGCATATCCTAAGTGACATAATAATAAATGTACTGTTTTATGTATTAATACCTCTGTGTGTGTGTGTGCTGCAGGTGTTCGTCTGGACAGGGTTCGTGGTGGAAGACAGAAGTATAAACGCAGGATAGATGCCGACAACAGTCCATATCTGAACCCACAGCTGGCTCTGCCGGCTAAGAAACCATGTAAGAAAGCTCTCCTTTTATTTAATGTTATCTAAGCAATAGTCTCATTTGTCAAATACTAATAATAATTCACAGCTCATAATGCCACACTGCTTTTTCTGCTTTACATGTTAATAAGACAGTTGGACACTAAACAATTACAACGCAGTTGCATGCTAAAACTGTGCCGTGAGAGGCTCATCTGTTTAATGCCAAGTTTATCTCCCTGTCTGTACGGTGACCAGTTTAGGGTCATAACATTTTATAAGACTAATATTCTTCACAAAACAGTTCATTTAGGGCACACCAGAATGGTTCCAACAAGGATATATGCAAAACCAGACAATTCAAATTTGATAGTGAAAAAGAGACTACTAAGAAAGGTACCTAAATGAGATGGTTTCTCAGAGAGAATGAGAAGAGCAGGATACTGGAGGGGGCTACCAGCCAACAACCTAATCCGGATTAAATCCAATCTGGCAACCACATCAAACTAGGGTTAGCTCTCTAGCTAACCGTCTGCTCAGACACACAACATGCGCATGCAGGCGAGGCAGACTGAGCAGTGTTCAGCGGCTTGCTCCCCAAAGCCCATTTTACTTAAAGCTGAAGCATATTCTGCTTTAGGCCAATATGATGAATGGCTGCACAGTTTACTGTGCCCTACTAATCATTAAAACGATGAGATAATGTGACTCTATAGGCATGTGGTTGTGTATATAGAGCTTCTTTCTGCTCAAACTCACACGACACAACACACTCACAAGTTTTGCATTACCCTTACATCTTTCTTAATCTTCTATACATTTGACAGTATGATGGGCTAGTGATTAGGGGAGGGGAGGTTTACAGTTTTATTGGTTCTTCTCTTTTCTTTTGTTTTATAGACAAGTTATATGGTTAACACAATAGCTAAACCTTAAGTACCCAGATTTGTTCTTATGTACCAAGTGTAGACACTGAGATTTTTAGTCCAATTTCAATCCTTAGTAGGTTAATATCAGCATTCTTTGTTTGTTATTCTCTTTTACACATAGTCAATAGTGACCAAAATCCTGTCTGTCCAACTGTCTTCCTCTCGCATACACATAGTACCTATCTGTCTGTAGCACAATCCCCAGCCTCGGCGTCCTCATTGATTGTGTGAGGACCAAACAATAGCCCAGGGTTTGGAAATGGGCTTCCATTGATTCTAATTAGGGAAACATTAAATAAGATTTACCCACAGATACTGCTGTGTGACTGGGATTGGTTGTGCTCAAACGACCCTGGAGCTGCAGCAGGAGGGAAGGGGATGCACAGGATATTTATAAAGATATATATATCCAAGTGTGTATTTGTGTGAGAGCCAATGGGGCTGGATAGTGTTAGATCAATACAGCCCCCCTCTGCCTGTGTTTATCTCCACCTGCCTGTCGTTTTCTCCTCCGCTGTCTGTCTTTTACAGTCTGTTGCTATTTCCTCTGTATTTCCTCTGCTCATATCGCTTCTTCTTTCACTTACTGTGCTCTGGCCCTACACCTTTTTCCCTCCTCTTCTCTCTGTTTTGACTTCCATGCTTGATTAGTCAGTGGATTAATTTGGAAGCAGGGTATCAGTCTGTTACTAATGGGCCATAGAGATCTCATCACCACATGTCACCATTACCAGCTGAGCTGTTTGGCTTTAAGTATTATCCTTCCCCCTTTATGCCCCAAATGATTTTATGTTATTCTGTCAAGGTTTGTTTAATCAAATGTTTACCTTTGCAATGGAAAATGTCTTATATTTTGTATATGAACAATATGAACATGCCTGTTCAGTGCTCGTGATTGATATTCACTGTGTATTTTGTTTTATGTTTTTGTTTATTTTTTGCACCTTATTGGTGTGGAAAATCTTTAAGCCAACAGTAGCCTAAATTCACCATCTCTCTGTTTCTGTCTTTCTCTTGTCTGGTGGTCATGTCAGTTGCCTTTGGCTGCCTTGCAGATAACAAAATTGTCTCTCACCTGCTGGTGGCTGAGCCAGAGAAGATTTATGCCATGCCCGACCCCACAGTACCAGACAGCGACATCAAGGCCCTGACGACGCTGTGCGACCTGGCTGACCGAGAACTTGTGGTCAACATCGGCTGGGCCAAACACATCCCAGGTAGGACAGCCCCACTCACCCTACTCTCTCATGTATATCACAGTGAGTGCATGTAAAGCCTGGCCCTGCTGGTCAGATTTAAACCATCTTTTGTATACAGTGTACGCTGGCAGGGAAGTGCCTTCTACATTGCTGTACTTAATGTACTGAACAAAAGGCTATTTCTGTGTGACCCTTCACCCTAATCTGTGCTCTCAGACAGACTAAACTCTTGACCGTTCCAAGTCAGTATAACTGTAGGCACGAAACACCATATGCCCGCACTAACAACACAAAGCCCTCATGCTACTATTGACAATTGAACTGAATAATATTTTAAAGGTTCCTCATTTTGCCTTGAAAGAATGAAACTGTGATCAGAGCGTATAAGAGAAAGAGATGAAATGTAATCTGTTTCTGGTTTTACTGAGTGAGCATGCTGTGACAGCATAGAGGGGAGAAGAGTGATGTTTTACATTTACAAAGATTAGTTTCATCAGTAAATCACCCTGACAGAACTCCTGTCCATCTTTTCAGTTTGTTTTATTTGTTAATACATAAATAATTTGGTGTGACTGTAGCACACATGAATTTACCAGAAGAGAGTGTACTTTTGTACAGCACCTGACTACACACAAATACCACAAGTCATGTTATATAAATAAAACGCTATAGTCAATAAGCTTGGAAAACAGTGTCTCCTGATAATGTGCTTTTTAATGTGTACTATCAATGTGAAGAATACATGGAGGAGAGAAGTGCAAAAAGGATGGGAATCTGCATCACTTATTGTTACTGTATTGATCTGCAGTAGGCTGCCATATGGACAGTAAGTAGACATGTATATTGATCCATTCTCTAAGTATAGCTCCATCTTTTAATATTTATTTTCATCTTTTATCCCACAAATCCTCTGCTTCTCGACTTTCTATTTTTTACATTAAGCTTCTAATAATTTTATGCTGCTGAGATCTGCCTTATGATTACAAAGTATAATTCAAGTACAATTTTGATTTAATTTAACAAAATATTTGTTATTTCTGGAGACGTGGAAATGCACACCATTAGAAAAAAACAAAGTTCTGAAGCAAAGTGCCGAAGCAAATTGCTGAACCAAAGTGCAAGCCAGTCAGGACCAGAGCCAGTCAAAACGTGCCTATAGAAACTTTAAAATAAACTATTCCTCCTTTTTTTCTCCAGTTGAGTGGCCTTGTTATGAGTGGCGGTGTATTCCTGTAACTTTGTCATGAAGGGACTCAAGCGCAACGATTGCTCGGCGGAGAAGAGCAGATAGCGTGATTAGATGTACGAGTGAGGCAATCCACTGCTCACACCGAAAGATAGAACTCTTCATCTTCTGCCTCTGTGTGTGTGTTTACAGCACTGACCAAAGATCTAATACTCTCATGTCCACACACAAAATGATTTACTCTTTTCTCTGGGGAGAGTGGGTTGTCAAAGTGAAATAGACCCCTTCAGCATTAACTTCAATAAAATGTAAACAAATGCTTAGATTTTTATTAGAAACAGTTAAATAAATGGACAACCTGGTTTCCTTTTCCAGGTCAAAGCTCATGTTTGTGCCATTTGGTCTTATTCAAATTAAAAGATGAGAGATAGATGCAAAGATTGATGAGGTAAAGCCAATTTCTGCTTCATGATATGGCTGTGCAGCGCAGAGAGCACAGGCTCACACACAGCAGAGCGCACACACAGACGCTAACAGTGGTAACAACATGTCAAGGCGAGCACCAGGCAGCTAATTTGAAGTCATTAGATGTCTGCCGTACTGGCAACAATTTGTTACACTCCCACACGCACAAACACATTGACAAAAGCACAGCACATGCACACACTGAGTTAAGAGCCGTCTGCGGATAGCGAGGAGGCTAAATTGTAAACTAATTTAAACATCACTCAGCGTTAGAGAGGCTGCCTCTGAGACAGGCCCCTGGATAACAAGGCTGCTGAATGTGTGTGTGTGTGTTCAGTGGGACTCATGTCTGACACACACAGTCGCCCAACCTTAGAGACATGTGACAACAGACGCATATCTGTGTGATTGGCTCTTTTATTCTTCAACTCTGGGTGTATTTGTGTGTGCACATGTATTTCCATACTGATTTGGTGTATATGCAAACATTTGATATGTCATTAGGGTCGCAAAATGAGCGTTCACACACTGTATGTCTCCTGTTGTCCTTCAAACAAGTTACCAACACGAGCACATGAACTGAACACTATTATACGTTACAACTCTCCTGAGATGTAAGGCTTTGTATTATTTTTTGGCACCATTTGCTCAACACATTGGGATCAGTGTATATTTTGTTAGGTCCAAAATACACAATTGTCTGTAGGTTTTACCATTGTACAAAGGGTGTTTGATTGGACTATTGACATTATTCCACATAAAATGTTTAAAACACCGTGAGTTAAAGCATGAAAAGAAAAAAGAACTATTCAAAATTCATTTATCTTTCTGTAGAATGAGTCTTTTCATTCTCTTTTCTGTTCCCTACTGTTATACTCACTATACTCCATAATAACTAAATGACTACTGGGCAGTCTTGCTAGCAGCTCTTATCTGGACCCATGGACATAAAGGAAAGAGACAGACAGATGAGCACTTGACTTGACGAAAGAGCATGGCCCGAACAAATGAATGAATCAATGAATAAGAAGCTGAACCTATAAAACAGTCTATTTTACCAGAACCGGGGGGCCTTGCCATTAGTGTTTCTTTACAACCTCCTCCCCCAACGTTTTTATTCAAGAAAGAAATTGCTCTGGGGGTGCCCACCACTCTGCCATACTATTCTTCTGCTTTTCCTATCTGGCCTCACTCTCAATCTCACTCGCTCTTTTTCTTTCTCGTCCCTTTCAATTTTGACACTTGGGATAAGCAGTCAAATTGTCCATCGTAGTGCAGAATGATTGAGCTGTAAAAATGGGGGAAGCAGCAAAGGAACTTCCTGTCACTCTCTCCATTTAATTGGTCTCGGTGTAGATATGGAGGAAGAGGTCTGGGTGATCAGATATTATAGAGTTTTCAGGTTTCTCCAGTGCAGTGTTGCAGTATGGAAGTCCCTACTCTCAGCTGAAGGTGTTGTCTTTCTTCTAATGTGTATGAAAAAATTACATTGCACTACGGTCAATAAAAGCCATTACCTAAAAATAAAATAATAATATAATAATGTTAAATGGGCACAATGAAACTTTTCTGGTGAAGGATCTACCAGCTCCTTGTCCCTCCAAGATATTATTACTTTACCTAGCCCTAGTACGATATAGCATTAATCAAGCAATGCCAAGTTACTGGTCAGATCTATGGAGAGGCAATAAAACTCTCATAGTTGAATAAATGCAAGATGTACAAGTTTAATGCCATACTGTGGAAAATTTTGGCAAAGCTTTAACATCTTGAAGGAGAAAGCGGGTAAGGACCCTCGCCTGAACAGTTACAGTATGCACCTTTGAATAAATGATTAATGTAAATTTTGTCTTACTCTGAAAAGGCCCTATTATAAATTCCAGTGATGAATTTCATAGCAACAACTCTTTTAATTGCCCCAGTCTGTTACCCCTCTTCACCTTGCCATGCTGCTTCCTCACCCTGATGGTATCCTGTAACCTCTTCATTATAATGACCCTAAGTCCCTACGTCTTCTTAACAGTTTTCCTCTTATAAAATACTGTGTTTCGTTATTGCCATAATAATTCATTCCTTTACATTGTTCTCTTTATTTCCATTAGAGGTTACTGAAGTCTGTCCTTCTGGTTGAGCTTTAGCTGTGTGCACCCTAGTTGCAGAGAAAAAATTTAGATGAATAATTATCAAAATATCAGATCAGCAATTACAAGCCAATTAATCTTGAGCCTAAAGGTTTGTCCAGTCTGAACTTTTATTAGCCAAAAACACACCACATGGTAACTGTTATTGTCAGATGGGGTTGTAACTCCAGCAGCCACTCCTCTACAAATGCTTCCATTTCATTGCTAAAGCCAATTGTATTAGGCCATAGCACTGTGCGGGTGTGTGTTCATGTGTGCTGGCTCTAATCTAGTTGAGTGTGATTTGCTTTTATTGGGAAACATAAAGCGTTTAGAGTTTGGCTATAAGTGTGTTTGCCTGTTCATCCAGCACTTACATTTGTGCATATGAGATGTTATTTTTCTGTGCCTCTTGCATCTTATACACACAATACCAATCTTTGCAGATGAAAACAAATATTGACAAAATCAAATTAGGAAAATTAAATTTGATAGCTGAGCTTAATGTTTGAATTAAGTTGGCCTTCTTATTGCATTATTGAACCATCTCATAACTATGGGTTTGAGAGACGGAAATATTTGGATTTTGCTGCTTCATTGTAACATTTGTCCCGATTTGGGGCAATGTTGAATGATAATGTAGGAGATTTTTTTTTCACTGTTCATCCATCTATCTTATGCAATCAAATGGGACAAACAACTAGTACTTTGTGTCTACTAATATAAACCAGTGACGATAACAGTGTCATTAATTTACTTGCTAATTAATCATCAATGTTTTTAAGTAATACATTTTTTGTCTTATAACTTTATGCCAATAGGAAAAGGACTGATATTAAAATTAAGGGATTTACTTTGATCTCTCCATTTCTGTTTTGTGGGGTTTGATTACATTTGCAAATCAAATTCACTTGTGTACCAGCTTCTCAGTTGGAGCCAATTTCTGGACACTTAACAATGGGACCAAATAAGGTTTGGCTTCCAGTTTTCCACAGATAACAATCATTCAGCACATGGTATCCCTGTAAACCAGCCCTCACACATGCACTCTATATTGTAGTAATATTTGTCGGAATAGCAGTTATAAATAAATCATTTAGATTATCATTACGGCATCCGACCCAATAATAATTTACGTCAATCACCAGCATTTTTACTACTTTCAATTTGCTTTGTGTTTGAGTGAGAGAGAAGAGAGAGATGACGTGATAGGCTATGGTATGCTCAGAAGACATAAAGATAGATGATCATAATTACAGACAGGCTAAACTCCATTTCGGTCCATTGCCATCTTCTCACACACACACACAAAGGAGGCCATAAAGACTTCTGCACTAGCATCAACATATATGTACATGAATATTCTCATAGACATTCACACATGCACTTATCGCACACCTAAAGCTTGCAGCAAATCTAGTGGAAGGAGGGCCCTGGACTGTCATGGCATCACATCATCTCTGCCGGTTCATGTAAAGTTCACAGACAGAGTGATCATTGTCTGTCTCCTTTCCCTTGTTTTCATTTTTTTCAGGTTGTTGTATTGTTTTGTCAGATTTTTATCAATAGCAATAATGGTATTTCCTTTAAATCTTTTCCTATACTTTCCTTACATTCTATGGCACTTTAGCTATAGTCTCCTGTCTGTCTGTGTCCCGCTGTCCTCTCCCGTCCTCCATCTATCTGCTTAAATAACAGTCCTGAGGGTTCATCCCTTCCATCAGGGAATAAGCAGGTGGGGAAATGGGATTGGAGCGTGCCTGTCACCAGATGGGGACGACTTATGGCTTGTGCACACACAAATGCGATCACTCATAGGTAAATGTATTTATATATTACAGGGGGTTACCAAAACCGCTTTCCACAGACAAACAAAAAGAACAACAAATATTTGTTTTCTATTCACCCAAAAGCAACCTAATTATCAAGTGCAGCAGGCTCGGTGGTTAGATATTTCTGTTCTAGTTTGAATCAGTATATCTTTTTTTTTGTGTGTGTGTGATTTTATGTCTTCCCTTCATCACCATTATGTCCTATCGCATTATATTTTTCTTTTATTTATTGAACATGTTTCTCTGTACATGCAACCAACTGTAATAATAATAGAAACATTGTTCCTATTAATGGGTTTCAGTTTCCTGCCATATGCAACATTTTGAGGAGTTTTTTTTCTGTTTAAAACTTTAATATTTTGTTTGAATTTGTTGATTATGGGAACAGTCCAAATGTTTCAGTATTCTAAAATTTATGGATTTCAGGTCTATGTTTGTGACCAGCACTACATTTGTAGCATGCTTACAAACAAAGCACTAGATTTCACTCTGGTTGAATTTGCCCATATTTTTATTATCAGTAAATTGGCCTGATTTATTTGACTATTGACTTAAGTATTGGCCTATGCCATAGAAGTAAAACACTTGACCACTATATTTGTTTTTGTGGTGAGGTATGTCTGCTGATCTTACTTTAATGTGGTTTCAGTGTTTTTAGGTATTCCATTTTACATTTGTTGTATATTGTGAATGTGTGTGTGTGTGTGTGTGCGCTGTCCATCAGGCCACACACAGAAGCGTACCAAACCATTGGCTTGCTTGCTGATGATGACATATGAGTTCCTGGCCTTGGTAATGGCTGTTAAATCTTATAATTACACGCTTCTTTATTGCAATGCATAATGACCCTGCAGCACTATTGGACAATTAATTAAGATTTTCAGCCCAGGCTTTTTCAGGCTCAGATGAGGAAGTGGAATGAGCTCTAATGTTCTTGTCTTGAAGCTAAAACATTAAGGCAGGATGCTGTCTCGGTGCTGTCTCTTTTACATCTCTGTCTTTCATTTAATCGGGGTACAGTATGCCTCATCTTTTGGGCATTGTTGAGCCCTTTCTTACAGTGTTTGTCCTGAATGATGATATTGGAGACATATTGCTAATCTGTGAATGGTAAATTAATCCCTCTGGAGTTTTCTTCTCTCTATGGAAAGCTATGGCGGATTAGGAAGATAGAATCAACACAGCTTCATAATCTTATACACAGACAGACACCCAGGCAGGACAGGGAGGTTCTGTTGGGTCTTCTTTTAATGCTGCAGTCTTTGATTCATAGTATTATTATTAGAAAGTTCAACGCTAATAGATTTTATAGTATATCATAAAGCTGTTTCATTTTTGGCCCGTGTTGTAGGCAGGTGCATATCCCATTTCACAATCCATGGAATATAGATTTTGGATTTTGAGAACTTGTTATAACGGGATATTGTTTTGAAGAGGTAATCCGACATAAGATCAATAGACTCTCACCACCTAGTTAATTGAACAAGCTGGGAAAATGAATTTGTCAGCAGTGAGATTGATAGGTAGATAAAAAAGATGCCAAGATACGGGAGAGAAACCAATATGCTTGGAGAATTTTTAATGATGAGTACGTTCTCCGTAGTGCACTGTTAAATTTGGACATGTATTTATTGATATTACACCTTATATTGTTGTAGTTTTGGTCTTTGAATAATTGAACATTTATGGGCTGATGTTTGAAAGAAAAAAATGTTAGGTCTAGAGCCTTAGCAGTGGTCACTTTTACCATTTTAATTGTACCTATTGTTATACCTTTCCTACATATGTCTTTGTTCATGCCTCCTCTTGAAAACCTGCACAGGACTGTACAATATTGTTCTGCACATATTCTGACATTATTACGAGTTCATGCGGAGATCCAGTGGGGTAATTAAAATGTAAATATTGGTATTTCATTATTTGATGTCTCTTAATGTCACTCCATATGTCGTTTCCAGTGAGACTTTTGGTCGCCCTCGATGACCAATCGCCCCCATCACCCCAGCGCTGTGCCCCTCTCTGTAACATTTGCCACGTCGCCATTTTGGCTCTAATTAAGTGTTAAATATTTGCAACCGCCACCACTGAGACAGTACACATCTACACATGGGGAATACAGTTATCCACTCCAGCTCCCGTCTATGGCTTTTGCACACACAATCATCGCCGCTACAGCAATGGGAAGATTTTAAGTGTTAATCTTGCACCGCTGCTGATGGTGTCTAATGTATGCAATTAACGGTCGGCGGAGGGCTGAGAGTTTGGTAATTAGCTGGCTGTTCACACTGATTAGAGGCTACCACAACCCTATGACTGCTCCGCTCTCCTGAGGTACAGAGGGGGGATGTGAGGGGAAAGAGGGTAAGGGGGAGGGGAGCCGAGTCAGAGATATTCAAGCCAACAAAATTATGTTGATGTGGATTAGAAACTGTAGGATAGATTATTTGTCTACTTCCTTAACTCAACTTGGTTAAACCAAAATTTCTAAATTTCAAAAATTGTTTGCAGTGATTGGCAGTTTGTCTGTTAGCATAGAGTCGGCTACACGCCTCTTTTTTTGCTATCAATCAGTTAGAATGTTTTTATTAGCCACTTTTTATTAGTAGTATTGTTTTTGTATTCAAATTGTTTCTTAGATTTTTTTCACCATTACTTGCAAAAAATATATGTGGAATCTTAATTGTTTTTTTCTCAGTTGTTCTCTTGGTCTTTAACAGTCATACTCTTCAGAATATACGAGAAGGCTTGTATAGATAATTGTACATCCTCACACATGATAAACACCCTTGTGCCCATCAAACTACAGTATCTTCCCCCTCGCTTAGAGTGAATTTTTGATAATCTGATCATTAAAAGAAGATTCAGATCTCGTCTATGATAATCAGCTCCTACAATTCACTATGTAGTTAGTATTTTTCTACCAAACTAGTATGTATGGTTAATGAAAAATATAATAATTTCACTAAATTAAAAGAATGGATGAGTCTCAGTGTTACAAATACAACCCCATAAGAATTATTATGTTACAGTGTATAGACAAGCAATCTTCTTAAAAACGTCTATTCAGAATATTTTACAAACTTAATCGATTAACTTAAGCCAAGGTAAAAGTACTACTTAATTGAAAACATTTACCAAAGTTTGGAGTTCTGAAGTTGCTCCTTATAACTTGTATATTAGGAGCAATTCTCTGAGCGGGTCTGTGACTATCTTTGAGCCCCTCTAAATTAACTGGTTCTCTGGGTAGATTTGTTTCCATCTCGTTGCGCATCTCTGTGTAATTGGGTCAGCTGGTGGAAGTGTGTGTGCGTGTGCGTGTGTGTGTGTGTGTGTGTGTGTGTGCGTGCGTGCGTGCGTGTGTGTGTGTGTGGTGTGCGGCACCATTTGCTTTTTGTGGTACATTTAGTGTGTGTAGCTTCAGCTCGGCCAAAGCCATCACAGGGGGTCCATGTTCATTTGGGCCAGCGTCTGGCCGTATGGTGCAAAGCAGTTTGACAGTACACACACAAAACACATAAATATAGCCTCAGAATGTAGTTAGCATAGCACGCCAGGTACTAATGTGCTCACCTAGGACTTCACACTCAAAATAGTATGAACAAGATAAACAGGTGAGGGTAGCGGTCAAACATAAAGGTATGCAACATACTCCCACAGTGCATTTTAAGCCAATCTTTGTCACAGTAGGCTTAAATATTGCTCTTAAACAAGCTTAAACAGTCAACAAAGAGGCCTCCATTCCTGCCTTATATTGCACTTAGAGACCCTCACTTTTTAGTATTAATATTAATTAGTATTAGTATTCAAAGGAAATATTAAACATGCCATAGACACAAACTTATTTCATCACAGGAATCAAACATTTACTAATTTTAACAGTGATAAATCTGGAAAAATGTAATGGTTGGGCGTTGATTAAATAATGCTTACATTGTATTTACATTATCAAACACAATAGGCCAATTATTTTCTCATGATTGTCTCTAGCCAAAAAACATTCCTATTCCTATTCCTATATAAAACTTCTTAAAATATTCTGCCAACAACTGCTGCCCACATGGGTCCATAGGTACTCATACACAACAGTCATCTCTCACTGGATCCCATTTGCCCTGTAACCACAAGAAAACAAATGTGGGCCTTCTGGTCATGTGTGTCAGTGTGTGTCTGGGTAACAAGTGGGGCATGAGAGGGGCCAATCCCAGTGCAGGGTGGGCTTGTGTGTGTGTGTATGGGGCAGGAGGCTGGTGTGTGCTCTCTGGTGTAAACGTGCAGTCAGGAATCATTTGGCAGACAAACAGGCCGCAGGGTGGCTGGGGAATCGACGCCCGCATGCTTGTCTGTGTGTGTATTCGATAGAGCAGGAAGATGACAAAAAAAGGAAAACATAAGAGAATGCAGTAGGTTAGATGTGAGAGCACAACAGGGCCTCCTTCTATAATATATACAAGACATGTTTTTACTAGGGCAATGCTGCTATTTGAATCATATTGTTTTGTAAGTATTTTGGTAATGATGATGATGATTTTCCGTATTTTTTACATTTTCAGCTTTTTTTCTTTTAAGGTGCACTGTGTAACGTTTCTGGTGGATGGTCCATCAAATCCTCTTCTCCTTGCAAATGGATTTGCTTTGGCTGGAATGTATGGCATTAAACCTTTCTATCTTGGAGACTAAACCAGACCATGTTACAGGTCAGATCTGTGGACAGGCAACCCCTCTCACAATCAGAATGCCTATTTTTCTAGTTATTTTTTAACTATAAAACTGTTAAATTTATAAATGTAAGATTGTTTAATGTCATACTGTGCAACATCCTAAGCAAAGCAATGACATTTCCATAGAAACAAGCAGGTGATAGACCCTCCACCAGAAATGTTACACAATGCACCTTTGTGTAGATGTATAGAAATTATGGAACAAATTGGCCTTAAACAATTATGAAAACCTTGTGATTTGGGGAGCTACCTAGGAATATATTTTGTCCCCAAAACACAAACTTATAAACAAAATGCTTGCAAATTCCAAATTATATTTGATATTTTTTTTACCAAATGTGTCTCACATGTTAAGTCTAGAATGGCTTAAATGCAAAGTTTGGTTTATGTTTCTGTTAAACAAGAAATGTAAAGCTAGACAAACACTATCACTATCATTTGTAAACACACTGGACAAGATTCCTTATCAACAATGAACAGAAAGGAAATGTAATTAGAGTCAAATACACAACCTTCTTTTGTCACTTGAAATAACAGGTATGAAAGAAAGGTCTCCACCCTCCCACTACCACCTCTCTCTCTCTCTTCATCAATACCACTCTCTCTCCATCATCAGCACTAAATTCCCATTGATGTTTCTTTTCTTCTGCTGTATCGATCGCTGCATGAGAAGGAGGGGAGGACGAGAGGAAGGGAAGAAGGGAGAGATGCCGTTATCTGTTAATTAATTTGTCCTGAAGCCGGCCGCCTATTAATCAGACAGATAAGAGGCATTGGATGCTTGAATGGTGCAGACAGGCTGGTGGGGAGGGAAGGGGCTCATAGACTCTTATATACACAACATACAAATGCACTAGTATGTATATTTGACCTATGGAGATTCTACTGAATTGCATAATATTTTGAAGCCTAAATATATTTATATTAATGTCTAATGGCTGCATATTTTTATCAGACAAAGCTACACACTGATAAACCTTGTCCAGATAAGAACCATATTATATTTTGATATGAGGTCTCCACTTTTAGCTTCTTTGGTAGTATAGGTCATTAATGCTATTTATTTTAGCAAACTGATTTATATAAACATTTGACTTAAGTTATTAAATAAGATAATATTACTAGTGAAAAATACTGAACCCTCATTACGGCCATATTCTCTTCATCTAACCTCAGGCCTTAGAAAGATACAGAAAATAAGTGTTAATTTTAGCAATGCCAATGTTCATTTTGTCTTTGTTCAAATGAGTGGTGACCGGCACCCCGAAGGCATGTGTATTTGTGTGTACATGCATGAAAACCCCAGAAGAAATCAGCCTTAATCCCTTTTGATCATTTCAAAAGTTCAATAGGACACCATTGGCAGTTGGCAACCATTTCCCCGTAGCATTCTCCTTTATATGTGTAGGCTGGTGTTCGAGTTATACAGTTACACATAATAAGAAGATTGTAGGTAATCCGGTAATAGGTATAGGTATCAGTTTAATTAAATTGAAGTGAAAACTTATGTCCATCAGAAAAATATGATGATATGATATGAAACATTTTGTGACTTGAAACAAACTAAAACCACAGCCATTTTTAGTGGTCACATATTACATTACATTATACAAACTGTAGCCTTTTACCCATGTTATAGCACTGTTCCTTCACTTTTAGCCTATTTAAATTTCAGTTTTCACCTAGCCCCTATCTCCATCTACTTGTCCTTAATGAAAAACCTCGAGCTCAGACATAATACAAGGGAAGCCAAGCTGTATTGTGGTTTACGATTAATAAAATGTAAAATCATAATCTACGTATGCATGAGTTCATCTTCTTTAAATTCCTTACTTTTATAATGTTATGAAATGAGTGTGTGTCTTGTTATGTTTCACAAATAGACACATCTGTTTCCACCATGTTAGCAAAAGTAGATAGGGGGCGTCATAACACATTACAAACAACAATAGCCAACGACTAAGACATAATGAGACACTTGTCATTATCCATCAATGAGCTCAAAGATAAGAGCTCCTAATACCCATAATGCCTCACTCACACATAGGCCAAAGAGTGTCTCACGAGGAAGCACGTCACAGCAGATGTTGATGAAGTATTATCTCCATTCTTATCTTCCTGCCTTTCCCCTGACAGGATGATACACTGACACACAAATACATACGTACACACAAAGTAGAGGGCTGCAGCGGGTCTGACAGGTGCGCTCCTGTGCCTTATGAAGCCCACACAAACATGAACCGTGTGGCAGGTGGAGGCAGACAGCTGTGAGCAGAGGTGTGAGCACGCAGGTGTTCCATTAGAGCACTGAGCTGTTAATAGACCAACAGAGGAAGATGAGATAACTGTCTCTTTTGTAATATTCTTATTTGGCTGCACATTACATCACAAATTTGGTATTATTTTCGTAGTACTGGCAAAGGCAATGTCTGAATTACCAGAAACAAGCTGAATTACACAGATGTCTTCCATCTGCCAGAAAAATGTTAATCGAATTATCACAATTTCATTTTTGATTTTCAGAATGAAGGCTGGCTTATTTCGCTGGATACATTCCCGACTGCAGCATTGGTTCTCTTGAAACCAAATGTAATACGCTGCCTGCATATAGTTAACATAACATAGACTCCGTGTTGTCCAGATTGTATCAAAATGTTTTGTTTTTATGACATAACTGGTTTTGTCCTTAGTAGCAGGCATTCTATGATATTGTACATCCAAATAAATTACACAAAAATATAATACAACTTTGAGGGTTAAAATGTCCAAAAGAGTTGTAGTTAAAACACACCAAGGTGAAACAGTACCTGAACAGATAGATTTATCAAGTGGAATGAAACATTCAAGAGCAAAGCTGACAAACAGCTGGTTGGTGTTAGACAGCCACAACAGATAAAAAATGCCTGATCTTAGACTGGATAGGCGACGTTAGGAAAAGCATGAGTTTTGATGCGACAGCAGCAATTAGGCTGTGTGTTTGAGCGGTGAAGCAGCAGTGACCAGCATTGATCCACAGGGGTTGTGTCAGGGGGAGATAAGGCCTGCCTTTCCCCAAGAAGGACCCAGGGCTCCAGGGAGAGAGGAGGAGGGAGAGGAGGGTAAGGAGTACTCCTGTCAAGTGGAGGTTTGGAGGGTGGGCATACGGAAAAGAAGAAATAATCAAACAACCTAACTCTTCTAAGCTTTCCCATCAAACATACCAGAAAGTTTTTGACTCCTGCTATTCTCTGCATTAAAACGCCCTTGTATTATTTTGTCAGGGTTCTCCACACTGTCCCTGGCTGACCAGATGAGTCTCCTGCAGAGTGCCTGGATGGAGATCTTAATTCTGCGTGTCGTCTACCGCTCACTGTCTTTTGAAGACAAGGTAAGTCTTGTGTCTCTGCCATATTTTTATTCTGTCCTTCCCTTTTAGTTATTATTTATTCACATGTGCTTTCTTCTCCTTGTTTCATCAGTTGGTATATGCGGAGGACTACATAATGGATGAGGACCAGTCCAAACTTGCAGGTCTTTTGGACCTTAACAACGCCATTCTTCAACTGGTCAAGAAATACAAATCTATGAAACTGGAGAAGGAGGAATTTGTCACCTTGAAAGCGATTGCTCTAGCTAACTCAGGTGTGTATTGCCTTTGTGTCACTATAGCTATGTGTAAGCATGTGTGTGGGGGGCCACAGAAGAGTTAATCCTAGGATTCTCTATACTCCGGGGACTCATTTAGGCTGAACCATCAAAGAGCTGATTTTACTTGCGATGAAACAAACACACCATGCATCACATTGAACCTACTTCGACAGACTATAGTTAAGCCACTCTCTCTCCAATGTTACACTTCAATAGTCACACAGGTATACATAAACACACATTATTATTGCTCTCCCACTCCAAACAAAGTGGCCATCCCTGTTACAATTAGCATAGTCGCCCCTTCAGACGCCTGTTAAATAAGGTAAAATCATTAGATCCCCAAGTCTGTCAATATGGGCCCCTCTCTGATGTGTCCGGCGGCATCGACAGCTGACTGACACACACATACACACACACACATGCCTTCTTCCTCCTGTGACCTGTCTTTTGAACTTTGTCTTGGAAGCCGGCCAACTCTTCAGTACTCTTTAATTACAAGGGGGGAGCTGTCAATACAATGTGTTTAAATGAGAGAATGCAACTAGAGCAATGCGTAGAGACGAAGGGGCCTTTAGTTCCAAATCTGCCACCGTCAACACTTAAATAAAGATACACAAACAAGCAAATACAGGCACAGGTAGTTCATGCTGCCAAAATTTTCTGCAAGACGCTTTAATTTATTCAACAAAACAAGAGACATAGACAACCAGATAGTAGCGGCACATGCCTTTATACTACATGTATTTGGTGTATAAATTAAATGAATACTACACTAATTTGTCTTAACAGTTATCATTCACACTTTATATTCTATTTTTATAACTTGATAAAACTAACTACAATTATTTGCCATTCAAACCAAAACTGCACGAAAATTAATCTAGTTTAT
The DNA here is from genome assembly GCA_030686955.1 of Odontamblyopus rebecca. Taxonomy (NCBI): domain Eukaryota; kingdom Metazoa; phylum Chordata; class Actinopteri; order Gobiiformes; family Gobiidae; genus Odontamblyopus; species Odontamblyopus rebecca. The sequence continues at coordinate 22,845,310 of CM060655.1, read as the reverse complement.
CATGATCTTTTTTTTTCTCTCTACACTGTGTAATCAGTAAATTAGCTTACGCACAAATACGAAGTTTGCCCCACTGCCCAGACTCTCTAACTGCTCTTCAAGACAACAGAATGCTAGCATTAGCATTTTGAAGGGCACTGACACTAATTAATTCACAGGATGCTAATCGTCTGCATTAATGAAGCCAAGCCTTAAGAAATGTTAGCCAACGTGCCCCACATGTAAAGAGTGCTAAACTAGCCATGGGAAACAGGAGCATGTACGTGTGTCTGAGTGTTTCTCCATTCATTCTTTTGATAGTGAAGTGTGCATTGTGAGTTCCGTGTTAACATTTGGTTTAACATCCTTATGCTCATTACAGCCTATTGTTGAGCTGAACAGGCCACAGCTCTGGGAGTGGCAAAGCTGGATACTAAATGCATATGCATATATATATATATATATATATATATATATATATATATATATATATATATATATATATATATATATATATATATATATATATATATATATATATATATATATATAAATATATATATATATATATATATATATATATATTTATATATTTATATTTATATATATATATTTATATTTATATATTTATATATATATATGTATATATATATATATATATATAATATATATATTTAATATATATATAATATATAAAAATGATAATAAGATGAAGTTACGTAATGTACACACATTAACAGTTAATTGAAACACTTTTGTAAGCTTTTTGTATTTATTTTTTAAACATGGAAAACAAGTTTTTATTGATCCTATAGAATTTAACCCAGCGACTGGTCTGGGGTTGCATACTGATACATGCATTATACTCTAGTAGTCTATAGATCCAATCCTGTGTATTTGAAATGGCTTTGTGTGGAAAGGAGTGCATAAATCAATGCACAAAGTATTGTTTCTACACACACTTCTGTGTTTCACGGCAAAATAAATGTTGTGCTTGACATTATAAAACTTTCACAAATGTTCATGTTATTTATTCTTAATAAAAAAGTGAAGGTGTGCTTGTTGTAAAACTATGCACTCCTCCTTTAAGCAGCATGTGCACGTGTGTGTAGAAGCCTATCAATAGTTTCCTTGTGATTATTATTTAACATGCATGTAGTCATTGATCAGGGACATTGATCGGAGGTGGAGAGCTAAAGGCCAGCTCACATTAAGACTTGGCCTCCCTAAGGGCCGATATGGAGCATTATTATTGAGGGTCATTCTCAGCCTTTACTGCCACAGCTGCCAGAACACACTCGGAGCCAGCTCAGAGAAAGACAGCACATGTTTACCACAGACGCTGTCCCTCCATCACTCTAAGTCCAGCTTTTATTCCCCTCCCACTTGTGTCTGTGCTGGTTCATTCATCACACCCACAGACGGCAGCAGAGGCCTTCCAAACAGCAGTTTCTAGTTTCTTTTCTAACCACATGTCTCATTCCCAATATCAAAAGAGTCGATTTTTTTACTGTGCAGACTTACAAAACAAAGTAGCACTTTTTATTTTTTAGCATCATATACCATATCATAAAAAAATAAAAACACAGAAGATGTTAGATTCATGTTTTTGAGAGGTTTATATTACACATACAAGTTTTTTTTATAAGATATAATTTGCTCATTGCAGAGAACATTCTGTTATCTAAATAGTTGCAATCTTTTTGATTTGATAATGTCACAAATTTAGATTTTTTCAATAAGGTTTGTTTTAAAGTAAGTTCTTTCATAGGTTCATAAAATGACTGAGTTGAATGAGTTGAATGAGTTGAATGAGTTTTACCATTGTTACACTTATGACACTTAAATAAACTGATGTCTATATTCAAATTAATAATAATAAATTAACCAATGCCTGAAGTTTTGTTTTGCCCCATAAGTATACTGGAAATAATTGCTTAAATATTGATGCACAATTGTTGTTATCCCATTTTACTCTATTGTGTTATTACATGTTTGGTCCCATAGACTCGATGCACATTGAGGATGTGGATGCGGTGCAGAAGCTCCAGGATGTGCTCCACGAGGCCCTGCAGGACTACGAGTCTTCCCAGCACCAGGAGGACCCCCGTCGAGCGGGCAAGCTGCTCATGACCCTCCCCCTGCTCCGGCAGACCTCCACTAAGGCCGTCCAGCACTTCTACAGCATCAAGCAGGATGGCAAGGTCCCAATGCACAAACTCTTCCTGGAGCTGCTGGAAGCCAAAGTGTGAGAGGGACAGACGGACATACGGACACAGAGAGGTCACAAGAGGCCAGGCTTCAGTTTAAAATCCAAAACTGCTTTGAATGACCTTTTGCTCTTTTACACACGCACTGTCTGCTGATGCATCCCTGTATAAAAAACATGATCCAAGCCTCTCACCTGAACCCCACACCCCTCCATATTTGAGTGACTTGAATTTGTTTGGAGGGAAGATGATGAACTGACGTCACCCTTTACTCACCAAGGAAGTAAGATATTTTGCTTTAGAACTTTGAATAATCTCTGAAAAGTTACTAAAAAGTAACTTGGGACACTTGTTGTGGCAGTCAATTATGCATTAAGATTTTATTATTAACAAGTGCTTAAACAAGGACACGTTTTAAAGAACTGTTTGTTTTACTTTTGTGAGATAATAAGACTGTACTTTCCCCTTTTCCCAGTTTACTCCAGAGTTTTTTAAATATTCAAGACGACAACCTAAAGCATAATTGAGACTATGAACTATTTATTTCTGTTTACATGTACATCTAAACAACTAGACAGGAAGAGAAAGAACTGACATTTGCCCTGACAAAAATGAAGGATGTAACTCAACTGTTAAAGCTTACACTCTTAGCTCCACTGCAACTCAACCACTGCTCTCTGGCCTCCCCTTTAACAACTTTAACTTCATATAACTTTATATACATGCCAATATTACCACAATAGTGTTTGCACCTGTAATGTGGCTGAAAATGAATTGTCAACACATACAAGGTGTAGTGTTATTTAAAAAGTGTGTAATTTTAAGACTTGAATTTCTTCACAATTGCCCTTTTTAACTGGCCTCTCTTAAGATTCATTTTGTTGTGCATTAATACTCCAGATTATTTCAATGCCCTTCTCTCATTTTTGTTTGGTATTGACCTTCACCAGCATCAGTTCAGATATGCATACTTTAGGCATCTGTTATGAGAATGGTTTGAGGAAGATGTTTGTTGACAAAACAGACTAAACAAACTTCTTATTTTATTTCTTTCTATTTGGAAACCTAAACATGTAAATAACTCTCACCCTGTATATGACATATAACACTGCTTTGTTTTCTTATTAATATTGTCTTCTTAAAAACAAAACCAATCAATATGTCTTTCCGTTTTATATCAGCTTGTCCACCTTTGACAATTCTCATATATATAATGAATATAACAAGTAATAATGTATTAACAAATCAGCGTTTATCTTAGGAATTACAAGCAATAGTGGTTTTAAAGAAGGGGTTTGTGCACATGGACTGTGCACTGAGAACGATCCTTGCCAGTATTTGGAGCAAAAGGATGGCCATGTAAGGGGCGCTTTTCTTCCTCTTTGTGTAATTTGCCATAAGCTATTAGAAACAGTCAATATTAATAATAATGCCGACAGGCTTATTTTAGTATTAGCAGAAACACAAAATAAACTTAAGCATCTTAAAATGTCATTTTCACAACTTCTACAACCATTTAAATGGTTACATAGTCTCATAATAAAGAGGGACAGAGTTATCATAGGCAAAAGTGAGGACCACTAAATATTGGGGCACGGTGCTATTACACAAGTATGTGTATAGTTAAAATGGAATAAATTTAAATTTATTGGCGAATTTCAGTTTTTCCTTGCACGTTGTTCACTTTTGTTCACTACAAATGTGATTTGATGAAGCCGTACCATTAGAGGTAGTTACTTTGCCACTTAAAAAACTGCTGTCTCGACAGAAAGCTATTACAGATTTCAGCTTTAACAGGGGATGAATCTAAAAGTATTAGTTATGCAATTCTTAATGCCAAGTGAGGAAGCCAAACTGTACATTCAGACAGATCAAGTGAGGAGCAGCAGAGTAGTGCAGGTGACTCCACACCACACATCAGCATTGTTAGTAAGGGGTATTTTTACTCAATGTATATTGTATAAATTATACAGATTATAACTTAAGACATTTTATTGGAAACAAAACAAAAAAGACAAAAAATAGTTCATTACGTGTGATTCATGTTATGTTTTTTAATTAAGCTTTCTTTTTGTTTTGCTTGTCTTTCTGTTGACTCCCTCATTTCTCAGACATTACTGTGCTTACTCGTAGTGGTCACTGTATGTGAACTGTGTGTTTCTTCTTTAGACAACACAGTAGGGTAGCCACCATCTTGTCTCATGCTGAACCCAAGTGGATATAAGGCTCTTTTTCAGTAAGCCACCAGGCACAAACCACACCATTCTTTATCCAGATAGTACAAATTTAGTACCTAACCAAAACACACATTTGCGTGACTTCATGTAGCATAACCATTACTGTATATTTTTAGGTTAAATTTGGGAATTTAGGTAATTCCTCACTAAAGACAAGGCTTTTGCTAAAATGCGCTGTACATAACGGCCCTCCATATGCTCAAACAAGAGAGAGCAGTGCACTATTTATCTGGCAAACACAAAATGTTTTTTAAATGTATTTGGATCCATTTAGATTTATGTACATTTTTAATGCTTGAAATTACTTAATTGCACTTATTTTACATCAGCGAGATTACTGATAACTGAGAACAATGAACTGTCATGTATGTCAAGGAATTCATTTTTACATTTGCACTTATTTGCCATCTATGAAAAAAGGTGCTGACCTTGTGCAATGTTTTGTATTGCTGCTTTAATTTAGCTAAACAAAGCCTTTAAACCCTCCAATAATTAATATACTACTGAATTTTATTAAAAACAGTAGACCTAAGTTATTCAACTTTGAGTAAGTATCATAGTTACCATATATCAGTTTAGGTAAATGTAACTACAGTACCCCAGAATAAAAGAGACATGTGTCATTTGTTTTGCTGGGCCCTGCAAACTCTATGATGCTTTAAATTGACTATAGCAATCTTTGGAAAATGAAGTTGGGTCATTGTGATGAGACTTGACAGTCTTGCATTTGTCACACTGGTATTCACAGAGCGGCGGGATGTTTTTAGAGCCTGAATGGAAGGACCTGTTACACTTTGGGTGTCATACATTACTTGTTCACCTCTGTAACCTGTAAATCTTTTCTATGGAAATCATGCATGAAACCATATTTTAGTAAAAATTAAAAGACTGGGTGAGCATAGCCAACATGCAGGACCCTCCATCTTGCACTCCTTCCCCTACATTATACGTCATTAGTTGTATTTAATCTCCACTTGTAACTGCCACTGTGCTGCAGATACGTACCTGAGCAGCCAAGATTTACAAAATTTTGGAAGGAAACCCATTTGGATCAAAAAGGTTATGGAGGCTGACCCTTCCATGGAAAACAACTGAGAACAAGAGATGACCCTGTAGTGTTATTTAAAGCTGTCTGTAGATTTTAGATGTGCTCCACATCAATGAAAAAATACTAAACAATTACCTGTATATTTTTGTGACGTGTATCATACAAGTGTGCTTCGATGATAATGTCCATTTGTGTAAATGTATTTATTTCACATTGTATATACTGTTCAATGCAAAAGAGAGACCTATGATTCTGTAACTTAAACTAATATGGGTTGAACCATTACATGTGTTACTCCAGACTATGCCTTTCAGGATTATTACAGTAGAGCAATATCAATTAAAACCAGGCTTCCAGTTTTGACACCTGTCTTTTGTCTTTTATTACAGCACTCATTCATAATAACTATGTTGATAAAGTTATACCTTAAAGCTTTATTAGCTAAACCTTATATCGCAACTCAACTTTGTCTAATGCTGAACATATTATGCTATTTCTCCATATATCAACAGTATTTGTATAAAGGGATGAACTTTTAAAAGAATATTTAGTCTACACAATCTAGTGTATAGAAATATAAATCATGATACAGTGAGAGACATTTTTCAGTCTTCCCATGGGTGAATGCCTTTTAATGGTTGAGGACCACTGATAAGTCATGTTTACAATTTATGTTTTGAACCAATTCTTTCTATTTTTATGATTATTATACTATTATTATAACTATTTCTAAGAAGTACACACACAGAAGTACCCAAATACACTAGATGCATTCAGTTTGGAAGTAATGAGGGGTTTTCCTTCATCTTTGCAGGAACTATACCTTCTAGCTAGAGGTGAAATACAAGGTCTATATTTATACAGCAGAAGTCTATGGTGCATGTAAGGAGACCAGAGCCTTGACCCCGGGCTAACAGATGACACTGTATTAAAACAAAACATATTTTTCTCCTTTTCTTATTATTTCCACTTTACTTGGGTTGTTTCCTGGTCGCCCATCCATTTGCAGATATGTTCTGTTTTACTTGCTTGCCTTTTGAAGTTCATTTATTTTATTTTATCTGTGATTCATTATTATGATACGATAAAAGCTACTTGAGCATTTCAGCTGCTCAGGGGCTCTTATCGTTAACCTTGTGGAACGCATGTAAGAGTGGCCTCCACACCGTGCATCGCTAATGGCCGACTTAAGTCTCCTCCTCCACCTTCTGGCTCTGTCCATATCTCAGGCTCCATCTATTCTTTTATCATATCTACACTGTGTCTGTAATCATATCTACATGTATTATGGATCCAGACACAGATACAAAACCTCTTAAGTAATACCTATTGTTATAAGATCCTTGTGTGTGAGGTAACTGCGGTTGGTAGAGTAGACTACTAACAGACAGAGGCCCTCTCTCTTAAATTAGGGTTAATGTTTATGCCACAAAAGCAGTAAGGCAACTCAGTCTCACATCACAGCAACAATGGACATGATCCTGGATTGTGCGTAGAGCGTTGTGTGTCTGGCTTGTCTATGTGCGTTGCTCCTGACAGATTGTCCTAATGTCTATAAAGAATGGGTCTAATGTAAAGACTAAATTTCCCATCTCAGACAATAAAATAAACAAAAAATATATAAATAAAAAATACACAGAATGGGTGGATGCGATTCGAATCCCTCTCTCGACATCATCGGTTTAATGGTCTAATACATTGACCCACAGGCTGATGGTGCGATTCCAGCTCCAACAGATGAATATTGTCATTGTGTCCTTGGATAAGACAATACTGGTGTATAGATGTGGGTGTGAGTGGTTCCTTGATGTAAAGCACTTTGAGTGTCTTGGTGGAAAAGCGCTATGTAAAAATGTGACCTTTTACAGAATATGGTCAAGAAACTGCCCCATTTTTGGAGGTGAAGAAGAAACTGGCACACCGTCTCAAAAAAAAACTATAATCTTAGCGAGAATCCATCCTTTGTGGTATTCTGGATTGAGGTATATCCAGATTTTTGTGCAATGTAGTGTGCATGTGCTTGTGTTCTGCCAGACAAACAGGGTGAGTCTGTGCTGTTGGACGTGCTATGGTCTGTAAAGTGTTAATGTGTGGCTGCTTCACACTCCGGGAGCTTCAGAGCAGTCACTAAACCCTGTACATTATAATACGCAGATAGCACATAATATGGATCAGACTGCACATGAAGAGATAGGTAGTGAGTGGCAAATATTTCTTTTATTCGGATGGCTCATCAAGATACATTGACTTTTAGGTACTGTTTGTAAACCTTGCTGTGTGCCTGCTGTGTGTGTGTTTCCTTCAGCTTCCATGTGTCAGTGTGGTGTTCCCTGAGGATTCACAGGACTGGTGACATGGACTGTGGTGGTAATGGCCTTTCACAGCCTCCTGCTCCCCTGACACACACAGGCACACGCACACACACACACACACACACACACACACACACACACTGACTATGCATACTTTGAGAGAGTGATTTACAAAAAAAAAAAAGAATTCCGGCAGTGTGATTCTGATTTAGCACAAAGTAAAATTGTCCCCATGCACGCAGGAATGTGACAATATGTAATAATATCACATCTTAATTTTAGGTAGGCTAACACACTGTTTTTGGTTCATATAGATTAATAATATTGCTACACTTTTTATTTTTATTTTTATTTTTTTCAGATTTAGGTTTTCTTCTTTGCAAACCCAGCTTCACTGTGTCATTGGCTCTGTCCTCGACCAATGAGAAATAATCAAACACATTTTGATTTTTTGACTTTTTTATTTTCTAAAAAACATTGAACGTAATTCAATGTAACGTACGGCTAACAATATATAAAATAAACTTTATGAGCATTCTAACATACAATCTTCATGCATGTACCTCATATTCTTCTGCTCTTGTATATTTTGTACAGATCCCTCTTTCCATTTTCTGCTCCCAGTGTCATCCCATTCTCCTTGCTGCTCTATTACCATCCTTATCCCTTCTTCATGCAGGCCATAAAACTGCCCCAGTGTCTCTGTGCACCAGAGCCACATGCATGCTCACTGTAAGAGGGTCAGCTGTCTATTTGAACTTTGAATGTCTTAACTCGATACGATGGGCCATTTATTCTCACTCTTTCCTCTCTCTTTCGCCAGCGCTCCCTCTTTCCCATCCTCCTGCTTTGTCTATTGCTCTGTATTTCTCTCTAAGGACAGTAAATGTTTTAACTCCCCATTCTATGGACCATTCATTAAGTTAGTGTACTTTAATAAATAGTCTGACGTGTCAGTGCACAGTGAATTAGTGGCACTTTAAATCCATCCTCCAAGTGGCCAATAGAGGGAGAGATGCTGGATATGCAGCAGCCACATGCCCACACAACAGTTCAATATATGTTCTCAATAAAATAATACCTATTATGCACTTTTATTTATTATTAAGTGTGTAGTCACCGCTTATTGTTTTTAAGATACCAAAGAGATGCAGCTTGCTGTTCCTTACATTTGTACCTCTCCAAGGACTTTGGTGTGTGCATTCTGTTTCATTTGTTAAAAAAATACATTAGTCCTTTGGTTCCCTGGCCAAACTCAAAACCAGCCTACATTGTTATACAACTCTTCTGGACAACTGAGGGATGGTACTATGGCAACTCAGACCAACTTGTTAACCTAAAAGTCAAATAGTCCACTGTTGTGAGGAAGAATTGCAATCGTATGACTTCAGGATCCAAGCAGACAAACAGAAACATAGAAACCATGATCATAACATGCATATTTGATAATATATAATATATAATGTGTAGACTGCAGGAATTTGTGTGCAGCACTTTTTATGGGTCAGTTTAGAATAAACTCTAAGTTGACCCCTCAGTCTAAAACAAAATGCATTGTGCAAAACAGTGACAAATATTGATTCCAGGAGATACAAGATCCTGAAGGGCCCTGAGCGAACAGTTGATCCTGGAGGAGGAAATGTGATTCAGACAAAGTGTGGCAGCAGGTGAGGTTGGATAATTATGTGCATGTGCATTTTGGAGGAGGCAGGAGGTTAATTCAATCCTATAGACGCGCAGCATGCTGAGGATTGGACAGCACAGCCCTGAGGGTGTCACTGGCCTCAACCCCAACAGGGAGCACATCGCGCACCACCACACAATGGAGAATATAGATTCCCTGACCTCAGGGTATATAGTTTAAACACCCTACACTAGAATTGTTTTTGTATCTTATTTCAGGTGCATTTTCTTTACAGCCAAGGAGAATGAATAATAAACATGGATTAAAATATAGCATCTATATATATATATAAAAAGATAAAACAAGGACAAGTAAAGTGTCATGAGGACAATCTGAGTAAGAAGCGTTCATTGGAAGAGTATACAAAAATACAAATGATTTAATTTTATAAATAAAATAATAAACTGCAGTTGCACATTATTATCTATAACCATATCTATCTTGTATTTTCTGCTTAACACACACACACAGCATGATCATCAATTTATTCAACTTCTCCTAATCAGCAGCAAGGCCAAAGATGTCTCCATAAATATTCATGGAACATTGGAGATTCAGAAAGACGATACTTTACGATACTGCCAACAATTACCTTTTAACATTCTGTTACTAGACCAGTAAAACATGATCAAATCTAACCATCATTTTAACCAGTTATTTCAAACATGATATTATACTCCATGTGTAATATTTTATGCACTCCAATCCTGTTGATAATAATGGGAAGAATGAACAGGTAATGTTTACAAAAATACATAACCTAAAGCACGTTGTTTCATTGGGCTGTGCATTGTCTAAAAACACCAGCAACAATAAGGGATGTATAGGCCTTGCAATGTTTTCTCAGTAAGTAGAAATGCTAGGTCCAGTTTTTGACTTCAGTTTTATAGTTTTATATTTTCAGTTTTACAGTAGGCCTATGCTAATAACAAGATTTCACTGAATTTCTTACTCAGTGTTTAATAATATCATCTTGGCTTTGTGGTTTGTTTAGATGCTTCTCCGTCTGGCAGCTCCTTACCCTGTGTCTCCTCTGTCTCCTCCTCCACCCTCTCCACACTACATTACTCCTCTAGCCCCCAGCCGCCTCTGCTCTCTCCCTCGTCTCCTCTCTGCCTAGTATTGATTAGAAGGCGAACCTCTAATCTCCTTAAGGTCATTAGGAACACTTAATTAAAACCTAGTTAGAATGCCTTTGTTCAGCCAAAGCAAATTGCAGCTGTTCAAACGCGATTAGTATGATAACATAAAACTTGTCGGCAGGGAAAAATGTCTCTCTGTTAGGTAGCAGTGTTTACTCAATCTACTGCAAAATATTGGCAAAATCTGAAATAGGCCTATATAGATAGGAGGTAATTTTACATAGGCTACACATCATCAACATAGCTATCTGGGCTGCAAGTATATTGACTCAATTTTGTATTTACCTATATAAACAAATATGCATAAATAAATAAAGTAAGATATTAAGTAACTTGACTAGAGTGATGACTATTTACCCGGGACAGTTTTGAGCCCTAGTTGGCGGCACGGTGGCTGAGTGGCAACACTCAGGCCTCACAGCAAGAAGGTTGCAGGTTCGATCCCCGGGTCGCCCGGGCCTTTCTGTGTGGAGTTTGCATGTTCCTCCCCGTGTCTGGATGGGTTTCCTCCGGGTACTCCGGTTTCCCCCATCAACCCAAAACATGCCCGGACCCCTATGAACTAACATCAAGGGGTTCATAGGGGGGGTCAGGTGCTATGAGTATTGGGCAGCATGCTGCCCCCGCGACCCAGCCGGATTAATGGATGGATGAGTTTTGAGCCCTGTGTCCCATGTCCCAGCAGAAATGTCCTAGGTGTCCTATTTTTGACCAAGTTGATAACTGCTGACAAAAAAGAGAGGTATATATTGTCATTTGTTTAGGTAAAATACAGAAAAGCTGCTTAAAATGACCAAAACAAAAAGAAAATGTGACTATATTGACTCACATGTTAGAGATTTTGAATAAACTTGACTATTTTTGCAGCCGCCCATACTCGTTTCATTCAAAACACTTTTCTAGATAGGGTGAATAGGTTTTCAAAATAAAAAACTGGGACATCCCCGGTTTGTGGAGGTTGGTCATAATGAAATTGTGAAAGGAGTGTGTAATTAAGGAAAATTGTTATGCATTCTGTACTAATTTGAGTCAGTATAGTCACATTTTGTTTGTGTTTTGGTAATTTTTAAGCAACTTTTCTGTGTTTTACCTAAACAAATGACAGTTTATGCCTCTCTTTACTGTTGACATGTTTCAGATAGGTCCAAAATAAGGACAGCTCGCACATTTCTTGTATAAAACTGGTACAAATTACTGAGTTATATTATCGAGTTATAAGGCAATGTCATTAGATAGGCGCACTTAAGTCCGCAGCGGATCGCCGTTGCCTAGGTGATGGCGGTAGCTTTTTGCGCTCTTCTGAGAGCTACTTGTGTGGATCAGAGCGCATCCCACGTAAACGAAGACGCAGCGGTGTCAAGGGAGATATCATTTACATCAGCGTAATGTCAATACACGCAGAAACGACGTGGTGTTTTCTTTAGGATCTTTTGGACTTCCCGGTGTACCCTGGGTATTTTGCGTTACTTTTTATCTGTGTGCTCCACGGAGTGCTGCTGCTAGCCAGATGGCGTCTCGGGCTAATCTCCTTACACGCTGCACGTTGTGAATGAAGTCTGGAAAAACTGCAACGTCAACCGGATGCGCGCCACCATTCATCATTGCACTAAACAAGAAGGGATTCCGACTCGATCTTCTGTGTTGGTGCGTAAGGAGTTAACGCTGGCTTGTTGAAATGTGTTTGCGTGAGATGTGCAACAAGTGGGAGGTTTATTGACGCTGCACCTGTGATGGAGAGCGCGCAGGCTAAACGCAAGGAAGACAACACAGCAGGGGCAGGTATGTTAAACTATGTAGACTCGATGTTGGGAAGTATTTTTTACACTTATGTGCACTGATTTCTGCCCTCTCTTTGTTCAAAATGTGAAATTGAAGAATTATAATGAAGGAGGCTTTGGTCTAAGCCTCAATTTCCAACAAACTTGTGTGACAGTTTTTAAAAAGCAATGGTCTGTGCCAGTGGAAAATGACATGTTTAATTCAACAGAGAATGTGTGGTAGCTGTATTGCTGAGCAGCACCTCTATCAGACTGTACATAATAGTGAAGGCTTTGGCATTGGAATAGCCTGCATGGCATTTCACTCTCCTCAGATTCATCACATGGTGGTTTTTGGACTAACCATATCTCCCTTTTCTCCCTCTTCTCTCTCTCTCTCTCTCTCTCTCTCTCTCTCTCTCTCTCTCTCTCTCTCTCTCTCTCTCTCTCTCTCTCTCTCTCTCTCTCTCTCTCTCTCTCTCTCTCTCTCTCTCTCTCTCTCTCTCTCTCTCTCTCTCTCTCTCTCTCTCGCTTTCTCTCTCTCTTTCTCTCTAGATGGTGAAATCCTAGCTATCATGTGAAGCTTTGGCTGGGACAGGTATGTGTTTGGGTCAGTGGCAACTGGGACTGAGAAAGAAAGCTAAGTTGGGTACCCTCACCCCAGGGGGACTGGCCTGTGAAATGCCCCTATAACCCTGGAACCATGAGAGCCAGGCCAGGCCCAGGTGCTACTGGAAGGGTCTGGAGTCAAGATCTGATTCTTGAGGAGCCTATATCAACCAGGGATACCAGATATGTTTCTGAACATAAACTTAAGATTCAGGAAAAATGTAAAACTCCGGAGGCTGCAATTACAGGACTGGGTCCAGTCATAGGTCAAGGGAGTAAAGATGAGAAAAGCAGAAGAAATATGGAGCGAAGAAGGAAATGGCCACCAATAATTCAAAAGCAGCACTGTGCAGTCAGCAGACAGAAGAAAGTGGACTGCCACTGGAATACAGACAGAGCAATAACATGTAGAACAACTACTAAAAAGAAGATATTTTGTTCATCGGAGTCACTGAAGCTGACTAAACATATGAAGACTTGCATGAAAAATAAAACCAAGCAATGTTCCTTTTACACTTTTATTCTTGTGAAAAATATGTATAAACATAAAGCAAAAAACAAGTGGGACGTTGCATTTCCCTGGTTTCATCTCCTTCTGCTTGTCCTGTGTTTCCGGCCTTCTTTTTCACAGGTAAGTCAATAGCAAATATTGTGTCTTATGCAAGTATTTCAGAATTTAAATATCCTCCATTACTTTCACCATCAGGGCCATTTTCCACGAATGGAAAACATTGCTGCTTTTAAACCTCTGTCCACCTCTCCTGTTCACTCCACGTGTGGTTTTCCTGAGCGGAGCAGCTACTGTCAGTCTGCAACTTCACAGCCTGAGCTCCAGGCGTGCTACCAGGCATTCTGTGTCCAGGACTGTCTCTATAGGTCCTCCACTCCACCTTATGCCCCTCTGCTGCTGCCAGCTCACTGGTTTGTACCAGTCATTTCTTCTAAGCTCATAAAATTATCTGAACAAAATCTAGTCTAATAAATGTCCACATACACAATTAGATCACATGCGTAGGAATACAATAGCCTAACTAAAAGTGTGTCTTTATTAGCTAGATTATGTAAAAAAAGGAAAAAAAGCATGATTTATAAATAAACATGATTTTTTGAATCATGTTTATTTTAAGTTGTCTTTATGGAAATTATATTATTTATTAGTTTTAGTTAAGGTAACAATTTAGGCAAAACACATATACTTTATATATAATTATCAACTAATGCCTTGACTTACCCTGACAAAACCTTCTCTTTCCCAGGGGGAGCTGCATTACAGAAGACTACAACGACACTTATACCACTAAGTCTGAAACAGGATCTACTTTGCCCTTGGAAGATGGAGCCCCTAGTGTGATATTTTGGCCTCAAAAGGATGGATGTTTGGTGTCTCCACCTGCACAAAAACTGGGCCCCTCAGGATCCTTAACTTTGGCAGTTTGGATCAAACCAAACAGTACAGGAGAAATGTAAGTTTTAAAATGTAATATTTTACAGTGTTTTCACAGTCCCTGCTGTTTTCTCTATATTGTGTGTTGCTTATGTTGATTTGGCTTTTCTTTTGACTGCACTGATGTGTGGATGGGCTGTATTACAGTTTTCAGTCTCTTTTCAGAAACAGTGAGAAATGCAGTGAGTTAATCCCATGTTCATTGCAGAGTTGATATTGATTGAATAACGAGGGGCTTCCTGGTCAGGTCTACTCAGGTCAGGATTGCATGAAAAGGCTGAACCTAAAAAGGTGGTGTCATGTCTCGCTTAACCATGTTGTATGAGAGCGAAAGCTGATGAGAGTGTGTTAGTGCATCTTACAGCGAGGGGAGAGCTCCAGTTACACAAACTAGTATCAGCTGACAATCTCCCTCTCACACAATCGCATATTAGACACGTGTGTGCTCTCACAAAGATCACTTGGCTTTATTTTCACACAGCCATGGTCAGTGATATTTGGTTCTACAAAATATATTTTGTATAATATAAAATGCTAATCTAAACTAGCATTGCTAGTTGATACTCATTTGAGCAACTACCGATTCTGCTAAAGAAAACAACATAAATAATATAAAATGTGTTCTTTCCTGAATGTTTTAGAATGGGCTTAATCTATGTGGGGACTTGTATAAAACCAAATAATCATATTTTAGACACTATTTCTTTGTGTTGAAAATTACATTATTTTGTCTAAAAAGAGTGTTTTGTTATCAGTGGTATCAAAATTGGTATCAATTACCAATTTTCCTTAGTATCAAGAACAAATCACATCGTTTTTACAGTATGTTACAGTGCAACTACTTACCTATGCAAACTATTTTAATCAAGCTGTACAATAAATCTGCTAGATAAAACAAGTGAAAAACTACATCACAAATGTTACAATTCTATACATTTTGCAGCTAAATCTTTGACATTTTTAATATCACGCATTCATTCATTTTTGTTCGTGAAGTTGAGTTTCCCAGGGGATCGTGATGACAGATGAGAGCTGTTGTGTAGGTCTAGGCTGAACATGACTCCTGTTAGGTTGAATGCGTCTGAATGACAGAAAATATCCCTCCCCTCCCCCAGTTTGAATCAGTTGCTGTTGTTGCAGTCGGGCTTTTTGTTGCACAAGTGATCACAGCGGCCATCAAAGAGCCAGATGAAAGGAGGTCTCTATCCTCACCTCTGTCCACTTCTCCACAGCCGTGCTCTGGTCTCTGCTGCTCTCTCTGTGATTTCACACTGCTTTCTGAACAATGAACAGTCTGACACCTGTTTCACAAACTCACTTTTACTTTCATATTTCAAATTATATCACAGTATTCTTGATGACTGCTATTTCGACCAGGAAACATGTAACTAGAATAACTGATGCGGTGAAAAGCACAGAGAATAGATCAGGTGAAGGGAGACTATTAAGGCGATGGAGAGGCTGAGGTGGTTTGTGGTTTTGCAGTGATGATGTGACATTGCTTAGAGGAAAACATAACAGGCTTTGATATATAGCAAAAGAAGAGAGATGAACTTTTCCCCCTTTAATCTCATCTCGGTAGCCTGTCCTGTACTTTGAATAAGTGCTTGTTTCTGGAAAAAAAAAATCAATCACCTCTGATGTATTAAAATCTATTGTGACATATTGGGCTGTACATTATTTTCCTGGTCAGTCAAAAATACACACTTCTCCAATATGTTTCAAAGACTTGTAGCCTGGGCATGGTTTTATCTGGTTCAAATGATTGTTGTGATTGTCAGGTGGATTAGTTAATCAGAGAAAAGCATGGTTCTTCAAATCAAAAGTATGGCTGCTTATGAAGAAAAAAGAAATGATCACAGTGAACTGAAAAGCATCACAGATTTCTTGCCAAAAACCCTGTTAATCTGAGGTGTGAGAAGTTTGATTTAGTTCTAAATAATATATGACCAATTAACTCCTCTGTTTCCTGTGCGTCACTCAAATAAACTAACCTGATTGCATGCCTTTGTCCCTGTCTGAGTTTGGCTTGAGACATGTTGACTCAACTGAGTGATCAGAGAACCAGTCTGAGTCCCATACAATTTCATTATAGATTTTAGGAAAATAAGTCATGTGAAAGTGTGAACTGTTGTCTCACTGTCCGGTTACTTTGCATTCTGCTATATTTTGATATACATTTTCAACATTGTAAAACTATTGGGGAAAAAACTTCTCCAAAAAAACAAACCAAATATTCTTTTTCAAGCAGCTTTTGTCTAGTTGGCCCAGTCACACCCACCAGTCACCACATGTGCAGGGATACAGATGCTCTATTTCTCATGCATACATCCGTATGTGATTTATTGTGTGAGCTGTTCTGGGTTCATAAAAGCCATGATTTCCCATAAAATGTCAGTGATGGTGGTTAATATGAGGCGTGGAGTGTGTGCATGCATGTGTCTGCACACGGTATGGCAGTGCAGAGCCAGCACTCATGTAAAATATTGATATTCCATGTGTAAATGTCAAAAAGAGAGACTGCCTGTTGTGCTTCCTGACACCGGAGCTTTTAGTGAGACTTCAGTCCAGCTTATTAAGAGTAACTCATGTGGGCCAAAGTAAACCAACTGTATGTAAAATCAAAGGAAGACATTTTAAAATATGTCTTTCTTTATTGTATGCTCTGATGAATATATTATCCAACTGCAAGATTTCATAAGTTAACCATTTGTACCAGTGCCAATCCCAGAAACCATCAAGCTGCTAATAAACCTGTGCCATTTTGTTTTGCCAATATTAATCACGCTGTGTTGTAATTATTTTGATTTCTGTGTATTTTGTGTAGGATGATATTGGAAATGAGCTCAGAGGAAAGCCTTGCATTTGCAGTAACAATATCGGAACAAGCTGTCACTCTTCGATATGGGCAGAGCAGCGGTCACGCCTCTCGAATGGTCAGCTTCAGAACCAGGGGCAGACTTGAACCTTTGAAGTGGACACACCTTGTTCTCCAGGTAACTTAGTACTTTATACTTAATGACTTAATAATGCGGGGTCAGGGCCTTCATTGAGAAACACTGATGATTTTATTTAGTTATTTCCTTATAACTAAATTATAGTTTTACATTTTATTTATTGCAGTATGGATCTAAAACAACTTAATTTGCCAAAATATGCATAATAATAATGCCCTAGATTAGCCTTAGAGGAGAATAGCCTGAGAAAAAATACAAAAAGAATACATATACTTTCCTTTGAGTCAACTATTAACACTAGTTTGTACAGCATCACAGAGCACACCAGGCATGTGTCAGTTTGTCAAAATGGCTAAAAAGACAGTCAAAGGGAATATATGGTTTCAAGGGCCCCGAGCAATTCACACACGCAAACATGGTGCCAAGAGCAAGATACTGTAGGGATGCTGCTGTTCCCTAGGTACTTGTCTTATCTGATTATGGTAACCACGGAGACAACAGTGGAGGAAGCGCTCGCCTGAGGGAGTGAGGGACTGTTGGCAGGGGAGCTTTGTGCCCTGAAGGAAAAGTTAGCAGGTCACTAAACCAACCACCGGATGGTAAAAATGTCGTAATTGATAGCTTAATGGTTAAAACAAGTTATGTTAAGAGATTTTGAAGTGGTTAAGTGCTCTTTGCTCTTTTATTTTCATGTCACTTGTGCTTTTAAGTGGCTGAAAGGTGAGATACCAAAGACCACAAAACTTCTTTGTGCTAGACTGGTTTGCTTTTTAGTTGAGAGCACCAATTTAGATATGAGAAGAGCATCTAAGATCTGTAAAGGTCCTAATGCTGAATCCACTTTATTATCTGATCTTGTTTCTTAATCAAATACAAAACCTCAGACTACTATACATCAAAATAAGTAATAAATAATCAAATTCTAAAATTGGATAATATAAAAGCAACTAAATATATATACTAAATATGATATAAATATAATAACACACATTTTGAACCTGATCATCTTTAGTCAGGACTGATACATGATCAATAAACATGCAGTTTTAGTCATTTTAACTTTCAACTCCGTGAATAATGCCTCAATTTTTGGCACTGACTGTACTGATGAAGATAAAACATTGAATTTTGTGCCAGTGCCTTCAAACTCTAAACTTTAGGCCTGTTGACAATTGCCTTTATACTGTTTACAGTCATCTTTTTTCATTAATGATTTTCTTAAGCAGCTGTTTTTCATATACAACTTAACTTTTTACATTTGCTCCATAGGTGAGTTTGTGGATGTTGAAGGTGAAGCAAGGTTGCTATGCCAGGGTGAAGCACAGACCTCTATGCTCTTCTCTGGCCGCTGGCACTGAAGCCAAAAGGGCATGAGGCTGGCATCAATTACTCAGTCAAGTGGCAAGAGATGTGCTACCTTAAGGAAAATGTTATATTACACAGTATAACCATAGTGTATGCATTTGGCCGGGTAAAATCTCACCGAAATACAGGTTGTTGTTGTGTCCCTTGGCAAGATTGTTAACCCACATTACCCAACATAGTAGCGGCTGATGATGGTGACAGGAAAGGCAACCACATTCATTCATTCTTTTTTAAATTATCAAATTACGCATCACTGAAAAAAATGTTAAAAAGCTACCAAACAAAGTAGTTATAAGGCAAGACATATTCAGTGATTGCAAAGACTACTTTTTTTAAGTTGCAAATTCCCTAATCTACTCAAACCTCTGTTTTCACTCAAACATAAATGCGCTTGGAAGTGTTTAAAAAGTTTTTATGCAACTTTGAACTTTGAACAGTAGCCTACTATTCCAACATAAATTGTAAAACTAATTCCAATCCCACTGCCTGTCAGAAAAAATGTTTTTAAAAAAATGTTCAACCCTAACATATAAAGTTGAAAAAGTGGTTTTGTTGTCAAGACAAATGAGTGGATTTTCATTTGTAGAGGAGGATACTCTATGGAATACTCCATTTTGAATTGTAAGGCCTCCTTTCCATCCATCTTCTTCCGCTTTATCCTGCTCGCGGTCGCGGGGGCAGTTGTTCACCACCCAGTTGTCTGCGCACCTGACCCCCCCTACGAACCCCTCTGTGAGTGGTGAGCCCACAGGAGGGTGGACAATCATGGTCCTTGATGTCAGTTCGGCATGGTTGATGTTTTGAGTTGATGGGCGAAACCGGAGTGCCCGGAGGAAACCCATCCAGACACAGGGAGAACATGCAATCTCCACACAGAAAGGGGATCGAACCTGCAGCCTTCTTGCTGTGAGGCATGAGCGTTAGCCACTCAGTCACCGTGCCGAAGGCCTCCTTTGATATTCTATATTATAACCTGAATTAATTTTATGGCATAATTTTTAACCTGACCTTTCTACTCCCTAGTATGATTTCTATGGGTTTTTGTTTGGAACAAAATGATCCTGAAGACTTATGGTCTCTTTTAGCTATTTCATGGAGACAATTCCCCCTTGCATCCTTGTATGGCTCATCTATCTCTCCTTCTGTGCCTCCTATTTCATTGTCTCCTCCTCCTCTTTCTTTGTACTCCCCCCTTTTTCCCTCTCTTTTTTCTCTCTCCTTCTTTGTCTCCCCCGGGACAATTTTCTTTTCTTAAATAAACTGTCATAGCTAGTGTTAAAATATGGGCCTAACATGAGGCGAGCGCGGCAAGGCGAAGGCATAGGGCCTTGGGCTGGTATAAAACATGGATAATATGCTGTGAGAGGTAATTGTATCTTTTAGCACTGAGATGAGTAGAACAAATGTGTCTCCTCTCCATCCTCTCTCTCTCCACCCGTCTTCTCTATCTCTTTCTTTACACAGCTGGGTTAATGTGTGAGAGAGAGAGAATATTGGCTGTACATTAGAGTTCAGTTCATAGTGAGTGAGGGAAGCAGGAGGCACTAAAGAGGGCAGGATAGACAGAGAGGGTGAATAACAAGAAGCGAACGAGTGGTAACATATGACAGGATGAAAGAGAGGAAGAGGTGACAGCAGGTCCCACAAAGTGAAAAGATGAACTTCATGAATTTAGATTACAATGTTAAGTCACCTGCTTTACGTCTATATGTCAGTGGTATGAAATATGATTGGCCTTTTGCAAAATGGAACGATCCAGATTTACCCATGTAATCAGTATATGTGGTGTATGGGCAGCTATTGACCTTGCTAAGACAAGCACAGAGCGTATTTCAACACTCTTCTTCCTGGCAACAGTAATAAGTGATTCCTGGAACAACTTGAGACAATTCTACTTGAACATGGATTTATATGAGGGGTTTATTAATGTAAGATAATGTCAGTGAATTTAAATGTGCATCACTTGCTTCACACAGACCATCGCTTTAAAGAAGCACTGTGGGCCCCTTGGTATACTGAGCCATGCCTTGGCACGAGTGTGAAAATGGAGAAGAGCTTTAGTCCAAATGCCAGTCTCCAGATCACTAAAAGCTTTCCACCCTGGATTCACTGGGCTTTTAGGGGGGCTTAGGTGGTAACACTGCCAAAGAGGTGGCTTCTGTGTAGGAAAGAGTGAATAGTCAGAACATCAAAACCTAAGTAGAGGTAATTAAAAAATAAGACAAAAACTGCATATCCTATACAGACATGAGGGAAAGACTGAAATCTCTTCTTATATCTGCACCATTATTTTAATCTTTTCATTTTATGATTTACTAAATGTTAAAACTTTTTCAATTATTCACACTCGCTGACACTACATCCAAATTGGGACTAAGCTGAGGCTGACTATACTACCACTACTACTGCTACTAGTGGACTATAACAGAACTAAACTGGGACTGGAACAGGACTAAACCAAGTCTACACTAGGACCAGACCAGGTCACATGTGTGAAGGCAACCAAAATCAAGCACGGTTACATTAGTTGAACTAGAACTATGCATTTTTTTCTTCCTTTTGAGACTTTTTTTTATTTATGGCAGGGTCGCAGAGTCTGAAGATAGAAGTGGGTTAAATACAGATGGATGGCAAAGGGAGAAGAGGAGGGAAAGTGTTTGTGAAAGATAACAAAGGGGAGGTGGTTGTGTTTGAAAGCGGCGCGTGGTAGCAGAGGAGGATGAGTGCTTCAGGATTCATTTACATCAGGCCTGACAACCGCTTCACATCTCCCAGAGAGCCACAGTGCTCAGGCTCACAGACTCCTAAAGAGGGGCCTTCTCTTCTACCTATCTCCTCTCTCACCCACTCCCTCTTTCCTCTTTCAATCTCTCCTCTCTGAGTCCCGCTGTCCTCTCTCACCCACCCAGGCCCCTCTCCTCTTTCAGTCCTACTCTCCTTTCTCACTCCCTCTCTCCTCTCTCTTTGTCTCCTTCCTTCTTCCTCACTCGTACGCTCTCCTGTACTCTCTTGTGCTCTCATGCGCTTGCCAGTCTTCAATCAGCCATCATAAAAGTGTCTGTCTGGGCGTCTTAACTATCCTCTGAGAGGCAGACACTTGTCTGAGCTGCCTTCATCCCCTAAAGGCGTTTTTGGACTTGGACTTATTTCCCTCCTCACACCTTTTCAACTTCTCTCAAGAGCTGACAACAAGTGAGTGCGACAGGGCAAGATAAACATGAGGCAAGGAGACGGGAGGAAAGATGAGTGCGGAAGTCATGGGTACAGCAAAAATAAAACTGAGAATTTTTTTTATAAAAATATAAAGATTAACCAAATTACAATAAAGAAAGAAAAGTGCTAAAGGAAAAACAGAAATGAAGTAAATGACCTTGTGAGTATGAGGAAGGACAAAGCATGGAAGGAGAGGAGCGGAGGAGTAGTTCTAAGAAGGAGGGGCTCTGGTCTGACACATACACGTTTATCTGTGGTCCCACAGTGAGTCTCCCCAAGGAAGGATTTGGAGATGGGCTACGGAGTGGCTGGTATGGGGCACATTGAAGTTTTTGGGAAGCCCCTCTTATGGAAGTATCTCCCTTTTTGCTCAGGTTTGATGTAAAAGCGGCCTGGCCCAGCTCTGTTTTCTGCGGTGCAGTTTTTAATATTCATACAGCAAATCGGGAAGGGGAGAGAAAAAGAGTGGAGAGGAGATTTTTGGTCAAACAGAAAGCTAATTTGCGACTGAGGCAGTTTAGCCTGAGGCTCTTTCTGCTACTAGGGAAATGAGCTGGAAGATTAGCTGTATGTATAATTCACACACTTGCCTCTCTTCTCCGCACATACAAAACTCACACACGCGTATCTCGTATTCAAAACTCACTGACAAAATACACCAAGTCTACCATGGACACAAACCAACTGGCACCAATATATGTTTTGGTTAGTTTTCTTTATTTATTAACATATGTTTGATTTATGTTTTTTTTAATTTTATTTTTTATAATTACCATTTTATTTTCAGGTTCATGATATCCAAGTGAGTCTTTTCCTGGATGGCCTGGAGGAGGATGGGACACCCTTTGAGACACAGACTCTGTCCAATAAGATCCCTGACACCAGCGAAGGTGATGCTATGTCGGTGGGCCTCAGCTTCAACGGTAAAAAATACCTGTATAATCGCTCAATCGTCAGTGTGTGTGTGTGTGTGTGTGTGTGTGTGTGTGTGTGTATATATATATAATATATATATAAATAAATAAATAAATGAGTATTGTTAATACCTATCTGCTACACATTAATTCAGCATGCAGCCTTGATGCCCATTCAGCTATACCTCTGTGATCGATTGGCGGTGCCTGTGAAACGTCTCAGAGTCAATAGAAGAGAAATTGAGAGAAAAATGATACCCGTTCATCTCCTGGGTGATAAACGAGTGTTTTTCTTCTCGTTTATCAGACATTGATTCTTAGTTCACGGCAGGTAGCATCTGATCAGCTCAAGATCACATCAGAAGTGCTGATCGATACATGTGATTGGCTCAGAGGAGGCCAAGTGTGTGGATTTATGTGTGTGGTTGGGTGGGTGGTTGTTGAATCTGGAGGTTGTGTCTGCAATTTTGATCAGTGCATTGATTATGCAAGTTGTAATCAGATGTATTGATCAACAACAAAATCTGTTTTGGAACAGACCCTGTTAACTCAAAACTGTTTATTTCTTTGAATGAGTTGTTTTACCGTACACGATGACACACCAGTAATATAGCTGTCAACTTTGTATTTGGCTAAATGGCAATTCCAATTTACATGTTGTAGATTTTTTTGGCTTTTGAGCAACAAATGAGAGGCAACTTGAGGCAACAGTGAGTGACAGAAATTGTAGACAGTAGAGAGAGACCTACACTGTGAAAAGAGAACTAAAGTCTTTACCTTGCATCATCCTAGTAACAATAGAGGGAGTGCTTTTCAAAGGATAGCATAATCCCATTTCCACACACTAAAGGAATCCGGTGCCAAAGCCTAAAGCTGTGCAGCTACACACTGTTGGAACACTCTTGGATCCTCTAAGTCTCTGTTTTATACTCATACAGAGCCCATGTTACCCCCTACACTGCACACATCATCACACCAGTTCAGTGTTTGGATTTGCCAGTCATAGCCGGGCCTCTCTCAGAAGCATGTAAATACACACTGTAGAAAGGACTGAGTGAACAAACATCTGTGGCACTGGTTCTGTCAATGCTTAAGACATTATCCACTTTCTAAGAGTTGTATTTAAACTCGACAGAAGTTTGCTAGACACCAAATCTGGGGCTATTTTGGACCAGGATCAGTCACTGTTGTTGTGAGTCTCCTTGATGAAGGTTCCAATTATGTTCCAGTGTATGCATTTGAAGATATGCTGTATTTTTACTTATGTTTTTAAGCTTTTTGCTACAGTTGAGTTAAAACTTGGCTTACTATCATGGTGAATTTAGAAGAACCTCTATAAAATGTTACCTTTACAAATGAATATCTTCCAATTAATGTGGGTGATATGGCAATATATCACATTTTCAATTTCATATATGCTTTATATGTATTTTTTAAATGCCATTAAGGGTAAATAAAGCCATATATCACCAAAGTAGCATATATGGTCACATGGATGAGATCACGATTCCAGCCCTACTTCCAATGCACTATAACAAATAATTATGTGAAACCATGTTAATCTGTAATGGGAAGTGATGTAGCCTCAGACAGAGCCATTCGACTAGCTATTTGTCATGGCCTTGAGCAACTGTGGGCAGCCTCACTCAGCAGGTACCACTGAACTGATAAGATAATCTTCTAAATACTGTGAAATCCTCTCAGACACTGCTTCAGTACAAACCCATTAACACATTCTTTATGTCCTTTTCTCTCCTCTTTTCTTCTCTCCAGGGTCCAATCAGTTCATTGGGCACATGCAGGACTTTAGATTTTATCCTGCCACTCTGACCAACAGGTGAGCTAAGTGGACTACAATAGTGCAGCATGAGGACATGAATGAGTATTGGTGATGGTGCAAGAAGCAGATTGTTTCAGGCATAAAAGGAAGACTAATACTTTCTTTATGTAAAGAATAATTACCACGAAGTACTAAAATACACATTATGAGGAGGAATGATGAATTAATTGGCTTATGTTGATGAAAATATAATATAATATAATATAATATAATATAATATAATATAATATAATATAATATAATATAATATAATATAATATAATATAATATAATATAATATAATATAATATAATATAATATAATGGTGACTGATGAAAAAATAAATTTAAACGTGCTCTTTTTTCATATTTAAACAGGGAAATTGTGGAGTTGTATTCAGGAATTCTGCCTAAGGTCCATGCACAGTCAGAATGCCGTTGCCCTCCCACACATCCCAGAATCCACCCTTTAGTGGAGAGGTGGTACATTTACTTACTTATAATCAGTGCCATTATATTTCACATTCATACTATTAATACCACTGTATTAACAGATACTGCATCCCTAATGCTGTTGAAGACACTACAAATGACAGAACTCCCAGATTAAATGAGAACGCTCACCCACTCAGTTATGTAAACGACCACGACATGGGCACCATGTGGCTCTCCAAGATTATGACTACAGAGGAGTTGGATGAAGGTGTCACTATTTCTGTGAATCTGCTGAATGGACAGTACCAGGTATGAGGAAAAACACGAGTTATCATACTATGCAGTGAGTTGTATTTAACTACATCAATGTATTCCTCAGATTTTCTATGTGATAATCCAATTTGGAGGCCTCTTGCCTGAAAACATAGTTTTCCAAAGACGTTATGTTCATGTAGAGAATCCAAACACGACTGAAGAGACGTGGTCGGACTGGCAGTATATGGCCCGAAACTGCAGCATGTTTGAAATGGACAATGACGGCCCGTTACTTAGACCAGACTCCATCAACTGTTTGACCTTACCCAGGTAAACAAGTTTGCAGTTTCATTCAACTTATTTTCTTTGTCTTATCCCCACTGAGATGTAGATGAAACTATACATTTAGGCCAGGCACTTGAATGTATAGTGAAAGAGAACTCTTATGAATGACCTTTCATATAACAAATTGTCACACTCACTTTGCAGTGAAGTGCCATACTCCAGTGGAAACATCACATTCAGCCTGCTGACTTCTGAACCAAACTTGAGGCCTGGTTACAATGACTTCTACAACACACCTGCCCTCCAAAAAATGGTATATGCCACACAGGTTAGAGTTCATCTGAGAGGACAATACCTGACCACAGAAACTGGAGTGAACCACGGACACCGATACTACGCAGTAAAGGAGATCACAATTAGTGGAAGGTACGTGTTTCCTAATGATTCGTGTAACAATCGCATTTTCCCCATTTGACAAGTTTCAACAGAACTCTGTAAAGTTATTCATGTGCCCATTAGATTGACAGTGTTTTTAAACAGTGGTAATTATAGGATTATGCACGCGGCAATCATCTCAAACTTTCTCATAGCCCTCTAAGCTGTGTTAATTGGCAGCTTGTTACAGTGAAGTGGCATAAACAAAGATTTGGAGTTACTGAAATCTCTCTGAGCTCTTGTGAACCCTCTGTATTTCCATTCACGCACCTTCCTCTTGTCATCTAATTCTTCACACAAAGCCCCGTCTTGGCACCATTATACTTCATTAGAATTTGAGCTGTCTACATTCATGAGGATATGTGCGATATGTTTCTTATTATTGCCTCATTGCTAATTTATGAATCAATCAGTAGAGCAGCACTTAATGTTTTATGCTGCAGGTCTGTATAGTATAATAGTTTCACAGTTTGGCCGATTTTTCTGGATATGTATGTGGTAGCGTTGGTAGAGTTGTTTCCTCGTCAAGAGTGAGTAATTTGTTCTAAGGATTTGGGTTACAATGTTAGCGTCACCTACTCAGATAACTTTACAACCACAAACCCTCAACCTAACCCAAACCAGTTTTTACATTGTTACATATCCACCTGTCTTTTCTAATGTGGTTTTATATATAGATGGATATAGATAGAGATAGAGATAGAGATAGAGATAGAGATAGAGATAGAGATAGAGATAGAGATAGAGATAGAGATAGAGAATGTCAAAAACAATACCAAAAACACAAACCACGAGGGACCCCACACCAGAATATTTCCAGAGTGTATATTAAATAATTGCATCCTTTGGATTAGATTGTGATAAACAATTTCTTAGTGTCTGTGTTTGATTGATTTTGAATTGGTTCATCTCTACTTTATTGCGACAGTATGTGGGATTAGGAGGCCACAGAGGCAGACAAATAAAAAAGCCAAAGTGAATTTCAGAATAAATAATTAAATCTGTGTCATGCTGCATGTGTGTGTAAATCTGTGTGGTCAAATGAGGAAGAAGGCAGATGGAGCTGTCCCCTACCTGCTACGGGGCTGCTGTAATTCTTTAGATGGCATTTATAAATGTTGAATGCCGACATCCTAATGGCACCATTGCAGTTTCAAGAATGAGGAGGGGAGGGAATGGAGGAGGGTTTGTGTGTAAAATGTAGTATCTCATTGTACATTTCACTTCTGTTTTATGCATGTTTTATCTATTTGGTAATAATGTTATTTCTATGTCTATTATAAACACAATGTTACTTTGTGCAGATGTGAATGCCACGGTCATGCAGACCACTGTGATACAAGTGTGAGCCCCTACCGCTGTTCATGTCTGCCTGAGAGTCATACAGAAGGCAACAATGTGAGTAAAATCAACACTTAACATATGAGAAAAATACATAAGTCTATCTCTGTTTGACCGTCACACTTAGATTAACAAACTTTATTGATTCACACGGGAAATCTTTTGGACACTGTAGCTCACACATCACAATATATCATAATAACAAAGAGAAAAATATATAAATATCACTATACACTGTCCAACAATCACAAAACCGATAACACAGATTACTTTTTTGTGTCTCTAAATCAGGCCATATACAACCTAATATCTTTGTTATAGGCCTTTTAACGATACTGTCTCTTTAAAAGTTTCTAAAAGTTTTTTAGGATTATTGATTTATTGATTGTCTTGCATCATTACTGGCTTGAGAAAATGTGGACTTCCTGATTATGAACTTTGGATATGAGTTATTAGCATCCAGTTGCTATTCTGTTTGGCTATTTTAGATGGCAGATGGAAGGGTAAACCAGTGATCTTGAAGTTGTTTGTGCTTCAAAATTTGTTATCGTGACAGGCTTAGTTTCTATCAACACTATGTGGTCTTTTCTAAAATAACTTGATCTCTGTGTGGACATTACTATTAGAGTTGGTTTCCTACAATGCAGCCTGCAGCAATGCCACAACTAATATCAGTGGAACTTACAAACCATTAACATGTTCACTTGGATTGCTCCTACTCTTTAGCCTCTCATATTATTCACTACTTTAGGTTTCATTCATGAATGTGTGATTGAGGTGTCCACATGTGTCAAGTGACAGCCATTGATGGACATCGAAAAAGCTCAAATCTCACAGAAAATAATTTAAATAATGTTTAAATACTGCCTTTTTGTTACTCTTGCAATATCTGATCTTTGTAATCGTATTTGTAGTTATATTTAGTAAATAATAGACATGCTCCCTGGTTAGTTTTAATGTTCAATTTTGCCTCTCTCAGAAGTTACATGTCCCCCATTTCTTCTTTCTCATACTGCTTTCTCTCCTGGGCTTCTGTTTAAATAATGTCTCAAATTGACTAGAACAATGACATTCCCAAAGCTTGCATCTATAATCTGCTCTTCTGTTTGTCTTTCGCTCTATTTCACCAAGCACCCCTCTACCACCATTCTTTATTGCTCAATATTTGATCTTCTTATTTTACTCTGAAATACACCCTTGTAAGCAGTTTTATCCAGGTTCATGCAGTATGTAGTACTTTCCTCTCAACCAGCCCCTCTTACCTCTGAGTGAATATTCAGTACCTTCTCTGTCTGTCTCCATAATATTGGAACATAAAAGGCTGAGGGGAATATTAGCTGTTAATATTGCATGTGTTCTGTTGACTTGGATCGGCCCTGCTCCATGACGGATGTTCGGCTAATCTGCAGAATTTCCACAGTGACATTAAAGTGACAGAAATGCTCAGACATGTGTCAGGATGATCAACGGGGGCCCGAACACAGACACTTTAACTGGCTCGCAGCCTTAAGCACACATGCACCCAAGCGCACACGCATTTCTTCTACTTTCTCTTACTTGTCTTTTGATTCTTCCCCTCACGTGCACTCTGTGTCAGAAGGATCTCTCAGTCTGTCACTCTCTCTACCTCTCCACAACTGATTCTCATGTCAGAAACATATAGCATGAATTGTATTGTATATAACATCACATAGATACAGACATTTTGGTAACGCTTTAAATTAAAGTTCCTTAGTAAAGGTGTTAAAGACTATTCATTGTTTTTAAGCATGTATAAACTTTTGATTGGAATGAACTCAATAAAGCAAATGCAAATCTAGCAGCTATCTAAAAAAAAGGTTCTTTCACTCCCTCTAAAAGTTTTATTTTGAAAAATTCTTAGCATTTGTTGTGGGCAAATTACATTTGTGGTGGAGAATAATCTGACAAACTTAGTCTGATAGATTTTTAAAATATGAATATGCATTTGGGTGTAAACCCTTGAGACTACTGCATTCATTTAAAATTCCACAAATCAATTGGAGACCCCCTGAAATCATTTTGCAACCTTTATGAAGGCCCCGACCCACTGGTTGACAACCATTTGTTTGTATAATGTATGGTACAATATTTTTACTTATGAATCTAAATAGCCTAAAATACCAACACACAAAATCAAACATCAAACAAAAATTTTACAAGCTTGCACCAGCAATATTCACATTGTAATTAGTGATCTGAGACTCTGAGGTGCCGGTGCACTCTGGTACATACATAATCGGACTAAACCATTGCATTGACTTTGTGTATTATTTGTAGTATTATTTGGTGCTTTATTATGTTTTTTATTAATAAAGTAATGGCCATATGGAAGAATTTTTGGTTCATTTGTTGATGTTTATTGATTAATGCATTTCCATCCATCCATCCATTTTCTTCCGCTTATCCGGGGCCGGGTTGTGGGGGCAGCAACCTAAACAGGGACTCCCAGACTCCCTCCACCCCAGACACTTCCTCCAGCTCCTTCGGGGGGACCCGAGGCGTTCCCCGGCCAGCCAAGAGACATAGTCCCTCCAGCGTGTCCTGGGTCTTTCTCAGGTCCTTCTTCCGGTGGGACATGCCCGAGGGAGGCATCCAGGAGCCATCTGGCACAGATGCCCAAGCCACCTCAGTTGGCTCCTCTCGATGTGGAGGAGCAGCGACTCTACTCCGAGATCCTCCTGTGTGACCAAGCTCCTCACCCTGTCTCCAAGGGAGCGTCCAGCCACTCTACGAAACTCATTTCAGCCACTTATATCCGCAATCTCATCCTTTCAGTCATTACCCAGAGCTCATGACCATAGGTGAAGGTAGGAATGTAGATTGAGGTAAATCGAGAGCTTTGCCTTTCGGCTCAGCTCTTTCTTCACCACAACGGTCCGATACAGCAATGCATCACTGCCGACGCTGCACCGATCCACCTGTCAATCTCTTGCTCCATCCTCCCCTCACTCGTGAACAAGACCCTGAGATACTTGAACTCCTCCACTTGAGGCAGGGACTCCCCACCCACCCAGAGAGGGCAATCCACCTATTTTCGATTGAGAACCATGGCCTCGGATTTGGAACAACTGATTCTCATCCCAGCCACTTCACACTCGGCTGCAAACCGCCCCAGTGCACACTGAAGGTCCTGCTGTGAGGAAGCCATCAGGACAACATCATACACAAAGACCAGAGATGAGATCCTGTGGTCCCCGAACCGGACTTCCTCCGGCCACTGGATGCACCTAGAAATTCTGTCCATAAATACAATAAACAGAACCGGTGACAAAGGGCAGCCTTGGAGTCCAACATGCACTGGGAACAGCTCTGACTTACTGCTGGCAATGCGAACACAGCTCCTGCTCCGGTCATACAGGAACCGGACAGCCCTTAGCAAGGGGCCCCTGAACCCCATACACCCGGAGCACCCTCCACAGGGCACCACGAGGGATACGGTCAAATGTCTTCTCCAAATCCACAAAACACATGTGGACTGGTTGGGCAAACTCCCATAAACCCTCGAGCACCCGATGGAGGGTGTAGAGCTGGTTCAGTGTTCCACGACCAGACCGAAAACCACACTGCTCCTCCTGTATTGGCCGGATTCTCCTCTCTAGTACCCTGGAATAGACCTTACAGGGGAGGCTGAGGAGTGTGATTCCCCTGTAGTTTTACCACGCGATGGTGCAGAGACATGTCAGCCAAGACAGCCTGACAACATCCAGAGACTTAAGGTACTCAGGACAGCCACCAAGGAGCTTTCCAACCACCTCAGTGACTTCGGCCAGGGTGATGAACCAGTCCACCTCCGAGTCCCCAGGCTTGGCTTCTTCCTCAGGAGACATGACGGTGGGATTGAGGAGATCCCCAAATTATTCCTTCCACCGCCCAACAACATCCTCAGTTGAGGTCAGCAGCTGGTACTGTACTGTACTGCACTGTAAACAGCACTGCTTCCCCTGCCAGATGGTTTGCCAGAATTTCCTTAAGGCTGTCCGATAGTCCTCCTCTATGGCCATCCTGAACTCCTCCCAAACCCGAGTTTTTGCCTTTGCGACCGTCGCAGCACGCTTGGCCCACCGGTACCCGTCGGATGCCTCAGGAGTCCCTTGAGCCAGCAAGGCCCGATAGGATTCCTTCTTCCAACCTGATGGGATCCTTTACTTCCAGTGTCCACGACTGGGTTTGGGGATTGCCGCCAAGAACGAAGCCCACTCGGACTCCATGTCCTCAGCCTCCCCCGGGACCTGGGAGAAGCTCTCCCGGAGGTGTGAGTTGAAGGCCTCACCGACAGAAGGTTCCGCCAGACGTTCCCAACAGACCCTCACGATACACAGGCCTGCCAGGTCTTTCCGGCTTTCTCCTCCGCCAGCGGACCCAACCCGCCACCAGGTGGTGATCCAGGTATCACTGTCGTTGCCCATGTGGGTCTTGACGTCCCCCAGTAGAACAACGGAGTCCCCGCTTGGTGCACGGTCCGGTACCCCACCACGGTCTCCAAGAAGGCCAGGTACTCTGCACTGCTGTTAGGCCCATAGGCCGGCACCACAGTGAGAGACCTGTCCCCAACCCGTAGGCGTAATGGCGTGGCTGTGATGCGATGAGCAGGCCCACCCCAGCTCGCCACCGCTCCCCGCGGCCAACGCCAGAGAAATGGAGAGTCCAGCCGCTCTCAAGGAGTTGGGCTCCAGAACCCAAGCTGTGCAAGGAAGTGAGGACAACTATATCTCCATGTCCGGAGATCTGGTCGCTGAGGCCCCCGCCTTCGACTGCTGCCCAGATCTCTCTGCACCAGCCCCTTGTGGCTTCTCCCATGGATGGTGGGCCCACGGGAGGGCAGTCCCACGTCGACCTTTCGGGTTGTACCTAGCGTGCCCCATGGTGCAAGGCCCGGGGCTCACCCTCGAACGTACACCCCAAGCCTGGCTCCAGGGTGGGGCCCGGGTGACACCGTTCTGGATGACGTAAGTGGCCTCTGTGTTTTCCTCATCATAAGGGGTATCTTATTATCTCATTAATGCATTTTGTTTAGTAAAACATTAAAACCCTGATTTGATAATTGTTTTTTTCTCAGGGGAGGAGCTGTTTAAGGGGTGCTCTGCTCATTCTGCCTTGTTGAGTTCACAGACAACCTTGTGCTCCACAAAGATGGATGAACTGCTATGAGTCAGCATCACACAGTACTTAGTGATTATTCAAACCACATTTAATAACAAGTTTTGATTAAACCTTAAATAAATATTCATGATATCTAGTTGCTTCACAGATGGGAAGCTAAGGCAGGATAAGAAATAGTTTAACACCACAATAATGTGTTTTGTATGTAACATGATGACGCATCACCAAAATATTGCACAAGCTGTTTAATGTATTAGAATAAGGGGCTCTGGAGTGTAAGCTCCTCTAGTGCTGGGATCAACTTAAGCCCTAGGATCTGCTTGAGTCCAGGGATCTCCTCAAGTTCAGGGATCTCCTCAAGGCCTGGAATCTGCTCGAGTTCTGGAATTTCCTCAAGACCTGGGATCTCCTCAAAGCCTGGTATTTCCTCAAGGCCTGGAGAGCTCCTCAAGATTTGCTCAAGTGCTGGATCTCTTCATGGCCTGGGATCTCCTTGAGTACTGGGATGTTCTTGAGATTTGAGATGTCCTGAAGAGCAGGGTACGCCAGCACCATGTCCCTGGGTTGGAGCATTCAGGGACACTCCTCTGTCTGCTCAGACAAAGATCCTGAAAACTCCTGAGCATTCATTTCAAACAGACATAATATTGAACAGTGTGTGTGTGTGTGTGTGTGTGTGTGTGTGTGTGTGTGTGTGTGTGTGTGTGTGTGTGTGTGTCTGTGTGTGTGTGTGTGTGTGTGTGTGTGTGTGTGTGTGACCTACAGAAAGTTCTCAGGTATGTCTTCAGGAGACATCAGCTCATTTTGACATTCCAAGTCTGAGACAAACAGAAGAATCAGCATTAGTGCACTTAACTGTCACAGGACTGGGCTGAAAGGTTTCAAAAAGGAGTGAAAGGATTCAAATTCAGAAGAGGAGTAGCTTCCTCTTCCTCTTTTCCCTCAGTCCCACAGCTGGACATGGACTCTTGGGTCTGCACTGCCCTAGTCATGTGGTCAGCTATTACCGCAAAGGACAGCAGGCCCTCCTGCTAATTACTGTTCCTATACAAGAATACATGAGAGTGAAAATAGGAATAGTTGACTGTGTTTAACTGTTTAAAAACAAACAAACAAACAAACAAAACAGGCTATTAGACATATGTGATGTGCATAATATCAACACTGGACAGTTAAACACCTTTTTAAATCTTAACTGTATTCAAGTAAATTGATCCACATTTTTACAGCTGTGAACTGCATCACACTGCACTGTACATGAAGATATGTATAAGATAAATATTTTCTAACATTTATTATGCCCAGTTTCACTACAGAGGTGTAGGTAATGGTGGTAATGCTTTAAAATAAGGTTTCTTAATTTTTTTTTTTTTTCATGACTGTGTTCCCATTGGGCCCATTTAAATAGATTTTTGAGGTAGCGCTACTGAGACATCTTCCACTATTTTTTCTTAGAGCTCACTGAGTTTAAATTTTTGATACCAGTAACTGGCATGTCCATTCTCCTTTACTACTGTACTGGACTGTATTATTATTTTAAATAATCCCCCACCTACTTTCCATACATGTTGTTACAAAAGCACGCTGTGTGACGTATTAACAGGCTTGTTTGTTGAGGAGTAACTTTGCTTGAAATAAAAAGTTACATTTTCTTAGTATGATTATTGTCAGATTGATAAATATTTCTCTGTCAACTGGGGTAGTACCAAGGTCTCTCAAACAGGCAATATTAAGTCCTATTCTGAAGAGGCCAAATTTGGATCCATCAGAGCCAGGCAATTACAGGCCAATATCAAAATTGCCTTTTCTAGCTAAGGTTATCGAGAAAGTAGTTTCAGGGCAGCTGACTTCTTTTCTGAATAGTCAGTGTATTCATGATAAGTTTCAGTCTGGGTTCCGCAGGATGCATTCCACTGAGACTGCCCTGTTAAAGGTCTCTAATGATATATTAATGGCTGCAGACTCTGGTCAGTACAGTGTATTGGTTTTATTAGATCTGTCCTCAGCTTTTGACACAGTTGACCAAAAAATACTGTTATGTCGACTGCAAAATGAGATAGGAATTTCTGGGACTGTTCTTTCATGGTTTTCTTCTTATCTGACCAACAGAACTTTTGCCATGTTTGTGAATAATATAATGTCTGAAGTCACTTCCCTGTTACACGGTGTCCCTCAGGGCTCAGTCCTAGGCCCAATTCTGTTCCTTTTGTACATCAGCCCTCTCGGTAAAATTATAAGCACCTTCAAAAATGTGTCTTACCATTTGTATGCTGATGACATCCAATTGTACTGCTCCTTCAATGATTCAGGGTTACACAAGTTAGCTGAGCTCTTAAATTGTGTCTCATCTATTGAGGACTGGCTTGCTCAGAACTGTCTTCAATTAAATTTTAGGAAAACTGAAACTCTGATCATTGCTCCTGAACAGAAAGTTCCTTTGATCAAACAACACCTGGGTTCTCTGGGCTCCTCTTCCCAGCCTAGCCTTAGAAACCTTGGTGTTCTATTTGACCAGTCAATGTCCCTGGACAGCCACTCAAGACTTTTGGTTAAAAACTGCTTCTACCATCTGAGATCTATCTCTAAACTGAGTGCAATATTATCTAAATCTGATTTGGAATTGATTATCCATGCTTTTATTTCTTCTCGTTTAGATTATTGTAATTCTCTTTTTACTTGTTTTAACAAATCTGCAGTCACTCGTCTCCAGTTAGTCCAGAATGCCGCAGCAAGGCTTTTAACAGGAACCAACAGAAGAGCACACATCACTCCGGTTTTATCTGCTCTACGTTGGCTACCTGTCAAATTCAGAATTGATTTTAAAATTTTAGTCTTGACTTTTAGAGCTCTTAATGGACAGGGCCCTGAATACATTTCAGAAATGTTGTTCCCTTACACCTCTGGCCGCTCCCTCCGGTCTTCAGGCCAAAACCTCCTGAAGGTCCCAAAGACCCGATTTAAAACTCGAGGAGACCTGTCCTTTCAAGCAGTAGCCCCTAGACTGTGGAATGCCCTGCCTCTGTCTCTTCGTGTGGCTGAATCTGTTGATTCTTTTAAAAAGCAGCTAAAGACACTGTTATTCAAACAAGCTTTTAGTTAATTCACTGCTCTTTGTCTTATTTACCTGTTTTAACACTTATTATTGTTGTTTTGCACTTCATCTATTTTTACTTGCACTCTGTAAAGCACTTTGTGATTTTATCTGTGAAAGGTGCTATATAAATAAAGTTTACTTACTTACTTACTTACTTACTATGATTAGTTATGGTTACAGAAATCCATGCTTCAGATTTGGGAACTGCAACACCACTTAATAAGCTTTATAAAGCCTTTGTCCATCCATCCATCCATCCATTTTCTTCCGCTTTGTCCGGCTAGACCGAGGGGGCAGCTTGCTGCCCAATACTCATAGCACCTGACCCCCCCATGAACCCCTCTGTGAGTGGTGAGCCCACAGGAGGGTGGACTGCATGTTTTTGAGTTGATGGGGGAAACCGGAGTGCCCGGAGGAAACCCATCCAGACAGGGAGAGAACATGCAAACTCCATATAAAGCCTTTGTAAATGTGTTTATTAACCCATCTTCTGTTATAATCAAATTAAGCATGTTTATTAAGGGCTTGAATATACAACCCATGAATCACTTGGTTGGTTGATAATAGTATAATAAGCCGCTTATTAATACTGTTCTTAATGGTTTATTAACTGTCTTCAAATGATAGTTAATGCTTTATAAGTGCTTATAAACAAATGTCAGGTGCTTATTAAGGCCTTATAAATACTAGAGTAAGGAACTTTATTTTAAAGCCAACATTGCCAATTGCCAACATTTTCATCAGTTGACCAAAGTTAGTCTTTTTTAAGTAAGGAGTGTGTCTATAAACATGAATATTTTTACTGGTCACTCAATGATGCATATTGATAAGTGACCATGGGAGTGATTGCCAAATTGACCCCATTTCAGAAACACTACCAGAGAGAAAAATGAAAACAAGCAAACAAAAATGCACACTGTGTATATAGAAACCATGTGCTACTTTTTTGGTAGAGATGGCACTGGTGCAGACTTTTTCAGTTTATTTTCTAGAAATTAAATACCTTATTTACAAACCTCACCATGTTTGCCCTGAATATTCAGTGTATGAGTGATACTATGAAAGTTGTGTGTTGTGTGTATGTCTGTACGTGTCATACACAGATATTGATGGCTACTGACGTTAAGTAGCATTGTCCGGGGTCTTGCTTTGCCAGACTTTGCTTGAACAGCAGATTTTCCCCTGCTCTGAGGTTAACCAGGTTAACATCTGATATACACAATACACACGCACACACAAACACTGCTGCACACACAAACACTGCTGCACACACACTCTAGTGGCACGACCTTTCCAGTGAGACCGTGAAATTGGTCACGGCATTTAGGATAAGACGAGTTGCCCCAGCAGATTAACACACACACACACACAAATACACACACAAATACAGGTGCTGGTGACAGGCCATCTGAATGTCCATACATCCATTAGTCCAGAGGCCTCACTCAGCAGCTTTTACCGTAAATATAAGATGATGGCCCCACAGGCGAATGTATTTATCTGTATCTTTATCTCTATTTATCTTATTAAAATGAAATGTTTAGCTGTGGAGACAACTTTATCCAATAACATGCTCTACGTATGTGAGTGCAATGTTTTCAACTACCTTTACTCATGTATGTATTGAAAATTTAACTTGGGAAAAATGGGTAAAATTGGGTAAAACTAAAAATATATGATGTACTGAAATAATCTACAAGTACATTACATGCAAATTGTTCCTGTACTGTGTGCTGTTGATGGATTGCCATTGCAGTCCTTTTGTATGTAGAGAGAATGAACGTGTGTGCTCATCTTTTAACTCCCAAACACAAGTCCCTCGACTAATTAGCAGGCCAAAAGAGAAGGAAGGTAATGCAATGTTGAATAAAAAGAAAAGAGAAGAAAGAAAAAAATCCCTTTCATTTAGTATGGTAATATTTCCCACTCACATACTCACAATGGCTGTGAGAACACACAGTTGGGGGACGTTAAAGTCATGGAGAAGTGGGTTAAGAACTAACAGGCAGCTGAGTGGTGGTAGAAATACATTTTACAGAGGCTCTCAAAAGGGCTGAAGGATGGGAAGATGAAGAGGGAATGGACTTGCATGTATTCACAACTCAAGAAGACAGATATGCCACAAACTAGAGCGGGATGAGATAATGAAAGATGTATGATTGCAGTCTACAAGATTTAGAAAAAAGGGAAAGATGAGTTTTATTCTAAAAAAAAGCAGTTTTGCAATTTAATATGGTGCCATATTCATTGTGTAACCAAAGCCAAAACAACTACTAACAACTATGTGAACATAAGTTTCACATTCACTTCTGGATGAGGCATTGACTGAGCCATGAATAAGATCACCAGTGTTGGCCAGTGTTGCTAAATATTAAATAAAATATATACTAGGGTATTTATTGGTATTGATGCCAAAAAGTATATAATAATAATAATGAATTGTTCTGTTGCTGAATACATTTTCTCAAAGACTGAGAAAGCTTTCATAATTTATTTGTGTCGGAAGGACCGTAGACTTTCTGTAGTAATTGTAATGTCTAGGACCCCCCAAAACAGTGCATTTCATTACACATGTCATAACTTTCTTTCTCAATGCCACAGAAATATCATTTAACAGTACCCATCCCCAAAGCAAGCACTGATTATGTTGCTTTCTGGGTCATCCATTCATCTATATGACATACATTTAATCCCCGTTATTGTGTTTTGTAAACTGCTGATATTATATACTCTTGTGTCTATCCCATTCTTTCACTACTAACCCTCCCCCTCTTCCATGTGCTACACATAATAGACACAAGCATGGCTGCATGTGTCACACATGGGACGAACACCTGTGTTTTTTAATACATTTTTAATCCCACCATTTGATGCCCCCCTTGTCTACTATAATTTGTACTGACTGTTGCACAAAATCAAAGCTTATACTGGCTGCTCTGTGTCTGCTTTCCCCATGCTGCAGAAAATGCATTTAATTGAGCTCTTTTATAGGCCTCCTCACGCCTAGCTGTGCTTGTTTTGACATGAAAGTGGACCTTGCTTAGAAGGATGGCTGTTAAACTACGCATTAGTGAACTGATCTTCCCTCGAGATGCTCTGATTGTTTTATAAATACATAATAATAATTATTAAATGCTACAGTTTGGTGTTCAATTTTAATGTTGTGGTATTAAACATCTAAGTCAAAGTGTTGGGTCTAGAAAAAGCTGGATTGGTGCATCACAAATATATTCTAAATGCTGTATATGTCCTAACAATCTTAAATTTGACAAGCGTCATTGTTGATGATTGTCCATGGACTTTTTTTTTTCAAACAAAATAATAAATAAAAAATGTAATGTTTTATTTCACAGTGCCAGCATTGCGCACCACTCTTCAATGACAAGCCATTCAAATCTGGAAATCAACTCCAATCAATGAACTGTCGTCCTTGTCAATGCTACGGCCACGCATTCTCCTGTCATTATGAGGCTCAAGCAGATGAGTACCCTGATGACCACTACCAAGGTGGAGGAGGTGTCTGTGACCACTGCATGCACAACACCGCAGGTAAAAGCTGACAACACAAACTCTACCATATCTACATGCTTCATATGTTCTGTTTTCACATTTGTTTAACCATTCTTTCTTTTCTCTTCTTATAAGGAAGGAACTGTGAAATGTGTACAAGTGAGTTTTTCAGGAAGGAGGGGTCTGATCCTTCTCTGGTTGATGTATGCCAGCCTTGTAACTGTAACACTGCTGGTTCTGTAAATGGAAGTGTGATATGCACACAGGTATGCTCTTTAAAGGTCAACAAATAAACTGAAGCTCTGCTTAAAAAAAGTTTTATTTTCTTTGTTTAACCATGTCCCATGCCCATAGGTTGGAGGGCAGTGTTACTGCAAACATGCAGTAACAGGTCGTCAGTGCACAGACTGCTTACCCGGCTGGTATGGACTTAACGCATCAAATCCGAATGGTTGTAGTCAGTGTAACTGCAGTGAGACTGGCACCGTGAGCCTGTCAGCAGAGGGGGGCCTCAGCTGCGATCAGCACACAGGACAGTGCACCTGTAAGCCTCATGTTACAGGTATACTCATACTATACTGTAGTAAAGAAAACCTAAATACTCATTATGTGTCTCTCTCTCTCTCTCTCTCTCTCTCTCTCTCTCTCTCTCTCTCTCTCTCTCTCTCTCTCTCTCTCTCTCTCTCTCTCTCTCTCTCTCTCTCTCTCTCTCTCTCTCTCTCTCTCTCTCTCTCTCTCTCTCTCTCTCTCTCTCTCTCTCTCTCTCTCTCTCTCTCTCTCTATATATATATATACACACACACGTGCACGCGCACACACACACGCCATCAAGGACTAAGCAAATATTTTGTTCTTTAATTCAGTGCCAAGTTGATTAAAACTTACTGCTGTGGCTGCAACCCCTTGTATTTTTACTGGGCCACATTCCTTTTTCTGCGCATGTTTGTTTGGCTGTTCCCACAGGTATTTTACAGAAATGAGATTTGATTATGGCAATTTATTACTGCCAAGCTAATACTTTGAGCAGAGCAATGGCAGGCACACTTCAGAAGGACAAAATTGAAATGTGTGCTCAGAAACACACACACCTACAACACCGCACACAGCCATAACAAGGTGGGAGAGTGTGGTGTGTACATAATAGCGTTTGAAATGGTGATGCATGGGCCTGT
Source organism: Odontamblyopus rebecca (assembly GCA_030686955.1). Classification (NCBI taxonomy): domain Eukaryota; kingdom Metazoa; phylum Chordata; class Actinopteri; order Gobiiformes; family Gobiidae; genus Odontamblyopus; species Odontamblyopus rebecca. Next base: position 22,804,973 of record CM060655.1, on the reverse strand, counting down.
TAACCAGCTGGCTACTGATAAAAGAGCCGGGCCATGTCCGGAAAACACACACTCATATCCACACAAGCAGTCATTTAAACATTTTTTTTCTATTCGTAATGATCAAATACAAAATGTTATAGGGTTTTCTCACCTAGCATCTTTTACATCTCAGTATTTTATAAAGAAATAGTCTGGAAGTTTAGCTAGGTATGCTTTGAATTTAAATACCCAATAGCCATCTGCCAAATTGTTGTTTATTTATAAATTGTAAGTAATTATTATTATTTGTTAATATGAAATAATATCTACATTATCTCAATCTGCAGATTATGGGCATGTGCATGGTTATCTTCAGGCCTTGGGCACACACACTCACCTGCTGCTGTACTATAATATATGAGTCATGGACAGAAATACATTCATATCTATAAAATCATTTAAGTGGGCAGACTAGGGGAAATGCCAAGTGTCTGGCCTCCTCTACATGGGAGACATACATCTGGGGACACACACAGAGTAATGAGGGAGCTGATGTGAATGTACGCGCACACAGCAGCTGCATATAACCCACGCACCCTCATAAATGGCTGTGGTGACTGTGTTGCCCCCAGGCATCCATTTAGGGACAGATTGCCTGTCATGGAATACGTATGGCGTATTCAAATAAGCTCGGTTTTCTTGGACTGCATATCATAATTTAACTAGCCTCAAAGCCAACTTAAGTTGCTGTTCTGGTGAGGCCAAATTATACTCTTTAACTTTTTATGTTGCTCCTTTATAACAAACAACTTCATGTTTTGTTTCAGCAAGATACAAAACACATTAATTATCTCATTCTAGTCGAAGCAAAAAATATATAGATATAGACAGATGGATTGCTATTATTATCCATAGTTTTTTATTACACCATATCACACAAGCATTTACTGACAATAAAGCTTTTTCTGGTTCAGACTTTGTTAGTTATAGAACTCCTTATCCTGGTTGACATCTGTTTTGTTCTCTCATTTAATTTCACTTTATTCATTGCTTGTAGATGGTTAATTTATTCATTCTCCCCTGGCCTGAGGGGAATGATTACTCATAAGCAGGGGGACTGGCCCTAATAATAATAATGAAGTATTATACACTCACCTCTCACAGGTTTTATACTCAATGTAGAAAACCTAGACATCGATTTGTATAAGTATTACTTTATTGTTTTTTTTGTAACTTTATTTTTAAGAAAGTTTTAGGCCATACAAAAGAATAACTAAAAAAATTTGAAAACCAAACAAGGTTACATGTACAATCAACAGGTCACATATCATTGTCTGTGGAGTGTGTATAACAGTCCCATTTTTTCCTGTAATTTTCTCCCTTGTGACGTTGTAGGCGGAGATTGAGTCATGAGTTCCATTGTGCGGATTTGTTTGATAATTGATGTCAAAAGTCCCGTTGTAGGTGCCTCTTTTTTCAACCAGTATTTTGTGATTGCTTTTTTCCCTGAGACCAGAATAATCCTAAACAGACATGTATCAGGTTTACTTAAACCTTCTGGGGGTATACTAAAAAATAAAGTAAAAAAAGACAGCTCACCTCGAAGGCCCAACACTGAATACATTAGTTCAACCACCTTTTTCCAGAAGTTAGTTATTTCTGAGCATGACCAGAATATATGGACCTGATCCGCCCTGATAGATCCAGACTCTTTTCAGCAGGGGCATTGAGTAGCCAAAATCTATGACTTGCGTACTTGTGTGAAAAAAAGCACACAAGGTTTTATTGTATTTTTTGTTTATATTCTTTCTGACATAACCTTGCTTGTTCTCTTGTTAGGTCTGTCTTGTGACCAATGTGAGTTTGGGTACTGGAACTTGTCCCACCCAAATGGCTGTGTCCCATGTGACTGTGACCCGTCTGGTTCTCTCAGTCTGTTCTGTGAGCCCAAAGGGGGGCAGTGTGAGTGTAGGCCTGGTGTGGGGGGACGCCGCTGTGCCTCCTGTGCAGCCGGTTCATTTGGCCTGGAGGGATTATGTTTCCCCTGTAACTGCTCAGAAAATGGCACTGTAACTGGAACAATCTGTGATCCTCATACAGGACAATGTGTCTGTAAGGCAAGTAAGATAATTATTTCTGCAAACACATTTTAAATAAACACACACAAACAATAAAGAATAAAAGCTGACTAAAAATAAATATGTTTTCTTTTTTCAGGAGAATGTTTTTGGTCGTGGTTGTGACACATGTCAAATTGGCTACCACACTCTAGACCATCGAAACTCCTTTGGGTGTCTTCCTTGTGTGTGTGACGTCAGTGGCACTCTTCCAGGAGCCACCTGTGATGTCCACACAGGCCAGTGTCCGTGTAGAGAAGGAGCGGAGGGAGCACTGTGCAACAACTGTGCCAACAACTACTACAACCTCAGTGCATCCACCGAAAGTTAGACACTTTTCACTATTCTTTGATCTAATATTTAGTTATCCTCATTTAGCTGTCCAATATTTGATCTTATATTCATCATATCTTTCAGGTGGATGGTCCCATAGCTGTGTTCCTTGTAGCTGTGACCCCAAGGGGACAATGGACGGATCAGTGTGTGATAGTACCACAGGTCAATGTGTCTGTTTGTCCACACGCTATGGAAAAGACTGCAGCAGGTGTAGACCAGGTCAGTCAAAAATCTGACGTGGTCATAATAAATTATGAACAAGAAATTTGAGATTTATAGATTTTGCTCAGTTAGTAGTGTTTTCCCATATGTGTAGAAAGTGGCACAGTTTTGCATTTGTGAGTAGTGAAATGAATAGTTCTTGTGTTCTCTCCAGGGTTTTACCTGTCACCAAACGACAGTGTGTGTGTGAGGTGTGACTGCCACCCTACTGGAGCAGAGCAAAACACATGTGAGAGCCACACAGGGCAGTGTCTATGCACACATCCCTCTGTAGGAGGGAGGCGCTGTGACCAGTGTCTGGACATGTACTTTGGATTTGACCCTGGAACTGGCAGGTGAATGTTTTCATTTTATTTTCCACTGCATACATTTTCTATCTCATACGCTGATGCAATGTGTGGGTTATATGTGGAAGGATGAAAACAGTAAAGTAAGTCCAACGAGGTTAGTGAGCAGTCAAAACTGTCAAGTATAAAAACAAACTAAACCTTGGTCTGAAAAAATAATCTAATAAAAGTAAAGTAAGGTTTGAGCAAAGCTGTCTCATACTAACTGATGCTGCTGGGCGAGACACACCACATTTTGTGGAGGAAATGGGTCAGTTGTCGATGTTCTGGTTGTCCTTGGAAGAAGAGTGAAGGTTATGTCATTGTGTGTATGTGCAGTTCAAGTGTCTGTGTGCTCAGACGGGCACAACCAATTTCATTACCAGACTGTGGCTTTTCACACCACAATGTAGAAACCTGGGTGTGTGGAACCACTGTATAATGAGAACACATTTTGTGGATTAATTTGGTTAAAAATACATAAACAGTGTTGAGTATAAGTGCCCATGTGTCTAAAAGACTTGAAGGGTTAGGACAGGCGTGTTCCACCAAACGCATTGTGTTGCACATGTAACAGTGTATATGACAGCGGTTAGAGGTGTAAGGAAGCTGGCCAGATGATCACCCACTGACCATCCTCAGAGAGAGTAACACCACACCACTGAGAAGATCACTGGCACTTACAAAAACACAGTGCTCGCACAATCTTTAAGGGAGAAAGTATGGCTTCTCTGTGGTTAATTGTGTTGCCTTTTTTAAATAATAAAAGTGTAAAACATCCAATCACTGCATCAAAGCAATAAGAAACTCTAAATGAATTGCTAGAATGCAAAAAAATCAGATTTTTTTATGACATAGACATTCCTGAGTATACACAAACTGTTTGGTTACACAGAATGCATTTGAACTATATCAAAATATAGTTTTAGTTTTATAGTTTTAGAGTTTTAATCTGTTTGCTTGCGTGTGAAGATGCCGGCCATGTGCATGTGATCCAATGGGCAGCCTCAACGGTTCGTGCCACCCAGAGTCAGGTGTGTGCATCTGTAAGCCATTGGTAACTGGAGACACATGCGATGTTTGCCAACCTGGATCACGTTATTTGGATGTGAAAAACCCTTATGGCTGCAGCAAAGGTGAGTCTTACACAATCACTCTGCTGACTCTGGAATTTGAACATTCTTGAATATTCTTCTGTCTTCTCAGCTCCGTCTCAGCAACCTCCTCCTTTAGCTACTTCCCTCAGTTATTCCACTATTTGGCTCACATGGCGGTCACCTGACTCCCCATACTCAAACAAACTTAACTACACACTTATCAGAAATGGGCAATTGCGGCACACCATCGAAAGTCATTATCCCTTTAGTAAGTATCCACCTCGAGCCTATAAAATTCCAAATCTGTTCATTTATTGTTGCATAATTAAACCATTTTAATATCCCTTTGAAGGTAATGAATCATTTGAAGACACATATTTGTCTCCTTACACTAACTACACCTACTGGATAGTAACTGCCAATGTGGCTGGGTCAACAATAAGTGCATCAGTCTCGTGCCAGACCTTGGGTGCACCTCCTTCTGCAGATGAACTCAAACTGAAGCTTGTGGGAAGACCAGGCCCTACTAGCGCTCACTTTGCCTGGAGTGTACTATCAAATGACACAGGGCCTGTGGAAAAGTATCTAAAATGCACTTTGACACATTAGACAAAATCCACCACAAAAGGAAAAAAAAAAATCATTACTTTTTTTTTTTTTTTCCAGATTTTTGTTATTTTCCACAGGGCTTAATGGTGAGCCTGTTCTCCACTACACAGGACTATCAACAGAGGCAGTGGCAAGTGGTCTTATGCCCTTTACCCAATATTCTGCTTATTTGGAGGTGACGATCACAACAACTCTCGAACAATTATGTTTTATTGCTCCTTTTTGCGACCCACCCATGCTGTATTCTTACATGTAAAACCCCCTGTACAGGCTTGTGCATCTGGGGGGTGTAATGTTTCCAAACCACTGTCACTGTTGACAGCTTCGGCCCCTCCTCAGAAGCAACCTTCTCCCAACATCACTGCCATTGACCCTCACACACTGAATGCTTCATGGGAACCTCCTTCCCAGCCAAATGGTAAATATATATTTTTTTTCTTATTTCTTAACAATCTTGTTACTGAAAAAAAATTTTTTAACACTTTTTCTATTTTGTTTTCTAATTTATACAGTCTTTAAAAAAAAAAAAAAACAGTACTAAAAATTGCACAATTAAATGACTGGGAAAGCATAGAGGGTATTTTTAACATATGTTTTCAATGTTTGACTGTATTCAGATGATATGTAAATATGTAAAAATATTAAATATTAAAGAAATGTTAACTTTGTCTGCAGGAGTTATAACGAAATATGAAGTGATTTTGCGGGGGCCCATTGAATCTTACAACCTATCAAGTCAAAGAGCTGAAGAGCTAGTGTTCACAAGCTCTGGCTGGTGGGATCCAAGCATGTCCCACATAACTGAGACCAACAGGAGCACTATTCCACCTCCTGAGAGCAGCTCCATGATAACTGGCCTACAGGCCTTTTCCACATATCAAATAAGAGTTGTGAGCTCCAACATTGCTGGAAGTGTCACATCACAGTGGACCTCGGCTCTTACAATGGAAGGAGGTTAGTACATTTTTCAAAAATGTGAATTTTAGTGCCAAACTGTTTGTGTTCTAGAGTCAAGTTTCTATAACAATTCAGTTAACATGAACAAATATAAGATATTTGCATTATTACCTCCTCTTTGTGTGTTCATGATTTTGGCCAAATGGCAGTTCAATTTGCTGTGTATAACTGTAGTAATATAAGAAAATAAAAATGATTGGCCTGAACAAAAATCCTAGAGATGATAAACATGGGAGGGAATCAGACTGGAGTGGGGGAGGGGAGCTCATTAAAGTATTTGAATTTCAAAGGGATGATATGGCTCATTAGAACTAAACGATTGCCTCTAACATCACTCTGAGCTGTATGTCTGGATAACAAGCATATGATAACAGGATTTTTACGCAGTTAGTGAGTGTCAGGGTTTGTGTGCGCTCTGCTCTGTCTGCTGAGCAAAATGGGACTGTCAATGTGTGTGCTATGAATTACATTTCATTTATAGCATATTTCATAGACAGACACTATCAAAAGATGGATATTTACACGCTGTCATAGCAATGTTTGGTTGCCAGTTACATCCATTTGGTGTTTGTTGTTTCATTTTTCTATAAATTAATAAGTTTTAATACTGCACATTTCAATTTCCAGTGCCAGAGTTCATTGCTCCTCCTCAAGTGACTGCTTTGTCAGCCAGCTCTCTCAAAGTTACTTGGAACTCTACTGAAGGTCATGGGGTCATCGCCAGAGGACACGTCACAGAATACCATGTTAACATGGTCACTGAGCAGTCCAACAACCCTTTTGCTCCTCCTGTTATTAACCAGGTGTCCTGTACTAATACTTATCATGAAATAAGTTTTGCTGCAGGTAATCAGCCTATTATTATACCAGATCCTGAATTATTATACAATTTGATATTAAAGAGGTGAGTCCACCCGGCAAAATGTACTATATGTGTTGGTGTTATGAGTACTGCTGAAAATACATGGGATCCTCATCAGGTCTACTTTGGACTAGTTTAACATCTTTGATCAGCTCATACTTACCTGTAAAGTAGTTTTCAGATACAGAATTTATTTTATTAAAATGTGTTCAAAATGTATAAATTCTGAAACTAAGAGCAACAGTATATGATAATTTGTCTTTTTATTTATTTGTTGAAATATGTTTCAGGTTATATACAGAGCAAACTCATCATCTCAGCCGGATTACGTAGTAGAAGGACTAAAGCCTTACCAAGAATATACTTTTTCTGTCACACTGTGCACAAAGACAGCGTGTATCACCAGTGCAACAAGCACAGGACGCACTTTATCTGCAGGTAAGCATTCATCTCCCAGGAAAAGAAGGCCTTTAAAACTGTGTTGCATTGGAACAATAATCTGAAACTTAAACATACAGATAGACAATAATAATAATCATAAATGCATGTATATGTTGAGGATGAAGAGATCTGTGTAACCATGGGGATGTGTCACAACAATGGTGTTCAACATTTCATAGACTGTTTATGTAAATGGACATAGGTAACATGCTAGCCGCCACGTGCCAAATAGGAAGTTTGCTTGTGGGTTATTCCAGCTCCTACTGACCCACCTACAGTGGTGATGAATGCTATGGGTGACGTGACACTCGCTTAGTCCACTTCTTTATACAGTCTGTGCATAAACTGTACAATTTAGCACAGGCCTGGTCATTGTACAGCTCCTGGGCCACATATAGCCCTTTGGCTGACTCTGACCGGCACATTTAAGATCATTTTGAATTACAAAATAAACATATTTTGACATTTTACCTTGTGTATGGACTAAAGCTGCATTGCTTTTATTTTAGGTGTTTTTTTAAATTACATTTTTTGTAAGGCAACCTCACTTTTTCATTGCTTTCATAACATATACTCTTACCAGTCTTACCAGCTTGTCAAAACAAAACAATTTACTGCTTTGTATAAACTAATACAATTGATATTATGCAGAATTGAGTTAAGCATTTTGGCCTGGCCCTCCACAATATTTTCTGTTTCTCATATAGCCCCATGGAATAAATAATTGCCCACCCCTGATTTAACTTATCTTCAGAACAACATTCATAATGTCACTTAACTTAATGCCCTCCTTTAAATCATCAATCAGTATATGAATTATAATAAAATGCGTGTGTGTGCGTGTGTGTTTAAATGACAATATTTGAGAAAATTGTAGTTGAACAATGTTTGTGTGTTTCTTAGCAATAAAAACAAAAAACCCCCGAATTATTACCACCATTAATACACACATTTTTCTGTATTGAGTTTTTGAATTATACGACAGCATTTTCATAGTTATATGTATCATTGACACATTAAAGACATGCAGTGAGTGGACCAAAAGTTTGTTAATAGTATTAAATTATTTTATGCTTTCTCTTCCATTCTGCTCCACTTCAGTCTGTCACACTAAGCTGTAAATGGCTGCAATAAAATGAATCACTATAAAATTTAAATATCATGCACACCTGACCTTCCATCTGTTCACTGGGAAGATGATACATATTCTTTTGAATAGACAATAGATGTGTTGACTGTGGGAAAACTTTTATCTATAAATACTTGCTCAGGGATTTGTTCTTTTGAGCTACATCTGTTAACAAAGAGTTGATATCCATTTCATATGATATGCAGAAAGCCAGTATCTGTGCTTCAAGTGACGAATGATACTTTAAATTATAATTGTTGTACTTTTTAAATGTATTTTTAATGGCTACATCTGTTTACACAGTGTTTATTTCAAGGCATTCTAAAGACTTCTCCTGACTGTAATACAGTAGAATACAATATGGCTTATTGTACCCAGCTGACTTTGGCAATGTATTTTTAACAGCCACATCTGTTGTCATCTTTTTTTTTATCCACTGCCAAATCTGTCCCTTGTTTCAACTGCAAGAAATGATAATGGCATATGTTGTGTGACATATTTGCTTTTCCATTGGGTGCAGTTATATACTTTTACATCCATAGCTTCTCATGTGTGAATCAACGAGTCCACCAAATAAATAAATAAGATGTGCCATGTATGTACGTGTTTTTACACCTTTTTAATGTACATGCAGTAAGAGCCATTTAGTCAAATAGTAAAATAATTTTAAAGAGAAAATGACATTGTCATGCCAAGATGCTCTTTGTACAGCACTTGATGGGGCTGATGAATCTACCACATATAAGGCTGGGCCATTAAACCAGCCTCCATCTGCTGCAATTTAGCAGACAACATCTGCAAAAGCTCTGAAGTTACATCAAGTCACATGACCAGACATTAGCACACAGACAGATGTTCCAACACAGTGGAGAAACTCTGTCCAGATGTGTTGATGCATTTCCAATTGTTTCACTGTGGCTCCTTTTGAAAAGTTATTGATCACTTGCTAAAGTGAGTGACTAATCAGGGACTGATGGTGATGTTTTATGTATCCTACATCCATAAAGGCTTGTTCAACAAGACACACACGTGCACACACACACAGACACACACACACACACACACAGACACACACACACAACACATACACATACTAGCACTGTAACACCACTCAACAGAACAGGAACTTTATTGATTTACGCATAATTGGCCTCAGGCCCTTCTTGAGGAGAGAAATATGCATGGCAAGGGATTGCCATGTCAATAAGTGGTGTACTTGTGCGCGTGATGTAACTGTACGCTAAGAGCCTGTTAAGACACATCAGTCCCTGTAAAAACACAAAACACACACGGACAATTGCTCCTGGGAGCTGGCCCATGATTCAGCTGCTTCATTACCATGTCTGAATCTAAAATTAACCTTTCAGCCCTACACTTAACCTTGTGTGTATGAGCACGTCTATTATAAGGCTAATGTTTTTTGTTAAAGGAATTGTGTCACAGTCCTGTTATGTTTCTGTTTCAGTCAGACATGTCTGATTTACACTCATACACTCATACATAATCATTACACACATCATAACCAATCTTACACACGATCATTACATGTACATTGATGAGACTCAATGATCAAAATATTTATTTTTAATTGTATTGTACATTGATATACTTAATATTTTTTATAATGTTATGCCAGCCATATGCCAGTTAGTGGTACTTTGATGTGATTTAACTGTGAGTTATTATAAATACATCTTAAGAAAACAGAAGCAGGGTTTGTAGTAATTCTAAACTGATGTGCCATTTTGTCATATTGAGCTCTTCTGCAGATCCCCAATCCCATGTAAGTGTCTAGTTGTCACTAAGTAGGCCGTTACCTGCATACCTTACACTTGTTAACATGTCCAGTGTCATATTAAGTAACCGTTTCTCGTCTTAGTTCTGTCAACTCTGCAACTAGACACCAACCCCTCAGTAGACCACAAATGAGGTATCCCAGAATGAAGAACAATTTAGCGCGTTTGGTGTTATTGAGAGATTAGGATTACAGAATGACTTCTACAAAATCTCAGTGCGAATCAGTTTTGTTAACATTAAACACTTAAACATTTTTGTTAACATAGCCTAACTGATTTGTGTTCTTTCTACATGTCACCGCAGCTCAATTTCAATAGACTGGTAAGTTATCGATTAGCGGTAATTTACAGTTTGATGTGCCAAGATGAAGCACCTAAGGCAAGCTGTCCGCTTTTCCTTTTAAAAGCTCTATTAGAAGTCCCAGTGACGATTGGCTCTGCGTGTGTCACCGGCAGCTAATTTACTCCCACCATAGGCCATTACTGAAACACATAGGCTTAGAAACACAAGAAAGGAATGACATTTAATGCAGGCACATCTGTCCCATCTCCACACCAGTCCATCACATGCTAAGCCCTTTTCTCCATTCTTATGTAGCCCATCTCGCTGTATCAGCCTGTCTTCCTGATTTATTTATGGTTCATTCTCAAGCTTTGCTGCGTGCCTGTATGTTTTCACAGGGACATTTAATATAACATCTAAAGTGAAATAGGAAATTAAATTGACCCCCTGTTAAGTGAAAATGAGAATTAAGTTAAGTCCTACTATATGCTTGGAAGTGGGGTGGTGGGGCAAAAAATATTAGAAATAAATCACTGTTAGAAGCAAAGCTATGAAAAGTAATGCTGATCTGATGTTCTACCCATTTTGGTTTTCAGCTCCTGCAGGGCTCTCTCCACCTCGGCTGTACCCAGTAAATGAGTACACCATTCAAATACATTGGGACCCCCCGGCGCAACTGAACGGACCACCACTGCTTTACCAGGTTACTTCAATGTCAAATGATCAAAAATACTATGTACCTAGCACAAAGTTATACCTGTATATCAGACAAAATTACTCGCTTAAATTGTCCATCCATCCATCCATCTTCTCCCGCTTAATCCAGCTGGGTCGCGGGGGCAGCGGCTGCCCAATACTCATAGCACCTGACCCCCCCCTATGAACCCCTCTGCAGGTGGTGAGCCCACAGGAGGGTGGACAACATGGTCCTTGATGTTAGTTCAGAGGGGTGCGGGCATGTTTTAGGTTGATGGGGGAAACCGGAGTACCCGGAGGAAACCCATCCAGACACGGGGAGGAACATGCAAACTCCACACAGAAAGGCCCGGGTGACCCGGGGATCGAACCCGCAACCTTCTTGCTGTGAGGCCTGAGTGTTGCCACTCAGCCACCGTGCCGCTTAAATTGTGTTTGAATAAAATATTGCTAAATATGGAATAAAACCTGTTTATTATAATCAAGGACTGTAAAAATCCAAACTATAACTACATTCAGACCAAAAAGGACAAATCCCTGTTCTTGTGATCTCTGCACTCCACTTAATAAATGCTACATTACTTGCAGTAAAGATGACCTTTTACTCTATCATGCTTTCATTTCAGCTGGAAAGATATGATGTTTCTTTATCTGACCCACAAACCCCTGTTGTACGAGGAACCAGGTTTCCAGGCAATAGTTTCTATGAGTTTCCCGATGACACCCTTCCTACAAATACCGACTTTACAGGTAAGAGGACACACACAGCAACCAAAGTTCAGCATCTAAACTCTGTGATGTTACACAATTAAAACCACAGTTCTTAATTTCATTTAATTTTCATTTTGGGGAATATTTAACACCATTTAGTGAGCTGTATATTTCAGTGTTGTAGTGACATTCTTTAGAATGACTTCCCCAATCATCTTAAAGGACAATTATCTTTCTGTTTACCAGCATCATTAGAGGGTTGAGCTGCACAGCCAAACATGTTCTGCTTCATCTGAGAACATCAACCCAGTCTGACGCTTATAATTAATGACTGCTGATACTAATCAGTGGGATTTGAGCAACGAGGCTCTGTGATGCCACTTGAGATTATTGCACTGTCCTGCAAGCCCTGATTTCACACCATTTCTCTTGTAAACAAAGTGTTATCTTTTTAACCAGTAGACAGATAGATTAGATATTCATTATTACTTTCAAAATAACAAGTTTAAAACATCATTAGTCTAGTTGATTTAGTCAGACCAGGTCAGCCAAGTAAACATTAGTTATGATGATGATCTGTCTAAAAATATGAGCTAATAATGTTGGAACGGACTGTTGAGCTGAATCTCGGACAGATTGAATGTGGCAGAGATTATTTTATTATTGAATATGTATATATCATATTTTATACATTATTTAATATTTTTTTCACCAGCACTATGGTTTGTCACTTATTTAATGTATGGAAGGCGGGTAAAAGATATTTTTGGCGTACAAAACACTACTGGACTGCACTATTACTGTATAAGTAGCTAGAACAATCACTGCTGAAAATGGTGAAAGTTTTAAAAACACATTTTTTAAAAACACTCTTTTCACTTAGAGGTAACCACTCCCAAGTACTATTCTCATACCTTCTTTTTTTATCTTTAATGGCAAAAGACAATTTTTATCTGAATCAAATTTGATATCAGAGACAGATAGGCATCAATTCTTAGATACAATCATGATATTTAGCATTAAATGAATGCAGCTCATCTCCTTGCCTATGCCCCTTCATAAAGGGTAATGGATCAGACAATCACTTTGAGACCGGATCTATTGTGGACCATCAATGTGTCGGCAGTCCTCAAACCATCGCCTTTTTACAACCATCAATACTAATAGCATCGTCTGCAGACAATTATTCCTATCGAAGTGCATGGAACAGCGAACAAATCAAAGCCAAATTGGATTATGAATGTAATGCAGTGTAATGCCCCCCCAAGAGTCAATTGATCACAGAGGAGAGATTTGTCAATGATTTGTGTCTTGTGGAAGCTTAGTAACTCTGCAATGACAAATGCATTTTTTAAATATTCATTGACTGTACTGATTGAATACTTCATAGTGTTGTATTATAATCCAGTCCATCATTTTCATAATTTTAGATTCTTGTGTTGCACTATTGCAGAAAGTTGCTGTGACAGACCAATCCATATTTTATTGCACTGAGAGATGGTGGACTATTAGCTGTATCAACAATTTGGTGATTTCCGTGCATCGATTAGGTATTCTTGGCCTGATCTTCCTCTTTCTTTGTTGCTTTATGGACACTCCACTAATACAATTTTTGGTCAATTTTTATGCACATTTTCTCCATGTTATAAATGAGGTACCTTAATGTTGAACAGGTCAATATTTACCAATCTGAATGTTACTTACTATTATTACCAGAAGCAATCAGACCACTCATATGAATACCCTTTAGGTATGGGTTTCCATAAATACATTTTAGTCCATTTATCTTTAGGCTCAAATGCTTACTTATCTAACAGCAAATAATCTGCTTTACTATTCCCAGTCACTAGCTCTTATTCTTTTTATCAATCACTCTGCATTTAAATTAGAAAGCTGTATACATTTTTCCATGTAAAACAATATTTATAAAAGCTTTTTCTTTTTAAGCAAATGATGTACTTCTATATGGTAGGTTTGACCTTGGTTAACTGGGACAAAGAAGGTCCGGAAACATTTCTCATAATCCAGATATATTACTTCAAATATGAGTAAATGAAGAGAGATGAAACACTCACACTCAGAGAAAAATAGAAAAATGCACACTACAGAAGAACAAATAGACTTGGATGATTTCCAGATAGTCTAATATACTTTATTGCAGCAGCACCATTGCAGCAAATCAGGGGGAAAGAAGGAAATGTTAAATGATAGAAATTATTTTTCCTTAATTAATATGATTGATTGCCAGGCGTCCCCGTTGAGAGGGGGAGAAGTGTGCGCAGGGAAAGTTTGCTCAGACATCATTAGTTTTTCTCCATTTAAAGATTAACCAGAAGAGGCTGGGCCCTTTAATTCTGTCATTTGTATATTTAATGGGCTGCTGCAGAATCTATGAGTGTAATTAGCTGCTGCCGCGCTCTCATTAATACGCCCGGCTCTGATTAATGCCAGCGTAGAGCTAACATGACTGGAGTTATTCAGGTTATGTTGTGTAGATGATCGCACACAACCTCCTCTGTTTATGGAGACAAAGAGACTAGAAAGAATACACTAACACAGGCACTGCGATCCTGATTCTTTATCATATTTATTGGGCAAGTGACTTTTATTGGCTGTTTTATAATAAACTTCTTGTAGATCCTGAAAACATTACTATTATTATTATTACTGCTACTAGTCAAGTAACTCCTCAACTGTATTATAAAAACAGATTTCTATTATATTATTAATTTCATTCACAGATTTAAATGATTGGTTATTGTTCAGATCTAATGCAATCATTGCATAAAAATAATCAATGATAAGTTGTGGCCATACCGGCTTGTCAAAGCCTGATCCCGTCAGATCTCAGAAGCTAAGCAGGGCCAGGCCTGGTTAGTACTTGGATGGGAGACCACTGGGAATTCCAGGTGCTACAGTGGGGCGCCAGTGGCAAAAACTGTTGTAGTGTCCTTAGGCAAGGCACAGCACCCACATTGCCTAGTATGAAAGTGGTGTGTGCGTGAATGGTGGTGGTGGTTGGAGGGGCTGATGGCGCAGCCTCGCTTCCGTCAGTCTGCCCCAGGGCAGCTGTGGCTACAATAGTAGTTTACCACCACCGAGTCTGGAGTGAATGAATAATGCTCTGTAAAGCGTCTTTGAGTGTCCTGAAAAGCGCTATATAAAACTGATGCATTATTATTATTATTATTGTGAAGACACAGTTATAGAATGATTTGTGTAACTCAAAGACGTGTGTGCTTGCATGTGCTCTGTATGTGAGACAGAGGCACCTGTCAGGATGCGTGTTCAGGTTTATCTACTGATGGCTCTTAAAAGGTTGTCAATGTGAAGTAGCACAAGCCCAGAGGGAAATATAGAGGAAGTACTGCTGAGCATCAGCACTGTCACTTAGGCACTGTACATTTAAACAGAAAACACTGGACAAGCATGTGTTTACCATGTCCCATTACACCCATCAACACCTGTGTTCACTTTCTACTTCTCAGCTGATGTTAAACCATTTCAGTTTGTTTGACTGACTAGATGTATGTATGTTTATGAACTTTCAAACTGGAGGGGTTATGTCTTTGGCATAATATCCTGGTATGTCCTTCACACAAATGAATGAATGAATTATAGAGCAATGCAAACTCTTGAGATAATCCAAATATTAAGTAAAAAAATGTAAATAGATGTGCAGTTTTTGTAGGAAAATAAAATTGTACCTGGGCTATAAGTATGAAAGTGTGAATGCTGAGGTCACATAAAAGCAGAGGTTAAAAGCTGAGGGAACAGGAAGAAGGAGAGATCAGAGGTGATGGTGACAGAAGGAGAAGGTCAAAGGTGGATAATGTATGTCTTAGGATCTGTCATGACATCACTTATCTCTGTAGTGACAAGGTCATGAATGTAAATGACATGACTGGAGGATGCACAGGATGCAAGCACAATGTAAAAGACATGTCCATTTTCCCATTCATTCCATCATTTAGAAGGCAGCAATGTCCATCACTTTCAACTAAAAGAGCAAAAGTACTACCACAAATGTTGAATGTAATAACTATTCAATGGACTGGTTTAAAAAGTGGAAATACAATAACAACGGAACAGCAGAGTTTATAAGCTTTCATAATGAAGACATGTTAAAACATAGAGGGTCTTCTTTGTTTGACTGAGTTTAGCCAACTCAAAATGAGGACCTTTTTATGCTGAACTGAAGAACTGACTAAACTAAAACTAAAAACTACATTACAGGCTACGTTTACACGGAAACTGTCTGAAGCAAACGTGCGTTTGCATTCTCACTCTTACTCCACGTTTACACAAATGTTTTGGGTGGGGAATTCTGCGTGTGCACGGAGATGCAAAACTTGCAGTTTGCCGATATAGTTTGCATGCCCAGTGTTTAGGGGGCAGCACCACCAAGACCAAATGCCTATATATAACCCTTCTGCTTCTCTACTTCCTCTTCTCCAGCGCATCTATTCAAAACAACATTTCAAAGTGTAATAACACCACCATGGATGTATAATAAGAGCTCTAAGATTTTATAAGATTTTATTATAGTTCTATGAACACCACCAGTTTCATGTGAAACGGACGAGGAGGTTAAGCTATTGCTCAACCTCACGTTAAATAATAAAACCAACAAGACACTTGAAAATGCTCTGCCATGTTTCTTTTTATCCTGAACTGACTCGTGCTTGTGACATAATCTTTATGCCATGGCCCACGAAAATGCAGTTTTCTGTTTTCAACTGTTTACACGGCGATGACAGGATGGAGCGTTTTCAAGATTTCCACTCTGGAGGGTGGGTTCAGATTTTTGCATTTTCAACCCCCCTGTTGCTGTCTAAACGATATGGACATCTGACAAATTGTTTTGCGTTTAACACCCGTTATCGTGTAAATGGCCCTTAAAACACACAATGCAAACATAAACAACATTATGCAATTTTAAAAAAAAAAACATTTATATATTTCTGTATTTGGATCAATCAGTAGCACAACTGCTTTCACCTAAACTAATAATGGACTTTGTAACTACTTTTACGATTAGCCAATTTAATGTCATTTTACAATAAATTCTATTGAAAATTATTGTTTCTCAACACACTTTTCAAAGATTTAGATTAGAATAGGCTAGAATCCGAATTTTAGGTTCAGGTGCAACTGCTGGACGTGAGTAATTACTTGTTTAATCCTGAATCTTCTGAACACTCCACTGTCTCCGCTGGACTCCTCTGATCTTCCCACACTTCTTTTCCCTGCAGAGCAGCAAGCAGAGCAAACACACACCAACACTTCCACCAGGTCACTATGAGATCTGGTAGTGGATTAAGATCCAATCTCAACACGACAGGCAGGCAATACAGATGAATTCTTAGTCCTGCTACGAAATGTAACATTGACAACAGAGCGCTATAGCTCTAACTTCTTGTTTAGCCGATTCCATTGACATAATAACATTTCTGTATAGTTTATTCCTAATAATTCTAATAATACTTACAATACCTCAAAACAAGTAACAAGTTGAAGTGGTGAAGTGGTGTCACTCTTTTGCATGTAAGCGCTGTTGCATAGGAAGCTTAAGAAAAGTTCATCTGTTCCCCTGGTTGTAGTTTTGATTTAACGAAGTCAAGACAGATTAGAGCTTTAGTGCAACTGGGACCTGGAGAACCGATGGAGATGCAAGTAGCCATTCTCCCTTTTATAATATAGATGACTTCAAAGTCTTCAGTTGATAAAAGAGAGAGCAGTAGACGAAAGCTCCACATTACAGGGGTTAAATGAACTACTATGTGCCACATATTCAAACTGAGCACTTTTCTAAAGTAAATGAAGAACATTGTAACTGTATTTTTGTGAGAGAGACTTGATAAATTTTCTCATGTACTATTTTGCATCTTGACTCCTTTTAACTACTGGTTTTATTGTATTTAAATTGTCACTTTGGTTCTCAGGTATTCAGTTGAGTTTCAAGACTCAGTCTCCAAATGGTCTGCTGATTGCTGCATTCTCACCAGGAATTCAAGAAGAGTTCATCGCTATTCAGCTAAAAAATGGACAACTATATTTTATTTTTGATCCACAAGTAAGTATCTGAAAGGTTGAAAATTCTCAGAGTAAAGGAAGGCGTTTATAAACAAAATACTGTATGTATGCTGTAGTTTGTCACCTCATGTCTCAAGTTGTTGTTCCATATCTAGTTCAGTTTTTTAACCATTCTCTCAGTTA
This sequence comes from Odontamblyopus rebecca, assembly GCA_030686955.1. Classification (NCBI taxonomy): domain Eukaryota; kingdom Metazoa; phylum Chordata; class Actinopteri; order Gobiiformes; family Gobiidae; genus Odontamblyopus; species Odontamblyopus rebecca. Next base: position 22,787,211 of record CM060655.1, on the reverse strand, counting down.
ATAAATGGATCTGTAGACACCCCTTGGTTCCTGTCACAGCGATACAGAGAGGGGAAAAACTTTGAAAGTGTGTTGACGTTTGAATTGCACTGCAATTAACTCATTCCCTGCAGTCACCTCGTGTGAATACCAATTGCAAGCTAATTAAGCTTTGCAGTCTTGCACATGTACACACACACACATACACACACATGCATACACTGCCTAGTTCTCTTATCCATTCATATAGACACATGTAGAGGGGTTAAGAGTCAACGACTTCTATGATGAAAGTGATGATGGGACGATTACGCAGATTTCCATCAGGCCACCAACTAATTACACACATGCATTGTTGCTGCAATTACTCTCATCAGTATGATGGTACTGTTACTATTTTTTTCACTGATTGTGTACATTTGGATCCATCTTAAAAGTATTTTTCAGTGTCCAAATGCTTAGTGTGTATATGATTTGTGTGTATTTTTGAATAGGGTGGTTTCCTTTGTTTAGGCTAGTTTGGATAATTAACAGTGGGAGTGGTGTCACGGCTTATTAGTGTTCCCCTAGATACACATAGCTGGGCCCATTACTTCCCTCTATTAGCCTGTTGAGCTAGCCTAATGGGATTACCAGTGCAGGGGGTAATTTAGCATGACATAAGAAAGTTATGCACATAAATACACACACATGTGGGCTGCCACACACACATACTGCTCTACTTTATGTGTATACAAAATTGGTAAAATGGAATATGATCTCCAAGTGTGCAAACTACATAGTTGCTAAAACTTTTGTGATTATTAGTGACTCAGTGCTTAAATCCAATCTTTGACCTCTAGACACTTACTGCAATGTTCAATTTTAAAGAACACATTCAAGAACTGATTTGCTCAACATGACTCCAGATACTTTGTGTGTGATGTTGTAAATGTGTGAAGTCAGTGCCTCTTCCCTTGTTGTCTTGTTAAGTGCTCTACACTAGTAATAAAGATGTCAGTGGCTGATATATTTTGGCATTCATACATCTATTGATCCAATCATTAAATCAAGTATATGAATCAGTGTCTGCCCAAGTGTGAACAAACTGTGTAGAGTTTTTTTTTTTTCTATATCACTTCATTACTTGTCTGGTTGCTAAAAGCTGATCAAAATGATGTCATGCATAATAAATGGCAGAAACCCTTGTTAACAACAGCTTAATGCTAATGTCTATTTTTATGGTTACAACTATTAGTAGGTCATAATAAACCCCACACAGAAAAGGTTTAAACATTTATAGCCCAAAAAGTTGCGATTAACTTTAAATAAATATGCTATATTAAAATGTTTATGTTTTTAGGGTTCCCCAGTAACTGTGTCGGCAAATAATGGAGAATTACTTCATGATGACCAATGGCACACTATCACTGCAACAAGAAAAGGCTCCATGGGAACAGTGACTATAGACAACCAATCCAGAGGTTAACCTCTTCAGTACTCAATACTCATCAATACTACTACAGGCTATACTATACAAGCCTATTGATTTCTCTCAACAAAAAGTATTTATGAAGTTATTTATGTAAGCATGCACATGTAGCTTTGCACCCATTCTTTGAGGTTGCATTAAACACATTTTTTTCTTCACTTTTTGAATATTAATTCCACTGTTTATATTTAGCAGAATTCCACTGTGTACATATAGTATTTTGTCAACATTTTATAAAAACAAAAGTTAAAGGGAGTCACTGTATTTTTGGGTCTCTGTAGGTACTGCATCGGCAGCCAGTGGCAACACCATTATTGGGGAAAACACTGGCGTGTTCATTGGAGGCCTGCCTGAGGACTTCACATTTCAACGTGGAGATTTAGGTGAATTCAGTCAATCATCAGTCAGCTCCATTAGGGAAATAGTTTCCCTTAAAACATCAAGCTCTTTTTACTACTATATTTAAATTATCATTTACCAGGCTTAACAGGATCATTTATACTTAACACACAAATACTCCTTAAAGGTTTTATATTTATTTAATATTTATTATCTATTCCACTGTTTTGATTCTTCAACCTACTTATTAAACTTTATTCATGCATCCCAAAATCACAACAGCTGCCAGATTGGTTTTATTAGATAAAATACATAAACAGGCCAATAATTAAACAATTAAAGCAACTAATGTTTCATCCACTACCCTTTTTAGGCAAATAAAAACTCAAATCAAATCACAAATGTAATTTCCCAGAAGTTGCATACAGTGGACACAGAGGAGCACAGAAAGCTATAGCATTGACTTTTTTCTTTGTCTCTCATCAGATGTTGAGCTGGTGAAGCAGGGCTTCACTGGTTGCCTGAGAGATGTACATTTTCTGATGATAAACAGTCCCTTGGAACAGTGGAAACCTCTCAATTGGACATCAGCCACGAAGAAGGTGTCAGCCTATGAGAGCTGGGAGGGCTGCCCTGCTCAGTTTGTGGAAGGAGCTCATTTTTTGGGACATGGTTGGTTGAGATTGTTATTTATTTTTGTTTTTATGTAATATTAGAATAACCATGAATCACCAATTCATGGTTATTCTAATGTTGATTTAATTTGAATGCGCAACATAACACACAATGCTTGTTTTAGGTTACTTGGAATTAAGTGGCGACGTCTTCAAGGGAGGAGAAAACTTTGGGATTTCTTTCGAATTCAGAACTGACCAATTAGATGCCCTGTTACTGTTTACTTACAATACAGAAAGTGATGATTACATGCTGGTAAGTTTTGAGAGATCTTTGGAATTTATTTAATTTTATTCAATTTTTTATTTTATTCAAATATGTATCTTACAATTCTGAGGTGTTTGTTTTGCTTAGGTACAACTGAGAGGTGGTTTTCTGTCCTTTGTTGTGTCTTGTGGAGGTGAAGTTACATCTCTCAGCATGTGGGCAGGGCTTGGCTACTGCGATGGCGACTGGAAAGAGATTTTAGTGACTAAAGAGGGCTCCCTTCTCTCTGCCATTGTTGACGACTGGCAGGACATGATGAGGGGAGATGAGCAAAATCTTCTGCTACAAGTTGATTCTCCGCTTTATTTAGGGGGTGTGCCTTCAGAGCTCAGTCACCCTGCTTTGGACGGTCAAAGTCACAAGCATGGTACTTTTCACCTAAATAAAATATAACACATTTTGTTAGGTAAATATATAAAATTACTTATGTTTTTTTTTTATCTTACTTTTTATCTGCAGGTCTTGGTGGTTGCATAAGAAGTGTTTTGATAAGTGATGAAAGAAACTCTGGTAGCTCTTCTTTTTTGAACCTGTTTGTTGCCACCCTGGGTTCTGCTCAGGTTTTTTTAGGAGGATGCCCCAACAGTGAAAATCACTACAACTGCAGAGGGAATGACTCAGTGCTGGTTTATACTGGGAAAAATACCCAAGCCACGGATGATACCCTACAGCCCTTCACTGGTAACATTTGGTTATATTTTTTAAATTCCAACATTGGATCATTCACAAGTAACATTAATTTTTTTCTTTGTTCTTTTAAGAGTACTTTTATAGGTATGTGGCATTGGGTGCTGGAGGTTGGTCAGTGGGGCCATGGCAGAGAGGGCGGAGTCAAGGAAGAGGTAACTCCATATGTCAATAAAACACTTTTTTACTTTACCTCAATAGATGAAACACAATAATAGAGACTTGCATGTCCAGATCCATAAAACACGCCGTTGAACACGTGGGATGTGTGGAAGACCTTGAGAGAGTTAGATGCAATTCTGTCCTCCTCACATATTTAAAACTTGACGATTCAGATGTAGCTTTAACCTTTTCTGGTGGAGGATCTGTCACCTGCTTGTCTCCATGGAGTTGTTATTGCTTTCCTTGGAATGTTCTATGGTATGACAGTAAACATACCCGTCTAACGTTTATTCATTATGCGTGTTTCTATTGCTCAAAAATAGAAGAAATATTACACAGTGCACCTCTAAGTAAATTTAATGAAAATAAAATAAAATTAAACTCACCAAGAGTTATTTTGAATGCCAATCAAGCTACAAATTTAGAAATTCTTAGCTGGTTTTGTGTTTCACGGTTACTTCTGAGACTTTATTGTATTTAAGACTGTGTTTAGGCACTAATATCTTGCACACTATGTAAGAGTTTTCAGTGTCAGTAATATTACATGTGCCTGACAGTATGAGAGATTGATAAAGCCTCTATAAAGGGCATCCCAGTAAAAGGCTGTTAACCCAGAATGGCCTGTGTGGTCCCTTGTGTAATATAAAGCAGCTCGTTAGTAGTGAACGATACACTGGTAGGTCCTACATACCATCATATGCTTTGGTATGGGCGGAAGGAGGGATGAAGAAGATGGGGGATGCCATAGAAAAATTAGAACAATGTGGAAAAAGTGTACAGTAAAGTTGAATAGATAAACAAGGACAAAACTTAACTTTTTGAAGACTTTGTTGGTTGTTGTTGAAGGTAATTGTTTGTGCTCTACCTATAGCACCTCTATATTACCCTGTTTTGAAAACCCTTCAAGAATGTATGCCCATGTCTAGGATGAGATGAAAAATGAAGAAATGATTAATGCTGAAAATGAAAGTGGCAATGAGGAAGTGATATAGAACAATAAGAGTGAAGGATGGAGGAAAAAAAGGGTAGACGCTCCTGAACTACAGAGTGTGTCAGTGAAAGAAGCAGTATTGAGGAATAGGGAGGCTGCTTGCTGTGAAATATAGCCTAGGATGAATAGCCGGGTGTATTAAATCAGCGCTGAAAAAGTTACTGCTCTCATAAATAGTATTTATGCTAATAGCAAGGCTTGATTTACTGAGTCTATTAAAACATGTGGGTGGTAGGGAACTTCTTTTGTACATTATATGACCCCCATGTTTGGTAAATGCTTAATATGGGTTTTAGATAAACACAGCTGTACTAACATTACTATTGTATAATTGTTTAATTGGAAATAAACTTTTTGTTTAGTCCCTCAGGTTGTGCCCCCTCCCAGAGCAGTTCACAGTTTGAATGGGTTCAGCGCCAATGTGTTTTGGACTCCACCCACAGATGAATTGATGGGGATGATTGATTATTATGAGTTGAAGGCCTACAATCGAGATAATCCAGAAGAAGCACCAATCTCCACCACTTACCTTGCTAATGGAGATTTCACAGGTAAATCACAGACCTGTGTCACTGAGTTCCCATCAAAAACGAATGTCTAGATTTGCACACCAACAAGCTTCAAGTTTTACACATCTCCACATAAAACAGGCTTCAAAGATTATTTTGTCTAAAAACACATTGGTTTACACTTGCATTTACTTTATTTATGTCCCACTCTAAACTCACACACGCACACAGTCGAGACATGCCTGTTAACGGCTACTTGGCAAGTCCCCAGCTCCAGAAGACAGTCTCCATTTGGATCAAGACACTCCGGAGTACCCCAGTGATGTCATACCTTGGCCCTGGTCCTTCTCTCTCTCTTGTTGTTGCTCACTTTTCGATCTTTCCTCACTTCGTCTTTTATGATGATGATGATGATGTCTGCATCCGCCGCTGCTATTCGTCCCTCCTCTCATCCACTCGCCTATGTCTCCAGGCAAATATGAAGATGAGCTCTCTGTTTCTGTCTTCCACTGTCTCTCTCCCTCCTCTGCCCATTCCCATCCTCTCTCTTTGGCAGGCATTAAGTCCACCACGATAAGGCTTCTTCTTAATTTATGATGGCCTCGACACCTGACTGCAGAATTACACCAACGGCTAAAAAACACTGAAAGCAAATGAGGGTGTAATGGCAGTGGAGTGGGGCCCTGGCCCCTAATTGAATTAAAAGACATGGGTAACGCAGGGAGAGAGATGGAGGGGACGGAAAAAGAGAGACACAGGGTTAGGAGAACTGGAGGGGGCGGAAACGAGAGGATGTAAAAGCATGACTGAGGAAATATGGGAGGAATAGAAAGCCTATGACAGAGGACAAAAAACAGCAGCAGGACGAGTAGGGCTTTACAATGAGAGGAGACTGTTGCCAAATAGAGAAAGTTTGCTTAGCAACAGTGGGACGTCAAACTATTCTACTCTCAGGCCATCCATAAAATCACTTTGTATTTCTCATTGTTAACTATGAGTTTATCTTTTTATCACTCTGGGCTGGTTTGTCATTTATCTAGGAAGAAAACTTTTTTACATATAAAGAAAATGTCTTACATACACCGTGCCCAGGTTCCATCAAACAATTTTATTTGGAGAATATTTTCACAAAATCAAAATGGCCAATTGTATATGTGCTCCATCCATCCATCCATCTTCTCCCGCTTAATCCGGCTGGGTCGCGGGGGCAGCTTGCTGCCCAATACTCATAGCACCTGACCCCCCCTATGAACCCCTCTGCAGGTGGTGAGCCCACAGGAGGTGTATATGTGCTCATTTATTTAATTTGTCTGTTGATACTTTGTTCCTCTGTTAGAGGCTACATTTGACTAAAGATAAAATTGCCTTTGTATGGATGATATGTGATGTTATAGGCTGTGCAGTAGGGCTAGGGACATCTGGTCTAATGTCACTTTTGTGTCTTTCTCCAGGAGTGTTGTATGGCCTCACTCCAGCCACTCAGTACAGTGTCACTGTCAGCGCCTGTACTCACTTTGGCTGCACAGAAAGTCCACAAACAGACAGTGAAGGAGGTTTGATGTCCCTCTTCACAACTCCTGAAGAAGGTATGCCATCACAGTACACACTCAATGCTATTCAACACTTCCTGATAACTGCAGTTTGTATAGGGTATTGACTTCTGAAACAATATATCATGTACAACTCTACTAATGTTTTTTATTTCCTCTTTTAAAATTGATTTAGCTCCAGATGCGTTTTTTCCCCCTACTACTGTCTCATCACCCACATCTCTCCATATTACCTGGAAACCTCCAGACAGGTATGCATTAGTGGTTTAGTGATCTGAATATTTTTTCAACATCCCAAAGTTGTTTTCACAAACCACATATTGAAATACTTGTTAGTCAGGAATGTTTTTTGCCTTGCACTAGTCCTAGTGGTAAAAATACAGTACAGCCATTTCAAATGACAAATGTGATTTCAACAAACTGTATTATTATATCAAAGAAATAATTGAGATATTAACTTCTTGTGTCTTTTACTTGTAGGCCCAATGGAATTATTACACAGTACCTCCTCTACCACAATGGCCAAATGGTGTACAAGGGTACGGGTGAACAGTACAACATTGCTGGTAAGTGGCGCTGTGCCCCAGTGAAGCGCTGACAGAGTCTGTGTGCATAGAGAGGGGGAAGAGTGAAGACAGGGAAAAATGAAGTGGAGGATTAGCATTTGAAAGAGGAACGAGCATCGCAGTGCTTACCGAGGGAATAGCACTGTGAAAAAGAGTCCTAAACACACATGAAAATAAAGCGTCTGAGAAACAAAGAAGTGGCAACATTAGCACACATGCATACACACATCCTACTTCGACTTAAAGAAGGCATGAAACACATGTCATACTGCTGAGACCAGAGGGTGGCTCGAGGATACCAAGCCGATACAGACTTAGACACACAAAAGTACACACACACACACACATACACACACAGATACACACGGAAAGAGGCACATGCAGGCTCCCAGGATGCACATATCTTTTAGACAAAACCTTTGGCACAGTTGTAGAGCCACAAGACACCATAGGGGGGCTAGTGATTATTACTGATCTGGACTTGTTACACACATGCAAAGGCAAAACATGGAAGTGGCCATCAGTGTCTGTATGTGTCTGTGTGAGCTAATGAAGGCACCAGAGCACATATCATCCATGCTGAGTTAATAATGCAGAGTGTCTGATGTTCACAGTGATTGGGAGGATTATGGACACACTAATTATACACTATGTGCTTGAATAGGCCGTGTTATAGAGGGCAAGATTGCAAAAGAAAGACCGATGAGAAGTGGCTTTGAGACTACATGGAAATTAGTTGTTTAAAAAGCTGTGGCAGGGCTTACATGAGTTATGTGTTATGTAACTGAATATTACTTAATTTTTTAAAAATCTCCTGCTTGTTGTCTTTAAATATAGGGCTTGCTGTGTACTCGACTCATGTACTGGTTGTGAGTGCATGTACTTCAGCGGGCTGCACCAACAGCTCACAGGTAACAGTGGTGACCTCCCAGCTCCCCCCTGGGCCTCTGCACTCGCCAACCATCACCCTCCTGGATTCACGGACCATTCTGGTGGAGTGAGTGCATGTTTTGGATTATTTAAATGCACTCAAGTAAAATTAATGAAAATAAACAAAAAAAACTTTATTAGCAAAATATTTGCTGAATTATTATAATTATTATAAATTATTCTCATATGTTCTATATATGATCAAAGGGTAAAATGCTATAATAGTGTTAGTGCCAAGCCCAGATAAGCCTTAAACATCAAGCATGTCTATATGCAAATTCCCCCATGCTTGATGACAGATTAGGAATTATTATTTTAAAAAATGTATATGTTTCATAGTCATAAATATTTTGGCTGTCCCTTTTTTGGTGTATACATTGAGACATTGGAGATAGTAGAGAACCAGTGACCTTCTGCAGTTATGTTTACTATGCAGAATATTCTTCTTCACTTGACCTTTCACCTTTAAAAGGAAGGGGCACAGGTAGACGAATCTCTGCCCTTTTTCCATTATGTTTCTGTGCAAATGCTCTGTACTCAGGTGTGTGTGTGTATGTGTGCGTGAGTGTATGTATGCGTGTGTGTTTGCAGAGTCAATCTGTGTGAAAGCCATTAGTGTCCCGACTGTCAGTTACAGTGAGACTCACCGCACGAGGGCACCATGCCATTCATACACACACATAACACATACCACATACCACACAGGCAACAATGGACAGAGGCTAAGTCAGACTATAAAGAGACTGGAGGTTCCTCAGGGCAGAAGGGAAAACGGATCTTGTGTGAATTTGTGTGCTTAATGAGTCAATTTACATAACATTTACAAAGCCAATCTAACATTTTGTAACGGGGCAAATATGGCAAATATATATCATGAATTAATGAGGTCATGACTATTACTAGTTATTATTTTAATCACCATATGTGGAACGATTGTATATTGGTCAGTATCTCGCTATTTTGTCTGTTCGAAAAGCTGAGGTGGAAAAAATATAAGTGATCAGAGGAATAAAAAAATAACAAGGAAATTCTACAAGAAAGTGAGATACGATTAGAAGCTGCACACTTAAACCACTGAGTAGAGTAAAATGTAGCCTACTGATTTCAGATGGTTTTCTAAAATCTTCCAAAATAAATAAATAAATCCAGCCACACAAGTTATGTAACATAAACTCATAAAATTTTAGGCTTTTAAAACTGAATTTCCAAAAAGTGAGTGATTGCTTAAGTGGCCAAGTTATTCAGTTGTTTCAAAAGCTGCTATAAATCACTGTGCCAATAAATTGCATATAAATCTTATCCTGAATATAATAGATTAGCCACAATAGCTAATTGTGCTCTACACTACACTCATCAGTAATTCAAATAAGGACTCTTTAATGGGAGGACCTAAGAAAGAACTCAGAGCTAAAACAGTACTCACAAGTTGAGGGCTTTGTAACTACCATGAAACATATCAAATGTATCACTGCATTAAACAGATGCAACAGAACTTTACAATTGATTGTACCAGTACTGAAATCTGTGTCATTGATTAACATATTTATACCTGTAGTGAAGCCTTTTAGAAACCAATTCCCTAAATTGGTGATATTTTTGGCACTGCGTTTCTAGTCATCCTCCTCTCCCACCCCACCGGGGGCTTTCATTCTAAATATAGAAAAGAGTGTCTGACAAGGAAACTCTTTGCAGTAATGGCTTGTGTTTTCTGCCAGTGAAACCCTACCTTGTCTGTCTCCCTTCAACTCGGTCTGTGAGAAACTAAATTCGAGTGACACACTAATAGTAAATGTTGATATTACTTAGACAATGTAACACTAACTAACTGTTGTTTAATCATACTGACTTACACTTTCCTAGGTGGGCCCGTCCCTCTCAGGTTAATGGGGTTCTTGAGTCCTACTCCATCTTTGTGTCTGCTGATGATGGACCTGTTCTGGTCCACAACAGCACAGACCTCGCTGAAGAATACACTTTACGAAATCTAACCCCTGGAACAGCATACAACATCACTGTGGCTGTGAGTTTCCATCTATTCTTATTTGTCACAATCATCTCTGGAGTCTATGATTGTAATTCTTTCTGTCCTTTTCAGGCCTGTACAGGTGGTGGTTGTACACTGAGCCCTCCAAGCCACACTAAGACAGAGGAGAGCACTCCAGAGGATATTCCAGCACCTGTGGTCACTCCTATATCTCCACATGCATTCAACGTGAGCTGGACACCACCCAATACTCCAAATGGTAAGAAGACATATTAAAAATGGAAAAACAAAATATAAAAATATGAAGATAAATGCTCTGTTCTCCATGTTATGAATTATTATCCTAGATTAAATTTCTGTTTAGGTCAAATTTCTCTCCTCTGTTTTGTCCTTTATTGTTGTGGTGAAGTCTAAAATATGATAAATTGAAATGGGTAAATTATAAAGCGGATATTTCAGTTATGTTATTATAACTGGACTAGAGAGTGTTTTCATCAGTATACCAGAACGATGTGTTGGAATGCAGCAGAGAGACAGTGTACAGCAGCATTGAGTGAGAGGCCAGTGTTTCACGGCGGAGCTTTAAGTGGATGAAAAGTGCTCCCTTTTGACTGAACTGAGAACTGCAGGCGCTCAGACTAGGGCCCACTCTGTGAGATGTTTGAATGCACTTATACACTATATACACTTAGGTTTCTCTGAACGCCAACATACATAAGAGCTGGATTTGTATGTCTGTGTATAATATTTTCATTAATGAGAAGTTAATGTTAAGATCTTAGGCTCTTATTTTGAAGTGAAAAATCAAGCAGAAAAGAAGGAATGATGTGAGGCAGTTTTGGCACAGCTGGGAGTTTTAACAAGTCTTTTTTGTTTATTTAAGTTATAATTTATTGTTTAAAATATGTTTGTCAAAGAAAAAACATTGTTCACATGTGGGCTGTCAAATAAAGTGTTGTTATACCCACATTTTAGGCAAATTTCAAGTCCATATTTTTCCTTTACTCCTACTATATTATGTGGATCAGCATTCTTTATGACAATGTTTTCTTCTTTACTACAAACAAGCATTTAAAGTAACTAACTAAGTAAGAATCTGATTCATTAAGTGTGCATTACATATTTTAAGTCTTTACAGACAGTTGTTCTATCTCTTGACCCTAAATGAATAAAGTCATAAAACCATTCTCTGCTGTTTCACACTCTTAAACATATGCACGACTCCATGTTATCAGCGTTACTGCCATGCTCGTTAAAGTGTGTGTAATTCTATAATGTGCCTGTGCCTAATGTGAATTGTGTGTGTTTTACGCTTAATGCCACACGAGTGCATTTCGCGCCATAAACCCTATGATGTGTGCGCATATTAGCCTGGATAAATTACTTAAAGCCCTTTCTCCTATGATGACAGAAATTTATAACAAGGGATACACTTAATCACAATTACTCGATTATCTCATGCTTAAAATGCTTTAATTTTTTTCCTCAATAAGAGAAAAAAAAAAAAGCTCAATGCCTTTTTTTTCATGTGTTCGTTTTCATAAATGGACAGCCACAATGACGATGATGCTGATGGGATGGTGAGGAGTTAGATTTGTCTCTCCCTCGCTCTCTCTCCCCCTTCTCCCCAATTCCGCAGGGATTTGTGCGGGATAATCCTCTCGGGGATTAGGTCGGGGCAACACGCAGACAAAGAGGGGAAATAAGCCTGTTATGCATTCGCTGCTTCATTTCCCAACCTGTCTTTATTACAACCTATACTGATATGGGCTTATTCACACACACAGGCCTGCAGATGCACGCATGCTCACACACGCATATGATTGGCTACATTAAGAGCTTCCCAGATGTAGTTGCTGTCCAAGGGGGCTTTTGTGTCTTCATTTCCTTGATAGGTGCGTGTATCTGTATGGAGCAATAATAAAACCCACACATGATTAAAGCAGAATAGACCCTCAGTTCTTAGGACTGATCTTTTGAGCCCCTTGTATGCATTTTTATTAAGGAAAGTACATTTGCCATTGCACTGTTTCATTCTTTTATTAGGTGGATGTAATGTAATGTCATTATTGTGTGAGTGTATGGAAGTGTGGGGCTGTGCTCTTCGTGTGTATGTGATCATTTAAGTTGGAATCATCCACCATATGTTCACTGTAGGGAGACTGTCCATATAAGAGCATTTATCCTCACAATGCCTATGGCCACATTTGTCATTTCTTTGCCTTTTCATGATACGGCTCAGGAACACTTTTAATTCACTCAGTTATGAGTTGCCGTGTAATCCAGTGACCCTAATTTCACCCCTCCATCGCATTCCTCTGTTTATATTGTAGTAGCATAAGTTAAAACTAATGTAGCTAGAATAACGCTTTTTTTTCAAAATTATTTCCTTTTAATTGCTTCCTTCAGCTTACCTTCAGGATGACAAGGTCATTTTTTATAATTTCTGCTATACTATGAAGACATAATGACCTCATAGTGGTAGTGTGGCCTATGTGAAAGGAAAGAATCCAGCTTTTACATATCCAAACATGTTGTTCACTTCTGTCTTTAGTCTGTATGGTATTCTCTACCCATAGTCCCATAGTCTACAGCTGCCAAAATGGAGTTCACGACCCTCCTCTGGGGGTATATTTTTCAGTTTTTTTGTTTTTTTTTAAACCTGTTTTTGTTTCTGGTGACAGTTCAAAGGTACAACAACTTTAAACTCAAGTATATACTTTGATTAGTTCCTTTCCTAATCTTTAACTTTATAATTATTGTTAATTTCTTGTTTTGTTACTGTATAATAAGATATGTATTATCATGAGGATCTTGATATGCCATGTTGACTTGACAGGTGTCATTACCAGCTATGGTCTTTGGCTGGATGGAGCCCTTATTCTAAACTCCAGTTCCTCTGAGAGGTTCTTTGTGGTGGATGGGCTTTCTCCATGGAGCCAACATGTTCTGCGCTTACAGGCCTGTACTGCACAGGGCTGTGGAAGAGGACCACTGGTGAGTTTCTAATGTACCTGCTTCTTAATCAAGAACAAAGATTATCATCCAAACCTTACCCACTGCTTCACTGCAATAATTTGAGATTGTGGGGCATGTGTGTGTCACTGGGTGTCATAAAGGTGATCGATTCACACGGCTCAATAATGAGGGTTGGCTTGGCGACAGTGACATTTGGAAGGAAATGCCACTCTGCACTCAATGATGTCTCTGACGACAGGCCATATTTTGGGGCATTATTCCAATACAGATGCCATATTTAGTCAAACAGTCAGACCAGCTGACACAGCAGAACAAGAGCAGGGCAAGGTGGGAAGGGGAGGGGTGAACAGGATGAAGGGGTGAAAAGAGGAGAGGACATGGCATGGATGGGAAATGGAGAGAAATAGAATCATAAATAGAAATAGTGGGTGTTTAGGGATTATAGATATTTCTGGGGATAGAACAAATGCCCACAGCAAAGTAGGTCTTGAAATAGGACGCTGTGACGTAAAACTCAGGGAAGAGCAGAGTGGTCAATTTGTGTATACAAAGGGTAAAGGGCTATTGACAGCAAGATTTAGAGAAAGTGTTTCGAAGTCAAACTAATTTTGTTTTTTTGTAAAATAGAACAAAATATCTTAATAAAACAGTGTAAACTGGAGACTGTTTTACTTGCATTGCACAGGTCTATCTCCAGTAGTAGGTGGAAATGCATGTGTGCAGTGCATGTAATATTAAATTCATTGTATGAGCACAAGAGTATTAATATGCTTGTGCGTCTTTTCATTCTCTTTTCCTTTTAATCAGACAGAGATGCATACATTAGAAATGGCCCCAGAGGGCCCCATACTCCTAGAGCTGTCCAATCACAGCTCACGATTGGTTCGAGTCCGCTGGACTGCCCCACCAAGACCAAATGGGAATCTTACCTACACACTGTACTACAAAAACAAAGGTAAAACATTCAGTCTGTTCATGGAGAACAAAATGACATTGTAAGATGTGAGATCAGCGACCAGTCATATTGGTTTGGTGAATTCATAAAAAATTATTTTATTTATATAGTTTTTTGTATCTGTACTATCATATAGTGTGTGCGTGTTGATGAAAAAATACAAAATTTTCATCTCATCTTATCATTCTCAATGTAAGTTTTAAACATGCTTGTTCTCAGATGACGATGGTGTTGTGGATGGAAATGCAGTGTTGGGCAGCTGGTTAACAGTGACTGACCTGCAGCCCTATTCCAACTACAGCTTCTGGATCAGAGGGTGCAACAGTCAAGGCTGTGTGCAGAGCCTGCCTTTCAGTATCACAACACAACCAACAGGTAATTTTCTCTAGATGGTTTCAAATTTATATTAGCATCCAATAGCAAACATCAAACCTATTTTTTTTTACTCAGATTGGCCTGAAATATAATGAAATATAAATGTCACAAAAGGCTTTATTTGTTAGTCCAGGACCACACCACACCCGCATCTCAGTCAGAGAACAACAACAGGCACACTTAGGAAAGTTCTACTGTTCAAGTTCAAAACAAAGGCATAAGAAAGTATAAATTTTAAATACCAGACGTTTCCTCTTTCTATCTTTCTTTCTACCTCTGTGCCTCTGGCATCTCTTTAGACTTCTTTAAGGCAAACTGTCTTGATGTGTCCTTGTTGTATGAAAGAACAGAGAGAAGATACCCGAGCATGAGACAGAGGAGCAGCGGAGGAGGAGTGCGGAGAGCGAACCGAACATAAAAGTGCATAGTTTAAAACGATTAGTGACACCTCTGATATTGTACCTGCTAACACAGCATGAGAGAGACATAGACCCAGCAACAGTGTGTGTCTCTGGAGTATATGTTTAATGTGTCCATGTATGGAGTTGTGTGTTATTTTGATGGTTGTAGATAAAATTGGTGGACACTTACGAGACATAGATAAAGTCATGACATATTTTAACAAACTGCATAAATCAGAAATAACATTGAGAGAGCTGTCACAGAAGGATTTCAAAGGCTTTTTCATGCACATGAGTGTTTGTGACAACTATCTTGGTTTCAAGATGTCTTGTGCAATCAGACGCTCCTTGTGGTGAACAGAAATGCATGTATTTGATTGGAGGGTCACTTTATACATCGAGGAGCCTGCTCTTATTGCACATAGTCAACTACTTGTTCACTACTTCTCAGTCATTTGCTTTTTGATTTGTTGTCCCTTGATCTCATCGTGTTTTCGCATCTTTGTTTTCACTACAAACACACTTACTGAATCAAGGACTTGTGTCGATTTTCAGACACTTACATGAATTTATTAATGTGATAAGCAATTATAGTGTGTGGCATTGTAACAGAAAAAGGTCCAAAAACTGGTACTGTATGATGATTTGTTTTTGGGCCATTATATAAAATCTAAGAAAGTTCATCTCAATAAACAGTTGTTTTTATTTTTGTTCTGTTTATAGCTCCAGATGGGTTGGCGCCTGCACAGTTGATCAGTGCAACTAGTTCAAATTTGAATTTGTCCTGGTCTGCCCCAGAGCACTCCAATGGACCCGGCCCTCTTCAGTATGGCCTGCAAATGAGGACATCTTCACAGACGTCTGTGTTAAGGTGAGGAGCACATACTGAAGCATTGTTTTACATAGGACATGCAAATAGTGTCCGGCTAGTATGGCCTTCATATGAATGACAGACACAAATTCTCGGGTACAAGGCATATAGATGTTACCATACACACACTCACATACAGTACTTAGGTATACATATAGGAGCACATTATGCGACGCTGCTAAAAATGTCACATCAATATGACAGAACATCAGAAAAACAGAGAAGGAATGGGATGGAGAAGCAGGGGGTAGAGTCAAAAAGACAAAAAAATCAAAGCAGAGGGAGAAGGAGGAAGAGAGACAGAGGAAATGTGATAGAAAAGAGAGCGAGAAGGTGTGCATCTGATATGTATTCATTACATGCTCCCTGACAACAAATTGCAATTTAATCCAAGAAGAGGAGGCTCTCATTCTGTGGTAATAAATAAATGACTAGCTACATGTATTATATATCAGACAGCCATGCCCTCCTCCTCTCTGGCTTTGGAAATCTCATTGTTCTCTGATTTATTCATTCATTCATCCCTTCTATCCATCTAATGCTAAATGGTCAACGGTCCTTCATTTATGACAATATTCTTTTACTTTGTCCTAGATTCCTTTGTATGATAACATGACAAAGGACCATGTCTCACATAAAAGCTTATTAAGAAATTACAAAATCATGAAAATATATGTATAAAGCAACATTCAAATATTTAATTCACCAATATAATATAAACATGGGCTGCTATTGGCTGCTATTAAATGTTAAATGTTGTTTGAAAAATGTTTGTCTTTTTATTTTTATTAGACTCTTGGACAAAGCCACAGATACCTTTACCTTCTCTGTGGAGGGCCTGAGTCCTTACACAGAGTATGTGTTCAGAGTGACCGTGTCTCATCTCCACGGAGAGACCTCTGGACCCTGGGCAACGTTTCAAACAGCAGAAGACAGTACGTAAACAAGCATATCATTTGTTTTACTCAACAAAATCTACAGAGCTGCATCTGTATACGCACATTCATAAGTTAGATTTTGAATAGGAAATGTGATTAATACAGTTTTTTGCTTGTTTTACAAATCAAAAAGGGGAATTTCAGAATCAGAATCAGAATCAGAATTACTTTTATTCATCCCCGAAGGGAAATTTTCTTTAAATATTGTAAGGTGCATCTGTATGTGAGTGACCTAGCCAGTGTCATTGTGGGCTAATTGGTATAATAGAATCATATTAGCCAATGGAACAGCCTCCTCAGTGCTAAGTTATAAATTAATTAGTACCGCATTATTATCACATACATTATCATTAAGCACTTTGAGATTTGCATACAGTGGAGACATTCACATATACACAAGTGTAAGTGCAGCAGCTGTGTGCAACGTACAAACATGCCTGGCTTAACACCCACTTACACTTCCATAAATTTAGGACACATTTTATTATCGCTATTTTGCAAAAACATTACATCTCACATCAACTTTTGGAATTCAGCATGTCCCAGAACTACATGTGTCAAGTTCAAGTTTTTTCCATTTTGAATGCCAGAGCTGACATTATTTTCTAGTCGGTGGTTTGGTTCTAGTTTGTCTTTTGTTTGCACTCATTATTAGATCATATTCTTGAAACACACAATCCACAATTTGTACACAAAATAATTCAGTGCTTTACAGAATAAGAAAGACATTAAAATCACAATACAAACACAATACAAAAGAGAAGAGAGAAGAGAATAGCCATTCACTGGACTTGTGTAATCATTATTCAGAATATACATAATACAGTATACTTTAAAATATAAAGTGCATGCACAGAGGCACAAGAGTTTTGAAGAAGCAGCCTAAAGAAGTGGCAGAAGAACATTCAAGTGGACTGGATTTCCCTTACATGGATCTGTAATTTGTCACTATAAAACCTGTCCACTTGTCATCACTGCTGTGACAGAAGCACTGCATTCGCTTCCTAATCCCTATGCCTACTAAAAATGACATATTTAGGAAACATTTTAGACATGTCATTCAATATGATCTCAGGTGCAAGAAGGTCAGCGGTAAGGTTGTAATATTTATGGATTTGTGACAACATTGGTGCAAACATCAGCATAGTGTATTGCAGTGTGTGTATTTAAGATTGTATAAACATGTAATATCTTTAACAAATGAACATCGTTTGATAAAAAGTAGAGACTGAAAAATGGAATGTAAAAAGGTCTAAGACAAGTGAGAAAGCTAGAGGAAGGAGAGGCTGATGATTGAAGGGAAGAGAGGGAGAGAGACAGGCATTCTCCTTTCCTTTTTATCATTCTATTAATGTTTTATATCCATCTTTTAATGTAATTTGGTGCCTATGAATTTGTGCGGCTGTAGAACAGATGGACAGCTCCTGTGAACATAAACTCTAGCAGTGTTGGACAGCTCCCTTTCCTCTGTCGACTCCCATGTTCACACCCACTAAGTGATCTGAGAGAGGGCCCGGCGCTGGGAGAATCAAACATGTGTGTATACGCCAGGGAGAACTGTACAGGAGCACTAGGAGAGGGGAGTGCAAGTAAAAAGAGTGCCATAGGAGAACATAAATCCTCTGTGACTATGGCTTCATGCTACTGTTGACTAAAATTTGACTTAATTTCGATACTACAGGAAAGACTCGATACAGATACAACAATGATAATAAAAATAAAAAATTTTTGGACAATAGAATGCCATTTTCAATAAAAAACAGGAGTTTCTTTACAATTACCTACTAATCCTGGTCCTGACCATTCATTAAAACTATTCAGAACAAGTCAAATTTTGTCCTATGTATTTTTTTTTTCAATATCATTACTTAAAATGTAAAAAGAAATTGGGACTGGCCCAAAGAGAACACTGGCTTGTACTCTATGTGACTCAACATGTAGGCTATGTTTTGTTTGATCTAAATAACCCTTCTATTCATTTATCCTCCTTTGTTTACTGGATCTAATGCCATGCCAGTTATTCTATTCATATTAGTTCTCTTTTTCTTGAAAAATACAATAATTAGTTTTATCACATAGTATTGGTCTATTTCTGTTTGTCTATTGCTGTTGACCTTAGTAAAATATCACACTCTTCGTCCTTCTATTTCCAAATGCGGATAATGCGCTGGAAAAATACTGGAACATTAACTCTTTCCTTATTGCGTGACGCATTTAAAACCATGTCATAGGCGTGTTGATGATGGTAAAGCCCTGCATTTGTCCTCATTAGGACTTACAGAAGCCTCGACTCACCTTCAGAGGCCCAGTACCCCACATACGCACAAGCTGAAAGAGACACCCTTCATTTTATTTTTACATAGACACACACAGATCTACACACATATACACTCACACTTTGGGAGATGACATGCATACACACACATGCACTATTCTTCCTCCACTGCCCTTCAGGCCCTTGTCACTTGATTGTGTTATTACTATGCTAACCAAATCCTTATAAATGTGATTTAAGGCTTGGTGGGTTGCACTCCTGGTTTAGACCCCTGCTACTGTGTTTTACTGAAAAGGCAGGGAACAAGGGCGAGTAGTGTACAGGGAATGGAGAAAAAGATGGATGTTTAGGGCCTAGAATAGACAGAGATCGAGCTGGATGAGGAAAGCAGCAGTGAGTAACAAAGCATAGTGGGTTTGCTACATGTCCCCTGGATGATCGGTAATGCTTCAGTAAAAACTGAAAAAAGGGAAAAGCATCACCTGCATGTTAAATGAAAATTTCAATTGAAAAACTTAACAGCCCTTCAAATTGCAGAATTTTACACGCGCCAGTAAAGCTTAAATAACACTGAACACTTAGAGGGAGAGGTGGTCTGGGGGAGAGAAGACAAAAGGAATGAGAGAATGAGGGGTAACAACAAGGCCTGTTTACACTGATGGGTTGCATGCGATTAAAGGAACCTAGTTTGTGTTTTTATGTCAAATTTACTGAGAATTTCTCGAGAAAGGTCATGATCAGATTGTCCCAAAAAGCAAAAAAACCTCAACATACAAAAATACATATGCAGACTGGAGACAGGCAGATAGATTATTCCTGGGGTTCAGTGGACCTTTGGTGGTAATTGAATCAGTGTGAGTGCTGAGTAGAGCTGGCATAAAAACCTGTTAACCCAAAAGGTCAACACTGTGAATTGTTTATTTAGCAGGGCGACTGTAGAAAGGGTGTAAAAAGGACAAGAACAGAGTACATCCAAAATTCAGTAAAAACGAGAGAGAGGGAGAGAGAGGGAAAGAGGGAGAGAGAAAGGAGAAGAGGGGGAGAACAAGGGATTAAAATGCCGGAAATTGTGTTCTATAAACTCAACCAAGCTCTACATCCACGTGTTATAGTTGTGTTTATTTTGTGATAAAGTGCTTGGGTCTATGAATGAGCATGTCTGTTTACAAACAAAAACAAAAAAAAAAACTTAACTTCTTATTTCCATGATTTCTTTTTTTTTATAAACTAGTACCACTTTTCAGGTCTGGCAAACTTGTTAGGTCTGAAACAATCTATGTCAGTTCTTCTTCTACCACTCAGCGATTATCTGTAAATAAGACTCTTAATGAGCACCTTATGTAAATCTTGTTTGACATACACATTCATGTACATGCTTTCACACTTCTTTCATGTACAACCGGCTGCTAGTCGTCTTTTAGTCTCTCACTCTGACTGACTTAACGCACACACACACTTTGCCATCTGGGAAAGCCGTTAGCGGTTAGCGGTAGCACTTAGCAACGCAGCACGCTCCCTCAGTCCGCTCAGTCACCTTGATCTGCTTGCCCTTCACACAGAACCATTACCGCTATACAGCAGCGCTGTGGGTGCAAGCGGGCACGTGTGCATGAGTTAGGCAAAAATGAGTGTCTATGTGTTTGGACATGCACGGTATCTATGTGTGTCCATTATGGAGGGGTTCAGCTGGATGTAAATGCAGAGAGAGGAGGGCAGAGGGGGCATTACCTTTAAATGAGCTCCCATACAGAGTACCGGCCTCTGTGGCTCGTGTCAAGAAAGAAATATTTTAAGTATGTGCCACAGAGTTTTAATGCCTGTTTTAAAGAAAAATAAACAAATGTAATGTCTTTTTCTGTTTCTGTCCAGAACCAGGACCAGTCAACACACCAACTGTCCAAATCCTATATCCTCGGAGTGCTGTACTTACATGGGCTGCACCCTTAGAACCAAATGGCATTATCATAAATTACACTCTTTACCTGTACAGCAATTTAGACAATGAGTTCGATTCAAAGTCTATTTCAAAAGTTACTTCTCTGGTTCCAAGCTACTCATCACCAGCAACTGAAACACACTTCACCTGGAGTGAAACCCCTAAACCAAGAATACAATTTACAACGTCATATTTGAACACTGTATCACCCACCACCACAACCAGTTTGAGCTCTAGTTCAGGGATTCTAATACAAAACATGATTGAAAGAAGCAGTACTAGCCAGGCTCCTGATTTGCTGTTATCCAGTTCCACTAGGTCTACTACCTCAATTCATTCTGCAAACTCCTCTGTCATAATGGTTACTGTCCATGGGAACAGTACTAGCTACACTGCTGATGGCCTTCTACCATACACAACCTACAGACTACAGGTACACAATCCACATTCCATCCAAATGTTGGTATGTACCGCAATATATGTACAAACTGTGTCTTTGTATAGGTTGAAGCATGCACTTTTGTGGGGTGCACACTATCTGAGATTTCTCCCAGTTTTCGCACTCTTCCTGCACCTGCAGAGGGTGTCCCTGCACCTCATGTCTACTCAAACACACCCACCTCTGTTCTTTTGTCCTGGGGTGCAGAGGAGAGGAGTAATGGCCCTCTGGAACGGTAAGCATTTATGTAGTTTCTAAACCTCAGATCCACCCTTTTATGATCCTTGTGTCTCTTCACCTAGATGGACAATAGAAAGAAGAGTTGCTGGCACCAATCTGATTTCTACTGTGGTACATCTCTCACCAAACCCTCCTCCTCTTTCTTATTTGGACTCTTCATCAGCTCTTAGTCCATGGACGACCTATCAGTATCGTCTGATTCTTCAAAACCTGGCAGGCAGAGCACCAGGTCGGTCACATTATGTTTTTACAATACAATATGTGTAATTATGGTATAGCCACAATGAAGCTGAAATTAATTGCCCATAACTATAAATCTTGTTTATATTTTCACTGTAGGGCCTTGGGTCAATGTAACAACTCGACCATCTCGGCCTGCTGGTCTAAGTCCACCAAGAGTCTGGGTTTTAGGACCAGAGTCACTTCAGGTACTGGAAACCTTATGAACTCTTAAATGTTCAATTTGTCACCTGTTTAGTATCTTGTGAAGTACATCACCAATCACACAGTTAGGGAATAGAAAAGACAAAGCAATGTCAGAGATGTTCTTCATCTTTCTTTTTGGTGATTTAATGAGAAAGGAAAAACACTCAACTCAAGGTCCCCTTCAGGAAATGGGAGGGGCTGTGACCCTGTCTGAGGCAGTTTCCTTCCTGTCGGCCATTTTGAAGGAGGGGCCAGAATTAAGATAATCCTACATGAAGGTCCATCAATGAAAGTCTAAGAAACAATTTTGTATGCATACACACTTACACATTCAGAGGCACTCACAGCTCTGCGCTAATGCTAACTGCTGAAAAATGCTAATGCCTGTCATCATTTCAGAACCGCCCCTGTCATCTCTGCTGCAGCACAGCTTTAGGGGTCAGGGGTCCAATAGGCAAAGTGTCCCTTCTTGGTTGTTGCTAATTGGACAGACAGGCAGGCTGTTCCTGGTTACCAACTGACCTTGACAATAGTGAAGTTTGGATTGGCTTTTGGTTTGTTGAGCCGACTAAGCAGTTCTGTTTTGTATGAATTCTATTTGTTATAATGTTGTACCAAATAAAAAATATTGTGGGGAACCTATTGTTTTTTTGCAGGTTTTTAGTTGAGTCGAGCAGCTTATTCTACACAAGCCCTTGTCTGTACAAATATGGGCTTTAAGTTGGGAAAAAATGAATCTCTTTTTCAAATATATTATATTTATTTAAAATTCAACAATGTTTTCCTCAACTAATATTATGAAGGTTTTTGCATGCTGGGACACCCTGACTGAAGTTTTCTGCCTACCTTTCATAGTTCCCTTCACACTTGAGCTCTCACTCTCACACATTGAGGAGGATACTGTACGGCCTCAGAGCTCTGTGTCATGCCAGGGTCTCTGCTGTCTTCACCATCTCCAGATTACATCAGGCTATTCAATCTGTAAATGACTTCCACCACAAAGCACACCCAACACGCACTTTGGGAAATGAGCTACCTAACTCAACGTGACCCTGCCCATATGTAATTTTGTGTGTGAATGTGCATGTGTGTCTGTATCACCTCATAGTGTCACTTATTAAATGAATATCAAGGTTATATGGAAAGTAATTATTCTTGACATTCATTCATAATGCTCTCATCATCATTGACCACTTAATCACTTACAGTGATAATTCTGAACAAGCCCTGAACTGATCAGCTGGTGTACATGACAGTTTGTGGGTCTGCTAGATCAGTGGTTTTCAACCTTTTTCCTCAGAGCCCTCCATGTAAGACATCATCATCAAAAAACTCTACTAGTTTTAATTTCATTTTTTACTCTTTAAAACCTGGCCTTTAAATTTTTGTATTTTGCCTTTAAATTTTTGTATTTTGTGTTATCTTTGACAGTAAAAGTAATTGGTGTTCTCTCAATCAATAGAAAGTATTATTTTCACATAAATAAACAAAAGGGTGAACTGTTATTTGTGTATGTCCAGTAGCATAGTCTGCCATATGCAAAATACTATGTCAGAAATGTACAGTAAAGACCATAATGTAGCTGCAATGTAATAGTAACTCTTTTTTGTTTCAGGTCACGTGGTCCCCCCCTCTGATTCCAAATGGAGAGATTCACATCTATGAAATCCGCTTCCAAGACCTTCGCATTGTTCATGACAATACTTCTGATTACAACATCACAGTGACAGAACTCACGCCCTTCACTAACTACTCGGTCACTGTGTTGGCATGTTCCAGTGGAGCTGGGACTGTTGGAGGCTGCACTGAGAGCCTTCCAACACTGGCTGCAACATTGCCCACTGTACCTCAGGGCCTTACTCCGCTGACCATAGTGCCCGTCAGTGAATCCTTTTTGGCAATTTCCTGGCAACCACCGCAAAGACCCAATGGA
Source organism: Odontamblyopus rebecca (assembly GCA_030686955.1). Classification (NCBI taxonomy): domain Eukaryota; kingdom Metazoa; phylum Chordata; class Actinopteri; order Gobiiformes; family Gobiidae; genus Odontamblyopus; species Odontamblyopus rebecca. The sequence continues at coordinate 22,763,333 of CM060655.1, read as the reverse complement.
CCCAACATCAGGTAGTAGGATTAACACAAGTTTAGTTTCACAGTTATCCCTTTAACCAAGCACACACACACACATACACACGCACACACACACACATATAGGTGTGTGTGAGTATTTTTGTATGTATGTTGCACTTTCATCAAGTTGTGAGTTCTTATCCTCCTCAGATCAACTGTGTCCTGTGAAAATCTGTAACTTTAAATTACCTTTAGTGAGTCAAAGTAGATTGTTTTCTGTTGTGAATCTGTCAGTGTACCACTTCAGCTCTGTGATTGTACACTGTCAATTGACCATACTGTACTTATTAGGAAAGGACTACAAGGCCTCTTACAAAAATAATAAGAGTAACAATGACATTGATTTTCAGGTTTTATTGAGAAACAAGGAGGATATTTGACATGTTGTTTGGGGCTGCTTAGTTCTAGAAAATACAAGTAAACAATTTGAAACACATGAACAAGCTGCTAGCATTTGGTAAGTTCCTTGGTACAGATTTTTTCACTCTTAATGCACATTGTGGAGCATTTTGTTTTGTCCCGTTCTTCTCTCTTAGTCATTAGGCCTAAAATAAAGGTTTATTTTCCTGGCAGATGATTAAAATGCATGAGCTTGTCTCGGTTCTGCTCTGTTCAGCTCAGTGTGTTTGTCTAAGTGGGTTGGTTTAAAGGCGGCATTAAGCCCTTCTCTTCTGATTACAGCAGAAATTAGCATCACTGTGGGGAGAGGAAAACACAAACTATGCAAAAAAAAAAAAAAAAAAACAGGGAGGCGAGTGGGGAGGGAGGAGATACAGTGAACAGAGCAGAGACATGATGAAAAACAGAAGAGAAGGAAATTGGTGATAAGGAAGAGTCAATACGTGTAAGCCTGTGCGTATGTCGGCGTATGCACACATGGTATTTGTGAGTCTAGGACTGAGCCATCTGTGTACAAGTTTGTTAATGCATTCCTAAACATTCATTTATGCATTCACCTATTTTCTTTTATTTAAATTTACTTGCAGGTACAAGTTGCTCAGACGTAAAACCCACCAGCCCCTGGGCCCAGCTACGATCCCTGCACAGGCAGACACAACCCCTTCCTCAACTGAAGATCTCCATCACTGGTTCCATGTTTACTCTGGCACCAAATTGTTCTACCAAGATAAAGGCCTAAGCAGGTGAGATTACTGAAATGAGCTCTAGAGCAAACGGCGGCACTGCAGCAAACCATGTGTGCAGAGCCGATCGGCGAGCTTCTGCTGATGACGATCTTTTAATACCGCTCAAAGATACATTAAGCAAATATCCCAAAGAATTAAATTGTTTTTCACACAGCGTCCCCTAATCTCAGTTTGTCACTTGGTGGAAGCAGATTTTTCCCCCTCTATGCTTGCTAAACAGCTTTGGGTGTACTTTTTGTTTCAAGTTTATAAATTACTGTGCTCAGTATAAGCTTGAAAATACTTTTAACTTTTAAACATTGCAACACTTTTATGTTAAAAAAATTGGCTGAAATGCATGCAACTTGTATAAACCATGTAATAATTTTATACATACTAATATTGTTTTGCATTTACATTATGTTGCGTAAAAATTGTACTGAATATTGAGCCTTTCCTTAGTAATCGAGTTTGAAATTTGAGCAACATTACCGGTCATGCAATATCAATGTCAATTAATCAAAAATAATTGAGTAATAATAAAGTCTCTTTACTTTTCTTTTTTTCCCATGTTACAGATTTACCCAGTACCAATACCAGTTACTGGTTTATAATGATGTGGGCAACTCTTCAGGTGATATTTTTACAGCTACTACAATGGCAGGGATTCCCCTCCACCCTCCGTCTGTGACAGCTTTCCCCATCAATCATACAACAATATATATTAACTGGACACAACCATGTAAGCGAGCACTTTTAACAACATGAACATGCCTGTTCTAAGAGATACTAAAATAATCCTCTATTACATTTTTCCAGCTTTGTACGATCTTCAGGGAGAAACTGATTCATATTTTATTGAAGTCAGCTCTATGCGTTCTCGTGAAATGTACACTTTTCCAGCAAACGTCACATCCACAGTGATAAGTGACCTCTGGCCCAGTACCATGTATTCAGTCTTGTTACATGTGTCTAATGGAGCACATAATACAACCAAGGCAATGGTTAATACGACCACTGAGGATGGAGGTATGTGGAGAATGGGAAATCTGTTAATGTCTACACCATGTCAGCAATTAACTCTGTATTAATTCTGTCATATATTGTTTTTACATGATATAGCTTTGCCTTTGGTACTGTATAGATAAGAATCAAATCCAAACTAAGAGTTAGAATGTGTTTCTCTGTGATTTGCCATTTCCCAGGAGATGTTAAACACATCATGTAGTGAGGCATAAAATCAATACAAAGTGCGCATCTGAGGAACATTTAAGATCCTTTAAAAGGCTTGTTGGTAACACATGCTCTATAATGCACACACAGAATCATGCTCTCACGCTGATTTAATTGGTGTTCAAGTCCAGATAATTATTGTGTTGAATTCAGATTATTGCTTACTTAGTAACAAATGTATTTATAGTGTCCAAAGGTGATTTGCAGGATGCCATTAATGTAACGTCACCGACTGCACCAATTGCACCAACAGTAAGACATGTTTTCGACTTGTCAAGTTCATTAAATGGGACATAAAAACAGTTATATTCCTAAACACACTTGGCCTTTAAAGGATATCAAAAAACGTTCAGGATTTTTTACCATCTGTGAGTTTTACATCTTCTGTCTACTGTTACTGTTGAGCCTTTATTTCTGGCTGAGTTCCTTTTCTCTGACCATCCCACAGTCTCACTCAGTCTAGATATAATCATATGTCAAATGCCTCCACTCACTTTCCCTCTAATCTGAACAGTATAATAAAAAAGTGCATTAAAAACATTAGAAAATCATTAGGTGCTAAAGGCAAAGCACGGCTCGTTTAACTGAGAGGGCTCTAGAGGTAATTTCATTATTTTACAGCCATAACACTGAGCACACACACACATTTTATACACACACCAAGGCCAAATATATTTAAACTAATGCAGCTCAACCTCTAACACGGCCTGCAATCTATAGGGCGATGCTAACGTCAGGACTAATTGGCAGACAAAATGTGTGTGTGAGTATTCTGGGTGTGTATGTGTAAAGAAAAGGTTCTCAATGTGCAGTATTGCATTGATAATGACATCTCCGAGTAAATGAAATGTGGAGCAATACGTTGGGTTTTGGTAAGTACATTGGCAGCAAATGAATTGGGTTAACTTCTTCTTGAGTGCACTCTTGCACAGTATGATTGCTTTTCTGATCTCCAGTTTAGTCTGTGGTTTCCACTTTTGACATATCCCTGTATACTTGGTTATTATGACACTTTGACTGATAAAACGGAGATAGTTTGTAAATGAATATGGGCAAAACAGTGTTAAAATGTGTTATATTCTGTTTACTATTTCAGGGAAGAATTCACATGCTGTGAAATATTGTTAACATAAAACTTTTTGGTTTGATAACCTCTCCCTCAGAGCCAGAAGGAATTTCCCCTCCAGAAGTGGTTCCAGTGAACAGTAGTTCAGTGCGAGTGCTCTGGTCACCTCCACTCAGGTCAAACGGAGCAGTTACAGTTTACAACATTTATGTGAATGACCAGCCACAGACCAGTGGAGACAACAGCTCAGGCTCCTATCTTCTAATGGACCTTCTGCCCTTTACTGTCTACAGTGTGCAGGTAAGCACATACAAAAATGGACTCAGGTACCCAACAAATACACAAACCTGCTCTGCTGAGGCTGATACTCTGTGCTTCAGGTGGAGGTATGTACTGTGTATGCATGTGTCAAGAGTGATCCTACTTATGCCACTACTGTGGAAGACCTACCTGTGGACTTCAAAACACCAAATTCTTCAGTGATCAGTTCCAGGTAATGCAAATGAAGGCAGTACAAACCCGTTTTAACTTGTTTTTGTTCAGTGCTGATAAAAGAGTGGATAATCTAATTGTAGTCAAACAACTGCCATGTTATTAAACATGTAGCGATACAGGATAGTGAGACAGGTTAATGATGAGTTTCCAGTGTAATGTATATGTCTTCTCTCTATATTTGTATTTTCTCAGGGCAGTGAGGTTGGACTGGTCCCATCCAGACAGGCCCAGTGGGATCATGCTGGGTTATGAGGTCTTAAGACGCACCATCGGGTCATGTGGCAGTGGTTCAGAGGAGTCAGCGAAGGCAGTGGGCTCAGGGTTCACGTGTACCTACATCCAGTGTCCTGCAGCTCATGCTGTGTGTGGAGTGTCCTGCTTCCACCCTGACACAGAGGTGATTTTCATGATCTCATCACGACAGAGCTCTTTCACTTAATTTCCAAAAACCTTGGCATAAACTGCTAATCAGTACCATATTATGATATTAACCCACATTATAATAAAACCTAAGAATAATGCTCATGCCTACTATTTACTGTAAGTAACATGTTTCAATTGCTCAAAATAACACTTTAGTAAACTTTGCCAAGCTTGTCAAATTTATACAATACAGTTGTAGCCCTGAGAGCTAACTAGGAGGTAAGTTAACTGGGAGCTAACTGGGACCAAGCTTACAGTAAATTGTACTATCTCTGTCAAGTCAGAATTCCTCTGAAATATTCCTGTATCATTCAGAACAGCTATTTTAGTGTAATAGTTTTTAGTGCTTTGCCCCTTATTTTAGTAGAAATGTAAGCCACAAATGGCCCTTACCATTCCATAACTTGCCACCAAGCAGGTCTTCGAACCTCACTTGCCCAAAAGGTTTTACAAGAAGAACACATTCATCCCCACAACAATATAATAGAATAGTTTTGTTGTATGTGTTTTCTGGATGGGCTAAGCCTGCCTGAATGAAGTGTGTTAGAGAGACAATTCTGTTTTATCTTGTCACAGACAAATAAAGCAGTATTCTCTGATTATTCTTTCCACCCGTCACACCCATCGGAACTCTGGGAAACAGAGCCTGGTCCCAGTTTTAGTTTTTGTTACATATATGAAAAGTGAGTCTTGTCTCACCATGCCAATAAAATGGCTTGTCATTTATGATGAAAATAAAAATTGAGGGCCAAAATTCTGATCTTCTGATGTTAATTTGATGTCAAACTGAATGCTCCATCCTTAACTTCAGGTAATTATTTGTTTCTTCTAAAGCTTCTGTTTGTGTGTGTGTGTATTCACTAGGTTTGTTGTGGTGGTTTATTGTTCCCTAAGAAGCCACAGTATCATTGTTGTGAAGACACTTACCAAAAGTGGAACAGTTCAGCCAGTCCCATGTGTTGCAATGGTAAATTCATTCCCGCACTCCCTGAACATCAGTGCTGTGGGGGGCACTACATTCATGTTAAAAACAGTAAGTATCAAATACACATTCCTGTTCTCATTTTGACAATGGCAGCACTTTTGGCATCCAATTCTTTGTTCACACACTGTCATATGTCTTTGTCTTTGTAGATGAATACTGCTGCCCTGACCACGCACAGGGCCGGGTCTCCGTGGGCCTTGGTGACAGCTGCTGTGGGGGAGTTCCTTACTCTGTGAGAGGTGGCCAGCTCTGCTGTGATGGGACCCTCCATGATGGCTATGGTCTCCAGTGTTGTGGAGGCAGGGTTGTTGATCATTCTCTGGTCTGCTGCGGTGATCATGAGAAAACAGAGGTGCACACATACATTCAGAGTAAGTAAGACTTTAAGTAAATGTTAAAAGTGTGTAACTAAGAGTAGAATAAATCTATGGTAGACACATGGGGCAGGAACGAAGGGTCGTTTCCCTTTCCTACCCTCCTGCAGTGTCCCAAAGCACCCGGATACCACCGCACAGATGGGACAGTGAGAGTGTTTGGATGTGAATGTATGTGTGTGTCATTAGACATCTTTGTCATGGCAGATGATGATAAAATACACTCAGGATAGCACTGTTGAGGGCACTGCCAAGCACACAGCAGGCCAATAGACACTCATCCCCTCTCCATAGACACACAGAACTCTCACACAGACACACACCCAGTCAACAGGGTGCCCTCTGCAGGCTTCACTTAGTGGTGAGTGCCAGAGACAGACACGTGGACGCTATTCATCACATATAAACAATGGCCCCATATGGGCCAGCCTATAGTATTTCATTACCTTCTGCAATACCACATAGACTTTCTCTCTTTTTAAAAAGTTCCACATAAAAGGTTATTTGGTTAATAAAACAATGTAAAAATCCTTGAACAATTATGTACTGTATGTACTTCATCTCTCTATATCTGCCCAAACAGATAAACAGTCTCCAGTGAAGTACTTCACTGGGGTAACAAAGTAACAAAAAATGACTTTTCATAATAGTGTTTGTGCTCTTACCACAGTTAAAACTCTGTTTTGTTTTTCAGTCTCTCTGTGCCTATTGTGCTGCTGGCCTCTGGCCCAGTACCTTTCTTTCCCTAACAGTTTTCTCTTTCTAGTCATCATCTTCCCCCTCCTTTATGTGCCCCCTTTCCATTCACTCATCAGTCATTAGCGTTAGCATCCCCATTGAGAACATATGGTATGATGGATCGTAGGGCTAGCAGCACTAGCGAGGCTAAGGGCCATTTGCCGGGTGCATTGCACTGTCGGGGAGCCCTGGGGCCAGCTATGCAACCTCGACCCCACACGTCTGTTTCAAGACACTCGCACTTAGGCACACATGTGCAAACAGCAACACCGATTATGGAAGAAAATACTTAACCTTGGCACCAGTCACTCTCACTGTGTTCTCTCACCATCTTCTTCTAGTTTAGTTTATGACAAGTTGAGACAAAGTTTAGGCTGCAAGAATTAAAAATAAATAACTGTTTGTAAAAGTTATAAAGCTGAAACCTTAAAAAGAATATGAAAGATTTATTAAATAATAGATTCACCAAAAATCACAGTAGATAAAGAAAAGAACAGTGGAAGAGAGTGAGCACAGGGGGTGGACAGAGGAGCTGTGAAGAACTAGATGGAGCAGATTAAAGGAGGAGTGAAGGGTATCCCATTGTGCCCAGCTGATAGACTAGGTTAGGCTGATGTGATTATGGGGTCCCTGAAGTGCGATCTATCACACATTACCGTCCACACTGTCAACAACCATACACACACACGGCAGGGGAACCGCAATGCCAGGAGACAGCCGTCTGGCAACAGATACCAGCACCGGCTTGAGCGCACACACGTACACACGTACACACTTACACACTTGCATTTACTTATGAGCGCATATATGTACATGCACATAATGTATGGCAAAATATTCAGATGTATAATAATGTACACTCATTTAAGATCAAATAAATATGTTCCAACATGCATTATGCCCTCATACATGTAATCTGGACTATTAGATTTGAGTCATCTAATGAAAAATATTTCACCAAACCTGTCAAAAACAATCACAGCAAACAAATGCAGGGCAGTCAGTACTTCTTAAATCTGTTTTCTTGGGCTTCAGCAAATGTAACCATGGCAGCCTTCACTTAAAGTGCCACAGAGTCATGAGCTCACCATAACATGATCAAAACAAGTAACTCTATGTCATTATCACTAGCAAAAAGATATATAGTAGATGTACTGTACTGTATATTAGGTACATGGTACTGTTGGTGAACCTGTGTTATTGTGAGCACAGTAATATTTATATGAACAGATCTGAAGTGACATTGATGAGCGGGTGCTGCAGCTGCGTCTGTGTCACTGACGTGCTGATATCTCTCTGTGGCCACTGCGCATGTGAGTTTCGTTAGAGGTTAATATCTATATAACATTAGTCAATCATCAGAAGTACATTCTATAGACTGAAGAGCAACTTTCCACAGGTTTTTGTCTCAGTTATACACTCTAACACTTTCTCTCATAGCTCTGCCATGGGGCTTTAAAAGGTTTTCATTTCGCTTTCAAGATTAAGCAAAGTTTATTTTCTGATATGGGTACTTAAGTTTCCTTCTGTGTTGTAGATTGATTAAGCTTAAGCTTGTCATTTGCTTCTCTTTCTTTTCCTCTTAATTTGTGGTTTAGATGTTTAGCTTCAATTTAGGTGAGATTAGAAAATATTTGTGCATGTTGTTATATTTTTGCCCTCCCCCCATCGCACTTTTTCATTTCTGTCTTCTCTGACCGAGTATTTTTTTGCGCTTCTATGTGCGACTTATAAACTGCTATGCATTTTTAACTCTTGCTCATACCACCACCCTTCTTTGGCCTCGCGCAGCAGGCCCCATTCAAACGTTCAAGGACAAATCTGAATATCTTTTTTCACCGTTTAAGTGTTAAAAGCCTGGCGGTGCTGGGGTGTTATCTTAACGCGCCTTGCCATGCCATCATCAGAGTGCGTGATGAAAATGGCTGTGATGATGCTAAAAGAAAAAAGAGGAGGGGGAGAAAAAGTAATAATCAAATATGTTTTTCAAGGGCACACTGACCATTTGCTGTAGGGAAATTATCCCAGTAGTTAAGCTAGCTCACTCTGAGCTTGGCGGAGTTGTGAGAGTGGATGTATTTGCATGTGCAAATCTGCAAAAAATTATTATTCAATTTACACTTGTACCTTTCCGTTTCCCTTTATTTTTATTATGTGTTTGGCTGTTTGAATTAATTTAGCTGTAAACTGTTTCTTTTATGCTTTATATTTTCATTTTTTAGCGTATGTGTTTGCAACTGTGCATTGCTGCCAAACATTCAATGGCCAGTAGAGTGATCGCAGCATTTGGCTTCTTTGGAAGTGGAACTATTTCACGAACACAGATAGAGCTTTCTCTGTGTTAATGCATTTATAATGATGACTTTTCTATTAGGTTTACTGTAATGACTGTCAAGCATAAAACTACTCTGCTGTTTTAAAGCTACATACATCAGGAATCAGGATACACAGACACAAATGCACTTTAGTGTCACATAAGTGTCTTAATGGAGGTATTTTATTTGTCCAAAATTTCACCCCATAATACAATTAAACCTTCCTTTGGCTGGGTTACTGGCTCTTGCTGTGACACAAATGCCATGGCATTGACTTGCTCCAGGTAGTTTCACAGCAAGCTTTGTATACATTATTTAAACAAAGCATTTTTTCTTTTACTAAAATTTTACATACTAGCCAATAGTAGACAACAGATACATGATATATGTGGTCCATGTAAAAGTAACTTCGTTTTAGTGTCACTTTCTCTTTCATGCACTTCTCCTTCCTCCCTCTGTTGTCTCTTGATGATACTTTACGCACACACAGAGGAACAGCTGTCTGCTGTGTCTTCCTTCTCAGTGAATCCCTGTAGAGCGGTGAAAATATAACTGCCACCAAAGTATTTACTAAAGTACACATGCACACACATTGGGAGGTCACATAAATGCAACAACACACATGTGTGTACATGGTACCCTGTCATACACAGGCCCAGCTGGTAATCCTTTTGAGATTAAAAAAAAAAGGCAGTTTTAAAGACAAGAGGACAAGTGGTCAGCTGGGACAGGAGTAGGTGTGTGTGAGTGTCTGCATTATGCATGCTGACTGCTCAAACATCCACATCTGTCTGCAGAGAAACACAGTAAGGGAGTCCATCCACTGTGATTTCATCTCTCAACATGGCACATAGTCAGCCCCTTTGGAGCAGGATGTGCGCACATACACAAGTAAATTAATGCATGCCATGTGTGTCCTTTTTACTTCAGATGTTTGTCTTGTAATCTCATATCACATACTATACTGTATACTAGTCTATGGACGTAACATGTTGTTTTGCACAACACTATAAAATCACCGTTGGAGTGGGGTTTAAAAGTGATTGGTTTGTTGGGCGTTGTGTAGGGGTTTTGGTCTCCTGGAGGGCTTGGATAACCCTAATCCATGATACACATTTTTATCAGTTGTTCATTGGCAGGGCTAAATATTGACTTATCATTAAGTGGAATGGCTGAAACCCTAATAATAATTCACGTTGTCTAAGCACCTTGTGTTGACGCAAAGCTCCCGATGCTATTAACAAATGTATGCAAATCCAACATAAATCTGAAGATTAGGGAGAAAGCATTGTGCAATTCAAAATAGAAAACAAGAGGCGCCTGATAAAATGCTGTCTATACATACATGCTCACAAACACACATGCTCACCTTATGAAGAGGAAAATTACACAAACAGATCTGATGACGCGTGTATGCTCAGATAAAACTAGAAAGATATAGATTTTTGCTGAGTATGAGTATCACTAAAATAAGAATTATACCAGATATTACTGAAATGTTCACGATGGAGTGAGGCCTACCACATCACATCTAGGCTGTTCTTTTGTGTTTTAAAGTTGATATTTTTAAATGAAGTCTAATGAGGAAAGAGCTTGTTCCAAGCTCAGATGAATGGAGATGGTTGCCAGACAAAGGGCATGAAATGTAAATTGTACAGAATATTTGCTCTACACTGACATAAAAAATAAATATAATAATATTTTAAAGTAATGCTTAGACAGAGTTGGGTCCACTGTCATAAGTGACTGGTGTCCAGGCACAAGTGGAGCAGCGGTTGTGATGGTGACGGTGAGACCACTAGGGATGAGTGAAGCATAGCTATTTTAGAAAAGTGTTGAGCTGTTTATTTGTGCGTCATTGAAGCTGAAGTAAAGCGCTGAGGGAATTGGCCCCCAAGCGCCCACTCTGCAACAGCTGCAGCTGCTAAGTAAGTTACAGGCCGTCAGACTGCCTTTATGTCACACAATCACACACTCATACCAACCATTTCCCTGTCACAAGGTGATGGATGCAGTGCAGATACAATATACAGCACATACATTACAATTTGATCTTTTAAGTGAACTGTGTTTGTGCGCAAGAACAGTAAATGCTTATTAGGTTGTTAAACTATTTGAGTACATCATGCCGCAACTAGCCGCTGGCCCATTAAATGCCCAGACCATGCTACAGAGCAATGACTTGGTGTTTAATGTGAGCTGTCAGATGAAATGGGCTCCACAGCTGGGGGTAGATCACACCACAGATCAGCATGTCAACCACTGGCAGGATAATATTGATAAAGACCTCATGAAACTTAGATTTGATTATTTCTCTAAGCTAAATAATCACAATGGATTCAGGGTCTTACAGTGTTCGGGTCTCTGATTCACAATGAGGAGCTTTTATTCAATATAAAGTGATTTATTCTTATTTTTCATTGGTACAAATATCATATAATATTCAAACCATGCAGGGCCTTACAAGTCTCATTTGTATTTCCAATGCATGCTCTCAGCTGGAGGTTACTTTGCTGACTCAGTAAATGACAGTATAATAATATAGCCCTAATCCACTGAAAGGCCACAACAGGACAGATCTGACCTTAAACTGGCTGTGCTCACTTAAAGGGTGCTTTTCAGTTTAGAAAAAATGATACTGTTTTAAGATAAACTGAACTAAGAACTAATAAAATAATAAACACATTTATTTTAAAAAATATTTATTATAAAAATACATGATTTATTTTGTCCGTTTATGATAACAAAACCTGGCAATGTGATACGTACTTGTCACATTTAAGGATAATTAATAATATGCTGTAATATATTGATTGCTGTCTTGAGCATTATTAAAGCACTCAAGTACTGCTAGATATTTTCAAATGACCAAATCAATAGTTCTGAGCCTGAGTTGATGAGATGCTGTAAACTCCTACATTCCAAATATATATTAAATTATTTCCAGAGTCCTTATTTTACTTTCTTTCTTACTTTAAGCAGCTTAACATGAAGCACAAAAACATACTTGATGGGTACCTGCAAAACATTTACAAAGAAATGGGATCATGTATTTTAAAAGTCACCTTGCTGTTGAAGGGGAATGGTGGCAGGCTTATATCACAAATCACTGTCAGATTTGGCACTCTTAGGAAAAACACACTGCGTCTTCATGTGCACATAAAACCTGCAAACTGAATATTACAGAGATGAATAAAAAGGCAGGAAAAGTGCAGAAGAGGCACAGATGATGTAACAGTGAGTTTTTACTTAACTTTAATGTCTTTGTATATTTTTAATAGAGAAATTATTATAATTGATAAAAGCATTATCATCAAGCATCATTTATAATCATTATTTGTCTCCTCAGATTTTCTCTGCTGTGGCCATGAATATATAAACTCCTCCACTTCTCTTTGCTGTGTGGACAATGACGGATTTTCCAAAATACACCCTGCTGGAAATGCCACAGTGACATTACAGTGCTGTGGGTCAAAGGTCATAGCTCAAGATGAAGGATGCTGTAACGGGATTGGCTACGATCCTCAACGCCACATCTGCGCTGACAGACCCACACCAGGTCTAATCATGGAGGTGAGTCAACAAATGTATAGGTTTATGCATTTATTTAGTTTTAGTTACATTCATTTTTGACATTAAATTGCAATTTATTTCATTCAGCTATATTTAGGGCTTTATTGTTACTTATCTTTGTTTGTTTTGGTTGTTTATTTGAGTATAATTCTAACTGAAAATCTTTATAATGCTAAATGTATAATCATCTACCTGTAAAGTTTGGTTTGTGACTTGCATTTTTGTCAAACTGTCATCTCAGCAGTAGGAGACTGGACAGTCGTTCATTAATCAGATAGGGTCATATGGTGTTTGTGTGTCCCTTTGTCAGCAGGAGATAGATGCACATTAACACACACGCACATACACACACACAGACACACAGACACACACAGACAAAGGGTATCAACTCTCATTACCTTTAATGATGTCATTACGGACATCTCGTGCCACACTCAAACATGCTCTGTTTACTTGTTCACTTATTATACGAAGTATGAAGTAAATACATGTGTTTTAACCTAAACTGACTAGTCTTTTAAGTTTGACGTGTAAATGATATTGTCTTTTGTTCTTATTCTTGTGTACAGCGCCAGTGTCTGCAGGGTGCTATTTGTCCCATAGTTGCTGCGTCCACTGCGTACTGTGGCTCCTGTGACCTTGATCCATCCACAAGCACCTGCACATGGACACTGTCTCATAATGTCCCTGATGCAGTCATGAGCAGCACAATCAGTCACCCACAGTTCAATGACAGCCTTTATTCATACAAAATAGCAAATGGCTACAACAACTTGGAATATGACATCCAGCAGTTTCAAGGCCTATGTCCGTCCCATGAAGAGGTGGTTTACAGCGGTGATGCTAAACAATTCTCTTTCACAGGTAAGGTGTCGTCCACATTGTATTATTAATTAAGTAACTCAATTTTGAATAACCTTTTCTCAATATATGTTACTAACTGGCTTTCTATGGGCCTCAATGTTTTTGTCCTATATGAAAGGACAATTGTTCTCCGCATGTGACAGTAAACTGTAATGTTCAGTTAATGTGCAAACTGGATGATTGGTTTTATACAGTATATTATCTATGGAATCATTAAAAACTCTAACTCGAGCTATCGATATAAAGATATGCAAGTGTCTCTGGAAATGGTGTTATTATCATGCCATTATGTCAATTAGTTTGTGGGTTGTGAAGAATCACTAATACTCCATTTGGCCATCTGGAAAATGCACTTATAGAGCTGCTAACCTGCAGAAGCCATCCTGCACATATATATTGCTCTGTTAGTGTGACAGACACAGGATTTAGTTGGCTTTTGAGACAGATGTCCATCCATACAATCACATCCCCACACAGAGACAGCTGCTGCAGTGTACCTTAATAGCTGTAATGTGGTGAATCCATTTGCTTTACATCCATATGCCATTAAAGTTAGGTATGGTCGTTCTGGTATATTTTTATTCTGACTTCACTACACATCCCATAGTGCTGTGTGTCCATGAGGCTGTTGCTGTTATGAATGATGGCCTGTTTGTATATAGGCTTGCTTATATTTTCCTATAACTTCCTATGTGTGTTTAGTCATGGGGTGGTTAGGATGAGAATTTCTAGGTGATGCTGTGACACCATCTGGGCGGAGGAGCATAAAGCTGTCACCACCCACCATACACCAGATGTTTCTCATGCACACACATGCAGGCACACACCAGCTCTTTCTGTTCTTAGATCCACATGTATCAGTACTTAAAACGAAACAGAGAAAAACAAATATAACATTTATATTCAAACACATTTGTCCATCTTTGTAACTTTCAGACTTTATCTAAACACTTTTTGATACTGTGTGGCCCACCTTGTATAGTGTGTGTTTATCACTGTAGAGAAAAGGGTCCCAGACTAGTAGTTAAAACATGGTTTCATTTACGACAGCAGTCCCTGAGCCCTCTTAAAAGTAAAGCACACATGTGTGTGATTGTCTACTAGCACATCTGTATGTGAAAGGGCCCACCAGAGGGATGGTAACAGCCAGCAGCTTCGGCCATTCACTTCATATTACACCAGTGAACATTGCATACATTTTATTTAGGATTCATTTTACTACATGTTGGTACAATGCTGTACAGATCCTTCTGGTTCCTGAACATGCCCATCCTTTTATTGTTTCAGAATGAATCTGTTCACAGTGGATTATACCCAATAGCATGCGGTGCCATGCGCTCATGTAATGTGTTTTAATAATTCCCTTCTTGTCTCAAAGACTCTTCTCTGGAGCCCCACACCACCTATGAGTACAGAGTTAGGGGTTGGAACAGTTTCGGCCGGGGGTCCAGTGATGCTGTAGCTGTGACTACACTTGAAGAGCGGCCGTGGGGAGTGGCTCCACCCCACTGGAGCTGCATCAGCGACCGAGATGACATCATCCACTTGCACTGGCAGGTTCCAGCTCGGCCCAATGGTGTGCTGCACTGCAATAAGATCCACACATCCCTTTATAGTCCAATTCACTGACTAAGTGTACGTGTCATTATTTAACAGGGGAAATCACTCACTATGTTATATTACGTGATGGACAAGAGCGTTACCGTGGTGATGAGACAAGCTTTACTGATCTTGGGGGAATTGGGCCCTTTCAAGAGTACAGTTACCAGCTTCGGGCCTGTAACCTGGCTGGATGTGCTGACAGTCCACAGGTACAGCATCTGTATCAGATGTTTTATTTACTTTTGGCAGCACACTATCATTAGTTGAGTATTATTCATATACTGTAAGCCTACTACATACAAACCACCATGACAAAAAGTACTGTTGTACTTTATATTTGGTAATGTCATTATTCTTAATATGTAAATATCTCTTAGATGAATTATTACTGCTTCTGTCCTTGCATCTGATGACATGCATTTATTCTGCATTCTCAAAAACACAAAAAAGTTAGGTTTCTCATTGTTTACACACTTTTCTTAATTTGAAGAGTTTCCAAATTTGACTTTTGAATAACATAAGGACTGAAGAAAATCCCAAGAATGTGACATACAACTATACAATATGTTCACACAAAAACAGCCTGCTCTGGCTGAGATGGGAGTTGAATTACTTTGTACACCAGTGAAAATTGTCCAAACAGTCCCAATTATGGGATAAGTTGGGCTAACCCAATACACCACTCCAATTACCTGGCATCAGCCCCCTCTGCACACATGGCCACCAAAACACAAGCACACAGCCACACACCTGCTGTGACAACAGAAGGTACTGATCTAATACGGTTGGTCACTTAGAGTAGAAGGAAGAGCGATTGGCCCGCCACTGTCTGAATGTGGTAGTCCCATTTTCTCTTCTATTTGTTTCCTTTCTTTCTCAATGCTACTGTCCCAGTTCTGACTTTTCATCTGCTTATGTCTGCTCTTTAGTTAAATCACCTATGCTTCTGTGTCAGTTAAACTTCTTAAATGTAATTGTTTAATTAACAGTAAGTGATTATTTTTCATTTAAGGTTCCCCATATTTAAATTCCACATTTATCCATGAGGTTTTGTTATAGGCATTAAAACCATTTTGCAGTCCTTGCTATGTTAGACACACAGAATTCATCTCCATATTTCTATCTTTGCTTATTCCTTACTTTGTGTTTACTTGTGTGCATACTTAAGTGTTTGTATGTTTGTGTGACTGTGTTTTGTCTTTGCTGTAGTCGCACTGTTCTAATTGCATTGCACTGTGTGGGACAGGTGGGGGAAGTGCTAGTGACAGTCTATTAAGGCAGGATATCCCTCTTGCCATTAGCAGCAGATTGCTCAGTGATTCTGTGATCTCACATTCACCCAGCATTCACACAACTCCTCTGATACAACACTGGGAATCTATAACTACCAGTTCATCTGCACTGTACTACACTGTACTTTCATGTTTCATTTGTTTTTTGTCATATATTATTTTTTTAACAATAAAATGTTTTAAGGGAGGTTATAGCAAGGCACCCCACTGAGATCTCTTATTTCCGCTCTTCATTTTTTTTTTTTTACTTTAAATTGTAATTAATTGAGTACATTTACAATTTGAGAAATGCCGACTTGCATTCAAGTCAGGTTGTTTATAAGGCTGTAATAATGGTAATTGCATTCATAAATAATCACAGCAAATATCCATCTGTTTTGTTCACATTTTATTGTCTGTTAAATATGTGAAACTCTTCATATTTTGTATGGTGTTAAATTTGTCCTTTTCTCTGTTCTGTTCTTCTACCTCTGTGTATGTGTGTGCATGTGTGTGTATGTGTGTGTAGGTGAGTGCGGTGACAGTGCAGGGGGTCCCAGAGGGGGTGCATCCTCCGGTGGTCACAGCCTTGAACTCGACCTCCCTTCTTGTGACTTGGACCCAACCTTCTCATCCCAATG
The DNA here is from genome assembly GCA_030686955.1 of Odontamblyopus rebecca. Lineage (NCBI taxonomy): Eukaryota > Metazoa > Chordata > Actinopteri > Gobiiformes > Gobiidae > Odontamblyopus > Odontamblyopus rebecca. The sequence goes on along the minus strand of CM060655.1, from coordinate 22,746,612 downwards.
GGCCCATTGGGCGCTACTACCTGAACCAGACCAGCGTGGGAACCATACTAACCCACACTGATGGGCCCAAGAACCACACTGTAACTGGTAAGTAGCAAGATTTTCAAGATCTTTCTATGATAACTTTCTCATTTCATAACTCATTGTGTTTGGTATTATTTATTTTGTCAATCTTAAAACACTTGTTGAGTGTTGAGACCTGCCTCTGAACTCCACTAAGCTTGTGTTATCGATGTACCAAATTCATACAAATAAAATAAAACCACTTTTACCACTACAGTGTGAAACAATTCTGGAAAAGACTGTGAATCGTAACCTAGTGCCAGTGTCCTTACAGAACCCTTGTAAATGAAGGTTGTATCCACGCAGCAAAGCACAGGGCCACGACGCATCATGATTGTGTCAGGAGTGGCTGATTTGTGAGTCGTGGTTTTTCTAACCTAAGTGGGGGCAGTGTTGTTGGCCTGCTGCCATCTTCCACTGTACACACATACACATGCTGCTGTGTGAAGCATTGTAGAATTAACAATAATCACTCCACACAGTGTTAATGAAACAAAAGCCAGTGAGAAATTCTGTCTGCAGAAATGTTACTTTGGTTAATAGAAGTTAATACATTTACTGCAGAATTGTTGAAAGGCCAGTTAAAGTTTGGTGTGGATCCAATACATTATAGGACTGAAGCATTTTGTCCATGTAATGTAAAAATAAGATTCTACCTCCCAAAAAACAAGTTTTAAATTATCTGTATCATTGCTAGGCAATGTATATTTTGAAACCCAAATTTAAATTACAGTCAAAACCAAATGGAAATGAGATGAGTCTTTTGAATACTTCTAATTTCATATTTTGTATATTTTCTATATTTTCACTTATTCATAGTTTTACACAGGCTTGTATTGGTCCATTCAAAGTTATAGAAGACATTTTTCCACATTTTTATATTAATACATTGATGTTTTTAAAGCTCAGAATCACTGCTCCCCTCTGCCTTGGACTCAGACCAGGCATCAGCTTTGCCAGTCGCCAATAGACTATTCCCAAGGCACCTGTGGTTGGCTTTTATGGTCAGGAGGCATGTGCACACAAACATGCCTGCTTAAATGTGGAGGCATGAGGAAGAGAAACTATGCCAAATGGAGATGGTAATGTGCTGTAATACTGTGCAGCCCCATGTGTCAGTGTGTAAAGTCCCTGTCCCCTGGCGAGGCTTGTTCAGCCAAACCCACCACTGGAGTCCCTCTCACCCTTTATCTGCACACTCTCACTCTATCACACTTTCACATGCCACTCGCTTTGTTGTCCTCAGTTATATGAATGTATGTTTCTGTTGCAACTGTCTCAGAAATACAGTAGTTTTTAATATAAAAACAGCCAACTCTCCATCTCTGGGGATAATGGATTGAAGTTTGAGAAGTTAAACCAACCTCAGGCTCGGACATTTGCAGGGTTTATTGGATGATCCAACCTACACTAATTTCACTGACCCTTCATTAATCTATGTTTGTGAATATCTATCGTTAAATATTTGTTGTTTTATTTAGCTAACAAGCCATTATATGCTTGCAAAACATCTTTGGAGGAGGCGATAAAAAGTGATAAAATGGGTTTTTAATTGTAAATCTAGTCTAGTCAATGTTGTTTAGGGCCTATACATAATAAACGATTGTGTTGTTTCCACCAGCTTCTGCTCATGAGTGCCTGATGAAATGTAACAAATACAGTTTTATTAATAGCAATTCTCCCTGTTCTGTGAAGTGGCACTTCATAGAGAGAATTAAGCACTACTGTAGAGGTACCCCTTGTGAATCGATATTAAGTATTGCTATCATTAGCTCACAATGAATTATTGCCTGCAATTATATAGATTATGGCATTAATCATGTGTTTAATTGGTCTTTTGTAGGCCCATTATTAATTCAGAAGAGCGGGGAATAGAGTATGTTCTTTTATTTATTAATGCATAGCCCACTAGTCTCTGTTGTGAGTGCACTGTGATATGGGTAGAAGCATGTATATGACATGGGGAATACAAGAGGGAAGCAGGACAACAACCATGACCATTTCAATTATTTTATTTTTTTTTATTAAAACTAAACTGTTTCATCAGTCTAAGAAGAGAAGAGATTCTGGTAAAAATGCCAATTCAGGAATTATGATCTCAAAGTACCTGTATACTGTAAATACTGGATATCAATATAAAGCACTCAAAGGTTAATCTGAAAATAAAAGAGAAGCTGCAATGCCATTAGATCCTCGCATAATATTCTGTTTCTTAAAACTATCAAAATCTTTCTTGCACTGTTGGCCTCTTTGCCCAAGTAGGTATCAAATGTGCAAGCTGTCAGTATAGACTTTTGGCTTGAATGTATGTGCTCTCATCTCTTCCCAGTGTATATGCTGTGTGCCTAAACTTGATCTCATTGTTCCATCCCAGACGCTCTCTGCATTAGGGAGCCACAGACAGGAAGTCAAACTCTTAATTATTTAGGAGAGGTGTTATCAAAGCTCTCTGCGCTCTCTCTCTCCTTCTCTCCCGACTTCTCTTTCTTTCTAACATTTTAACTCGATCGATTATCTTTTTCTCATTCTACAAATCAAACTCGGGTTTTGTTTTTCTTTCAGCAATCCTTTTTACATCACATTTTGACCTTTCATTCCTTCACTCAGGTCTGTTCCTTTAGTTTTGTTGCAACTCAGATTCCACCCCTTGGTTTTCCCACATTTTGCATGTCACTCGCTCCCAGCCACTCTCCAAGCCCTCCCTATGCGCTGTATCAGGTGACTGTCATGGTATTGTGGCCTGGACCCATCATCCTATCATATTCTCTAATGCAAACAGGGATGGCAATCTGTCAATAAAATGACATTTTTAATTATGCTTTCCAACTTCAGCTTCCAACTTTAGAACTTAATATTTTTTCTAACTTGTTCATAGTTTTTATTCAGCACTAATTACACATTTTCTCTCTCTTTTCTTGTAAAATATAGTTTGAAATTATTTTGTCAATAATTCATTTTTGCAAAAGCCTACAGCTTGCTGAAAAAAATCAGCTGTTCTGAAAAAATACTCACTTCTTACTACCACTGTTAAAATCATTGTAATGTCCACTGTATGTTCACAAGGGATAATACAAGCTCTGTTTTGTATTAGATTGTTGTACAATTGTAACTTACTGCTATGATTCTCACACACTTGCCTGACCTGAGCAGATAGTGGCTGCATGTCTTTAGCAGAACAACACTGCCCTCTTTAGGTGGCCTGTTCGGGACAGTTTAGGAATGTCATAAACGACTCGTGAATCATTCAAATGCACTTGTATACGTCTTTTTCAGTTTAATTAGGATTTATCTGCTCTAGTAGGAAAGAGGAAAATGCAATGCAAATTGCAAAAATGTTTTTGTGTTGTTTTTTTGTAGTTTGTTTTACTTTGAAGAACATTTTCTTTGATCAGCATTTTTGCAAATGTAATTGTTTTCAAAAATATAGTAAAATTATGCATGTGTTTGGTTCTTTTAGTAAATCTCACAGTTGTTTGTCCACCCGGTTCCTCGGCCACAACACATGTTTAGAGCAGATTTTGTTGTGGGGGCCAATTTGCTCACCATCGTAACAAACGACATCACATGCAGCATTTCCTATGCGTGAGTGCCCACACATATACACACATGCTTAGTTGCACAGTTAAATAGTGTAACTGAGTCCTTACACTTCAGCCTTATAGGACTTTAGCATGGCTGGCAGATTTCCTTTATTTAACCCAAACGCCAGGCATCATCGTGAGGCGGTTTGGGTGTGCGCACATACACACATTGATCAGAGGACAGGTTAAGTGTGGTGGGCTGTAGAGCATGGTAAGCAGGGGACAGAGACGTGGGGAAACAGTGAAGCGCACTGCTGCGTGTTAGACTCACACATAAACCCGGCCATATGCAGCAAGCGTCGGGGGGGTATCGGCGCGCAGCACAAAACACTACAGGCTCTCCCTATCTGTCTCACACCTTCATACAATCAGGCCAATAATTTATTTCATTCAAGTTGAAACAAATTAATCAAAACAGCACAGATCACTTACATGTAATTTGATCCATTTATTTATGTGTTTTTTTTTTTGTTGTTTTGTTTTTTATACCGTTTTGTCCTTTTAGGTCAAAAACATATCACAATCAGGACACAATAATTCTGAACCTAAATATTCCTGGAGGCCATAATTAATAAACTACATTATTCACAATATTTAGATGCATTATACATGGCTAATGCACATCAATTATTATTTATGCTCACTCTATATCATTAAACATGCTCAATCTAATGCACAAATCCAGAATACATCCAATATATAATGTAATGTCAAAGCATGTTGTCGCTTCCATTTGATATAAAGTCATTTGAGGTTTTTCATTTTCATCAGAATATGATTTGTAAGCTGTTGTGCGCTGTCAGATAAGTGAATGGCTATTAAACATCTTGTCAAGCTCCATGACAACATGAAACATTTGCATCAATCTTTCATCATGATCTACTCACTTCACTGACCCGGGCAGAAAATATATGTAAAGTCGAAAGGTTTAGAATAAGCAGGACGTGGGTCTAACTCTTTTAGATAACAATTTTAGTCTGATATATGTATTTCACCATAACAGCTTCAGCGGGCAACAAAAAAGATTTCCTTGTGGCTGCAGTTAAAGAGCCCACTTCAGTCCGCTGTGAGATTTCCTTTAAACTGTATAGCAGGTAGCTATAAATAAATCATGTCTGGACGCTGTAGCCTAAACGCATAGCGAGGTATCATAATTATCATAGATCAAAAGCTGATGACATTACAGCGTTAGAGCGGTCCTATCCCATGTCAGTTCCGTGGCTGCCCATCTTTACGTTGTTTCATTATTGAGTTATGGCATGCATAATTTAACACCGACAGATATGGATCCATCCGTTGAGAGTGTGGAAAGAACAGAGGGAATGAGAGTGGAGTGGGTAGAGGAAAAAACAGAGCTAGTATACACAGGCCAAAAAGCTTCTGAGGTTCTTGAGTACTTTTCCCTGTACTTTTGTGTTTTTAATTAAATAATAAGTATAACATTACACATTTGTATCTTTCTCAGTCAGAAAAAGTGAGTAACTCATAATAACTTATTTAACCTTTAATAAAGCATGAACAAAACAAACAAGGAATGATTCATATTTAGTAAATTAACACGCTAATACTTACTAAGCCTGAATCACGTATCAACTATTTGTTCATGATGAATTAAGTCTTTGTTCATGCTTTATTATTATTTATTATTTATTGTGTTATACATTATTGGGGATAATTAAATATATATATATATTTTTTATTCATTTATTTATTTATGCAAACATCTAAAATAGTTCATACAATTCTTTGAAAGTGTTGTAAAAGGGAAGATACTTTAGCTTATAGAAGGAGCCCCAGACACGCTCACAAACACACACAAATACATAGTTACAAGTTACCGTTTCATATTCTCCCATACCTAGCGTCACCCTATAGTCCTGCGTCCCTTTGTTTCCCTTTGTTGTAGCTAAAAATGTTGCTAATTTGACTGTGTAGGTTTGCAGCCATACACAGAGTACAGTTTCGTGTTGGTGGCCTGTACAGCGGTGGGATGTGGAGCCAGTTTACCTTCTCCAGGACGCACCCTACAAGCTGTCCCTGATGGTACACACTCCCTTTAAATATATTCATTCGTCTCTCCTTTTGTCATGTGGTTATGGTAGTTATAATACAGTTTCACTTTGTTTCATTAGTGTAGTTGTTTGTAATTCTTCCCCTGTGCTGCACTCCTTGTTCAGACCCCATCCATACCCCTTCCCCTGTCCTTTGTTCCTGTTATAGAGTCTCTTTATCTTTCACTTTTTTCTCACTGTTGCTATACTGAACGGTGCTTAGATTTCTTAGATTAGAGTGCTGAGAGATTTCTTAGATTATTTGCAAATCGCTTCAAATTGTTTGTTCTTGCTAAGAAATGTTTTACTTTAATCAGTGGCACTTTTATATGTGTTTTTTCTCTTTCTTTTTGGTTTGTATATATATATATTTTTTTTTTTTAATTGTCTTGTAATTTTGTATATGTCCAATTTATAAATTTACATGAAAGGTGCTTTAAAGCATTAAAGGTAATATTCCATCACACCATTACTTTACCATAGTTTAAGCATTTATTATATTGATTTCTATGTAATAATGTTATATTATTGTTATGAAGTGGCCACTTACACTTTCCTAATGCTATGTTTAAGCAAATTTTTTTTTAAATAAAAGTGAAATAAAATTATGCTGATCAAGTACTTAATCCAAACCTGTTTGGCGATTCAAAAACATTAGCCCATGCTTTAATATTGTTCACTGAATCTTATTAGGGTCAAAACGGGTCTGTCCCAACCTCAAAATGGTGAATATGACTGAAAGTTTTTATTCTGTGCTCTTTTCTTTTAATGTTATGATGATTATTTATGTTTTGATTTCTTTGTATCATGATTTTAATGCTTTTTATTCTGTAAAGCACTTACTTTACAGAATTACTTTGTGTATGACTTATGCTATACAAATAAACTTGCCTTGCCTTTTGCATGTGTGCCTGCAGGAGTTTGGTTGAGACCCAGACATCTGATAATAAACACATCAGCAGTGGAGTTGTACTGGGACCAGCCTGCCCAGCCTAATGGACTCATCTCCCAGTACACTCTTAACAGAGACGGTAACACCATTTTTACCGGAGGCCAGCGTGACCAGAATTTCACTGACACTGGACTCCTGCCAAACCACAGGTAGAGCACACACACACCTCCACATATGTGCGTATGCACACATGTATAAACACACTTGACTTGTAGCTTCATAATTAATCATCTCGATAATTCCTTGTGTTTTCCTTTTGAGATTATGCATTTGTTGTTTTAAAGGCAGCTCTCTTTTCCCCATAGCCCACTGTCTATATGTCTATTTGTACTATTTAATGAACAAATATTTGGCTGTTGAGTGAAACAAACATTACCGCACACACATATACTCACATCACAATTCAGATCGGGCATTTGTTTACAGACGGCAATGGAACGTTTATTTATCTGATTATTTTCATCTAACCTTTACTAATCCATGCTTTTATGCCAAGATGGATTTCTGTTAAATATACATGTGTAAAAATGATCTCCTCTTGTGCCCCCTCACTGTCCTGCCTTCTCTCTCTTGAGACAAATTCCCTTTACCACAAATAGAATTAAATAGAACGCCCTGCAGTAGTGCATATTCTCTGTCTGCATGAAAGACGAGACACGATATATAGTGGACCATTGTGTATATGTGTGTATGACGTTTAATTTTCCCTAATTCCAGACAGTCTGCCAGGAGGCATCCCATCCCGGGCGCTCTCCTATCATCATGTGTCTCCCTCCTTTAGTCCTCCCTCCATCCCTCGCGCTCTTACCTCATCCCCTTACCCCTTCCCTTCTTTTCCCAATTTAGTCCTGGGCCAAGAATTACACCGGGAGTGCTGGCCCCATTATCCCATCTGATTTGTGTGTATTTTTGCCCATGTGGTAGAGAGAGCATATCAAGACCGTGTGTGGAAACGTGTGTGCGCCTGAGACTGTTCAAAGTGGCCATTGATTATTTATGACAATGTTGATTAGCTGTCACTTTGCGTCGGCAGTCCAGGAAGTGTCTAAGATGACGAGAGAATTAACCTATTCCCTCTGGCTGCCCCGGAATGACAGGACACATACACACAGACACTTTCTCTGACATGCAATGCTACCACACATCATTTACCTTTTCTATCCACAACACTTTAAGTGTTAATTTAAAGGGGACATGTTATGATTTTTTCTAGTATTTTAGAAAAAACATAATATCTAGTATTTTTCTAGTATTTAGCATTAAGCTATAACCTTCATAGATCTTTTTTCATTGTAAACTGTAAAATTGTAAAAAAAAATAATAATAAAAAAAAAAAAAAAAAATGCTAGAAAAGGACCAATGACTTGAATTTCTTAAGCCCTGCCTTTTCAAAGTTGCATTTCAGCCTAGCAATGAGTTTTTTTTTCATTTACCCAACACCATTATAATATAACTTAACCTCATAAAAGGTGCTTTTTGTCCTCTTTAGTAAGTAAGCAAAGTAGTAAGTAAGTAAAAATCACCCTGTGGCCAGTTGTGTCAAGCTAATTTATTCTCCCGATTTTGTGCGTTGATGTTCCTTTCCACTTGAATATGAATTATATTTATTGTCAGTCCCTTTTAGTGTAAGGGAAATGTCTTAAACACCTCTCCCTACTGGATCATTGTGCCACTAATAGCTTTCTGTTTTAAATGCCCAGCACAGAACAATAACCCATGGGCAATTAATGTACGCGTGCTGAAGTTTATAGTGAATTAAAGGCTTTTAATGTTAAATGGTGCTCCACTTACACCAATAATGTAGTTTTAGCACGCGACAGCCATGCGCTCTTAAAAGGGAAATTCATCTTATGATGTCATGCAATAAGATACAGAAAGGCACAGCAGCAGAAGCCGGGCTGGTAAAAATGGCCATGAGAATAACAACCGTACAAAGAAAATGCTTGTTGTGGTGTATTTAATTTGAAACAATTTAACCTCTGCCTTTCTTCAGCTATGTGTATGAGCTGGAAGCCGCTACAGAGGGAGGGGCCAGTCGAAGTGACAAATATGTTATCGAGACCCCCATCACCTCCCCCACTGGGATCCCTGCTCCCCACAATGTGACAGTTTCAAGCTCCCACTCCATCTCTCTTGCTTGGACCCCTCCTGGTAAGTTGTGAGTGGGCCAGACTGTGATGTTTTAACAATAAATTACATTAGTCTTCTGTGCAATAGTGCAAAATAGACATTAAAAATGTTACTCTTTGTGCAGTTTGTACAATGAATTTTGGGTGGAAGGTGCACTCTGTAATTTTTGCTGTTGGACGATCTTCCACATGCTTCTCTCATGTCTCCAAGATCTATGGAGAGGCAACCTTGCTTTTTGTAAGAATGCAGGTTTGCCAGGGTATTACTGAACAATGAGAACACCTGTAATTGAATAAATGAAAAATAAACATTTAATGCCATACTGTGAAATATTCCAGGAAAGGCAATATATGGGTGGGTGGGAGACGCGCCTTCATAAGATTTACATAGTTAACTTTTAAAGGAAAGGGCTTATTACTGTTAACTAAGGCTGTGCAAATAATTGAATTTTGATTGTGATTTCGATTTGTGTGTCAAACGATCTCCAAACTCATTGAATCGAGTAGAAATGATTTAAGCTTAACAAAGTTCATTTTGGGATTTTTTTATATAAATAAGTATATTTATTTTATTTTTTAAATATAGAGATTGTAGAAGAGCTGGATATATAGTTTATTTTGTTTGGATACATTTATGTTTTTCTATGTCTTATTTCATGTTCAAAGTATATTTTACTCATTTTATGTTTTATACACCACAAAACTGCTCTAAGGAATGTATTATAACCTATATTTATTTTCAATTTGAAAGTTTTGCATAAATTATCAATATCAAAGTGTTTTTTTAAGAGAAATGCTGAATAAATGCATTGTGTAACTAATAAATGTTTGAATAATCCTGATTTCAATATTGACCAAAATAATCGTGATGATTATTTTTTCCATAATCAAGCAACCCTACTGTTGTTCTGTTGTTCTTAAACTCCAACAATAGATTTTACACATCTTAAAATCTTGCCATGAGACAATTGTGGCTGCATTCTGTAGGACCTGAATTGTTTTTTTCCCCTCATAAAAGGTACACATACATAATAGGGTCAGGCTGAAACAAAGCCCTCAGTAGTTTTCAGCTCACCTTCTGGCCCCGGATACCTGGAGCTGCATACACATACACAGGCATATATGAGCATGGACTCACAGTGGAGTTCATGCTTATAGGGCAGTGATTGTCTGCCCTAACCCATCTATCAGTGACTATTACACTCTCATTAGGCTGATTTTCTCTCTCAGAAACCACTTACAGAGCCAACTAGCTAAGACACCTCACTTTGTTGCATGTGAGGTTGTGTGTCTGTATATTTATGCATGCATTCTCATATGTGTGTGTATGGTCGGGTGTGTGGATGTCATTGTGAAGATATTTCCATAGGCAGGTCTATTCTATTGTCATTATGAGCTGATTTTAAAGGTGAGGAAATATCGGCCGGGGTCTCACGCTTGGTTAACTCCCTGAGCCCAGAGTCTGGAGTGTTTTAGACTTTTGTGTGTATGTTGTGTGACTTCTATAATAGTGTTTATGTGCGTTTGCATGTTTATGTTTTTCCAAACTTGTATGCATAGGAAGAAGCACTTACGTATGACTATTAATATGACACATATAATCCTCCTCTTATAGAGCTTTAGTTTCTGACACTGTCATCGGCATTTTTATTTATTCATTTTTCTTTTTATGTATTAAGTATCATTACTCTGAAACAAATGGTGGATGAGTTGCTAGCACTTTCACCTCACAGCAAAAAGAATCTGAATTTGATTCCTAAATAGAGTAGAGCGGGTTGAAGGATAGGTCAATGACAAACAACAAAATCTACTCAAAAAGTTGTTACAAAATGTAGTAAACCACCTGTAAATGTATCTTTTGTCTGAATATGACGACTTTAAGACTTAAAATGAAATTGTTGGTGACTGGAAGCAAAACACGCAGATTCAAATAATTGAATGTAACAAAAGGGTATGTATTTATGGTCTCTGGTTTGTGTTTCCACATTTGTAACTTAATTTAAATGCATTGTGCACTATAGTCATTTTTTATTGGAAATATCATCACAAGACAATATTTAAAGCTCCTATATTGCACAAAATTGACTCTGAGTTCTAAGCCATGTTAGAATCCTCAAAAATATGCCTGGAGTTGTGTTTTGTTTCATTCACACATTTTTGAGTAACCCTGCATTATTAGTCTACATCCCCAAAGCCCTAAATGCCCTTTTTCCACCTTGTGATGTCATGAATTGTCATGAGTTTTCAAGTTAACAGTTACCTTTTTATCTTTAGTTCAGTAGATATAGGCAGTTCCAGGCCTGAAATCATCCAAATAATTCTAGCGAAGTTATATGGAGCTTAAAAACACAGAGAAACAATTCCTGTATTACCACATGACATCACATGTTGGATTTCTCTGTCTGTTTTCTGTTTGAGAGATGGACAAAATAACAACAGATGAGAAAAAAACATTAAAACATAGATCTGAAAATAGTGTAATATGGGTGAACATAACATGGACATTCTACATATATCCCACAGTAAAGTATTGAAAGTCTGTGCTCTATAGTACTGCTGACGTCTATTGAAAACTGCATGCTGTCACAGATGCATAAGTATAGGTGCATTTGTGCATATCCGAGTCAGGGTGAATAATTGAAGTCTTTCATTTGTCTGGTAATCAGTTCCTTTCTCGAGATACCCAGAGTTCATGAATGTTGAATAACCCATCACAATACAGTTGGCCTGAATTATGGAAAAAAATCTCCCCCAAGAATATTAACAAAGCCTGAGTGTGTGTGCACCTGTGAGACTGCTACTCTTGCACTTTATCTGAGAGGGTCAACAAAGGGTTATACTTACACCGTCATTTAAAGGTGCAGTATGTAACTTTTTGGTTATGGGTCCTTCACCTGCTTGTTTCTATGGAGAGTCATTGCTCTGCTTGGAATGTTCCACAGTATGACATTAAACAGCTGTACCTTATATGTATTCAATTCCACAGAACTGACCTGTAACTTGGTCTGGTTTGGTCTCTATAAGATAAAAGGTTTAATACCATGCTGTGAAACATCCCAGTCAAAGCAATAATGTCTCCATGGACAAAAGTATTTGACAGGCCCAGAAAAGTTACACGATGCACCTTTAAGGAAACTTTTTAAAGGAAACTTTAGAAGTAGCAATATGTAGTTTGATGTAGTTATGAGTTGATTTAAATTATGGCCTAACAGAGTGCACATTTTTTGTCTTTTCCAGCTTATCTTAACAGTGACCAGGCCGTGAACTACACTATCATCCTAAATTCAGACAGCGAAGTCTCAATGTTTCCTGCTGGGATGGACTTGCAAGTGAATATAACTGATTTAGAGTCTTTCACAACCTACTATGTCAGAGTACAAGCCTGTCAGGATGGTGAGATTTAACAGATATTTTTAGGTATTTTGTTTCTAAAACCCATTGTTCACTTTTTTATATTGTTATATTTTATTCAGATGGATGTGGAGTCGGAGATGGTGCTTATGTTCAAACTTTGGAGGCGACTCCTGAAGATATGATGCCTCCCATTATACATGTAGTTGGACCCAATGTTATAGAAGTTCAGTGGCTTCCTCCAAAGAAGCCAAATGGACCCATAACTTCTTACCACATTTACAGGTTAAACTATGCACTCACTACTTCACCTGTTTCAATAGAGATGTTATTGTTTGCCTAGAATGTCTCACAGTCATTAAACTTATCTATCTCCAAGAGACAAGCTACAGGTCTGTTCTGTGGAGAGGCAAGCTTGCTAACAGTCAGATTATAAATGCAAGACAGATATGCCAGGCAAAGTAAAAACACCTCCATGGACATAAGTAAGTGGTAGACCACCCCCAGAAAAGTTGCACAGCCCACCTTAAAATACAAAGTATGTGTTTGAATCAGCTGAATGAGGTCCAGTGCGAGTGAGGCTGTCTAGGTGTGTAATAATTCATGCTGAAGGTCGTGGTCTGCTTGTTGACCAAAGAGTGTGTGATCTGTATGCAGGGTCAGACCAGACTAAGCCCTTTAAGTCCTGAGGAAACACACATTAGCATAGCACAACACACACTCACTGACACACCTGGCATGAGCAGACTCGTGCAGACAGGGGCTGGGGTAAAATGCGAAAATCTCTCTTTTGCACAGCACATAAGAGAGCCCACAAACCTTCAGACATCACAGCTTACCAAGACATCCAGATACTTGCATCAGCCGAAGACTTAGGCACAATGTGGAGGACGTGATCGCACATGTTTTATTTCAATTCAATACAGAACGGTGTCCTCCACTTTGTTGACCAAGTTAATCTGAAACTGTGCTTGAATAATGCAAATGGATGTAACGTGTTTGATTGTAGGCGTCCACATCAAACCATACAGGATCTGCTGGTGTACATTTGGACCAGTGGGCCCTTGGAGTTTGTTGATGCCAGTCCCTCCCTGCGGCCCTTCAGCTACTACCAGTACAGTGTTCAGGCCCTCAACTCCAAAAGCTCTGCTCGGAGTCACTGGGCTCTGGCTCAGACCCTGCAGGCACAACCACAAAACATGGCTGCTCCCACAGTTACTCCTACTGGTGAGTTTCATAGGTCACATGACAAAGTGTTGCTGGAGGGTAGAAATCATAGTAAATGGTTCCACTATAACTGTGCGCTTGTTTATTTTGTGCTTTGACAGGCGCTTACTCAGTTCATCTGAAATGGAGTGAGCCAGAACAGCCCAACGGTCTCATTTCTCATTATAGACTGGTTTACAAGAAGCATCAACAGGACCCTACGCTCAACTCCACCGCTGTTACTGCTCTAACTGTGGAGGTACATTCACTAGTGCACAGTCAGACCCAATGCTCAGGTGCTTGAAGAGATCATTTGCAAAAACAGAAAAGGGTTCTAATTTACAATTTTTATAGCAGTGCTTTCAACAGCGATATATAAAAATATGAAGTTGTTCATTCTTGATCAAATATTATTTCACTGGGAACATGTTAAAGCAGACCTATCGTGCAAAATCTTTTAACCATGTTATTATTGTTTCCCCTCACCATTTACGCACCTGAAGTTGGAGTGATTCGGGCATGTTTCAGCTATCTTTATCGAAAGAGTTACATAGACAATTTGGTGCAAATAAAAAAAAAAATTTGTTGCTCACTAACGTGAACTGCAGCTATTCATCGGAGATGCCAACTTTGTTGTTTACAATTACATCAGCTCTCACTGGGCACCCCATTTTTCTTATTCTGTTTATTAGGTCATTTTAGATGAATATGGGTTAAAATTTGCAAATTATAACATAATGGTCCACAGATGTGACTGATTATAGCTACATAACAGACACAAGCACAATAGGTTTTCTTTAATATATCATAATAAAAATAAAAACAGATACACACTGCAGATACACTTTTCACTTATATAAAATATGACTATATTACTTTATACCTTATTGATTTCATATTTCAGTACACTGTCAAAAGTATGTATGAGTAGGCGTCCCTGCAGTTCAGAGCCATCTGTTCTATAGTGAGGGCCCTTAAGTCTCTTGTATAGACATGCACATGAACACACAGGGTGACATGCTCACAGGTGTGTGGCAGCGTGCAGGGAGGAGCTGGAGCCTCTGTTAGGAAGAGTTTCAGAGCAACTTTAGGGGACAGCAGTAGGCCTACTGGGCTGCCAACTCATATTTAGACAAGATGACATAGATAGTGTATGTGGTGGTGAGGCACTTATTCTAAATTCTACTTGGAAACAACAACAAAATAAATTTAGAAGCTCCAGAGAATATGGTTATGGGCAGTGATTAGCTTCATGGAGATGTGTTAATTTAGTACAATTACTTTTTAAGTCATAACATGTTTGAAATTAGAGTGTAAGATTCTTCTGTTCCCCGCACTATAGAGTATATAATTAAGCAGAATGAAAGTACAATGAACCCATTAACACATACATACATATGGAAAGGAGATATTACACCGATAAGAATAAAGGCACTCGTCTAGATAAGGAATGGTAGGGAGAGGACCATGTCCAAGTGATAGATTGGGGAAGGAGAGCGTAAAATAAAAGGGGGAGAGAGTTGGTATAGATCTATATTCTGTCCATACAAGTGGCCTCTTCTGCCTCTGTGACCTTTGGCTTGTCACTCATAATTAATACAAGATGTAAATGGAGACCTTTCACCTTCTCATTGATATGGAGCACTTAGTGTTTGTGGGTGCATGCATTTGTGTGTATGTGCGCTCAAGAGCTCATTGACATGGCATAGACTTATTTTGTAGCGGTCATTTGTCACACAGTAGCCTTATCAGATAAGCTCACTGGTCAAATTGGAAAATGAGTGGAGTACTAAAACTAAAAGCATAGTATAGTGTTTTTGGGGACCTATTAATACTAGTCAATAGAAACATGAACTCTAACAGGTGATGTCTTGGACACGCTAGTTTTTTGTGGTGGTTTTATATTTCATAACTGCAGCCATTATAATTATCGCAGCTTTTACATTTTTTTATACTGACAGTCTATGAGAAGTTTGTGGATGTTTTGTTGTGTGTATGTGTGTCCGTTTGGTGTTTGTGTATTGATCTCAGGCTGGGCTGGGAGCGCTGCTCTGTGCCAGCTTGGCTGATTAATGGGGTCGTCATGGCAATCGGACGGAATGAGGGTACGGAGCGCAGGCGGCCTGCCGCACAGAGCCCTGCGCACAGCCTGGCACAGGCTCGCTCTCTCTCCCCCTTTCTCTCCCCACTTACACCTCATAGCCCCCTCACTCACACACTCCACCATAGCCCCTCCTCTCTCACTCTCTGTGGTGTATAACCCCCCCCCCCCGCCTCCCCATACTCTCCATGGTTATACTACTCTGACCAACATCTAAACACACCGTTTCTTCACTCACTTCTCCTTTAGTTTGTTCATCTTCATGTGTTTTTTTGCTAGTGTCATAAATAAATAACCTTGATATTGTTTGCTCACTTTTATATTGGATCTTACTGCCCTATTAGCAAGAGGCCATTAAGACCCAAACACTAACTTCAGACAACCAACCCTATGTCTCTCTGTCAGCTTGGCCCCACCATGTTTGTGGTTCTTTGAATTAATTATTCTCTTGTCTCTTGCATATTTAGTTGATGTCTTTCTTGCCTGCTTTATCCTTTTTCATTGCCACACCAACCCTCTTTCCTGCTAACTCTCTCCCCCCTCTGCCTGTCCTTCCTTCTCCCCCTTGGCTTTTCCAGATGTTACAGAGTGGCCCTTGGGATCGACGGTTCATTTGTGTATGAGTGTGTATGTGTGTGTCTGTGTGCGTGCAGGCATTACTCAGTGGCAATACACGTGTCTAAATATGGTCGTTCCTATGGTGTGCATGCCTAACATATTTAGTTTCTGACCATGTGCAACAGTATGTGTATGGATGTGTGCTGTATTAATACATCCCATTGATCAGAGCAGGACCCCTGACAGTCATCATCCCTGAGAACCATCTGGCCAACGCCTGACGCTCTCTCATCCAAACACAAGCTGACACCCTATTAATCTGCCCGCACCATGCATACATACGTGTGTCTGCGTGTGAACGGGTGAATTGGTGATTGCAGGTGAAAGGGAGAGTGCCTAATGTGTATGGAGGAGTTAGGGTATATTTTTTCTTTTTTTTAAATAATTTGCTAGGTCGGTTTAAGCATTTGTCTATGTACGTGCTCTCCAACCCAAACCACGCACACACCACTCCGCCATCCGCCAACAACAGCCGGCACTGAAGGGAGCTGAAGGGTGCTTGGAAATTAAGGTTATTACACAAATTGAGCCATATGGTCTAAATATTTCAGAGCTGAAATTTACTAGGCAATAAAAATGGCCCCTACCTCGGTAATGGTGTAAATTACAGCTTAACCACCAGCGCTAATGATGTCCTTCTGTACGCCCCGTAACCAACCGTACATGAAGGACACATTGTTTAAAAAATACCCCAGGAATAGCAAAAGACGGAAGGAGGGAGGAAAGAGATCAGGATCAGGAGGGATCTTGGTAGTACAAGAGGGAAGAAAGGAGCAGTAAAATAGAAGAGTGGGTAAGAGAGAAGAGAAGAATGGTTTGTTTAATCTATAAAAGAAAGTAAAACTATGCTGCATGTTTACAATCTGGTAGTTTACCATTACGGCTCTTTGAATCTAAGCTAACCTGGTGCCTATCTCATCAGCTATATTGTTATCTGTCCATTTATGCATTTAGGCATATCCCTTTATACGTGCTTGGGGCTGGTATGGATTATGCTAGCTTTGCCCAATAGCAATCACATATGTGCATACATATATGGCTCTAAATTGTAATATAACAGAGTTTTACCCAATTGTATTGTAACAGTAGGTGGGCATCTTTTGCAAATTCTCTACTAGAAAGAGAAAAATACAAGATATGGAGGCTGAACAAGTAGGGCTGTTGTAATGTAAAATATATTCATAAGAGGAGTAACAAAGGCAACAATGCATTTTAGGGAGTTTGGTGTATATTTAGCTGTCTCTAACTCTGATTGGATAGGTCTTGATTTCCTGCATAAACAGCAACATAATCAGACTGCAGGACAACCTCTTCATTTTCTCATCACTTTCTCCTCCTCTGATTATTCTGCTCATTCCTGTGTTACAGCTACATTGCCCATTTATCTATCCATTACAATTACTACAGTTCATCATGGCTGGCTCTATCACATTGAGCGAGGTTTTATGCTATTCATGCCATGTCCGCTCACACCCTCCTCTTCCTCTTAGACATGATTTTCTTTGAGTTTTTCTTCTCCATCTTTTGCTCAGTCTCTTTTGCTCTGTAATGACAGGGTTGTGTTGTATTGACTGTGGACCATCTCTTCTAGGGCCTTCCACTTGTCTTAATGGGTGTTTAGTGCAGTGGCTATGATATGATGGTCTCCTCTTCACCACAAAGCTAAGGGCATTTGAGAGTGCATATAGAAGAGAAACTATGATGACTGGCCTATTCAGATGCTCATATTAAGTGTGTGATATTGTCAAGGGTTTATTTTGGAAGAGATGTAGTTGTGATAGTAAATGAGTCTCTGAATACCACTTGCTACACTGTGTTTACTGTTTCCAGTGATGCACTTTTGGCTTTGTCAGTCTGTTTGTTAGACTGTTTGTGAGTCTATTAGGAAGTAAGAAGTAAGACATTTTTATTGAAATATTTGTAAAGAATTGCACTGTGAAAAATCTGAGACTAAAAAGTCTTGACAAAACTCAAACCAATAAACTTCAATATTTATTTTTAGCTTATAGAGAATGAGGTGTAAGGGTGATGAAGTTTGTCAAAACCATTTTTATTAATTTTAAAATTTAATTTTATGATTAATTTTTATATTTATATCTATTTAGATATAGCAGGTGTGAATCCCATTGCTATGTCATTCTCTTTAGAGTTACTACTTAAAGAGATTGATGTAGATTAATTATATGGCAGAAAAAAATTATGAAACTGATTTGGGCAGCAACCAACAAAACTGAAATTTGAGGGTGCAGAGTCTGTACATGTGAAGTGTGTGAGCCTGGTCCAGACCCCTGTAGACCCTTTTCTGCTCAGGCCACAGACAAAGCACATGTCTAATAGCACCAGTGTGCCGCACTAATGCTGCACATGTCAGGGGTGGTCTGAAACACAGTGACTAGCAGGGACACCCATGCAGGCCATTTACAAACAGATACAAGGCATTTGCTCCAGTAGCATTGAATTAGGCCTGCACATACAAATAAGTCCACACACACATAAAAACGCACACACACACAGTTGGCCCGAGAGCTTGGCATGGGGCGCATGAGACCAGCATGTGCTGTAGTGACTCACCTCAGATACACAAAACAATTACTGCTCTCACAGGGCTGGTCAGGGCACAGCTTGTACTAATAGACCCAAACAAAGAATTCAATTGAGTAAACAAGAATAAATTAGGGGCAAAAAGCTGGTAAATTGAATACAATTTAAAACAAGTACGAGACATACGAAACGGAAAAACAGCCAGGGCTTTATTATCTCTGCAGGACTTAATATTACAGTGCAGGGACCACAGAAGAATAGAAATGTATTCAGTTAACATTAAGCATGGCTCTTTCATGTCTGTCTTACTTAACTTTTACCTGTGACAGACCAAAAGAAAAAGACGAAATGCGTGTGCCATATGCTAATGCTACGCCATGTCTGTCTCTATCCCCCCTTTGTGCCCAGGGCCTTCGCCACATAATCAGCATAATTCTTTTGACAAATACACATGGTTATTCTTAATTAGTATCACACGACTGTCCCCCTGGCCGCACCGTGCCTCTCCACCTGAACATCAGATTTTAACTCAGCCACTTCGCATGGCAACAAAACAATACACAAATACTAGACTCAATAAAACACAAAAGATATATGAACAGCGCGTGTTAAGTATTTATGAAACACAAATTGACCCTGTGAAGGCCGTAAATGTGCTGAACTGCGGACTGTAGCATGGGCTCGCACACAACAAAGGGAATGTGGAAATAAAAGATTGAATAGATTGCTTTCTTGCCCTATGTGCTAAGTTGTGATGAACCGTGTAAGATCTAAGGACTCTTTAATGTATAAATTAGCAAGAGCTCTCCCTGTCTTCCGTCTTCTTCCCCCCGATCATTGTCCAGTCTTGTTTGTACCTCTATCCCTTCCCTTCGCATACTCCCCATCTGTTCTTTTTCATTTGTGGTGATGAATTGGTAACTTTGATCATCCACACGCGTGCTCAACCGTACAAGGTTTAGGTGGACAAGAGGTTTTCACACATTTTACATTGTAACAAATCATGTCGACTTCATAGCTTTGCATATTTCCATTTAATAAGTCTCCAAAAAATTCAATAGATGGAAGGATCTGTACTACATAGCTTTAAATTTGCAAATATAATTATGTAAAAAGTAGAGGAATTGTACATTGTAAAACACTTTAGAATAACTACACTTTAAATTGACTTAATAAAGCATAAAGAAATTAATTAACAAATTATTTAACAAGAATCATTCAGACTTAATATCTGTACACAAAGCCTATCTCCTAACCCCTGTATTAGGTAATTTCTAAACCTGAATCATTCTTAATAAAGTTCTTGTTCTTTATGAAGGCTTTCTTCATGTTTTAATAAGCGTAATCAGAATAATTGGGCAATTATGTTTTACAATTTTTTCTTACCATTTCAATCTTAAATTAAAACTTATATTATAATAGTGGACAATTATTAAAACTAGGATTGTACGTACTGCATCTTAAATCTTGTACATATATCACTGCGTTACATATAGCTTCTTGCTTTGCATCTCATTCTTTGACTTTAAAATATAATTTTGTGTCCAGGCCCTGCACGGATGCATATGTAATGTACAGTATATAGGCCACAGAAAGCGTTATAGAGGGAGCTATTAATGGCACGTAATGGCAGTGTACTTGTGATTACTGGCTGTTTGCATGTTTTTATTTAATAGGTGTAGTGCTGGTGTGTGCGTGGTGGTCAGACTGGCCTGCGAGTGAGGGGCTGCGCGGAGGCTGTTACTGCAGTGTGTCTGTGATAAAGTCTTTGAATGTATTGCCATCTAGAGGCGTGTTGCAGAGTCTCCACGCTCCAATAAAAGGTGCCAGCGCCAGATGCTGCTATTGACAATGTGCATATGTTAACCGTTTTATAGGCCACATGCCTCACATATTTCACTGGCTTTTAAGGTAGAGAGATCTCTCATTTTCGCTCACTTAATCTGTCTCTCCCCCTAGCAACATCTATCTTTTTTCTATCCCAGTTGCAGTTTTTTTGTCTTTGTCCCAGTACCCTCGATTTCTTTGTTACTTTTTTGGAGCTTGAGTTAGATGTTGGACTTTTCTTTAAGTTTTTGGGTCAGCGAAATGGTGGAGCATGTTGTAATCTGCATAATTTTAATGTCATTTTTTTATGCTGAATGCCATTCCTGACTCATTCCCCTCTGCTGTTTCAGGCTTGTGACCGGCACACACTTCACTATGACCTTTGATCCTTGATAACTGGATAAGGTTTATTCCAAAAAGAAAATCAAACAAAAGCCAAATAGATTAATAATAATGTTAAATGTAATAAAGTCATATGTGAAAAACATATGCTGTGTACAAATTTTTAAGTATCAAATACAATTTTGGTTTGGCTCTAAAGTAAAGAGTATTTAATCTTCTCTACATAATCAAGTTTTAGTCCATCTTTGGGTATTTCCATTGTGAGATATCTGACCGTTGACTTGATGACTCCCACCCTCTGGGCTTAATTTTTGTCGGTTTATATTGTGCTTTTTGTTCCGTTTCTCCTAAAACCTCTGTACTGTATAATTATGAGATAAAAGATGAGAAAAATCACTACAGACTTCACAATAAGTACAGTATATAAGGAATGATCTCTCAAATAGTGAAAGCACACCCAACTTTTCCATTGTTTTACCTTTACATTTAATTTCCATTCTCAATCTTCAGCCTAATTTTTCCACTGTTTTGCAACCCAGTCCTTCCTCAAGCTCACTGCTGGGAAGTGCTGTGATTTACGGGAGGATTTAGCTTGTGTCTAGGTGTCTTGGGGCTTATTAATCCTATTTTATTGTGGCTGAAAAACATGTTGGCTTGCAGACATGAGAACAGTGAATACACGCAGTATGGCTTGTGCAACGGTTCATCCTTGGTGCCAGGCTACGGTGATTTGTCAGGGTTTTTCATTTGATTTAGTTTTGAATTGGATACTTTTTGATCCTCTTGCTGCTGCTCTGAGTGGGAAACCAGCTAATCTCTTTACATATGCTTGTTTATGTGAAATATTTTGAAAAACTGCAGACTCAACACATGAAAAAAAAACTTTCCCCCAAATGAATCAAACGAGTGCTTTACTGAAGCTATTTGGCATAAACAAACACACTACATCCTTGAGCTTGATGCTTCCTCCATGCCATCCAATGCCAGAGCCTTTTGAACAGTGTTTCTCTTATCAATTAGTAAATGGTGGTGAACAGGGTGCACATGGTAACAGTGGCTGCCAGGGCGTTGGGCCGGGTCCCAGTGCCTAAAGCTACTGGCAAGACTCTCAGTGCCTTTGTCGCTGGGCGCTTGTGTTCGATATGAAAGGATGCATGTGTGACACAAACACTCAATCTGCAGGCTTTGAACTCACCCATAAGGGACAGCACCGTGCCTGCCAGGCCCTCTCTGTCTCTCTGCCACTCCTCTGGTATTTATTTACTTTACCATGACAGAGCCTGTATGTTCCGATGTTGATATCACAAATCCCATGTCATGTCATCTTAGCTTTCTATTGTAACGTTGCTCTTTTCAATCCTGTTTTAATAAATGTTGCACTTATGCATGCATGGTTTGTTTGTGTGACTAATTTTCTCTTGTTCCAATTTTATTTTGCCAAGAGATCCAAACCTTTTTATGTATGGCTTTATGTTTGTTCACTCTCTTTTACAGCCTCATTTACATAGTTAGAATTCAAAACTATTATTTAAACATTTTCTCATCTTTATTTTAATTCTCATTTTAGGGTTCAACGTTGGAAGCTACAGTATTTGGTCTTGCCCCTTACAGTGACTATACATTTCAAGTGGAGGCTATAAACGAAGCAGGTAGTTTGCACATGTAGACTTGGTACTATTATAAATTAGTTAATGCTATACTTCAAATCTCTTTTTCTCCACAGGCAGCGTTTTTAGCCCATGGGTCCAAACTAAGACCCTACAGGCCTCTCCGGCTGACTTGACTAACTTTACAGTGGAGCACAGAGAACAAGGCAGGGCATTGCTGCTGAGTTGGGATGAACCAGCTTCTCCAAATGGAGTTATAACGGTAATGGCATAATCATAGATAAAATTGTATTTGTGTCCACATATATAATTACTGATACATGTTCTGCTGTAATGTTAAAACTGTTAACTAGGAAACACCTGCTAATACTGTAATACTGTCTACTGCTTATGTAACTCTTTCAGATGTATAACTTGTACAGTGAGGGCATCTTGGAGTTCAGTGGACAATTGCGCAGCTTCCTGTTTCGTCGTTTAGAGCCCTGGACAGTTTATAATCTGACCCTTGAAGCCTGTACCTCTGCAGGCTGCACACGCACCCTTTCTCAGCATGTGACCACCGCAGCTGCCCCTCCTGCCTCCCAGGCCCCACCCACTCCTCTTTTTATAGGGACAGACCAAGTGTCACTCACCTGGGGCCCGCCATCTGAGCCTAATGGGCCAATAGGAGAGTATATTTTACTAGGCAGAAGTTCGGATGAATCTGGGAGAGGAAGAAGTAATGACGAGGATACTGAGAATGGCAAAGTAAGCAAATTCTGATGGAAGTGGACTGTTGACAAAACAAAAAAGTGTATTTATTTATTTCAATTTCCAGGTTTTATTCAGAGAGTCCTCTCCACATGAAGGCGAAACCTTCTCCTTCA
The DNA here is from genome assembly GCA_030686955.1 of Odontamblyopus rebecca. Classification (NCBI taxonomy): domain Eukaryota; kingdom Metazoa; phylum Chordata; class Actinopteri; order Gobiiformes; family Gobiidae; genus Odontamblyopus; species Odontamblyopus rebecca. Next base: position 22,723,377 of record CM060655.1, on the reverse strand, counting down.
CAGTAACAGGACTGCGCCCATGGACCCAATATGAGTTCAGCATCCAAACCTACAATCTTGCTGGTCACACGCAAAGCCCCTGGGCAAAAGTAATGACCAGACAGGCACCGCCCCACGGCCTCGCCCCTCCAACAGTCTCACATGTTCCAGGACATCCCACTGAGCTCATGGTCTCTTGGACTGCTCCACTGGAACCAAATGGGGTGCTTCAATCTTACAGAATGATCAGAAACAATATTAGTTTTGCTTTTAGCTTTGATTCAACAATACTCAGCTACAATGACGAAGATCTTATTCCTTTTTCCAAATACAGGTAGAATTCAAATTCATGATTGTTACACTTTTACACTATAATATGTTGAACTGGTTTTATTTTCTGTTACAGCTATGCAGTAACAGCTTGCACATCAGAAGGCTGTGTCACGAGCCCCTACACAAACATTACAACATTAGAAGCTCCTCCTGCCACAGTGAAAGTTCCCACCGTGAACAATATCACATCCGGCTCCATCAGAGTGGTCTGGAGTGAACCTCAGACACAGAATGGAGAGGTGACAGAGTATGTGCTGAGGCTAAATGATGAGGAGGTCTATCGAGGCACACATGTGCACACAGAGCTGTCAGACTTACAGCCCCACACGTTTTATCAGTTAGCTCTGGAAGCCTGTACCAGAGGAGGATGCACTACAAGCGCTATTGTTTCTGCATTGACAGATGAGGCCCCACCCACTGGTCTTGCAACTCCGTCATTAAAGGTACTTTTTTATATCTCTGGTTCAATCAGTAATCACCAACAGGAAGATTACGAATAATAGGCTACCTGTGGTAATAATATAACCATCGACTGAACCAGATTGTCTAGTTTTAGTGTAATAACTAATTTCATTAAACGCCAAACCCATGGTAATTTCACAAGAATTTTAAAAACTTTAATGATAATAATATTTTAAAAAACATTTAAAAAATAATAATTTTAAATAAATTATATGAATCCAAGATTGCCTTATTATTATTGTCTTTAACATTGCTCTACTCTCTTTTTAGGTGACAGGCTCAGATTCAGTTGAGATCAGTTGGACAGCACCAGAGCAGCCCAATGGCATCATCACAGGATATGAGCTTCGACGAGATGGTGAAATTGTTTACATTGGCACAGAGATGCATTACCATGACTTCACACTTTTGCCCAATGTGGAGTACAGCTATGTGATCACAGCTAACAACAGCAAAGGACAAGTCACTAGTGCTGTAGCCACCACAAAAACACATCAATCTGCTCCATCTGGTGTCAGTCTTCCTACACTTACCCCTATTGGACCTGATCAGGTGAAAAACAAACTTGTTAACTTGTAGATGCATACAGTGTTTTATTATTATTATTATTATTATTATTATTATTAGTATTAGTATTATATTATTGTTGTTATTGTTATTATTGTTATTATTGTTGTTGTTATTATTATTATTATTATTTATTTTTTATTTTTTAAGTTTGTATTTATTTTATTTTTCATTTTGTATTGTATTTCAGTTAAGAGTAGAGTGGAGTGCTCCAGCCCGTCCAAATGGAGAAATTGTTCGCTACATTGTGCACAAACGAGATCCAATCCAGCTAAGAGTCTTAAGTTCTGAGTTCACCCCAGAGGACAGTGTCTTTTCTGATCAACGCCTTATTCTGGATGGATTATTTCCAAATCAGAGGTCAGTTAAAAGTGCAACAAATGCAACCCTAACATAATAAAAGTGCATTCAATACATGTGCACGTATTGAAAATCACAATAAAATATGTATTAGTAGAGAAAAACAACACAACTGTCAATAAAAAAATATGTAAAACTATTAATTGTGAAAACAGTACCAGAAATGAAATACAGCAATTGTTCAATTTGGAACAAAACATGGTGCATCCATCCATCTTCTCCCATCTTAATCCAGCTGGGATCTCGGGGGCAGCTTGCTGCCCAATCCTCATAGCACCTGACTTCCCCTATGAACACCTCTGCGGGTGGTGAGCCCACAGGAGGGTGGACGTCATGGTCCTTGATGTTAGTTCATAGGGGTATTATTCTTTAAGCAGTGACTGTTAAACATGATGAAAAACTGTATAGAACTAAATCAGGACTTTTAAGTTCAAAAGAGTTTCAGGAGGCCCATGCATCTTTGGTTTAAAGGTGTGCTAGGTAACTTTTTGGTTGGGGGTCTGTTACCTGCTTGTTTCTATGGATATGTAAGAGAATGCTTCCTAGAATGTTCCACAGTATGGCATTAAACAATTCTACCTTACTTTTATTGAATTTACCTTACTTTTATTAAGTGGTTTTATAGCTCAAAAATACCTAGATTGCCTCTCCACAGGTCTGATCTGTAACTTTGTCTGGTTTGGTGTTCATGAATATAGAAAGGATTTTATACTCAACTGTAAAACATTCTAGACAAAGCAGTAACATCTCCATGGAGAAAAGCATCTCCATGGTGAAAACCCTCTACCAGAAAAGTTACACAATGCACCTAAGAAACACAAACTAAATATACAAGCAATGGGGGTTCATTACCTTCAAAGACTGTTTTCATTTTTGCAATAGAACTCAGAGTTATCCATCCATCCATTTTCTTCCGCTTATCCGGGGCCGGGTCGCAGGGGCAGCAGTCTAAGCAGGGACTCCCAGACTTCCCTCACCCCAGACACTTCCTACAGCTCCTCCGTGGGGACCCCGAGGCGTTCCCAGGCCAACCAAGAAACATAGTCTCTTCAGCTCGTCCTGGGTATTCCCCAGGGCCTCCTTCCTGTGGGACATGCACAGAACACCTCCTGCTGGCTCCTCTCGACGTGGAGGAGCAGTGACTCTACTCCAAGCCCCTCCCATGTGACTGAGCTCCTCACGATATCTCTAAGGGTGCGCCCTGCCACTCTGTGGAGGAAACTCATTCCATCCGTGTGTATCCGCGATCTCGTCCTTTCTGTCATTGTCCAAACATCATGAGCATAGGTAGGAACGCAGATTGACCGGTAAATTGAGAGCTTTGCTTCGGTTCAGCTCCCTTTTTACCACAACGGTCTGATACAGTGACCGTATCACTGCCGATGCTGCCCCGATGCTCCATGGCCTCCCCGAACTCCTCCCAAACCCAAGTTTTTACCTCTGCAACTGCCCGGGCTGTAGCACGCTTGGCCCGTCAGTACCTGTCAGCTGCCTCAGGAGTCCCCTGGGCCAGCAAGGCCTGATAGGACTCCTTCTTCAGTTTGACGGCATCCGTTACTTCCGGTGTCCACCACCAGGTTTGGGGATTGCCGCCGCGACAGGCACCACAGACCTTACGACCACAGCTACAAGCGGGCACATTGACAATGGAGGCCGAGAACGAAGCCAACTTGGACTCCATGTCACCAGCCTCCCCCGGGATCCGGGAGAAGCTCTCCCAGAGGTGTGCGTTGAAAGCCACACTGACAGAGGGCTCCGCCAGACGTTCCCAGCTGAGCTGTGGGGCAATGAGCAGGCCCACACCAGCTCGCTGCCGCTCCCCATGGGCAATGCCAGAGAAATGGAGAGTCCAGCCCCTCTCAAGGAGTTGGGTTCCAGACCCCAAGCTGTGCATGGAGGTTAGTCTGACTATATCAGCATGTCGGTAACGCTCAACCTCCTACACAAGCTCAGGCTCCTTTCCCCCCAGCAAGGTGACATTCCATGTCCCCAGAGCTAGTCTTCATGACCGGAGATCTGGTCGCCGAGGCCCCCCTTCAACCGCCGCCCAAATCTCCTTGCACCAGCCCCTTGGGGATCCTCCCACTGTTGGTGGACTCAAGTAAGAGTGGCCCCACGTTGCTCTTTTGGGGTGTACCGTGGGGGTAGGGATCATTCGGGTCAAACCCCTCTACCACGTTAAGGTGGTGGTTCGAGGATGTTCTCTTAATTATCTTTATCTAATATAGCCCCTACAGCTGAAGTTTGCATAGTTCTACTTGGAAGTATAGAATTTCCAGATGTTTTTGTCTTTTATTTAAGGTATGAAGTACGAGTGGAGGCCTGTACCGCTCTTGGTTGCTCCTCCAGTGAATGGTCACCTGTAGTAACGCTAGAGGCGCCCCCTTCTGGACAGGCTGCTCCAATGTTAGATGTCCAGCCTGATGAAGACACTGGCTTTGAGACCACCATTGTGCTCACCTGGTCCCCCCCGACGCAGTCACATGGGGTGATTTTACACTATGAGGTGTACAGACGCCTGGACCAAATGCTCAGAAGTGATAGAGCCACTCCCATTTACAGAAATACATCTACTATGTACAGGGATATTAGACTCCAGCCATACACTAAATACCAATATCAGGTATGTACTTTACTGTATATGATCTTTGTTTTGATTTGTTTTTTCTTTATTTACTAGTGGTTTATTTGTTAGTCAGGTCAGTAATACGCAGATTTTACATCCACTTCATATTATAATTTTAAAATTATATGCACTTTTTCCTCACTTTTAGGGAAGGGGATGATGAGTAAAAGAAATCTATAAATAATAATAAATATGAATATAAATTTCTCTATTTACTAATATGATTTCAGAAGTATTTTGGCTGAGTTACAAACTGAGTTACATAGAATAAGAAATTTAAAATATCTACAAATTGTTTCAACCTTGTTTTGTCCTTTATATGACAGAAATATGTTCTCCTTTTTGTCCTCTATGGGACACAAGCAAAGAGTTAAATTGTTTACGGTAATTTGTAGATCTAATTTCCTGATGAGCCCTGATATGACTGACACGTTAGAAGATGTTGTCCGTTTTCACACTGAAATATTTCACATACGTTAAGTTGTGGACACAAATCATTGGCCCACATTATCACTGACTGATGTAGTCACTCATACACGGTCAGGCTGTTGACACTATAACGCATGAGGAGTAATCAGACAGGTGTTAAATGGCGGGGTCTGTATCCATGCTGCTGTGCTCGCCGTCGCTACGCTAATTGACAGGCTAGCCCTTTGGAAGCAACAATAACATTAGCATTCCTGCCTGTCAGACACACAAGCCCGGGCCAGAGAACCTGTGTAATTGATTGAGTTTGCCTGATTGTGGTGCCGTCTTTATTTACGAGAATCCTAATTTATGACAGGAGGAGGGAGGGAAGGAGGAGCTTTGGGAGATGACGGGCAGGCAACATAGCCATTAATCACCGGGCCCTCAGAGCACTCTACTTCCTGATTACCAGCCAGCCAATCGAATTAACAGTTAGCCCCCTTGGTAACAGAGCTTGTATTGGAAAGACCTTTTAATGGTGACCGCTACATGTCCCTTGAGTGTTTGCCAATTGGGGACCGTTGGTATGTGAGAGAGAGAGTGTTGAGTGCATGTTCCAAAAGGGTTCTTATGGGGAGTACTTACAACCAAGCCTAGAAAGTGAATGGATACCTTTTATTATCTTTTATTTTCTCTACTCAACTTTTAACGAGTTGTGCATCACATGTCATCTATCACGCATTTATTAGTTTACCTTCTGTTCTGTGTGTTGTTTATGCTTCATCTCCTTCAGACATGTATTTATCTGTTCCATTATATCTGTTTGGCTCTAATCCTTTTTCTGTATTTCAGTCGTACACAAGGACAATAAGTCAATTCGGTTTGCACACTGAAGTGAAGAGAGAGAAATCATATTAGGCTAATTACACTGGGTCATAAGCTCCTATTGACAGCTTTATGTTTGGTTTTAATTACTACCCACTTTCACACAACTTAGCCCCTTCACCCTAAGTAGATGCACCCGCCAAGAAGCTCCGCGAGCCTATCAGAGTGCTTAAAACATCTCTGCAGTCTCACTGTCCAATAAAAAGCCTTCGGGACTGTCTGGAAGTTTTTTCTAAAGTCGTTTGTTGCCATGGCGGCTCATTGGCTGCCACAGGGAGCTAACAGGATATATTTTTATTTTGTGTCTAATAAGCCGAATGATGGCCCAATAGGAGGAGAGCGGACAAGGGAGTAGAGAGCGCAGTAAAAAGTGTGTAGATGATATAATGGCCCCGACATGAGCGGTTCTACCTTTTACCAGGAGAAGAAGGCCAAGGTGATCCAAGATGACTTTAGAGCTGAACTTTTGTCTTCTGCCGATGTGGCACAAAACTTCATCAAGCCAAAAGCCTCATGTCACGTTAAGGCTTCAAAGTGTAGCAGGAGGAACATGCTTGTTGCTAGGTAGAAAACTTTTAGAGAATTGGAGGTAGTAAATTGTGATACTTATAAGCAACAAGTCAGATTTGGTTTTGGTGCCTGTTGCTGGGAAGAGCTAAAGAGATAAAACTTATTCTTTTTCTAACTGTCAGACAACAAGAAACAAACTATTTTAGGATTTGAACATACTGGTATTTGTATGTATCTGAGCATTATTGTAAAAGTTAAAATGTCACTATTTTAAAGGTGTATTCAAATGCTTTATGCAACATAATATAAATTTAGTTGAATAACATATTAAGCTCAGCAGGAAATTAGGATAAAAGTCAATGAATTTACTAAAAGCATGAAAGCTATGACGTGATGAAGTCATCCTCAATAATAGGCACTCACATAATTTTCTGTCATCCCTCTTAAAAGCACCACAAAACTTCATGAGGATTTTCCGAGGACAAATGTCATGACTCACAAATCTAGAACATGTAAAATTTTAACTCAATTGTTTTTAGCCTCGACCGTGATTATCAAAATGACTTGCTGCAGTAATTGAACCTGCATTAAACTTATACTACGTACCCACTGCAAAGGTGGTGTAAGCTGCAATCCCCAAATGCCTGCTCTTTTCTGTCATGTCCACCCTTCCTCCTCCCCCATTTTCTCCTCTGCCCATCTTCTATTCTTCTTTCCTCTCGCCCATCTCAGTCCATCTGTGCTGTCACTTAGATCAATCAGTCTGATTGATCACAGCCTAATTGACTATTATTGAGGTTAATTCAACTCTTAACACGCATGCACACACATGCACATGCACAAGCTCAACTCAGCAGCCTCGGACGACACACACACATACACACACACACTGCACACACAAAAACACTCTTTCTACACTACATGCCGCACACATCCATCTGCCTTCTGCACTACTTCTGACAGGCTACAGATGACTTACACATGCAAATCTCCACCCCGAGTGACCCTGCACCATGTACAGCTTCTAATTATACCAAACACAAGCACACAAATAAGATTAGTCTGTGCGTGTGCTGCTGGATGTGAGTGCTTGAATAACTCCTTGATGAAGGTGAAAAGTAATTGTCATGCAGATATGTTGGTGGTGGGCTGCATGGTGAAAAGGTTCTGCTCTCAGCGCTGATGGTAGTTTTGATGGATCGTCCTGACGATTGGCTTGTATCCTTTGGTTGGTCTGGTGGTAACTGGTTAATTAAGAGAAGCCTTCTCCATTAAGAGTTCATGAGCTAAAATAATAAGGGAAACAAGTAAGGTGGTGTATGCCATTTTGTCACGTGTGTCTGTTTAAATAGGATTTTTTTTTTTTTTTGCTTGACAGGTGTGGGCGGTAAATTCGGCCGGTCATGCTGCCAGTCCATGGGCAAATGGGAGAACAGGACCTGCCCCTCCTGAGGATCTGCACCAACCTATTTTTATAAATGTTTTAGCTACTTCTGCTGTTGTAAACATCCCTGCTCCATCCAAACCTAATGGGATTATTACCCTGTACAGGGTCTTTTCTCAAAACCATCATAACTACACTCTGGTCAGAACAGCTACACACATTTTTAGCAGTATCCTAATAATTTCTGATACAACTTTGTCTTTTCTTTATAAGTTGTCAGAAGGTACATCCGCACAACAAACACTTCATGGTTTACGTCCTTATACCCACTACTGGGTTGGTGTCGAGGCCTGCACTTGTTACCAGGTAATATAGGGTTAGGCTTAATACAGGGTTTAATAGAGGTTTAATTTAGACTGTGGTTCCTGTGCTACATGTGACTGCATTATATTTATAGTAAATACATGAGTCTTCTACTTCCTCTTCTACTTGTTTCCTTGACAGTGCTGCAGTCAGGGTCCTGTGAAGGAGCTCCGTACTCTCTCTGCCCCTCCGGCCCAGCAGCCCGCCCCCCGTCCTGTCTTCCGAACATCCCGCTCTGTACAACTGCAGTGGGACCAGCCTCTGTTTCCCAATGGGATCATTGAGAAGTGGGTACATTTAAACTTAGGACAATAGTGTACATAATACTGCATTCTTATGAACATCAAATTGTTTTCGTTCAGCTGTGAGCTTCATTTGAGGCCATGCTGCCCACAGCCTCCTCAGCCTGTTCCTCTCCCCTGTGTGGAGGGCCACATAGAAGTGTGTTATTTTGGAACAAGCTGGAGCCACAATGTCACAGGTAAAAGGCTGTGAAAATAGTAACACTAATACTAATAAACATTTAAGCTTATGGGTGTTCAGGGGTGTGTTTTTGTGGTACATTCATTATACATTTTTTCATTTCTCTTAATTTGCACATTTATTAGGCCTAAAACCATACTACAACTATGAGTTGAGAGCTGCATGTTTTAACAACATGGGCAGCACTGCCTCCAACTGGACGACAGTGACTACTCTTTCCGAAGGTAACTACAAAACCTCTCCAGACCCTTATACTCATTATTACAAAACTAAATAAAGCCCTTTTCTCCACAGCCCCACAGTATGTGGCTCCTTTCCTGGTGGGCAGTAATCTGACCACTGTGTGGCTGGACTGGACAGAGTCCTTCTCTCTGAACGGACGTTTAAAGGAGTACACAGTGACTGAGAGAAAACTGAGGGTCTATTCTGGTTTCTACAGCTCCCTTCACATCCCCCTCACCTCACAGAAACGTCAGTGCACTTGATACACATGTGCCTTCAGTGATCTGTAACATATTCAAAAGTTGCATTTTATAATCACGATTTCCCTGTGTTTCTTCCAGCGCTCTCTCTCCAAGTGACTTGTACCACAGACAATGGCAGTGCCAGCACTCCAGTTATCAAATATAGCCCCACGTTTGGACTAGGTAACACATATACTACACTTACAACCAGCTAAATATTTCTTTTATAATATGCTTTTTTAAGGGAGTTTATTTCTGATACTTCCACTCTCTTCTGTGTCCTCCCTCTCAGATCCTGGTGAGTCCAGTGACAGTGATAAACAAGGGGTCAGCATGTCACCAACACCTGTGTACTCAGAGCTGTGGTTCATCCTGCTCTTCACAATACTGGGACTATTTCTGCTGGCTTTGTTGATTGGCTTAGTGCTACAAAGGTACTTTGGGCACATTAAATTAAAGAACATTGAACATTAAAGAACAATGATAATATATATATATATATATATATATATATATATCTTTGTGCTTTTATTATACTTGTCGCAGGCTCAAAGCATCTAAAATAACTCATTTAATTTCATACAGAGCTTTGAGAAAAGATCCAGCAGCTAGAGAGCGCCCTCCACTGGTAATGCTGCAGAAGACAAGCAAAGCCCGTGGAGAGGTATATATGGTGAGTGAGAGATTGATTGTGGGAATGGGAAATGGGAAAGTCCAGTCAGCTTCTGCTTTCTGCTTGAGTAATACTCTTTATTAAGCATGTTCTCTTAACACTTTTTCAATCTTTTCTTTTACATATCATGATTTAATTTGCCCCATGCATTCATCATTTGTATTACTTTTCTCTTCTTTCGCTCCTCCATCATCCCTTGTTTTCTTGTCTCAGAGCTCCTGTCCTGAGTTGTGCTCTAAACATTATTCGGGCTCTGTGCTGCTCACTGGTCGATCTACAGTAAGATATTTTTCACTTGTTTCTGTGTGTATCCTAAATGTGGCCTCTATTGTCCCCCTGCAGTTTGACACAGTAGCAGACAGTGTTGAGGTCAGCAACGTTGTACTTAAAAGCTACACTGTGTATTCAGAGGTATGGGAGTGCGTGCATTTGTTTGTGTGGCTGTTATGTTTCTGCATGAGCTCTGTGTGCTGTGAGTTGTGACTTTCAACACAACTTTGAAGCATTTTTTAGGTCAAGTGTCTGAAATATATATTTTTATGGGGATATTCCTTTGCCATTAATGTTCCATAAAATTGCATGAAACTTAGAATCTCTATGGAGACAAGCAGGTGACACTACCACCAAGAATGTGTTGTCAATAAAAATGCCTGTATAAGGTAATAGATAATAAGTTGCCTGTATTGTGGAACCATCCAGACATAGCAATAACATTTTCATAGGACCACCAAATTTACATTTGCAGTTTTGGATTGAAAATAATAATAATTCTGACATTGAACAATTGCAATTACATGTTTGATTCAAATTTAAAAATCTAGATTTTCTTCAATGTGCTCATTTTAAAGTCCAGGTGCATTAAGATTTGAGAAAAGCGAAATATGAACTTCTACAAAAGATTCAAATGCCATTTCAGATTATGACAGTACAGGATTAGCAAATTTTATAAGCATAATAAAACCCCATGAACGCTGCATGTTGGTGTTGTTTGCAGGGGACATAGTTCTACATAAATAATAGCCTTAATGATTTGATAATTGTGACCATTCAAACTGAGATTTGACCTGAATGCAATATGTTATGTGTGGATAGTCTTTTCCTTGTGATCTCAAGGACTCTGTGTTTCCTTTTAGGCTCTATCAGACACAAAGATCAGTACCATGCCAGTGCTGCGTGTGCCAGGCCAAACAGACCTCGATCAGGCTTACTCCCAGTATTCCTTGCACCGCAGCGTGAGCCAGCTGATTGACAGGAAGTCGTTAATGATGGAGGAAGGAAGCTGGGACAACCCCCTAGGTCAGGATTCAGGACTGGTAAGGACCAGAGACGCTGTATTTGACAATATTCCAGATAGACTGCATTATTGTTTATAGGGAATTTGTAAGATTATACCAAGGACACCTCCAAATCAATTCTTGTCATCTGGCCTAGGTCATCAGGAGTTATAATATTAACTCCCTACAATAGAAGCATAGCCTGACTTGAATGGACAATACTACCACAATATGTTTGTACTTATGATAAATAAATATCTCCTGCTTCTCTTTACAACTACTTAAATAATTCTACAACAATTGTTAAGAACTTTAAGCTACTGATTTTATAGTTTATTGAAAGTCAAAATGATACTGTACTTTCTATGTCATGGTATATCTATTCTTTGTGTTTTTCATTATATTTTGTACCATTAGAGTAACATCTAAATTTAACATTGCTGCAAATTACAGCAGTATTTCAGTCATTTTATTTTTATAGTGAGTCATCCAGGCCAAGGACTGAACCAATACCACAGTGTACTTGCTTTCCGCTCTGATGCAGTGTTTTCACAAAATAGAAAAACGAACCTGTCAAAAAGTTGCTATTTTACATTTGTCTTATGCATTATAGCCTTGAGGGCAAAACATACAATCAGCAGCCAATTATAAATGACTTAACTTTTTGGTTGTTTCAGGGACTTTATGTTATTCAAACCAATGGTATTTGTTACAATAATAAACATGTTTTGTGATAATTAAAAACCTGTATTATTACTTTCAGTATGTGGAAGAGGAAGAATTTGGAGATGCCACCAAGACCTTGAGCTCAGTCAAAAAGGAGCACACTATGTTTACAGATACGCACCTCTGAGACAATACGGTACCCAGGGAAACATAATATGTAACTGTAAAACAACGGCTATTGTTAAATATGTTTAGTTTAGCATGTAAAGAGCAGCTTATCAACAAATGCACTGCAGATGTAGTTAGAACCGCACAGAATTGTAACAAGAGTGTGAATAGGGCTACCAGTATTTATTCTTAAAAGCACTGTCAACATTTTTAAATTAATGGTAGCTGTTTGTGTTTTAGTGAGTTATGCACACATTTCTTACATATCCAGTGCATACAGCATCAACTCCAGATAGTTTGGGACATATTTATTGTGAGAGATCATTGTAACTGTGCACATTTGAATTACATGAAGTTCTGGCCTTGTTAATGTTTAATGATGTTTAAAATGCCAAATAATGTTGTTGTCTTAAATGTAGCTGGGAACTCTGAATGTGCCGTCTTGTTTAGTATTTTGTGGAGATGCTGATGGTCATTCAGTAGTGACTTTGGGTTAGAGCGTTAATGTGGTCCTGTGTCTACTGTAAGTTAAAAAGTGTTTAGTTGAGTTTCTGGTGTAGGATTGTCTGTATTTGAGTGAATTGAAAGATATTTTGGTACATTTAATAGAGAAAAAATATTTGATTTATTTGTACTTTGGCTTTTTTGTATGTTTCTCTGCACAAATAATTGTAGTTTTTACTCTGGCAGTATTATGTATTAATGTTAAGTGTTGTCTACAGTTTCTGAACTGAATAATCGTATTATTTTGAATATAAATAATGACAAGTCATGAAATTTATTGTGTTTTTATTTTTTTAAATTTTTTTTATGTAATACTAGTTAAAACATACATTCTTATTATATGATGCCCTGGTTGGTTGACAATTATATGAACTTCAATGGCTTTATTTTTCTATAACAAAAATAATAACTTCTTACCAAAAAGGTTCATAAAATGAGCAACAGTTATATTTAAGTGGACAGATTTGTGCTGAGTAGGTGAATTCAGCGCACCGCTGTTGTACTGTATACACCAGCATCTCCATCAAAACTGCAGCAGTAATTTGGTTTTGCGCTCCTGTCCCTTAAGGGGGCATCAAAGCAAGTTTGAAATTAACAAAGTGGCAGAAACAACAGTGCCCTCGCTCAAGGACAGCAGTGTGACAAGGGCACTTCTCCGCATCCACAGCCACATTCACAGCCACATTCACAGCTATTGTCAGGCTCTGAGGGAGGCGCCACTTGTGAAAAGAGACTTTGTGAAGTGATTGTAAGGGACAGTATGGCCCTGAGCTACACACACACACACACGAACACACTTTTATTAAACTCATAAATCACATGGACGACAGACGCTGTCTCAGAGCAGACTGTCTGAGCGAGAAGGTTAGTCAAATGAACGCAAAAACTCACTTAACAACACGTTTTTATTTAATTCAGAACCATACAATGTAATAGTGTCAATAATAATAAGCATGTTTAGTTATTTAGAGTTTTATTAAATCAACATGCACCATATCTTATTAAAGGCCACGGTTTACTTGAATGGCATGATCAATAACGATGACAGTAACATATTCAGTTTAGACAAATGGTAAACAATGCTATTTGTAGAGTTATACATAATAACAGTAACCAACAATGTAGGCAGTTTTATGATGCCTTTCTTTTAGCTCACGAGCATCTGGCATAAATGTAATGTAAACGCAGCCAGAGGAACAGAGATGACTGAGAAACACGTGCAAAACAAATCTTCAAAATATATACGTTAGAATATTTTATAGAAAATAAACATTACCTTTATACTGGGTATTAATAGTGCTAGTGCAAATAAGATTAGGTCCGTTAGCATGTTACCGAAAGCAGAACAAAGCATTACATTAGTCATATTAATGCAGTTTACATATACAAGGTGCATCTTTGTGCTGACAGGTACCAAAGTGTTCAATCACCTGAAAATAAACTCGAAATATATTTATAGTCATATAATATTTTCAATATACATAATCTATTTTGGTAAGCACAGCAATATTATAAATGACAGTTTAAAATAAATAAAGCTAAAATATAAACTAATGTTTCAGTCTGTTTCGGTCTCATTTTCTGCATCAAATATATAGTTTCCTTACTGGCAAAACTTAAAAGGACTGAGTATAACACCCACCACAAAATAATTAATAGTAATGGTATTAAAACTTTTTTAAACTAAATTACACAATCTAAGAGTTAATGTTAAATGTAACACATAACTCGATGTCCATTTATCTGCTTGTTTCCTCTTCTTCAGTCTTTGGTCACACTCACTAACTTCACTACAGGCAATATAAGGCACTCAAAGTGAACCAAAAACATGCATTTAATAAAAACAAAATAACAGGTACCGTAAAGAGTCTCAAAACGCATTTCACACACAAACTACGGGATCTCGAAAAGGCACAAACTTATTTACCAAAGCAACAGGAATGATTAATTAGATCAGTCGTGAAAATGAATTGCTGGTCCCATAAATATTAGTATGTTTATCTATGCAACATATAATATTTACTTCATAGTGTTACTTTCATCAACAACACAAACAAACTGCAACTGAGCTTTTGATTAAAATAAACTATGACTATGAAGAAAATGATAGTGCTTGAATATAGTAACTTCCTAGTAAAAGCCAACAGGACTTCAGATCACACGGTTCAATTCAAGTAGCTGCCACCATTCTGTCCTTAAGGCTCAACATAAAGAAAACAGCACCCACAAAACCATAACCAAAGGCCTCCTCTCTTTAAAGCTTTGCCTCAACATCTGCTATCAGGCCCATATCTCCATGGAGACAACAAAAGTAAACATCAACTCAAATGGGAAAAGCTCCAGTTTCAGGACCCAGTAACAAGTAAGATAAAGCTCAAAGAAAAAACAACAAACATGCATTCCAGCAGTGAGTTGTTCTTGGACTAAAGACAGGCTTCGTCACATCAATGGTTACATTATTAGTTGTTAAGTTGTAAGTCGCAATAGGGTTCCAAATGAAAGCTGTAATTTATAAGGTACTAAAATATTATGTAGTGATAGGGTCTTATTATGAATAAAACCTAGTTTATACCTCCACAGACATGTCCTGAAATTCATGGGATTCTTGTTATTTAGTAATTCATATTTCAGTCTTCTCGTAATAGTTAATGCTGTATGAAAAAGGCGCCTTTAAACTTAATCTTGAGTTTAAAACATGCATTGTAAAAGTAATTGCAGTTGCAATATTATATAATTATAGTATTGCTATAAAATATTTTTCTTTAACTGTTAAGACCTAAGTTACATGCGGCCTGTAGCTCAGTGATCAAAACTGCAGCGAATCCCACCTCTCACAGTTTTATGAATGTCTCTTGTACTCTCTCTTTTCCTTTTGTGTCCAATCAAATACACTCTAAAAATGAAAAATATATTCTAAAAACTGTAAGGTGAAACATACTAACATACTACGGTAAGTAACCTGAGTTACCTTCCAAACTCAGGTGTCAGACTGAATTAAAACGGATGTGTAAAACATTAGTGTTATTTATAACTAAAATGCATCCCCCCGTACAATGTGGCTACAGACTGCTGTCGGGATTGGGTGGATCTGAGGGCATTTTTCGGTGCCGTGGCGACGTGGATGAGCTCAGTTTTGTTGGTGAAGGAGATGCGGTGGCGGACGAATCGCTGCCCCCTGCCTCTGGAGCTGATGGGACGGGGGACAGTTGAGGGATAGGGGGGGCCTTCTTCCTCCCCAGAAACCCCCCCTCCAACACCCCTCTCTTCTTGGTGCTGCTCTCAGTTTTAGCCACGTCAACCCCGGACGCTGCTGCCTCCTCCTCAGGGGGCGGGGCCAACACTTTACGGCGCACATCTCCTCCAAACACAGGGCTGTCCGGAGGTTGTCGTGGAGACTCTTGGCTGTTTTTATTTAAACTAGAGCCCCGAGAAGCCCAGAGCTCCGTATGAGAGGGTCTCCGCTCACAATCCTCTGCCGCAAACTCACAAAGGGACCGGCGACCATCAGCCAGACACGACTGAGCTGCACCGTCCAGGACCCCACGACTCAGGCTGAAGTCTTGGAATTCTCTGTTTACAAAAAAAAGATGTTATTAAACCCAACAGCAGAGGTGGATATAATGACTAAAATTTAAAATATCATAATTATTGTTTTGGATATATGAAAAAATTAAATATCAAGAACACTATCTACAAAAAATAATATTTGAAAACCAAAGCATGAAATAAAAAGTCAAACTTGCTGAGTGTAACCTTCCAAACATGGACATAACATTATACTTCTGCACTTTTGTGGTTAATTTCATGGTTTGTTCACTTTTTGTGCTGTACTTTTAGCACATTCTGGATTGCTAAAATGCAGTCTAATAATCATTAATAATCAAAAAAACTATTCCTATCGTCCACCCCTAACAGAACTGAATAATTTTTTTTAGGGCTGCAACAACTAATGGATTAAATCGATTAAAATCGACTATTAAAATAGTTGGCAACTAATTTAGTAATCGATTAGTTGACTAGTTCACGTGACAAAGTCCAAGCGGGAGAATCGGGGAAAAAAAGAGGACACTTGAGAAATGGCGTCTCCCCTTTAAAATCAGTAGGACTCTGGTGAGATTTCACAAACATATTGGCAACCTTTTTTTGACATGAAAAGTAGTTGGGTTGCATTACTGGTACAAGTTAATAGGAACGTTTTAATCACAACGTATTGTTTGACACTATACAAGTTGCTTGGTGTTAGCTAGTTAGCACATATTAGCCGCGACTGCATTGGAACAATGTGTTTCTAAGCCATTAACTAGTCCAGTTAACCTCTTAAACCCCACAGCCACCACATTTGGGGACTAGCGCCTCTTTTGTAAATTCATACATCTCTATTTACAACATACTGAGTGCTACACTGTCATGTTATACACCGTTGGAATCAGCAGAAACACGGCTAACAATTTATCCACTTCATTTTCACCACAGCACTTCACATCTCAAACTGAAGCCCTCTATATCCACACATATAAAAATACAACTGTCTGACACTCTTACAACTTCTGCCTCAAAGCAAACACGACCCTTCACCCTTCCCCCATAAGTTATATATCGCCTGAAAGCTGCTTCCGCGGTATCAGCCTCTGTAGCTCAAACCTTCACCAAGCTAGCAGCCAAGAAACACAGAAAAAAGTAGCTGTCAATCAAGCCAAATCAAATAAATCAAGTCTTACCTTTGCCTTCTTCCCATCTGAAATAAATCCTATCTGCATAAAAGTCCTTTCTGTGAGTAATCCAACACTCTCCATCGGGAAAGAATGCGATTTAGCTCGATAGGACTCCCCCGCGGGTTGGTTTAGCACTTGTTTGGGTCAGTGTGTGTAAAAAGTAGGGACCTCGCTTCTCCGCGCTGTGATTCGCTGGTGCTCCTGTCCATCACAGAGTGTGCGGTACAAGCCCACGAACACCGTGATTGGTCAAAGCTTTGTTGATCTGACCGCGTGCGTAATAGAGAGAGGGGTTGGCAGAGCGAGCACAGCTTCCGTGCGTAAACCCAGGACGCACGGCTAACTTACTTTTAGCACAGTTTTGGAGCACTTTCCTTCTTTTTATCCGATTAATAATCGATTAGTTGAAAAATAATCACCAGATTAATCGATTATGAAAATAATCGTTAGTTGCAGCCCTAATTTTTTTATGTTTTTATTTGTGTACAATATTGATGAGAAAGTGTTACCGGTAACTGTTGAAAGACTCTGTTCGCCGGGCACGTGCTAACAGTGGGCTTTCTCTATACGGTCTCACAGCTCCGTATGTGGCCTGGTTTTCAGGGATCGGCTCCTGAGGGTGTAACTGAAGACTGGAGCATGACAGAGGGAGCAACGTAAGAGAAGGGAATAATTAGAGATGACATACAATGCTTTTTTCCTAGTCATTAGTATTAAATAGACTTTCCATTTTGTTCTTTGTAAAGAGCAAAATTGGCCTAAATCAGTTTTTAAATAGAAAGTGGACCCTTGACTTCCTGTTACAAAATGCAGAATTGACCATATTAAGCAGTGGATTTTCCTTCCTGATTTTGTTGTTGAAAATGTAAAAATAATTGCAATATCTACAAGTTAGTAGAAAGAACTGGGGTGGTGTAGGGGGTAGGGGAAAACAGATTTTTTTGGACAACTTAAACCTCAAATGCAAGACAATACAGTAAACTAGAGATGAAGAAATCCCACAATAACAAGACATATAAGTTGATGTATATTATATTCCAGATGTTGTGCAAAGCTGATTAAAGCTGATGATAGTTTTCCTGACCTGGAGCAGGAGTCTCTGAGCCGTGTGTGGTGCAGAAGAGACGAGGCAGGGCTGATGTTCGGAGTGGCACAACGAGACGTGCTCAGGTCACACTGGTCCAACAATTGTAGCAGCTCCTCCTCCGTGGGACCACCTACATCTATACAATATAGACTCAATTTTATAGTCCATTAATATAGTATATTTTGGCACAAATAATCAGTATTTTACCTTCTTTCTTTTTCTCCTCTCCTTTGTTGGCTGTGTCCATTGCAGTCGTTAGGTCCCACATCTGAATGCTGCCATTGCCGTGTCCCGTAAACAGATAGCGGCGAGGTCGAGACCCCATTCGACTGGAGCCCTCACATTCTCGTACCATAAAACAAGTGATAGTCGTACCATCCACAGACTGAATTTCACAGATCCTAAAGAACGCAGTTATTAAACATAACTGTGCAGTAGCGTATTTCTATTTGCATGTTAGGTAAAACAAATCATCAGTACCTTTTACCTGTGGACGAAAGCCTCACAAAGAGTTTGTTGGTAATGGGGATGACCTTCTGAATAAAAACCTGTTGGTCATCTCTCTCCCCAAATGGGCCTTTAAGCATAAACCACAACAGTGATTAGATTCTGTTCATTTTGTGATTTTTTTTTTTTTTTCACGTCTCTTACCGATATCATTCCCAGAGCAGTAGCTGCCATGGCTCTCTGTCTCCTCCAGAGAGAGTATTTTAAATGAGGCCAGAGGAGTGGAGCCCGGCTGGGTCGAGATCATGCCTCTGAAGCGGGTCACTGTCCATGTCCGAACATGGTTGTTATCTGCACACACTACAGCAAAAACACAATACAATCCATACTGATATACAATGTGAACAAGGTTTATGTAGTTTATAGAGTGAGTAGCCTTGCTTACCAGACACCAGGTGTTTTTCTGACAGCATGATCTTAGTGACTGGGCTCCTGTGCACAGTGAAGGTCTGAAAGAGCTGAGGTCCAGAGCCGACAGTCTCTGGATGCTGCACAATAACCCTCACTGCACCACTGCTCGTCCCGTAGGCAATCTCTATCCAGTTTCCACTCACACCTGGAAAATTAGGAGATTATGGCTTTAGATCTTTATAGCAACTACTGGTCAAAAGCCACAAAATGTAGTTGAAATTAATATATTTACTGGTTTTTGGTGTTAGATAGACAGACAGAGCGGTGATAGCATCATTTGAGGCGTCATGGTAAAGCTCTGTCACAAGAAGATCATTGTCCTTCATCCTCAAAGGAAACTTCTGCATGTCTGAAAAAATACAAAATATGAATGTAAAACCAACACAGATACCAGCTTTTTAATGAATCCATAATTTCAATATGTCTAATACCTATGTAATAAATCGAGCCATTGTTGCAGCCCAGCAGTAGAAATGAACCTGCAGTATCACAGCTAGTGATTGGAACAACATCTTGAACCTAAAAATAAACCCGACCAATACACAATAAACACTACATAGTACTACATTGTTATTGTTGAAACAGAGCTGAAACACATGTTTCATTCACTCCTCCAATGACAAGAGGCTTTGTGTGGTACCTGCCAGTGCTGTGTGACTGCATTCCACACCCCGACCTTCCCCGTGTGGCTCGTGGCTACCAGCTGATTCCCAATGAAGAACAGATCATCTACAGGTACACCCAAACTAAACACACCTGCAATAAAAAAAACACAATGGTTCAATATTTTGGATTTCAAATGTATATGAAGGTGTTGATTTTGTTTTACCAATCTCATTCCCGCTCCCCCCATCTTGGATGCTCCAGAGGATGATGCTGCTTCCTGAAGCGGCTGCCACCATCTTGTCCTTGTCTCCATGGGGACCACCCACCACTTTGGCATTAAGTGCAATACGCTCAATGGTCCATTCAAGGTAAGGGGATGAAAATATCTGCTGCCACCCCGAAGACTCCTTAATTCTGTTAAGATATTAACATTACTATCATTAACATCTATTATTCATTTATTAGTGTAAGGACACTTCCCAATAGTAAGAGTCTTTTAACAATGCAACCAGAAAACAAGAGTCAGATAAAATGAATCAAGGCATCAGTAGCATATCAACATTACACTTATTTTAATTATAGATGTCATTAATTCTGTTTATGAAAATGTTCAATTCAACAATTCATTAATCAAATAAATATTAAAGAATAATATAATAAAGAAATATTTGCATAGAGCATCCCTCTATGACACGGAGAACAACTTTGTAGTGATACCTGTAGCAAATGACAAAATGTGCATAGGCAGCTACAATCCAGTTGTGGTGTCCAGCTACAATCAAGACTTTTCTGGGATCAACTACAGGACCTACACAATAAAAAGAAAGAAGATATTATTATTATTATTATTATTACATAAAATATACCTCCCATATAGTCTTAACTGTATGGGACTGTTTAGTGTAATAATGAATGATTCTGCTTTTTGCTTTGGGGCTGGGACATTCTGCTAACCTAGTGAGAGGCCGTCCTCTGCTCCTGCGACCCCCGTCAGAGTTGGATGAGGCATTGGCCCAATACGAGCAAACCCTTCAGCTCCACTTGGACCAGGACGCTCCTCAGAGGTGGCTGAGGCAGCACTGCACTTGCGGGCAGGAATGGCTGTTAGGGGTTAAATTAAATCACATGTTACACAAATCAAAATATGTAACAATTTGTTTAGGCATTTACCTGGAGGGGGCAGGTAACCATGAAAAAGAACACTGCCACAAGATGAGCGGTCCAACTCTTCACACAACTGCAGACGCCGAACTTAATACCAATAATAAACAGAATTTTAGTGAGCTTATCATGATATATTTGTGGGGTATTTATTAATAGCAATTGTTCTCAAGTTGAGCTCCCACTATAGGTGCATTAGGGCTGGGCGGTATACCGTATGAACCGGTATACCGGTAATTTTTATTTTTATGATATGAATTTCTTATTTACCGCCATACCGTGTGTGCGCGCATATGTCGGCAACACAGAGCGGCGGAACGTCGCACAGCGGTAGATTGAGCGGGGCTGTTTTTCAGTGTTACACCAAACAAGCCAACAAGCCAGGTAAGGATAGCGAGTTGAGTAGAAAGTAAAATCTGCATCTTCTCCCCAATCTCTGCGTAACGTTGGCACTGCAGCACAAAACACTACACACTACACTACGTCCCTGGTAGGCGCGTTTGCTCAAGGGACCGTCTGTGTAGTGTTAGGCGCGTTTGCTCAAGGGACCGTCTGTGTAGTGTTAGGCGCGTTTGCTCAAGGGACCGTCTGTGTAGTGTTAGGCGCGTTTGCTCAAGGGACCGTCTGTGTAGTGTTAGGCGCGTTTGCTCAAGGGACCGTCTGTGTAGTGTTAGGCGCGTTTGCTCAAGGGACCGTCTGTGTAGTGTTAGGCGCGTTTGCTAAAGGGACCGTCTGTGTAGTGTTTTGTGGGTGCGCGGAGCCGCGCCCGAGCGAGACGTTGGAATGATATTACCAACTCTATCACACTCCACTTAGCCAAAGACAAAAATACCGTTAAATACCGTGATACCGTGATAATTTAAAAAATACCGTGATAACAATTTTTGGTCATACCGCCCAGCTCTAAGGTGCATAGACAATGAAGGGGAATTTTAAACAAGGAAGTACAACCACATGGAAGTAACAGCTTTTAACCCTTGTCAAACAACAGACCAGCTGTGAATCAACATCTCACTTTCACACAGTACCACAACAGTAAAGTTAACAGGTAATAGACAATAACTCTGAGGTTTACTCTACTATCCTATTAAATGTTTTTAATACAGCAGTATTAATATTGTATTAAACATACATACCTAATGGTGTTATGCCATAAAATTCTGCCTCATGTCTCAAAATACTGATGTTAACTCCTCTGTAAAAACATTAATTTATTGTTCAGATGTTTATTTGTGTTTTTCTTTCCACAAGCCCAAATTATGCTTTACCTTAAGTCCAGTTCTTTGGTTCGAAGAAAATTCAGAATAGGTGCAAAAGCTGTAGGATCCCTGTCAATAAAGATCTAAAAAAAAATGTAGTTAGTACTTTGTCTTGTAATCTGGTGTTTTTTCATATAATAATACTTAATAACAGAAAATATAAAATAGTACTTACAGCTCCAGTTTCATCCCGAAGAGTAGATATTCTTCCGCTTAGTAAACTACAATAAAACAACTTGTTATCGTTCTGTCTGCCCATTTATCTTTGTGCAGCATACATGAGATCTTTATTAACTATTTAAGGTGCATACCATTCATTACTAATATTGTTGTAAATTATTTCACATATTCCAGATCAGATGGATTGTTAAATACTTGTGAGGTGAGCGCGATTTACATTTTATGAGAATTTACCTTGAAAAGAAAGAATCTGGTATCCACATCAAAGTTTGTCTAGAGGTGCAAAACCTACAGACAATGAAAATGAGATACAAATAAATACATTATAGGTATGTGTACAAAACGATGAGTCATAGTTTTGTCTATGCGTTAGTCTGATGCACAAGATTACATGAGTAAATCCTATAGGTTAAGAGTTACATAACATATGGCATGGTCCAGCAACACATTCACTGTTATGATGGATGTCAGAAATATTAATTAGGAATTTTTGCGCTGACCTGGTCCCACCGACATTCAACTGTATAATATCGCCCATCGCCGTGGATAAAATGTCTTCATTTGTGGCCATGATAGCAAATTCACTGATGTTTTGAGATGCTAGCTTGCTAATGTTTTGCTCGGCTGTCGTACAGAGCTGATGCCCAGTGTCCTGCCTCACGACCCTGCGCCGTCCTGTCTCCGCTGGAAAACCCGTTATTCACTGTTTACGCACAGGGCCTGGCGTCTTTAGGCTCCCCACTGAGGGGGAGCACATGCTTCTGTCGATCAAAAACAAATATGTACAGCAAGATATGTTCAAGCGAGCGAGTTCGTACGTTTACATCATTACTCTTCCAAGAAAATTGAGACTATCGTACGCTCTTAGTTTTAGCAATGTGAAACAGTTGTGACAAAAGCAAACAAGATAGTTAAGTAAAACAATTTCCGGTGTGGTGGACGAAGATAAACATAAAAAACAGTAGGTTGATATTAAAATATGAATTCAGCAGTGTGGCTCTAGATATATACGTTTACATTAGTGTAAATAAGTAAAATTACATCGCTACTGAGGTTATGTGGAATGGCCTATGGTCTGGAATTGTAACAAGATAGTTCAATATCTTAACTTCCGGTGTGGCGCACGGACATAAACGTTGAATAATTATTATCATATTTCAATTACCAAAATAGCCTGATGATAGCCTAATGTATCTCAATTATAAAACTATTGCCATAAATATAAACCTACTCAATATTTTTTTCCTTCAATTGTCAAATTAGGGGTCGTTTTAAGATTAGACGTCTTATTACACAATGCATTATTTCACTAGATTTTTTTCTAGATACACAATGCTTTATCTTAATACTTTATAGTAGATATAACCATGAATTAACCTGTGTTTTGGCAACTGTCTTTAGCTTATTGAATTTATCTTAACATTGCATTTTTCTTGCGCAATTCCGAATACCCAAAAGCCTCTCGCCCCTCCCACTCCTGCCCGAGAGAAAGAGACTGGAAAACTAAAAATCTACACTTTCTCTGCTATGTTTTCTGCTTCATCTTTTACTAAACATGTAAAACCAAGCAAAGACTGGTGCAATGCTTCTGTGTAAACGGTAATCTTTTCTTTTTTTCATGTGAAACTTTCTCTTAAAGGCCTCTTTTAAGTAGCTCGTTAGCTCGCAAAGTTAGCAAAAGACTACAAGACTGAACATGCTAATGTCGGTAATTATACACACCTTTTAAAGTCTTGTAAGGTAGTTAGTTCACTTGTAGATTTCATAACAGTTTTACAGCTTAAGATCGCCTTCTAATCGCTTGTATCTTGTTAATAACCACTTATATGTGATAGTTTGCCTATGAGTTCTAACACACTGTTCCTATGAGATGACATACACTTTAGCTATATTGTGTGTTTTTCTGACGTAAGAAAATGCAAATACCTTTATTTAGCTTAAATACTCTTTACAGACCAAGCTGTAGCTTAGCATTCTGCTCTCTTGTAAGATAATGTCAAAGAGTAAGTAGCCCAGAAAGAGAGAGGGAGACATTAACACCACTTGTTGCCATTTGCAGCTCACTAAAACATAGAGCAACACAGGCCTTCAAGTGCTGTCATCATGTCAGAAACAGAGGAAAAAGGAGGGCCACCTGCTGAGGTCAATGCAGGGGACAGTGCTCTGGGACCTGTGCCCAGTACCACTCAGCAGCAGCAGCAGCAGGGTGGCATGTCTGTGACTTCTCCTGTGGCCCTTCCTGCCACCACTGTCACCGAGGACGAAGATGAGAGTGAAGACGAGTCCTATATCCTGGAGGAGAGTCCCTGTGGCCGCTGGCAGAAACGCAAAGAGGAGGTAGGACAATGTTTTTGGGGTGGATGATATTTACTAAAAAACATTTTGACACTATTAGTAGTTTTAACATTTTATATTGGGCTTTTACTGTTCTGTGTCAAAAGTGTGTTAAGAAAGACATGATCTGTTTTGTAGGTGAATCAGCGTAATGTTCCTGGAATAGATGCTGCTTATTTGGCCATGGACACAGAGGAGGGGGTTGAAGTGGTTTGGAATGAAGTCATGTTTTCAGAAAGGAAAAACTTCAAAATTCTGGAGGTGAGGCCAAATGTTTGCTTGTTGCATGTTAAGTTACAAATATTTCTTTAGTTTTTAAAAAATGCTATTTATTTATTTATTTATTGTGATGGTTGAACACATTCTAATAATATGCAAATGCTCTTCTAGCTGTGTTCAGAACGCGATTATAAATGAGGTCATCTTCATTGTAAAACTGAGTGTGGCTTTGTTTATGCCATAGTGCTACCAAAGTGGCAACATTGTACAACTGACAACTGGGTACTGTATTATGCCCAATACAGCTTCTTACTTGTAACCTGTTTTGTCATATCAAATTTCAGGAGAAGGTGAAAGCAGTGTTTGATAACCTGATCCATTTAGAACATGCAAACATTGTCAAGTTTCACAAGTACTGGGCTGACACAAAGGAGAACAGGGCTAGGGTGAGTCTGAGGGCTCAGGCTATTTACTGTGCCTATTATTTGGAGCCATATTTCAGAATTTTTAACAATTTAGTTTGTCAAAATGTGTCTGAATAATGTAGCATTGACTGGACTATCATTATTTGTTGTCAGGTAATTTTTATCACTGAATATATGTCTTCTGGGAGTTTGAAGCAGTTTTTAAAGAAGACAAAAAAGAATCATAAGACCATGAATGAAAAGGTGCGCTGTCATTATTACTCACACATCTCACACATTTTGTTAGCTGTTTGTAATTTACCTTTTCACATTCACTCTGCACAGGCTTGGAAGCGATGGTGCACTCAGATCCTGTCTGCTCTTTGGTCAGTTTCATGAACATGAAATAAACTTCTTAATTTTTCAAGAGGAAATTAACTTACTCCTTCTCTTCCCTATAGTTATCTCCATTCCTGTGACCCTCCCATCATCCATGGCAACCTCACCTGTGATACCATCTTTATTCAGCACAATGGGCTCATTAAGATTGGATCAGGTCCGTACAGTTTCTGGACTTCATTGCTTGAGGCACAAAATATAAAAGGACATGAAATATATGCGTTAATATTTACACACCTGTCTTTATAGTTGCCCCAGATACCATTAACAACAATGTGAAAACCTGTTATGAGGAAAAGAAAAACCTGCACTTCTTTGCACCAGAATATGGAGGTAAAGACCTCTCACAGTTATTTTGATTATGTTATGAATATATGTTCTACAGAAATATATTCTTTATACGTTTACGTTTTGCTGCAGGTGTAGATGACGTCTCTACTGCAGTGGACATTTATTCTTTTGGCATGTGTGCCTTAGAGGTAAAGTTTATTTTACTCAAATATTATTATTT
Source organism: Odontamblyopus rebecca (assembly GCA_030686955.1). Taxonomy (NCBI): domain Eukaryota; kingdom Metazoa; phylum Chordata; class Actinopteri; order Gobiiformes; family Gobiidae; genus Odontamblyopus; species Odontamblyopus rebecca. Next base: position 22,697,478 of record CM060655.1, on the reverse strand, counting down.
TTATGCATTAGACATAAATATTGTACATTACAGATGGCCCTGTTGGAGATTCAGGGAAATGGAGACTCCTCATATGTTTCTCAGGAGGCTATTAATAACGCTATACAATTGCTAGAGGACCCATTACAGAGAGTAAGACAAATTAATAGCAATTTGTTTGAATAATTCACTATGTTGAAACTAAATTGAGGATTTCTGATACATTTTTATAGGAGCTAATCCAAAAGTGCCTTGAGTGTGACCCCACCACACGCCCTACAGCCAAAGAACTACTTTTTAATCAGGCCCTGTTTGAAGTGCCTCTGCTGAAATTGTTGGCTGCACATTGCATTGTTAGTCACCAACGTAAGTTTTCATCCCCAAACACACAATTTGTATAAATGCTGTTGTTTATTCTTCTTCATTTTGGACTTCTGAACACTGTGCTGCAGATGTGATCCCAGAAAATGCCCTGCAGGAGCTTACTAAAAACCTGGATCCAAATCTTGTGATTGCGGAGACAAAAGTGGATGTACAGCTAAAGTATGTATTTCACTAGGCTAACGCTGAAGATTTAAAAACTTTTATTGTTCCATAGAAAATAATACACAAAGTACTAAAATGTCTTCTTTATGTAGGTTTTCACAATTCCCTGCACTAGAGCTCGATAAGTTTCTTGAAGATGTGAGGTAAGAGTTAAACCAACATGTTCACCATGAACCGAAGGCAGTCTAGCCTCACAGCTCATTTACTGTTAAGTTCCACAAGGGGGCAGCATTGGACTACTAGTGCACTTATTTGCCTCATATTATGTAATGCTGATGTTTATGTTGTTATTATATGATCAGTTATGTAAATTGTTTTAAATTACTATACTAATTTTTAAATTATAATCTAATATTTTTAATAGGAATGGAATCTATCCGATGATTGCATTTGGTCTGCCATGCCCTCAGCAGCCTCAGAAAGAGACCATCAAATCTCCAATCATCATTCCTTTGGTCAAATCACCAACTCCTGAACCTACAGAGCTTGAGACAAGACGGGTAATTTGAGAATTTGATTTGACAGTTACATATGAAAATAAATAAATGACTTAATTAAATTGTAATATGACTTATTGTTAACCCAAAATAAACTGTTAGGTTATTCAGATGCAGTGTAATATTGAACCAAACGAAGATGGAGGAAAGTATCATGTAAGTGTGCATCATCAGTATATTTTTAAACTTTGCCATGTTTAACACTGTTTTTTCTTGTTTTAGCTAACATTGCTGCTGAAATTAGAAGACAAACTTAATAGACATCTAAGCTGTGACATGTTACCTCGTAAGTAGTGTTTCATGCGTTAAATTGTTAAATTGCTTGACTGAAATATGGAATTAAATATTTGAAATGTCAAACATAGCCACATATTATGCCTTTCTCAACCTCTGAGGCACCTTGGAAAGTGAAACTCGACATCACTATTTATTGTATGGCATGCAGTACTATATTAGGAATGGAAATTTGCCTGTTAAGAGAAGAGTTGTGTTTTAGCTATTTGAATATTTAACAGACAAAATCTCAACATACTCAAGTAGAATGACCGCAAGTGTTATTGTAAAAGTTTTCATTATTACGATGTCCTGTCCACTATGGCTCCTTATCAGGTACTTCTCTACATAATTAACAAAAACTAAAATGCGTAAACAAAATAAACTCAACAGACTCATCTAGTGCATGTTGCTTTAATATGCACATGCGCACACAGGTATGGCTGGCAGGTCTCATGTTGCAGGCGTCTGGGGAATGCCCGGCCTCTGGATAGCTGCAGCTGACAGCTGTCACCTCGTGTGTCAATATCTGACCATCTTTTCTCAGGCTTTCAACCCCCTGTCTCTACTCTCACTCACACATGCACACACTAACACACACTACCACAGCCCATCAGCCTACTCTATGTGCTGTTGATTAGACTAAGCTCCACACCTACAATGTGTGGGTGCACAAAAGGAATCTACTGACTCATGTACATCTTGTTACACAGGAGACTAGATTTTGAATTTCCACAGCCATTGTCAATTATGATGATATAGTCTTTCATTCAGTCAAACAAAAGAATACATGACATGTCTAACTGGATTAGCTGTAAGCCGTTAATGTGAAATCTCCAAACGCATTACTCAGAAACGTGCTACAACACATCATGGTTATTTTAGAAGTGAACAGGTTTAAACATATTTCCCTGCCAATCTGATTCCTCATGTAAACAATGCTGAATTACTTTGTGATGTCCATATAACTCAGCAAACCAGTGCAATTCTTCTATATTTAGTATGTAAACATGTCTTAATGGAGTCTTGCATAACACATCATAGTGTATAGTGCTTTAAGTAGGTCCTCATTGGTGCTTCTCTCTGGTGTGTTTCAGATGAGAGTGTTGGAGAGTTGGCGCTGGAGCTGGTGCAACTTGGCCTCATCAGTGAGGTGGGTGTTTGAGAATGGATAAAAATGTGACACACAATATGGTCAAGTACTGCAGTAGCAATATTATTATTTATTATTGTGATATTTTAAAATATGGTTTAACATAATCATTTTCAATAAATTCTGTTATATTAAAAACTTATGTGCCATAATTAACTTGTCAAATTCTGTCAAAATAAAAATGTTAAGTGATAAAGAATTTGGAGTAATAATTAGGATTTCTTTTTCTTTTTTTTATTGATCATTTCATTACTCAATCTTGCATACTGATACTTTTGCAATATTCTATAATTCAAGTTGGGTTTGAGTAATTCTTGTAACAAGTGACTATTGATTAATTAACACTAAAATATTACTGTATTTTTTTCTACAGATGGACCAAAGTAAAGTAGCATCTCTTCTTGAAGAAACACTGTCTCAAGCTCCTCACTGAAATCCCTTTTGGTCCAGTTATATTTATTTTGTACATACTTTTCCACCAGTTTTTTTATCCTTTGGTGCTGTGACCAAAAGGTGTTCTCATTGGCCATAAAGAATGTAACTCCCTCTGAGCACGATATTAAAACTGACAATATGTCCATTAGTTCATGTATAATTTAACAGAAATGTGAATACTGCATTTGATTTCAAACCACCATTTTAAATTCCCCACAAATTAAAAAAGGAACAACTTCCAGCTGATTATTTGCACAGTAGTAGTTGACATATTTTGGTCAGCTGCGTTGTATGCTATTGAAATGTTGCCTACATTGAAAATTAGAAAATACAATTTTTTAATAGTGAGGAGTGTATGTTAAAAAAAAAAGATGGCTTCTTTAAAATACTGTGAATCCATTTTTACGTATCTGTTAGTTTTTTATATTGTCCTATTGCTTCGACTGGTTTTATACCATTTTAATGCTCCATAATGCTGCCTTATGTGACTATGAGCTTTTCCCATTAATTTGAAACATATAGTCCATATAATGTTAAAACTGGATATAGATGTTTGTACATATTATATTTTCACTTTGTTTACAGGCTCCACTGTCAAAGTATTCCTCAGCTGCAATTTTGTATTGGTACTTAACAGGGTGGCAGCATACTTCTTTATTTTTATGTTTTATATCGTCACTTGTTATGAGCTGGAAAATTCTCTGTAGCACAATATTTTTTCCTTTAAGATGGTGTCTTTTATTTTCTGATCTTCCAGACTTGAACCATGTATTTTCTTTCTTTCTTTTATTTGCTAGTTGTGAGTGGTACTGTAATGTGCCGTTTCTTTTATGTGGGGAAAAGGTGATATTTTAAAACCCAAAGACACACTCCTTGGAAACCAGTTTGATGATTTGAGGGATGTCTGTTACTTTATCTTCTGTTACAATTTCTTACAAAATCTTAAAGGATAAGCGGAGTATGGCACTTGGTAAAAAAAAAAGTACCTTTTTTGAATCTTCCATGTTATTTATGACATGAATGTCAGTACTTGACTGTATATTGGGTACTTGCAGACAGTCAACTATAACTGCTCTTACAAATAAAAGTGTGAAACTGTACTACACCAGTTGTCAAACTGAATTCTTTAGTTTCTTCCAATCTTTTTTATTATTATTAGTTGATTTCATTTCTACTTTAAAAACTCTCTGACCTGCGCTGTACAGGTGTAATTACAGGTAAGTCTGCTGACGTCACACCGGAAGTAGAAGGGGACCTCCTAAAGCCGACATTTGTACGGCCACCTGAAAAACCGTAATTCCGCAAAGAAGCAGCCAAGATGTGCAAACTATTCGGTAAGTGGGCTGAATTGATGCGTGCAGGGAAAAGTCCAGGTATTGGATTTATCTGAAACACGCAATGTTTTGGCTGAAACTCCAGAAGGAAGCTGTTTGGGTTTGGTAATGAAGTTTATATTCTTATCGTAAAAGATCGCGGTGTTTTGTTGCTGTCGGTCGTGTCTTTGTTTAGTTAATTTGGTTGGAAAGCAGAAGCAGCTACCTTGATTTCGCCTTTTGGACTAACAGCCCCTCCCACTGAAAGGGAAAGAGCGCCTTGCTTTGTATTATAATGTCGCTTACCGAACTGTTCTCTACCCACTGAACCCATTACGTTACTGATTATAGCCTATATTTAAGCTGCAATTAGAGCTAACAAAAATGGCATAACGTCAAAGTACATTTTAAAGCAGTGAGTAACTTTTCTGTTGTTTGTCTCATGGTGATATCATTGCTTTGGCTGGGATGTTCTGCAGTATGCCATTAAACAAATATAGCTTGTATTTATTCATCTACAAGTGTTTTTATTTCTCATTACCGCAAACTACTGCAAACACATGCATGAGACACTTGCCCACTTTTCCACAGCTCTAACTAGCAACTTGGCCTGGTGATGTGGCCTCCTTGTCTCATGGAGATAGTTAAGTTAAATGTCATACTGTAGAATATTTAGGGGAAAAAATAACATCTACAAGGAAACAAGCAGGTGGCAGACTCTCTACCAAGAAAGTTACATAGTGCGCCTTTATGCCTAGTGGACTATAGCCTTGACATTTTTCATATCTGACTTGTGCAATGGAATGTAAGAACTATGCAACTCTTGATACTGTATGGCTGTTTATCCGCAGATAAAGAGAAAGGACCAGGAAGGCTCATGAAGAAGGGTCTAACGCTTATACTGGTCGGCCATATTAACTTCATCCTTGGGGCCATTGTCCACGGGAATGTCCTGAGGCACATCTCCAAACCCAGTAAGCATGTCACCACAGAGTATACAGTGGCCAATGTCATCTCTGTCACATCTGGATTACTGGTGAGCAAATTCTGTGTTTAAATACTAACCATTATCAGATAAAAACAAGACAAAACGCATTACAGCAGCATTATTATAAAGCATTTTTATTTAAATATACATTTTCATAGATATACAAGATTCAAAAAATGTAGTCCCTTTTTTAGTCCCCTAATTCCTTGTCCTAGTTCAGGCCAAATCCCATTTACTGACTACTCAAGATTATGCCAAAGTATAAGAATTTAAAGTTTTTCAATTGCCCTGTGAAAACTGCTATAGTTATTTTGTTTCTTTGGTTGAAAGTATATAAGATGACATTATGCTTGCACTTGTAACCCAATCCAAAAAGGAACAAAAACACAGCTTTCCTCCCTTTCACAAATTGTTTATGGCTCATTATTCATGTGGAAAACAAAACTGAACAATTATTTTTGCTTTTTTAATCTTTCAGAGCATAGCTGCCGGGATAATAGCTATTGTGGTATCTAGGAACCTCCATGTGATCAAACTGGTATAAATTCGACTTTTTATTTACTGCTATAATTGTTTACTATGGTGTATTATTATTATTATTGTCTGTACTGATATCCTGTTATATTGTCTATCCAGCAAATAGGTCTTATAATCACATCTTTCCTGAATGCCTTACTGTCCGCTGCCTGCTGCATTGGGCTCCTCTTGGCCATTGGGGTCACTGTTGCTCACAATGGGCAGGGTCTGATGCTGGGCTGCAACAGCACTGGGGTCCCAGTCAACGCAAGGTCACCTGTTAGTGCCCGTTGCCCCTTCGATACAACACGAATCTATGTAAGTAAACTTGCTATAGTAAAGTTTATAAAAGGTTAAGAGGAAATGTTGATTTTGGTGATGTCACTGTATCATTTGAAATCAATTTGTGTTGTGATTATTGTGAGAAGAAACATCATGTTTTAATCATTATCCAACACTGTGAATAAAACAATAATGAACTGGTAATTCACTCTCATTCACACTGTCCAATGTATGAAAAAATAATTTAGAGAAATTTATATTACTTTTTTGAGAGAAATGTTCACAATTAAGTATTCATCCATCCATCCATCCATCTTCTCCCGCTTAATCCGGCTGGTGGGGCAGCGTGCTGCCCAATACTCATAGCACCTGACCCCCCTATGAACCCCTCTGCAGGTGGTGAGCCCACAGGAGGAATTAAGTATTCATTTTTTTGTTAAATTCTATTCTGACTGACTGATATTATAATCACAATTATCAATTAACCAAATAATGTTGACACAATTGTTGTACTGCGCTAACTCATATTTTGAGAGAACTCTTAGTAGTACACTTGTTTGACTACATTAGGAAATTTCCAGGGGCAACCTATTCAGGAGCAGTGCAGCACTTGAGGGTTTGGTCACGACCATGATGATGAACAATTACCTTTGTGCATGTTTGTGTTATCCCTCAGGTGTCCAGGTTGGATCCATAGCAAAATAGAAATTAAATTCTGTCAACTTCAGTTCTAAAGAAGCAGCTTGATTCAGCTGCAAAACATATTCGATCAAAAACTTTTGTCCAGTTTACTGAATTGAATGAACCAAACTTTGTGTGTGAAAACTGGGGTGCTTGTGCTGAGAAAAACATTTCTTGTAATTTTTTCTTTTTCTCTGCTAAACGTTTTACACTGTTCTTTATGTTGTGGCCTAGGACACGACCCTGGCACTGTGGATCCCATGTGCAGCTTTGTCAGCCACTGAAGTAGGCCTTTCGATCTGGTGTTTCATCGTTGGCCTGGCTTTAAGAGGCCTTGCCCCATGTGGACACAACTATATCAAAGACCAGGTGGGTGTATGTTTGTCTAGTGGTGGTTGGTTCAAGCTTATTCATGAACATAGGTGTGTCTGTGTCTTTTATAACAGTTAATCTCTTATATTAGTACAGTTTTTTAATCCAGCCACTTCAAAATCTCTTGAATCAAACAAAAACTAAAAACAAATATTACCCACTTTTAGTTTTCTTTTAAAAGCTTTATTTTTTAGCAATTCTTTACTTGATTTTTTTTCTCTCCAGCTGGAAGATGAGGCCACAGCAACGGGTCATAGCCAACATCTGATTGCACAGCCAACAATTCCAGATGCCTGAAAAATGTAAAGCACAATTTTTAGAATTTCTGTTTTTACATATAAATTGTATATCCTCAATCCTAAATCCATTTCAGCAACATTATAAAGATTGTGAATGACAATATTTTTTTTATTATGAAGGTAAAATACATTATATTTATTTGTAAGAACACTTTATTTTCAACTAAAGTGGAGTGTTTAAGCAGCGCATTTTTACGTGAAGGATACCAGTATTCATGAACGACTACTATTTTGTTTAAGATTTTAGTAAGTTGTGATGTACACTCCACTGCACTGCACATATTAACAAGTTTAATGCATATTTACAGTCCTTTATGCCTTTTTAAATTGAAGTTTTTATATTTGTTTTACAGCATTTAACCATTTCACTGTATACAACATGTATTAGGTTTGTATGTAGGGATTTTCTCAATAAAAGAAAAGTCCTGGATTATTACCAGCTTTGCCCGCTATTACCATTTGTGCTTTTTCAAGCTGGGGAAATGTCAAGTGGGGTTATGGAAAGGGGTTAAAGCTGTTGTCTAAGTGGGCCAGTGTACACTAAAGTCCAACAGTAAAGCCACGGACCCTCCCTCCACTCGCCCGGAGCTCTGTGACGGAGAAGATCAGATCAGCCATGAAACTGTTAATCTAGTGCGCCGCTCAATCGTGTGGAAGGAAATAACAGCACGCACTACTAATCCTGGAGCTATACGGGATAAATATTGACACTAAGTTGACTGATATGATGACAGCGTGTGGCCATTTCAGCTTGTGTGGCAGAACAATGTGTGCCACAATCATTTAAGTTACAGTAAAATAATTCTGTGGTCTTAAACTCTTAACAAGCAGCTAATTTCATATATGGTTCTATATTCAAAAAATAAATACAAATCATATTTTACATCACACATTAGCCTACATTACATCAAAAATGTGACCTACATTATGATGCTTAACTTAACAGTCTGTGTATTTAGTGCAGTTATGTAATAAGCCTTATTGAGACTACAAGGATTTTAGGCCTGTAATTCCTCAGAGTGGGCCTATTTTCTCCTTTTTTCAGTCTGATTGACGTGCTTGGGAAACCTAGACATAGTTTTTGTTGAGTAGTTGCAGATCAGCCGCAAAGTGTAATATTGTTGTAAATCATTCATTCTGTTAAAATGTTTTTTTTTAATTTTATGGACTAATTCTCAATCGTCCAGGGCCAATTGGGTAACTGCTGTGCGCATTCACAGTGCGCGCTCCCGTGATGTCGGCAGCACGCTGCAGGGAACCAGCTGCAAACATTGAGCAGCGACACACTGCAGCACATGCAGCCGGTGTGCTGTGTAGGACTCGACAAGCGGATATTCTCCATCTGTGGCAAAGGCTCTGTAATACTCGCATTAGTAAAATGATGTTCGCGAGCTGCAGTGAGGTACGAGGGGAGACTGAAGAAGTCCTACGTCGGTAACGGCGCGCTGCTTGGCACAAGACGACATCTCATCCAGCGACCAAGATTGATGCACTCTAACAGACTGACTGGAATGCCACTGTGTGTGGCTTTTCATGCGCAGCTTGTGGCTCATTGGAGAAGACATTTAAAGCGTGCTTCAGGTTTTTCATTGAGGCCAAAAAGGTACGTCAGGACTGTTACCTGACCGATGCATTACGCATGACCCATAGACATCCAATGAGCGTTTGTAATCAGGATTAGCTGGTTTAGACACGTGTTGTTGACATTTGTACATATTGTCAGTTGCGTTTTTTATGATCCCATTACTTCTACTGCCCCGGGGCTGTGGTTGGGTGTAGTTGGATGTATTAACTTTATGTAGACTATAAAAATTCTTGAAGATATCGTATCTCAAAGTGAGAAACATCGCAGGACAGCGTTACTGTTGCCCTGCCAACCTCACACAAACACGAGAACGCGGGGGAGTGTCTGTGTCTGCAGGTGTAATGTTCATGTTAGTGCCTTCAAACCTGCAGTGTTTGTCTAGGCTTGCTCAGAACACGTTTTGGATGTCTGCTACGTAAACTGTGCCTGACCCCTCTCTAGGATAGAAAAAAGCTGACTTAATTATACAATTTTTTTAATTATCTCTAATAAAAATTGCACCAATTGTTTGACTTTTTCAGGGCCTGTTCAGCAAATCTTCTCCAGAACAAAATCATGTGAAGGAGCATCATCTGCAATACCCAAAGGATTTTCAATGAATAAGCAACTGCTGACGATGAAGACTATTAATGGGACATATCATGACTATTTAAAATCTTCACATGGATTTATTTTTATTTATGCTTTTTTAGTGCAGTGAGCTTCTCCTTTTCCCATGTTTGCTCATCTATTATTTAAGCTGTTGGATGTGGCTCGTCGGGTGATAATAAAGTCATCATGAGCTCGTCTAAAGCTAGAACTGCAATGGATGGAGTGGATGAAATGAGGTTTAAGACTGCATCCCTATTCTGCAGACAGACACGATACCCTGTCCCTTTTGTCACCCATCTCATCCTACTGCTCTGCTCTGTGGTGTCCCCGTCTCTGTCTATCCATATGGAGTACATCGAGAGCCACAGCGAATTCACCTGTGAGCCCATCAGACTGAGAATGTGTCAGGACCTGCCTTACAACACCACCTTCATGCCCAATCTGTTGAATCACTATGACCAGCAGACCGCAGCACTCGCCATGGAGGTATGTCTTTGTGCACACTTTCACAGAAAAAAAAAACATTGTCTTCACAACACTCTACATAGACTTTAAATTTCCCAATAAAAATACCAGTTGGCCTCAGATTTATGCATCGTTAGCCTATATTTTACACAAAAAATGATACCCTGATACCCCTCAACATGATTTACACTATATGAGCATGGGTTTGCCTTGTAGAGTACACTTGTGGATTACTTAAGAAACATAAAAAAGGCACAAGTTACCAGGTTCGCAATGCGGCAGATCAGGCATCTGCTATGGACAATGGCACTTCAGGCGTCATATTAATCTCCGTTTTAATATTGTAATTAAGATATTTAAAATTCATTGTGGCAAAGTGCTTGAAAATAAGATAAAAATACAATGTATTCAGTTACAAAGTTTTAGCGTATCCTGTATTTTTAGCTTTCACCCACAGATAAACACTCTTTGAAAATCTAGCAGCATCTAGTGGTTGTAATACAAGGCTGTATTTGTTGTTTTACTTAGTGCCCTACACTTCAGGGACCTAAAATATCAAAGGGTTAATGAGAACAGTGAAACATTTGAGGAAAGGCGATACCTGGTCCTTCCTTATGTTACGTTCCATCTTCTTTCTCCAGTTACTCTTCCATGTAGGCGCAGATGGATGCATAAGCAGCTACTCCCAGCCTTTCATGTCAGCAGACAGACAGGCAATTTGTCTGACCACTGCCTCCAGGAAGCAAATGCTATACTTAAGTAATTAATACTGAAGAAGTAACGGGTTTTAGTGCAAGAGGTGTTGAATTTTAAACAAAAAACACTGTTGTTACACAGCATTGGGACAGATCATATTGCATCTCTTTCATACTCCTTTGTTACACTCCAGAGAGAGAGAGACGAGGTGTTGTTCAATGGCACGATTGTAATTATCTTGTCATCATAAGTATATATTAGAACCAGTGGCTTTGTAGTGTATCTAGGATCTGAGGACCAATAAACTGCAAGACAAAATGTTTTCACAGCCTCTTCTCATGACATAGATTGATTTCAATGACATATTTCTTCATGTACCCACTGATTGATTTGTAAAGAGGTTTTTGCTTACAGTGCTTATGAAGTAAGAATCATTGGGCCATTGCCGAAACATTCAGATAAATTATCACCACCTCCAGCTGTTCAGAGAAGCCATATTAAATTACGCCTGTTGAAATCTGGATGACGTTAGACAAGACCAGTGAATTCCACAGCTTCTTGAATAATGATTTTCAAGACCATCAAAGCAAGCAATAAAATGAAGTTACAAAATTGTAATCTGTTTCATATGTTATTACAATACACTCTATTAGTATGGCGTATACCTAATAAAGTGGCCCTGGGGTGTGCTTCACAGTTGGATCCCCATTTCTTCAAGGTTATTGTGCGTATGCTCAGAGATTCTCTATAGCCTTTCACACAAGAGACCGCTTCCTCTGACCCCTGGCATTGATACCGCCGAAGCAATTCTCACTGCATAATTTCATATCTTTTTAGAGAAGTCAGTCTTAGCCTTAAAGATGTGTAAATCGGAGCAGTTTATCAAATATTACTAGCCACCCCATGCAAAATACCTCTCCCATAGCTTTATTCTTCCAGTGTTTGCTTTTATTAGTTTTGAATGTGTATAAAGTACTATATAATGAGCTGCTATTACCTTTACCATCTTCATGTTATCGGCTAATAACATGTCTATATATATATATATATATATATATATATATATATATATATATATATATATATATATATATATATATATATATATATATATATATATATATATATATATATATATATATATATATATATATATATATTGTATATATCACGTCTTGGGACCAACAGTTGTTGAACTCATATTGTACAGTAATAATGTTGCAAAACCATCACTTCAAATATGACATGACAGGAAGAATAAAGGCAAAAAGCCTATGAATGCTAATGTAGAGAGAAGATGAACATGAAGATGGTTATATATATAAATATATATATATATATATAACATGAAGATGGTTATATATATAAATTATATATATAAACTTTATAAAACAGGATCATATATGATGCGGCTGAACTATTGCTGTTGAGAAATAGTGTTAATAGTTAAAAAAAAAAATTTAAATCATTCAATTTATCAATTTTCAACTTTTTTTTTTTTTTTGACATAATAAAGTGGCCGGTGTATCATCTGTATTTGATGCAGAAAAGCTCTACTATAACACTGCTTTTATGTTTTTCTAAAGTTAAAAAGTACATTTGTTTTGAATGACAGGTATATAGACAGTTTGGTTATGCTTGATGTATTCTTAATAGCCATGATTGCAGTGTGATAAGATTCACTCGGCACATTAAGAACGATGCACAAATCAAGCCAATTCCCAGACATCATGTCAAAACACGCTGTGCAAAGGACTGTAAGAAGCATCTGTTGTTGAACTTGATTTAACCCAGCTAAAGCAGAAGTCTGTAACTGACACCCACAGACCCTGCAGCAGTCATAAGGAGGCAGCTTTCAGGCGACGTGGAGTAGCAACATGAGCCTCGCTGGTTCCTATGACTTGGCAAGGAGATTTGATAATGTATGTCATGAGAAACTGTTTACGTCTTGGCAGCTATTTTGTGTTCAAGAAGTGTGTGCATAGTCTGATAAAGATCTAGATACAAGGTTATTGATTTTACTGTTAAATTATTTGTGAAGGCTATCTGTCCGTCCATATTGTTCTTATCTAACATCGCTGTCTTAACGGAAAGGTTCAGTCAGCACCCATGCCTTTTTTGTCTAGAGTAATCCTGCTTCTAATGCTTTCTAATGATGGAAATAATGTAGTCAGCAAAACCTATACCCATAAAACATTAACTGCTTGTCAGTGTGTACATCTGCTCCCGTATCTCTGCCACTGTGAAGCCTCATCAATTCTACATTATTTTAGGCATGTTGCTACACAATAGACCTCAACAGTGGCTGCCCCTGGTCCTCAAAGTACATTTCTCATTCATTGTTCCCTTAGACATTCTGAAGACATTCTCTTTAAATATCAAAAGCTTGCTCACGCCTAATCAGCTATGTGGTGACTAATGAAAACATGAGCTATGATATTATTTAAAATCTGTTTCTGACATTTTATATACTGGAAAGTGATTCAAATTTATCACTGTATCTTGCATTTTAGATGTGGTTTTGTACTTAAAACAACTGTGTTATGGATATTAGTTACTGCGCAGCTAATTAACCTTTGAACTCTCAATATTTGAATTTTTGGAAAATCTGCGGGAAAAAATAATGGAAAATTAACTTCCGGAGCGGGTTGTAACTGGTGAGATCCATAACAGGCGTGCTACTTTGTTCCGTTTTTGATTGACAGGCCGATGGTCCACTGCGATGCTTCTGTGCATAATTAAGGGGAGGATCTTTGAGCTAACTGTGCATTAGTACTTCCTTTGACTGACGGAGTGATTGACAGGTGATTGAACAGAGCAGCTGTCCACTCTCACTAGTGCTGCTAACTAGCTGCTAATCTCCCTCTTTCAGCACCACAATGAAGTCATTCAGTCCCACACACTAACAGCCTCAACCTCCCCCAATACTTCATTAAGATCACATATTATGACACAAGGAGAGGGACTAGGTTGAGGTAAAACGTTGGTGCACAATAAGGCTGGATGAATTCAATTTGGGAAAGGTACTGAGATTGATTGAGATTTGCAATTTATGTTTTAAAATCAAAATTCAGTTTTAACACATGCACAGGAGCAATAACATTTGACTGGACTAAAATAAGAACTACTGATATAATGACAAATCACAAATTTCAGAACATTTGTAGAGGTCCAAATAATGTTAACAAGTTTATTACATAAGTCTCCATTTCCGAATTTCTATTTACAACATTCACATTGATAAGGTATTATTTATGCGATATGAGTTTTTTAATATATATTTTGTGTTGTGAGTTCAATAAAAACAGTCCAAACTGAACCTATATTTTCCTGCATTTTCCTTAACAGTACAGTATTAAGTAATTATTAATACATTAATGTAGTAGCAAATGAGTGTAATGAGTGTTTATGACATGTGTATGGTGTTTGTATGTCTATGTTGGGTTAATAATGAGCGACTTAAATGTGCTTGTGTGGCCTGCACTGTCCATCTGTGCAGTGTGTGAGGAGTCCCAGAGGAAGCACTGAGGGTCGTGACATTACTTGAGGTCTGTGCATATTAGACAGACAGGGATTATGTGTGACATCAGCAGGATCACGTCAAACAAAGAAACAGACCTTCTATATGTTACTGTGTTATGTTATGACATGATATGAGAGCTGAGCAGAATTATTATTTGATCAAGAATTCACAAGAGGCTGGGCTATGAGACACTGTGATGGGTACATTTTCTTTATTACCATAGTACTAGAATGATTTTTACATGGATGGACAATATATATTGCTGGTGATTGTAGAGGATTATCTGTGGTATCAGAAAAAAAATCTAAGAGTAGATATTTTTTCTAAGAATATCTGCACTGAACAATGAACCCAAAGAGGTGGCTGTGTATTTCACCACTACTTTTTTTCTGATATTTATATTGTTACTTGGGAAATAACAGTAGCCTATTTGGGACAACAGAAAGTCATGTATCAGATGTTGTTTTCGGCATATTGGACAATGCCTAGTTTGTCTGAGCTGAAATGCTTTTATTCCCCCACAAAACTTCAGCAGTGGTAAACAAGTGCCATGGTAGATTGGGAAAACCCCAGTTATTGAATAAAACCACCATGTTGGGTTCTATCTTCTGACACAAAGAAAGCATTTATCAATAATGAAGAATGAAACCACACATATTTTGGTGCATTCTTGGCTGCATGTTCATTCTATATCTTCAAAAAGAGCCCTGCGTGTATGTGAAGGCAGAATATAAATGTCACCAGCCTTTGGACGCTGCCGTCTGTGGTGTTTGTGTTACACTTAGCATGGGGTCCTGTCCTTCAAATTAACTGCACTATTCGGGAAAGGCCATGGGGAGGTTACCAGGGTTCCCCCTTAAAAACAATGTGTGTGTGCCAAATTTAAAGAGCTGGGGCTTGTGTTGTTGAAGTATGGGGTTTCATTGTGTCTGTGTGAATACGTGGCTTCTCATTGAGGTGTGTTATGCTTGGTGTGTATGTCCATGTGCATGTATTGAGAGCTTCTGAAGAGGCTGCAAACTCTTTTCACTCATAGACAGACTGGTCCTCATAGAGTTTTAAAGTTCCTGTTGATTATCCTGCTCATTCTGTCAGGGGCTATTGAGGCAGTCAGTCCAAATGAAGCAATCATTTATTTATGCGTGGAACAAAGCTGCTGCCTGATGCTGGTTCTGGCAATGCATTCCTATCAGCAAAGCTCCCAGTACCGCTTATCCAGCACCACAAGGCCGAATGGGTGATTTGAAAGCGATTGTTTATTGCTTAAATAGTGCTTTGTGGCCCACATTAAAACTGCCAACACCAAAATGCTTACATGGTGATGCATTATTTATACTTCTTCACGAGATCTGTATGTGTGAAATACTGTGCGGGAGTTGTTGGCCAGTTTGTAGTGAATTTCACACTTTACCCGAGCGCATGCTTCTAAGACATGTAACTCTGCCTACGCCACTGCCTATGCCAGTCACAATATAGATCGAGCGATATGGGTGTTTCATAGCCAATGGATGCTGATACTGCTTAGAATCCAGAGAAACCGATGGCCCATAAGTTCTGCTGATAATTTTGGCCAATATGTAGTTCTGATTTTGTTTCCCAACAAATATAATTTTAATTGACACATCTGCCTGTTTTACTACAAACTGGATAAGCGAGCTGTGTAGTCCCATTTTGTGCAGTGTCTTCTTCACATTTGTTAGGCAGTTGGTGCAATTATCGGCCGATATGTATCGACCAACCAATATCTGAATTATAAGATATTCTCCTGAATGTCAATAAAAGTATCATACCACAGATGACATCTCAGTAATGCAAGTTTAACCAAGTTGGTAGTTTCAGAGCTTTAGTTAATGTTTCATAATGATTCTCAATTGCAACTTCAGGCAAAGAAATAGCAAATTTTGCTCAAATGTCATGGACTATTCATTTTTTACCAGCTTCAACTCAGTAAATATACATTTGAAAGTTTATAATCCAGAATTTGCACATTTTGATCACTATATGCTTGCACCATTAGCAAAACTTAATTGAGCAGCTTGGGTCAATGTTCAGGGGCTAAACATGTGCAGCAGGAGATTCTTGTCTCTTGGACATAATTTGTTTTTGGGGACAGGACTAGAATTTTATGCGTATATCACAGAGAGTCCATTTATACTAATTCAAGTGGTTTGCTATTGCTTGTAAGTAATATTTTTAACATTATTTTTGAACCAGGATAAAATGGACAGCAATTACATGCATATTAATTAACCATGCAGCTTGCATACTAATTATGTGGTTGTGGTTGTTCATCTTAAATGACACAATTAAAAACTGTAGAAACAACTGTTACCATTTAACAACCTGTAATTAAACAGCCTTTTCACTGAGTGAAACTTGCATATCTCCACTATATCACCACATGCATCTTGTGCTTATGTTTAGTTGTGCTGCACGATGCTGATACAACATAATATGGGTTATCCAGGTCTTAAGGTCCTAATCTGAACCCATGACCTGGCCTGGGAACTATGTGTGGAGTGAGTAATATTTAACCCTCAGCTCTAAGCCCACTGACTCTCTCACTAACCCTGTATCAATGATCCCTTCTCATGCAAACACCACTGTACAGAAGCAAGGCAAGGATAACTTTATCATGTCAGGTCCAACAGGAGCTTTTATTGTCAACACTAAATACATACTAGCTCATATTAATCCAATATACGGCAGCGCTCTCAGTCCCAGGACAGCTGTGAAGTGGAATGTATGACATGTGCACACTCTCACACATTCTGAACATGTGCAGCGCTCACAATGTCAATACACACAGACTGATTTATGCAGATTTATGCATTTATGCTTGATAAAAGTATCTTGGTATGCAATATTTCTATAAATATTTTTCATATAATGTGCGCTTATTGTGGTCCCATTAGAAATTAGTCCAGGGAGAATAATGATAAAATATTGTTCAGTTATATTGCTAGTTAAATTAAAGATATGTAAATATGAACCAAAAAAAACTATATTTTAAAAAGTATATTTTTGGTGCTACTTGATATTTAGTGATAATAATAATACATCAGATTTATATAGCTTTTTTTTTGGACACTTTAAAGAGTATTAAATCCAGTCAAAAACCTCCAACCACCACACACACACACACGCACACACGCACACACACACGCACACACACGCACACACACACGCACGCACACACACCACATTCATAGGCAATGTTGGTGATGTGTTTTGCCTAAGTACACAGTTTTTGCCACTGGTGGCCCACTGTGGTATTCTGATATTCCCTGCGATCTCCAAGTACTGACCAAGCCCAGCCTTGCTTAGCTTCTGAGACCTGCTTAGATCAGGTTTTTACAAGCCGGTATGGCATGGTATTGTTTTCTTAGTACTCTCGAAGGATTTACACAAATATGAAGATAGGGTGCAGGATTATCATAAATGCTTGAGCAGCAATTTATAGACCCTGAAAAAGATTGAGAGGACTAATGAGGTCTAATGATTTAAATGAATTGTGTGAGAAAAATTGCAAATAAAGAAAATAAAGCTTGGCATTGCAAGCCACTCAAATAGTATTTTCTTCATTTCAGTTCATTTAGGAACTCTGATTAAACATAGTTTTGGAAATAGAATTTTTTTTTGTACGTGCTAAATAAAAAATAAAGAAATGTAAAGACAACAGAAGGACATGCAGATTGCCTGGCTGAGGTGAGGAAATGTGTGGGTGCCCTTGATTGGGCTTCACTGTTTTGCCGTTACCATCTCTTTATTGTCCAGGCTGACCCTCTCGCCTCGCTCCCCCAAGTCCTTTCTTCTCGTTTTCACACTTTCTCTGTCGCTCGTTATTTAAGCTTGTTGGGCATACTTTTTGGATGGTTTCCCCCTTTTAGAGCAGTCTATAATGCGGGTGTGTGGCAGGGTTTGTGTGTTCTCCACCCTGAGCTGTTGTTGTGTGAGCGCCTCCACATCACCTGTTGCCATGGCAGTTAAATAGGCCTCCAGGAAGGACGAGGAATGGAGGGGGAGGGAGGTGAGGTGTGTATGAACGGGGGAGCAGCGGGTGAGGGTGAGTGCATGATCAGGAATAAAACAGAGCAAAGATGGCAAAGACAGAGCCATGTTATTAAGACAGACTAAGGAATTATTATCAGTTACTTCCAGAGTCTTTGATGAAGTGAAAGAGTCAATTATTTTTTCTTAAAACTGTTGTCTATTAAAATAATGAAAGAAAACAGGTATTTTAATTATTTGCTTTTGTTTGTTTAATCTACAAGTGTTCAGACCCACACCTAGGCCTGTCACGATAAATACTACATTGACTTATTGTTCAATAGCTTTCAAATAATGAAAGATGGAACAGTATTTTTTGGGGCTCAATATTTATCGTGTGTATGCATTCTTTGTAAAAGTGGTGACATTTTGGGGTATTTTGGAAGTAATACAATGAATTCTGAGCTGTAGAAGGATGATAAATAAATGACAAATAATAGTACATTCTGTTATTTATTTGTTGCAGCTCTGGCCTTAAAACTCTATTTAAAATGAAAAATGGTTTAGGATTATCTTGCCTTGTTATTATTAGAGGCATAAAGTAGTTTCAATATTATTATTTAATGCTGTATATCTCTGTAGCAAAATATCGTGCTTAAAAATGTATAATCTTCACTGGCCTATCTACACCAAAAAGTTGCCTAACAAGCCCAGAAAAGATAAAATAAGCAACTGAGATTGTTCATAATGATTAATTAATGCAAAGCTGGATGATAATCCCTCATTGAACTCTTAACTATTTCCCCTCGACAGTGAGTAATCAAAGTGACGGTGCTGGGAAACAGACGCTTGGCAAAATATAACCTGCAATTAAATATGGCTTCAGTAGACATGATTCAATAGTCAACAGTGCCTATAAAAGAAAAAAAGGTGTTAAGTAGTGTCTGTACAGTGACTTTCAGACTTACCAGAATCATAAATGTTGTTTGATTTTTAAAGAGACAAATTACAGGCAGAAACATGGCCCATAAAATGATATATAGTCTGCCATGCACTTGTTGTGTGATGCAAAGAAGTATAGTGATCATATTTAATTTGATTTTTTTTCCCTTTCTGCCACGCTTACTTAAAATATAAAATATTGGCATATTTTAATTTGATATATATTAATTGATATATATATATATAGTGTATATATATATATATATATATATATATATATATATATATATATATATATATATATATATATATATATTTTGTATATATCACGTCTTGGGACCAACAGTTGAACTCATATTGTACAGTAATAATGTTGCAAAACCATCACTTCAAATATGACATGACAGGTAGAATAAAGGCAAAAAGCCTATGAATGCTAATGTAGAGAGATGGGACACATGTCAGTGTAATTGCGCAGAGTAAATGCATGCCAAGAAAATAACAAAAAATGGAAAAAAGAAAGATGGGAGGAGAGGAGGAGGGGATGTGAACGTGAAGGGGAATGCTATTAATGGCTTTGTCTGCAGCTTGTGACTGAAGGATGGCTGGTCTCGGATAAACGAAGGAGTGAATGAAAGCGAGAGAGTGTGAGAGAAGGGTGCCCCTTTCTTCACTGTCTATTCAGAGATTAGCGACGAGAGCATCACGGTCTGCTCAGTTGGCTATTCATGACCAACGCCTGTCTGTCCCCCGAGCGGTGGAGAGCAGAGGCAGGCACACAGTCAGAGCTACTGTGCATGTGTCCCAGTGGAAGTGCCTGCAGTGTGAATTATATGTAGAAATGTATTTATGCTGCATTATGGAGTGTGCAGGTGCAATATGGAGGTTGCAATCTAGACAGGGAATCCACGGATGAGAGGCAAAAGCAATAACTGTGTACTGAAATTATATGAAATAAACAGTGAGCTGGTGCTTGCAGGGGCAAGAATCATGTGGAGGTATGTAAATGACATATTGTGGGAGTTTTGCACTCTTTCCTCTTCTGTTGAGAATGAATCTAAAATCCAGGTAGATTCTACACACTACCACCGTGCAGTTTTGTGAAGTTGTAAAATATGTCGGTTTTGCAACTGTAGATTATCTTATTTTGAAAAGATATGGCAGTGACATGTTTCCCTAATGACAATGTACATTTCAGTGCATGAGATTTGATATATTTTGATAGATTAAAACCCTTCAAAAAAGGTAAAACTGTATACTAATGCATTTTCTTTTAGCATACCTGTTCAAATTGTCTTTTAATAATGGTGTCTTATTTTTTTGGTTATTATAATTATTTATTACAACCTTAATCACAGTGTAATCACAGTGCAGATGGAGATACCTCAGCCAGTTTGCTGACACAGGTAAAACTACTCTGCCATGATTTGTGCTGAGGGTCTGTGTCTGTGTTGTGTCCAAATTCTCCAGCTCAGAGAGGTCGCAGACAGCCTTGGCACTGAGTGAAGAACAGAGCCGAGCCTATAGGGGACACGGGCATGATGGTTTAAGGCAGGTTTAGCTACAAATTCCAACATTTCTGCTGTCAGGAAATCACCCGGTAGAGGAGAAATTATCATTTACATATTGATTGCTGCAGGGGTTTATTCTTTTCTAGTGACTGACTGTGGATGTGGATGGCTGTATCCTGCAGATGACCTTTTTTAACTCTATGTTCACCAGAACATTCATAATGCACCTCACCTATATACCTATATACCTATATATACATATATATGTGTGTGTGTGTGTGTATATATATCATCATATCATATCATATTTGCAACAAGACACTTCACCTTTGTCTAGTATGAATGTGTGAGTATGAATGTGTGTGCGTGAATGTTGGTTGGTTGGAGGGGCTAAAGCAGCCGTGCTCCTGCCAGTCTACCCCAGGGCAGCTGTGGCTACAGTACAGTACAGAGCGCCTGGAAAAGCTCTACATTAATTTGTTACATATATTTTGTCATTTAAATACTGAAATTTTGTGGCTGTAATTTTGCCTGAACTAATTAGTTTATATAAAGGATAGTGTTTGATAATTGATACTGGTGCGTAAATTATTATAATAAGGATGTATTCAAGGCAACATAAACATTTCCTCAGAAACTGCAAAGACTTGAACACACTGCTAGATCTATTCTTGGGTGCTTTTAGTTGTTGGTTTGGGGGCACGGTCCCAACATTTTGCCACCTCGATCAGATCAGAGTACAAAGCTGGTGACATTTTCTGGATGTTTTCAGGTTCTCACTCTTAAACACTTCTTCCAATCCATTTGACTCCTTAATCCACCGGGAAAGAGCTCTTTTCTCCACTCCACTGCAGTCCTCTCCCAGCTTCCCTTTCATTCTGTCCTCAGACTTCACTCCATGCATATATGAGTTTCTACAAAGTTGGCTAACTGGATTTTAGGCATCTAACATGCTGCACACATGCAAAATATCAGTGAAAGAACAACTATAACAACTAGAAATACAGAAAGGGAGTAGGTAATGTTTACCACTATTCACCATACCAATTCAAGCATTGTTGCTATACTGTAGAGAATAAATTACATTGATAATAATGTATTGCCAAAAATGAAGATTTCTAGAACAAATGCAAAAGGACTGTTTTTTTTGGCATAACTGGATTGGGAGAAAAAATACCACAAATACAAAAATCATTAATATCTCTCTTCATGCATTTTACCATTGCCATGCTCAATTTAAAGGATGCATGTGGTCAAACCCGTGGATTTCCCATATCTCAACCTTCTTGACATCTGATATGATTTAATCTGCTAAACACCTACTCAAAAAACATATATGTCACATGACGATACGTTTTTCCTTCAGCTCCTTTGTTGATTTTTTTTGCTGTCCTTCCCCATGGGTTTCTTTGGAGAGAGAGAGTGGGGAGAAAGAAACTTAATCCCTCTATTGAACAAGAGGTGGACTTTTCAGGGGGGCCTTTTCCATTTTACCCCTTGTCAAAAAAAACTACTCTGCATCTCTCTTCTCTTACAGCCTGCAATTAGTTGTCCTAAATAACATACATTATAACATTTTAGAGTGTAATGTCTGTCTGAAGTAATTTTACACTGAGGAATGAATAGTAATTAGTATAAAACATTGACATTGATGTATGAAATATGCTAACACAACAATATAAAATTTTCCCCACAAATCATCATGGACAGGGCAAGTTTCTGTAAGTTATGTGTAATTTTAATAGACAAGAAGACATTTTTGTAACTCTAGAACATTTTCATTATGTTTATAAGAAGAATGTCTGACTCTGACCTCAGTGTTAATCTACTGGATACAATAAAAAGGCCTTTTCCTTGTATATTTTAAAGAATGGTATGATATAAATATTGACAATGGTAACTAACAGAAAATTTCATTGTAAAGGCAGCTTGTATTTCTTTTATTCTTTTCTGAATTTTGAACAAAAAAGCAGCAAATTGCGTGACTGCTAAGATCCTCCTCTCTCTGTAGGAGGTTCAGCTAAGCCACATTATAACAATATTCGCTTTGTGGTGGTTGTTGAGGGCAATTGCCATTGATTGACAGAATAATTATACACCACCAATACACAGCTGCTCAAATACATGTTTCAAAAAGCCATAAGTGAAATGTGCAACAACATAACCTCATGTATCCAAAAAGAACAGGCGAAATGGGCTCAAACACAAAGACGTCACACACTGTAAGGAGAAACAAGAAGAAAGGCTCCATCCTGGCGGCACCGGACACTCTCATGTAAAACTACCACTGCTCCTCAGCTAAGTGGAGCCCCAGGCCGGAGTCAGGGCCACTACCGCTGAGATACCAACAAGCAGCACTTATCGTAGAATCTTTAAATTTAACTTTATCTTATAGATTAGAAGATGATGGGATTCAACAGCATGTTTTATTGATAGCAGCATGAAAGATTTATAAATAACTGCAGTTAGACCATTTTTACTTCTGACAGATCTGCCAATGTATCACTTTACATCACTGATCTCCAGACTGCATAATTTATTCAAGTTAAAAATATGCTGAAATTGTGTGCACCAGTGAACAGTAACAAAATTAAATACAGGTGTATGCTCTTTTTCTATTATTGATTGTTATTTTATATTTACATGTAGTATAAATACATTTTGTTAAATATTGTGTATAGCATGGCATTCATTTGTCATTCAGCTTTTAACAGTTGTAATAACTTTCATTTTAAATTTTGGTTAAATCCCCCTAATTCCTTTTTAAATACTATGAATCCTTCTGTTTAAATATTATTACTTGTAATAAATATTTTGGTAGCTTTATATGCACTAGTTCTTCCAGCCAATCATATCACATGTGGCTAGGAGCCTTTCCGTGTCTGTGACAGATTAAAGTTTGCGTGCAAACATACAAGAGAAATCACCCAGATGTAAATGATTGAAGTACAGTAAGTGGTTTAGTCTTGTGTGTAGGCTTGGGCTCACTGTATGTGTGTATGGACGCACTGCTGAAAACTATGTCACAGCTCGCATGCACCAATGCACCCATTTACTGGTGCAGCATCGCCAATGTGTGGATCTGGAGCACAGCAATTGAGAACGATCAAAACATACTCGACTGTACTCAAAATATGGACATAAAACACACATAAAAGCACTGAGGCATGCACCTCTGTACAGATATATTCAGAGTTTTCTAAAGAGATAGCCTTTTGTAGTGACTAATCACTCCATATGCCCTCAGTACATCACATGCGATCATTGAACAGTGATGCTATATGAGTGTTTTGTTTTATAACATCAAATTTATTTTAACAGTTCTGCTGCGATTAGTCAGTGAAAGATTTTTCGACCATTTTGGGTTTAACTAAATATTTTCACATTTTAATTACCTCACAGAACTGAACATTTGACTTTGTACTGTCTTTGCATTCATTTGATGTTGACAGTGCATATTATTAATGTTTGTCCAAGTCCCAAGACTATATCATTAACACAATACAGCGTGACCTTGAAAATGACCTGGCATTTACTTTCATATCATCATCGTTCCAAACATTGAAAGCCCAAGTACAAGCATTTTGACTTCCCTTATCCCTGCTCTATTTTACATGGACAAAACTTTAGAAGAATGGACATTTGTGCTTGATAGAAACGTGATCATCTTCTGCCTGCTGATGCCTCTGACTCTTTAACCTTTCTCTGCTCCTGTGGGAGCTGAATGTATATTAGCCCGCTGTCTGTTTGCTCAGTGTGTTAGCACATGGCTGTGACTGCACCCAGTCTGTGCAGCGCCCCACTTCAAAAGCCTGTTTGGTGATATGATTGCAGCTATACATATTTCATGAGCTTCTACACAGATATATGTGTCTTTCAGCAGTGAACACATTCTATCTTCATCCTCTTTGATGCCATTTCAGGTTTAATATGAGACACAGTAGTTCAGTCCACTTCACTTCTTTTCATTGCTTGTTTGTGCATTAGTGCAAACTTAACAGGTTGAAAAACAATTTTGTCCATTGTTTGTTTTATAGAAAGTTAGGGTGGGCAATATGGCAAAAAAAATATTGGAGCCAAATTACAATTTCTATTTAATCACAATTCATAAACACTGTATTTTTCTGTTACTTTTAAGATGTGAATAAAGTCATCTACTTTTGAAAGTTCACACTTCACTGTGATTGGTTATATTCAGCTGCCACTCACTAATCTTATTTAGGCCAACCAAATAGTGAATCACCTTATTGTATTCTTGTCATTGTTGTTTTGGATATACAGTGGCAAGAAAAAGTATGTAAACCCCTTGGGCTTTCTTTGTTTTCTGCATAAATTAGTCATAAAATGTGTTCTGTTTTTAATTTAAGTCACAACAATACAATCATACATTCTTCTAAAGTAATACTGCAGGAAAAAAAATGTGTTTTGATTTTTGTTTATTAAACACAAGCAGTCAACATTCACATACAGGGAGGATAAAGTATGTGAAACTCAACATTTAGTAGCTAGTTGACCCTCCTTTTGCAGCAATAACCTCAACCAAACGTTTTCTATAGTTGCAGATCAGACCTGCACAACGGGCAGGAGGAATTTTGGACCATTCTTCTTCACAGAATTGTTTCAGTTCAACAATATTTTTGGGTTGTCTGGTGTGTATTGCTCTCTTGAGGTCATGCCACAGCATTTCAATGGGGTTGAGGTCCGGACTCTGACTTGGCCACTCCAGAAGGTGCAATTTCTTTATTTTGAACCATTCTTTTGTTGATTTACTTGTATGTTTGGTGTCTTGTCTTGATCCATCACCCATCCTTGTTTGAGCTTCAGCTGGCGGACTGATGGTGTTAAGTTTTCCTGCAAAATGTCTTGGTACATTTTGGAATTCATTTTTCCATTGATGACAGCAATCCGTCCAGGACCTGAGGCTGCAAAACAGCCCCAAACCATGATGCTTCCTCCACCATATTTCACAGTTGGGATGATGTTTTGATGCTGGTGTGCTGTGCCATTTTTCCTCCATACATAGCGTTGTGTGTTCCTTCCAAATAGCTCAATTTTTGTTTCATCTGTCCAAAGAATGTTTTGCCAGAACTGCTGTGGAACATCGAGGTGATCTTTTGCAAACTTTTGACGTGCAGCAATGTTCTTTTTTGTCAGCAGAGGTTTCCTCCGTGGTGTCCTCCCATGAACACCATTCTTTTTCAAAGTTTTACGTATTGTGGAGGTGTGAACAGAAATGTTTGCATGTGCCAGAGATGTTTGTAAGTCTTTAGCTGATGCTCTAGGAGTCTTTCTCACCTCACTGACAATTCTGCGCTGTGCTCTTGCTGTGATCTTTGTAGGATGACCACGCCTGGGGAGAGTGGCAACTGTCTTGAACTCCCTCCATTTGTACATAATCTGTCTCACTGTTGAGACATGGACATTAAGGCTTTTAGAGATACTTCTGTATCCCTTCCCTTTATGCAGCCCAACAATTCTTGCTCGCAGGTCTTCACTGAGCTCTTTGGTGCGTGGCGTTGTTCCCATGTGACAATGCTTCTTCACAACAGCTATCTCAAGATTAGTGTGGGTTTTTAAAGGGTGGGGCAGCTTCAATCAACACCTGCAATCTCATCACAGTAATTGGACTCCATAATGGGTGAGATCTGACTCAAATTAGCTATTGTAGAAGTCATTAGCGTAGGGGTTCACATACTTTTTCCACCCTGCACTGAGTTTTTTACATGATGTGTTCAGTGAAAAGGTGAAAACACATAATTTTGTATAGTATTAGTTAAACCAGAAGGTGTTTGTATATTGTGGTGACTTACATGAAGATCAGGAAACATATTATCCCAAATTTATGCAGAAATCAGAGAAATCCCAAAGGGTTCACATACTTTTTCTTGCCACTGTATAATTATTTTTCTTCCTCTCTTGCAGCCGTTCCATCCTTTAGTAAACCTGGTGTGCAGTTCTGAGCTGAGAATGTTCTTGTGTGCCCTGTACGCCCCGGTGTGCACAGAGTACGGCCGAGTGTCTTTGCCCTGTCGGGGCATCTGCCAGCGCGCCAAAGATGAATGCAGCAAACTCATGGAGATTTTTGGACTGACCTGGCCAGAAGACAAGGAGTGCAGCAGGTGTGTTTGGCATACACACAAGCTGTGGCAAAATGATTCAAAAAAGCAGTCTAAATTCTCACAAACACAATTAAAAATCTCATAACTGCAACTATTTTGGTAATATTAAACCCTGTTTCTGCAGGGTCTTATTTAGTATAAAAACTGCTGAATTTATTTCTAGTTTGGATGGTATTTCTAGTCCTGCTCCTATGTTTACATATATATTTGTCAGAAAATTGTACTCTCTAATTATTCATCCCTAGTGCATAGCAGACTTTTTGAATGCAAAGTTTTTCTATCTTTCTGTCGTGTTCAGATTTCCAGACTGTGATGAGTCTTACCCCCGCCCAGAAGATTTGCAGAGCAGCCCTGAGCCCACAGACCAGTCGTCTTTGACGGTGCAGAGGGACTATGGTTTCTGGTGCCCCCGAGAGCTGAAGATCGACCCTGAGCTGGGCTACTCCTTCATGGGCAGGAAAGACTGCTCTCCTCCTTGTCCTTCAATGTATTTCAACCCAAAAGAGCTGACGTTTATGCGCTACTTCATTGGGGTCATATCCATCCTCTGCCTGTCTGCAACTCTCTTCACCTTTTTGACGTTTCTCATTGATGTTACAAGGTTTGAACCCCCTTATGATCATTTTAGAATATATTGCCTTAGAAATGTTGTCTAAAAATTAAAGGCAAAGTGTTCTGTGTGTCTATAGGTTTAGATATCCAGAGCGACCAATCATCTTCTATGCTGTGTGTTATGTCATGGTCTCCCTGGTGTTCTTCCTTGGTTTTCTTTTGGAGGAGCGGGTGGCGTGTAATGCAGCCAGCCCTGGCCAGTTCAAAGCTGCAACCATCACCCAGGGCTCACACAACAAGGTAACCTGGGGCTTTAATGAGTTCATAGAGCCTAACCCATAAAGTTTGAAAATATCTGATATTATCGTCTCTTCCTCAGGTGTGCACACTGTTCTTCATGGTGCTGTATTTCTTCACCATGGCGGGCTCTGTGTGGTGGGTCATACTGACAATCACTTGGTTCCTGGCTGCTGTTCCTAAATGGGGCAGCGAGGCCATAGAGAAGAAAGCGCTCCTCTTTCATGCAGTGGCCTGGGGCCTCCCAGGGGCCCTGACCATCACCCTGTTGGCCCTCAACAAAATTGAGGGAGATGGGATCAGTGGAGTGTGTTTCATAGGACTGCATGACATAGACACCCTGAGGTGGTTTGTTCTGGCACCGCTCTGCTTCAATGTGGCAGTGAGTACAGTGGGTACATGAAAGAACAGTCAGATAGATAAGTATGGGGAGGAATAAAACTACATGTATATGCCCAGAAGTATTTTAGTAGTCTTACAGTCTCTTCTTACAGCTGATTTGTCATTTCACATTTCTCTTGCTAAATCCTATTTTCTCTGTTCAGGTGGGCGTGGCCCTGCTCTTAGTGGGCATTGTGGCTCTAAACCGTGTTCGGATGGAGATCCCTCTGGAGAAGGAGAACCAAACCAAATTGGTCAAGTTTATGATCCGCATGGGCATCTTCTCTGTGCTCTACCTGGTGCCCATGGTCACTGTGATATGCTGCTATTTTTATGAGCACACCTATCGAACCCTTTGGGAAACAACCTGGATGGAGGAGAACTGCAGATTCTACCACATCCCCTGCCCATATAAGGTATTCACACTAATAATGCAATCATGTTATGACTCTAGGCACAAATATCAGCATTCTCATTTAAATTTAACAGCTTTTATGAACACTCTGCAAATTTCATATTTCAACAATGAATAATTGAAGAGGAGAGAAGACCCATGGGATGGCTGTTCAAGGCTATTTTATGTCTAGAAACAGATGGGTTCTGTCATTTCTGCTGGACACACTCTGACAAATTTTCACCATTCATCACTACCTTATGCCTCAGGCCGTCCTCTAAAACATATTTGTCTTCTTAAAACCCTTTAGGGTCATAAGGGCCTCTTTGAATACATTAAACTATAACAAACACTTTGTTTTTTTGGATAAGTAACCCCTCTACTTGTCATACATAGCAAATGTAGTATAACACTGTAAATTTAAACTTAAAAAAGTATTTTTATTTTTGTTGAATATCGTTGGACTTTCTGTGTATTTCTTGTCCAGATTTTAACAGTATGCCTTCATTTGGCAAAAGTGCAGACAAAATATTTTAAAAATTGTTCAAGTATATCTTTTTAACCAGAAAAGGGCTGATGGGCTAACAAACAACATACCCTGTAGCTTGAAAATCTCATACATTACATTCGGACAAAGTTGAATTATGAAACAGATGGCGTTGCACATCATTACCTCAGTTAATCTTCCTGTAGAATGATAAAATACAGTACCTCAGCTCAGCAGTACTATTTACCCTTGTGTGTCTGGCTTTTCCTGTTCTCAGAGCCTCCTCACTCTGCTTTGGACTTGCTCGGTCATGCACTGCTGCTTGCTGTCTATGAGCCCTTTGTGGGAGTTATTATGAAGACTAGAGGGGGTGTGCTATTCTATACAGCCCATCTCTAAATTATTAACTAAAATAAACCTGCTCAGTCCAGACACACACAGGCATACACAGCTCTCCCTGTTGAAATGGAAGCACTTTAAAGGGACACTATGTAATTTTTCTAGTAGAGGGTCCACCACCTTCTTGTCTATATGGAGATGCTATTACTTTGCTTGAGTTGTTCTACAGTATAGCATTAAACTTGTCTCCATGGAGACACGTGAATAACATCACCAGGCTAAGTTACAGGTCAGATCTGTGAATAGGCAAACGTGCTCACTTTTGAGCAATAAAAACACCTGTAATTGAATAAATGCAGACTCACCCAACAAGTAAGCGGCATAAACTCCACCAAAAATGCTGTTATTATCATCACATTTTTAGGAGTGATGAAAGCACCTCATGATCACTGATGAACCTAGAGACTTATACAGTATTTGTGTTTTTCCTGATAATGAGACTAGGGTGCTGTCAGGGGTGTGAGTGACAGTAGTCTTGGACAGGACTGGGGCAGGTGCAGTCACTTGTGTTACTGGTGTGCGTGTGTGGACCTTCATAAAGACAGACCCCCTAAGTCCAATGGTAGCTTTGGAATTTCATTATTGCGCCGTGTTACATGATCTTTGCCCCAGAAGGATGCACTTGTTAAGAGCGGCAATGTCATGCACTTTCATTAAATACTTGGTCAGAGATCTTTGGAGATTATTTACAGATTTCTAACCTAGACAGAGAAAAGACATGTTGAGCAAAAAAATCAGAGAAAGTTTTATGTTGGTGTTGCAATGCCCTGTAATTAACAATGCACAATGAAGCAGAAATGCTATTATATAATATAATAAACATCTTGCTTTTTCACTAAGGAGGCAATTTGCACAAACTCCTGCTCCCTCTGGTGGTGAATGGGCCACACTACATTAGCATAAACATTTTCCTTTCAACTGTTCACTCAATTTACAACAAACAACATTAACCAGAATTTTGTTGGAAGCAGCAACTGTGTAAACATTTTACTAACTAGTTATTCTAGTCATAAATCTGCTTATATTGTCTCCAGGTGGAGCAGACCAGTCATCCATCTATGGTTTTGTTCCTTGTTAAATATCTGATGATGCTGGTGGTTGGCATTCCCTCAGTTTTCTGGGTTGGAAGTAAGAAGACCTGTTATGAATGGGCCAATTTTCTGCAAGGACGCAGACGCAAAGAGTAAGAACGCAGATCAAATCCTTGTATTTCTAATGTGCTTATGAAATGTTAACATGTGTTGTGATTGTGTCTTTGTAGCAGTGGCGTAAATGAGTCTCGTCAGGTTCTTCAAGAGCAGCCGGACTTCACCCAGTCTTTACTGCGTGAACCAAATACACCTGTCGTCCGCAAGTCAAGAGGAACATCCACACAGGTATCACAGGAGGACATCAGAATACTGTTATATATATTTCATTATTAAAAACTGCTACAAACCCTGGTTGGGATGGTTGGCATAAACACCAATCGATTCACTTGTGGGTCAGTATAAAATCTGAGAGACTTACTGAGTCAAAACAGTTTTCTGTATTTTAGCGAAATAAACAACAATAAACAGTGATTGGGACAAATCACTGGTTTTGGATAAATCTGCTGGGACAAGGAACACAACGCTAAAAACTGGAACTGTCCTGGGTAGATAGTGACATCTGGTGGTCCTAGACAGGTTAAGCTACTAATTTCACTAAAACATAGGTATCATAATTATATTTCATATTTTACTAAAAATGTTAAAAAGTTTTCCCTTTTTAATAATTTTTATTTATACTTCCTGGTTGGACAACAGCAAATGCTTAGAGGTGATTCCATAACTATTGCCTAGAATTCATGCTGTAAGCAAACATTTACACAATAGTTATGATTTGACCAAAAACATGTTGGACACCCAACATCTGTCCTGGGACTACAGATGAAAAATAGCCGTCTGGCTAATTCTGGCATATTTACATGTAAATGTTGATTAATGTGCTGTCACATACATACATACATACATACATACATACATACATACATACATACATACATACATACATACTTTACCTGTGTTAAATGAATAGTAAAACACTCATGTACCTTGTGTGTAAATTGTGACATATATAGAGGCATTTCCTTTGAGAACACTTAGCTAAAACTGATAAATCACAGGTTATATCCCATGAAATACAGTAATAATTTGAAAAAACATGAAAACCTGTCATACGCACTCCAACATGAATAATAATTCATTTAATACTTTATAATTCATAATATTGTGTTACTATTTATCTTTAGGGGACATCCACACATGCATCCTCTACAAACTTGGCTGTTATTGATGACCTGGACAAACCACAAAGGACACACCACGGACACCCCTCGTCCACCAGGAGCAGAGGCAGCAGTGTCCACAGCAAAGCCAGTCACCATGGCAGCCAGAGACGCTCGCGAGATGACAGGTGCACCATCAGCTCTGTTTTCCACTGCATGTTCCCACGTTTGCTGGGTCGTAGGGTAATGGTTGATGTTAGGGCCTGGTTTTGAGATTATGGGTAGTGGGTGAGTGTGAGGGTTATGAATTTACATTCTTCTCCATGCTTTATTGGGTTTATCAGTTAAGGTGTAATAATTATAAAGTGTCATCCATCAATATTTCGGAAAATATTTTATAGTAATCTCACGATTTTAACTGTTTCCACTATTCACAGGACTGATTCCGTGACTCCTCATGCTACAGACGAGCAGAGTTCACGTAGTGCTGTACCGCCAATTGACCAGCCTGTGTCCGCTCACAGCAGCCTGCATCAGATTGATAACCACTCCAAACAAGGAAGCCAACGAGACACCCCTGAAGCCTCAAATACTGTGAACACCCATGGGACTATCACACTTGACCCCCCAGCACCAGACAATGATGTAACCAGTGCCTGAACACTGCTTTAAACGTTGGTTATAATAATCAAGGAGCTGTGTATGTTTCCTTTCATCACTGATGGCACTTAAGACTGATGGTGTTCATTGCTGTTGTCACATGTGGTGTTCACAGTGTTTGCACTGCACTAACTTAATTAAATTAACTTCTGTGGCCGAAAAAACATGTGGGGGGGGGGGGTTCGTACAACGATGAACTGAAGTCATATGTTTACTTTTCGATCTGGGATTTTCAAGGACTGGAAAATACTGGAGAAGTCCTTTCTTACAGGGTATACAAAACGCATGCCTTTGTTACAATCAACATTTTTGTTACTTTTAAAGACAGAAAATATGTCTTGCCATCTATTCCCTTAATTTTCAACAAACTTAATTATCTGTAGTTTTATCTTGCACTGTATGAGTGACAAATATGGGCCTATTACGGTGGCTCTTTGAGTTAACAATTTTAAGATGTGAAGCCTCATAGGCTTCACAGTGGGGCTGTAATGTGTGAAGAGAACACAGGCCTACAGTTGGGAATCACAATGAAATGTGCATGAACTTAAAACAAGTGGTTTAGCTCAGTTTGTCAATAAGAACTCTTTAATACTAGCTCCAATCATAAAGCAGGCAGCTTGAGAAAAGGCATTGTTCAATATCACATAAAACTGTCTAAATGACATCAGTATTGTTTTATAAATCTCTTGATGCCTCATATCTGCACATTGAAGAACCTTTAATATCTATATTAAAGGGCTACTTATCAAAGATCGTGGTATCCTCAACAGTGAACTTGCTGTGACAATGTTATTTCTGTTGATTTGGTTATTATTAGCAGTGACTGTGAAGCCTCCATGTTGTGTTTCTTTCACAGTTCTCATAGTTTCTTGTCTTTGGTGAAATGTTAGACTATGGACCTACCTCACCTGAACTCACAGATCTGCACACAGGAAACAGGGTGTTTTATACAATAAAACAAAACTAAACAGGACAGCAGTAAACTGTACAATTTAGTTACTTATCAGATTACCTCTGATAATCTTAATCTGTTTTTATCTTTCCACTAGTGGTCACTTATGTCATTGAGGCCAATTGTTTAAATGACACAGTGTGCTTCACGTTCTTCTGCCTTTAGTGTCCCAAACTGCCTCCATTACATTTATCTCATGTCTCTTTTGGACCTATAACAATCTTGTTTGTCTAAACTTACTGGCGTGCAGCACAACTTTGTACAAAACTTTACAATGAAAATTTTAACGAATGCTCATTTTTATGTATTGACCCATTATGAAATGTCCTGGAAAAGCTGTACTTTTGCTGATGTTTTCTGTCCAGCGACTTTGTAATGAACTGCATTTGTGACATTTACATTGGTGGTATAATTTTGTGATTTTTTTTTTTTTTTTTTTTATTGTACATGCTTTTTAACTTATTTGCAGTTATAAACTGTCTCAACTACTTTTATATCCATTCTAATAAATTTGAAAGAAAACACCTTTGTTGATAATTTTTCTTAAATACAGAGCTATTCTGGATGTGCCAGGCAAATATTAGCAATGGTAACCTTAACTAATCATGTAAATATGAAGTTGTTCTCAGTTTCATAAAAAAAAATTATAAATATATTTCAGATCTTTCTCTTTTGCGTCGTACAATCGCAGCCACGTCCTGTTTAAGTTTAGAGACACACTCCTCCAACTGCTCTGAGAAGTCTCTCAGCAGACGACCTTGTTCATCCACAAAGAAACGCAGCCCCACCAGGTCTGACTCCTCCTAAAGACAACGTCAAAGTGATATGACCTTTTATTACCAGTGATAGTAGTGATCTTTGAGATTAGTGTATAATACATACACTGGGCCTGTGTCTGCGGAGACGCTGAAGCTGAGCACGCACTGATGTCATACTGTGGTAGAAAACCTTCAGAGCTCGAGCAAACTCTGCATCACAACTGGGCCGCACCGAACGACCACCTGCACCCAGCGAGTACAAGAGATGACTCTGTTAGTGATCTG
Source organism: Odontamblyopus rebecca (assembly GCA_030686955.1). Classification (NCBI taxonomy): domain Eukaryota; kingdom Metazoa; phylum Chordata; class Actinopteri; order Gobiiformes; family Gobiidae; genus Odontamblyopus; species Odontamblyopus rebecca. The sequence continues at coordinate 22,663,309 of CM060655.1, read as the reverse complement.
TGTAACCTCTACACATCCGTTTAAAAAAGAAAAAAAATTACCATTCCTGGCAGTGAGTTGTTCTCTCAAATTCTGATTTTCCTTTTTCAATAAACAATTCAAACTCCTCATCTCCTCTAAGTCTCTCTGAAGAACTTTGAAGGAACTGCTCAGGTCACTGTCCAAAGACTGACACAAATATTGAAAGCCCATCAGTGGAAATGATGCGCTGAATATTGAATTACTTTCTCATAATAAACTTACTGCAGAATCAGCAGGGCCTGGCTTATCAATAATGAAGATACCATCTGATGTCATTCTCATCTCATCCAAAGAAGATGTAAGTTCTGCACACCCATCTGAAACAAAGTACATTTTTAAAAATGAATAAAATATATTAGAAATTATAAATGATTGCCAATCAGCTCATGGCAAGGATAAATGTACCCTGAAGGCCCCAGAGCTCCAGGACCACAGCGCTGCTCTGCAGATAGTCCAGCAGACTCTGAGACGTCTGCAGTGAAGTGAAGTGCACTCGGTGATCCAACAGAGGATTAACGTTGTGCCATACGGCCGGAGTGTATAACGGCTGGGAGCAGTCGAACAATTTGAAACTGGAAAGTTATATGAAAAAACAATTATAGTTATAATCCATTACATGGTATTAAGTGTGTGCTTATGTGCAGCTTACCCTACTTGTACGCCTCTGTTGTGGACCTCTCTTATCCAGCGCAGACCACAGCACTGCTCCAGCATCAGCTGAAAGTCCAAGCGGCGTCCCAGTAGTTCCGATGGGTCAATCAGAATGTCATCCTCACTCAGGGGGCTGACGGAGCACAGAGGAGACTCTTAGAAAAACCTGACTATATGTTTATGTTTGTTAGAAACATACAGTCCTGTGGAAGCGCAGGGAACCAACTGTGCTTGTAGGATGGCCTCCTCTGTTCCTTCAGACCCTAAAACCTGTACGACCACAAGGTCTTTAGTCCAGATAAATATTCATTTACAATCTACATTACTACATTCACATCATGTTCTTTTTAAACACAGACCTCTAGCTGTTCTTCTAATGGGATGCGAAAAGCCAGAGTTTGGAGCCACAGGTGAGCAGTGCCCAGGAGCAGTGGCTCCACTGGGTCCCAAAATGGGTCTTGGTCTCTGGCAAAGGTGGCTGCAGAAAAACTTTTAGATCTCTGAGGATAGACAGGTAAGGAAATAAAACAAAAACAAAAATGTTAACAAAAATAATCTTAATCACAGCAAAATAGTGTAGAAAACAAGAATTGTGTAAAATACATTTGGATCCTTCTGTGCAGTCTGATGCTGCTGATACATTTCTTCCATTAGGTATTTACGGTTTATGAACTTTGCCTTAGACCACATCCACACCTTGAGAGAGGGGAAAAATATGTTAAATTTAAATTTAAAAGTGAATATTTGTAGTTTAATATTTACTGTAATACAGATGGTTGTAATACCAGTTTGTTTTCCAATGTAGTGACTCTTACAACAATATCTTTCTGCAGATCATGGCCTTTTGAATCAGACAAAGCCAGGTTCTTGATCTCCAGTTTAAACTCTACACCCTACTGACAAATTTGACACATTTAAAAAAATCAGCAGATCGTCCAAAAAAATGACACAAGTGTCAGGAGGTGAACCTTGTGGAGCTCCTGGCTCATCTGGTTGGCCTCTGTCACCATAGGCATCAATTTAATGTAATCATAGAAGACTGCTAGCAGGCTGGAGTCAGTTTGGTTTGACCCAAGGCTGGACTCACCTACAAATAATCAAGGTATAGTCATTAAAAGATACCAGACAAAGGCTTTTCCACATGAAGCTCGCTAACCAATGTGGATGCCTTCAGCTGTAGCCAACTCCGCCTGGAAATAGTCGTAGTCATAGCTGTTCCAGTCGTCCCCCCCACGCTCCGAGGGGAACCCAATAAAAAGGTAAGTACAGTTAGAGCCCAGAATTAACCGGTCCTGAAAGGAAAAAAAACTGTCAGATTGTATCATACCAAAGTTTGACAGTGTTGAAAAAACTAACCAGATGTTGCAGCACAGTCATCTGACAGATTGTTTTACCATTTACAATCACTTTTGCGCCTGCCACCGGTGTCAATGTGACACGACGCTGCTCGTTTCTGAAAACTGCATGATGCTCTTGTATCCTAAAAAAAAATAAAAAAATATGCCAATGTACACTCTTAAATACTTGCATCTACCACAAACATACCCTAGTCCTTTGATAGAGATGGACTTTGGGGAGGAGTCACTGCAGCCCACATCCCATTCACCTAGAACATATCAAGAGCTGATCTGAGCCAAATCCCCTCTGTACACATGTTTTATTTCCCTTCAATCATCAGAGATTTAGCATCAGTTTTGATTGTGGTGTTGTCACACGTACTCACCTTCTTCTATGAATAGTTTAACCACACCAGACAGCTGGGCGTCCTCATTTATGTTTAGTATGTAGGGGTGCATCTGCATCATCCTCCTCTCCTACAACACAGCGGCAGATGTCAAAGGAAGTACAAACTATGTATCTAGCTATGTATCTATCTGTAGTACATGTAAGTGAGTGAGTGCACCTTTGTGATGTTGGCATACTGCTCTTCCAGGTCCTTGAGCGCCTCCTGGAGGTGCTGTTCCCACAGTGTCTGGATGGCCTTGATTTGCAGCTCATTGTGGGTGAGCAGCTGTCGAAGCTCCTCTGAACCATGTTATTTGTCTGTTATTGATGGCTGTATTTGAGTGTTTATTGATTGTGTGGTGCAGTCTTACTGGTTTCATCACTGGCCCTGCGCCCCTCCTGTCCCAGCCGGCTCAGTCTCTGCAGAAGCCTAGCATTCTCGGCCTTCAGCTCTTTGACCAGTCGCTCAGTGGGACTCTCATTCACAACAGCTCGATTCTGAATGCGCTTGGCCCTGAACAGGAAATTTAATTCATTTTTGTGGATCAATAAAAAGTGGAAATTGTAATGCATCAACACATTCATTAGTTGTCATGAACACGTTTATCATCCTATAAAATAAACAAATCAAAAATAAATAATAGAACAATATTATTATAGGGCCTACTAAAATTGTGAGATCTTTCCTCATATATCCTTATTATATGTTTTATAGACATTTGACATTCACAAAAGACTAAACTAAACTTACCTTTCAGCATAACGCAGGGTTGAGAGTGATTCTTCATAGCAAATATCAGCAGGACTAAGAGTAGCAATCTGCAATGTTCAGTTTAGAAGAATCTATCATTTTTACTATTTCAACTCATCACTTTAAACAGTGCTGTAAACAAGAGAAAAGAAAGTTACCATCACAGTACGACTATTGCCTCCTAGAGCTGACTGCAGGAGCTTGGTGAGAATAGACTCTCTGTAAGGGATGTGGACCACCTTTTTACCCACCGCCACATCTGCGAGAGCGCTGTAAGATACAATAGTAGAAAGTAACTAATTACAAATATTTGCATTACTGTAACTAAATGTATAAACATGTGCTTGTCCTTTTAATTAAGTATAGTTGTTGCCATGTAATTAGCTACTGAGTACAATACAAGTCCTAAAAAATGTCCCACCCCTCTGCTGTGTCTTCTACTGCTCTGATTGCCTAGAACTCAGAGAATATGCAGATTGGGGTTTAAAACAACTTAATTCAGCTTTAAACTGTTAGATAAGAATTATAAGTTACTGTGAGAAAAGTAGTGCATTTCATTGATTTGTTCTCACTCAAAACATCAGCAGTTGTTAAAATACTGGTTGGAAACTTGGTGAATTAAATAAGTAATGCTGAGGGTTGACCTAATGACATTGCCCAGAGTGGTGAGGCTCAGGTTGATGGCCAGGCCCTCTTTGAGTCTGTCTGCCTCAGAGCAAGAGGACCGCTGTCGCTCACTGCCAGCCAAATCCACCAGGTTTATATTGGACTGCTTTGTGGTGCTTTCTTTTGAAAATATCTACAAAATATACAAAATATTTTAACATCTAAGGACAGTTTACTCCAAGCGTCAAGTCAAGTTATTTCAAATGCTGATAAATTTTTGTACTTGTTTTAGCTGTAGACTAATGAGCATGTGAGAGCGGCTGCTGTTTGCATTCATGTTTGTGGCAGCAGTGGTCCGAGTCCTTGTGCCCTGCTCCATCAGCTGTTCCACCTGGAAAGAAATAAAATAAAAATCAAATAATCTATTGTTTGGCCATAGAAGTGATATTCACGGCAGACTTAGGTTTAGCTTATCTTTGCAAAATATTGTTTAAAATATAATAACTACACCTGTAACAGATGATTAGTTTTTTATCTTCTATTTTATAAAAATAGATTTTAATATTATAATATTATAATATTACACTCCACCCGTGTTATGGGCAGATAAACCTACCTTTTCTTTCTTCACGTTTTATTTTCAAGACTAGTTAAGGAGTAGAGGTACCACATAATGTGCTGACCTGTTGTGCAGTCTCACAGGGAACAGTGCGAAGGCCCTCCACATAGAAGCCTCTGCTCTGCTCCTCTCTGACTCTGAGTCCTCCTGCAGCACGAGAGCCACGGAACAGCAGATCAATCACCTGCAAAATCACAAGAAAAAAAGCAGATAAATGAGCAGTAAATGTCTACTATCAGTTCAAGTCAAATAAATTAGGCTTTACACACCTGTTCATTATAGATCTCCAGCATACTGAAAAACATCTGTGAAGAGCTTCATCACTGTAAGAACCACTTGCAGAAATTGAATTATGGATAAACTGTAAAAATTTAATTTTTACCTGACAACGCCTTGAGTCCTGGTTTTCTCTGATGGATTGAAAAAGTCGCTCACAAAGTTTGGGAACCAAGCCTTTGTTGGCCCCATAGCCCATCATGGAGTAACTTTTCCCTGAACCCGTCTGCCCATAGGCCAAAAGAGTGGCATTAAAGCCCTTTAACACAACACATTCTATCAGTTAATCATTACTTATGGATCCTTTTGCAACACTCAAGGTGACCAAAGTGCTTTCAAATCAGTCAAATCAAAAGAATATATATGTTTAGTTTTGTACCTGTAGTGAGTTTTCCAGAATACCTTCTCCCAGGTCATGAAACACACTATCCTACAGACACAGAAATGGTAATTCAGTATGCCAGATGTGACTGATATGATATTACCATACCTGGTCAGCATAGCGCCCCCCTGCGTCTTCAGGCAGGTACTTTCCTGTGTTGTCTTGGATAAAGCCACTGTGAGACCAGTAAGTGTAATCAAAACAAAAAGAGCGTCGGTTCTGAGGCTCACGTGGGTCTTGGATGGTGATGGAGCTCGGTACCATGGAAATGATGCAGCGACTTCCAGCATCTCTTTCCCTCTGAGCAAAGAGATGCTACTACATTATAGCCACACTTTCACTAGGCTCCTAAATGGAAATTATAATGCAATGGTACAGCTGCCCTGGGGCTGACTGATGGAGATTTGACTACCACAGGTGGGTAGTACTCAGTTACATTTACTTGAGTAACCTTTTGAATAAATAGTACTTATAACAATATAACAATAGTATAACAATAGTTTTTGGACCCCAAATGTTTACTCCTATTTGAGGAATATTTTGTCTGAAGTAGTAGTGCTCTTAAAAGTAAAAGCTCTGGTTCCTCTTCCCACTGTAAGTATATGCGACAGTATAAGTGGCAAAAGCTTAATGTTAACAATATATTATTATTATTAATTTGAACATTTGTGTTTCTTGCATCACTCCCAGATATCAGATATGATTTAGATTTTCTCATTTTTGTGTCTATCCTAGACACCAGATTTGTTTTGAGTAATCACTTCTATTTGAGTAATATTATTTTGAAGTAACGTTACGCTTACTTGAGTACAATTTTTGGCTACTCTACACACCTCTGCATGATGAAGCACCAGGTGCACTATGTAACTTTTCTGGTGGAGGGTCACCACCTGCTTGTCTCCATGGAGATGGTATGGCTATGCCTATTATGTTCCATAGTACGGCATCAAACTCATCTATCTCCACTGAGACAAGAAGATAATGTCACCTACCAAGTTAGAGGTCAGATCAATGGAAAGACTATCCCACTGACACTCACAGTAAACATACAGGCCATACCACCTGTAACTGGAAAAATGCAGTATACTAGTAGGCTTAGTGCCATACAATGGAACATTCACGTCAACGTCAAAACATCTCCATGGAGACAAGCTGGTGGTGTATTCTCAACCAGAAAAGTTACACAGAGCATCTCTTCTCTACTACTGTGACACTGAAAAATACATAAGGTACAAAGCAGTTGATAGAATAAAAGTTTCCAGTGCCAGACGAGCATTACCTTGTTGAAGGGCCGGACCCTGACTGCTACCCTGACACAGTCCTTTTGCATATCCGTATGTTTTGGTCTCATCGTACAGTGGAGGTCCAGAGCAGACAGACCGATCAGCCGCTCCACTCCACTGGGCACAAGCGACCAGTGTCCGGTTACAGACAAAACACAGCCACTGTCACTGCGGGCAGGAAAAGTTTACTACTAAAGGATAATTACTTTCACTTTAAGGCCTGACTGAGCTAATGGTATTATAAAACACTTTGAATGAAATAAGGGGCTAAAAACTTCGCGGCTGTAGACGTTTGTACGTTATCATTTGGTTTGGCCTGTAGAATACTCCTTTTTCAAACTGTACAATCAAAAACTGCACATAAGACATTTGGTTTTGAAACTTTACCATGTTTATCAAAGAGCAGTCATCAAAATACAGTTATACATACATTCATCAAAAATAGCCTATGTGCGTTATATTGCAAAGCATCTAAGCATTTTCCAGGTCAACGCATTCAAATGCAAATGTAGTCATTCTTTCACATTTACAATCCAATTAATAAGTGTACAAGTTTGCATGTTACAGAGAATTACAAATTTAAGACTACGGCATAGGCAGAAAAATGCTTTTGAGACACTTGAAAACTTCCAAACAAACATAATTGTTTAAAGATTTATTTATTCACTTTATTTGGAACATAGCAAAATACTATATACATTTTATTTGTAGGAAATGTGTTTTTTTCATTGGATTGGTTGCTTTTTTTCTATAGTAGAAAAACAGCAGTCATCAAAATAAAAACTAATAAAATTAGAATGTATATAAAACCTCTTTATCAGAGGTAAATTTTCTTCTCTGATTTAAGTGAAGGTACAACCTTAGATCACATTTCCCTTTTGCCATTTCGCGCCCAGAGAAGCAGTTTCCAATATTTGCATATTGACTAGCACAAAATGGCTAATGTACACTAATCTAGTGAAATAAAGTTTAAAGGGGTGGGACATGTAAACTCCAAAAATAGTCCTCTTTTACAGAAAGTGAACTGTCCCCAAAATATGTTCATGCCTTAAGCAAAGAAATGTATATTTACACTGCTTTGAGTCCAGCACTGAGGCAAATGAAAAACAGTTATTTGGGTGATAGGGCCTAGCCAGGCTTCATCTCTGGGCTACCTGAGGTTTACGGTTCAAAGATGTCCAAGCCTCCTATAGCTTCTTCCTCCGGGTTACAGGTTTGGTTAAAACTGTGTCCATAATACGCTTGCGCCGAAGGTTCATAGTTGAAGTTGGGCCTTCTGCTTCTTTTGTCCTTTTTTGGGCACGAGGAACCGGATCAGCTGGACTGGGCAGAGGAGATAGTAGGTCCACTTCAGCTATCAAGGCTGGCTCCAACACTGTTTTAGGTCTAAAATGAAAAATAAAAATGCACCAATAGACAAACTTTAAAAACACTTTGTTACTGAAAAAGAGATATCTTACTTTGTTGTTCTTTTGCTAGTTTTTCTGGTATTTGACACTTTAGCCTCTTCTATTTCTACAGCCATTTCAACCTGTTAAGAAGGGAAAAAAAATTGCATTTCAAATTATTTTGAGTAGAATATTTTCACATTTATTCACCTCTGGGAGAACAGCATCCACAGTGGACATGTTCCTTCTGCTTCGAGTGACAGGTGCAGTCCGACTGGGAGACTCTGTCTTGGCTAAAATAGACACAAACAGTTCAGCCCCAAACATATTGTTTGAAATTTTATTGAATGTTCATTGCCCACCTCTTGTTCTTTTTCGTGACGGGGAATAGATGAAAGAGCTAACCCCTGGACCAGACTTATCATCAGGGTCAAAAACCACACTGTTCTCCAGTGGGGGCTCAGGGTGCACCACAGTCTTGGTGAGCCTCTTACTGGTTCTCGTTGGTGACTTTGTAACTGTTGACACATAAACAAATGTATTAAATGTACCCTCATTTTGTTGGTGCTGCGCCTACACACCTTCCTGTTTTTGTTCATCATCCTGAAGCCTCTTTATGAGCGCATCTGCTACAGAGGTCTCTGAGGGCACGTCCAAAGGAGGGTCTAATAAAGGCGGCCCCTCCTCAGGCTGATCCCACAGTTTCTTTTTAGTCTTGCGAAGAGAGTCTGCTTCCCTCTTGGGTTCATGCTCAGACTGGTCTTGACCTTTCTCTCCTCTTCTTTCCACACTCTGAGGAAGCAAGACCAGTTTTACCTGGATGCATGGTTGTGAAAAGTTGATGAAATGTCCAATTTAATGAAACCTTAGATAAGCTAACTTGACATGAGATGAATAAAATCTCATGTCAAATTAGACATGAGATTGATGAGACATTCTTGATGAGACACTCACCTGTGGATAAAGATTCAGAGTGATGCGATTCGACTGTCGAGTGGTTTGGCCCGGACTCAGAGTTTGGTGTTTATCACTTTCTTCTTCTATTGCTGTAGACAGCGGTGGCACAGCTTTCATTTTTCTGGAGTTCTGTTTTGCAGGAGTTGTACTGACGAGCTCTTCCTCTTCCACCTCTTCTTTGAGTATTTCTAAAAGCTGTGGGGCATCTTCACTCATGGTCACAGTCCTACGACTGGACCTGCGAGGAGTAGTAGACTGTGCCGCTTTCCTTTTGGTGGGTGTCCTGCCCCTGGCAGAAGACTTAGCAACATCATTTGCTTCAGCCACCTTTTGTTTCACCTTGGCCTCAGGGCTGGCTACGACTTCCTCACTGCAGCTCTGTTTGCTGGTTCTTGAGGAGGTTCTCTGTGAACCCCATTTTCTGCCTGGAGACAAAGTCCTTGTTGTGCTGGACACAGTGTTATCACTCACGTTTTCCACCTTATCCTGCTTTTGTTCTACTGGAGTTTCAGGCTCAGGCTCAGGTTGCGTTCTACGAGTACTTCTTCGAGGAGTGCCAGTTATATTTTCTTTAACTTGTTTGCTTCTTCTAGTTGAGCGACCAGGAGAGGTGGCAACTGCAACAGCTGGTTCTTGCTCTTGGTCCGTCTCCACTTCCTGTTCAGGCTTTCCCTCCTCGTCATGTACCTCTTCGGGCACAGGGGAAATGAAGGTGACAGCTCTAGCTCTGGTGGTCCTTCGAGTTGGGGTATAAGGAGTCTCATTCTTTCTGCCAGAGCCTGAAATCTGTAACACTGGCTCTTCCTCTGGGGCATCATCAACCTGCTGCACAGGTGCAACCACTGGCTCCCGTTTCCTTGATCTGCCCTTTTTTGTTTCTTTTTCCTCCTCTGTTGATTTGATTTTCTCCTCTCTGTCCTTTGGGGCATCAACTGAGACTGTGGCCTGCTCCATCTCTGAAGCGTGTACATCCTCTATGTTGGATGAGCATGGATCTTCTTTCAGTGGCTCTGGTGGTTCATTTGGAGGTTCTGTTTTGTCTTCAACCAATTCATCTTCTACTGTTACATCTGAGATCTCTTTATCTTTACACACCTCTGAGAGCTCAGCTGCTGACTCTGGTACCTCAACTTTCTGCTCTTCAGGCTGTGTTTCCATCTCCTCTTGCTCAACTTCAGCTTCTTCTTGAGCCTCTGGTTCAGTATTTTCCATCTGCTCATTTTCTACTATGTTTTCTGGAACTGCCTCTTGTTCAGGTTTTACTATCTGCTCATTTTCTAGTATGTTTTCTGGAACTGCCTCTGGTTCAGTACTTTCTATTTGCTCATTTTCTAGTGTGTTTTCTGGAACTACTTCTGGTTCAGTATTTTCTATCTGCTCCTTTTCTAGTGTGTTTTCTGGAACTGCTTCTTGTTCAATATTTTCTATCTGCTTATTTTCTAGTGTCTTTTCTGGAACTGCCTCTTGTTCAGGTTTTACTATCTGCTCATTTTCTTGTATGATTTCTGGAATTGCCTCTTGTTCAGTATTTTCAATCTGCTCATTTTCTAGTGTGTTTTCTGGAATTGCCTCTTGTTCAGTATTTTCTATCTGCTCATTTTCTCGTATGATTTCTGGAACTGCCTCTTGTTCAGTATTTTCTATCTGCTCATTTTCTCGTATGATTTCTGGAACTGCCTCTTGTTCAGTATTTTCTATCTGCTCATTTTCTCGTATGATTTCTGGAACTGCCTCTTGTTCAGTATTTTGTATCTGCTCATTTTCTCGTATGATTTCTGGAACTGCCTCTTGTTCAGGTTTTACTATCTGCTCATTTTCTCGTATGATTTCTGGAACTGCCTCTTGTTCAGTATTTTCTATCTGCTCATTTTCTCGTATGATTTCTGGAACTACCTCTAGTTCAGTATTTTTTATCTGCTCATTTTCTAGTATGTTTTCTGAAACTGCCTCTTCTTTTGGCCCTTGTACCTTTGATTCTATAGGTGTGTCTGTCTTGGGGCATTCTGAGTCTTTCTCTTCAAGGACTTCGGGTTCTGGCAAATTTGTTTCAACTTTTTCCACAACCTGTACCTCAGAAAGTGTCACTGCTTCTTCAGTAGACTCCTTTACGTCTGTAGGCAAGACTCCAGTAGACATGTTGTTCTCAAGGTTTGGTTCTGGCTCTTTGTCTACATCTTCTTCCAAATCTAGCGTAAGTGAGAAGCTGCTCTGGCTTTCACTTTTGTGATCGTTTGGTACATCCATTTGAAAAATATCACTGGGGACTTGGTCAGCAGCATTCACCAGAACATCTTGTCCCTCCACCAACTCCAGAGGAACCAACAGAGTGGTTGAGGGCTGGAGTTCCAAATAAGCAGCTGCCTGAGCTGCTTCCTCATCTTGATCCATATCTCCTTCATCAGTGCCCAGGTGTACCATGAGAACCTCTCCTTCACCATTTTCAGTATTCTGCACAAATCATAGATACAATTAGTGTTTCTCTTTTCCATGTGGCAAACAATTTTATGTAAATACTGAAATGTGAGGTAGTATATCAAAAAAAGGTAACAACTTGTAAAGTAGCACACATATTGAGAGCAGAACACGTCAAGCAAGGTAGAAACCACAATGAACACAATTAGCATGTGTTTTATACAACTACAGTGCATTTTACCTTAATCTCAGAGGAAAAGCCTTCAGCTTCCTCTTCAGCTAAACTGGGCAAGAAGTGGGTGTGTCCTTGTATTGTAAACTCTGATGATTGAGCTGGAGGTGGTCTGCCCTGGATCTCTTCAATTATCTCCACTTCGCTTCCTGAGTCTTCTTCCTCTTCTTCTTCCTCTTCTTCCTCCTCCTCCTCCTCCTCCTCCTCCTCTTCTTCCCCTTCTTCAACATGATCAGACTCTTCCTCGTCTTCACCTTCAGAAACGGGTCTAGAAAGCTCCTCACTGTCGTTGACACTGAAAACAGCTATAAAAAGCCACACAATAATAAATATATGGATTAATGTGTAGGAGACATAAACATTAACAGCACGTGTATAAGTATTGCTCACAGTGGGAGTCTGTGCCTGTGGGTTCAGAGGAGGTTATGGAGGTGGTTGATTTCTGAGAAGAAAATACTGGAGCTATGCAGGGAGCAGTGTGCTCCTCCTCTGCCTCTTGATCCACTGACTCACTGAAATAAACAGGTCAAAAGCTGTCATTTGCAACTGCAACCAATTGAAGATTTACAACAAAAACTTTCTCATTTTCATTCATTACCTGACGATTGAGGTCTGAGACAAAGACACTGAGTGTATTCCAGATCGGGTCAGAGATGAAGTTAGATCTTCGCCAAAGAGATGCCTTTGTACAAACTCTGTCAAATCTAGTGAATACAACACAAGATGGTTATTACGAAAACAAGTTTGAATATACATTTATTTACATTTTATTGACAGGCCTAGAGGATTTAAAGTGAACACAATCCCCTCCCGTATTTTCCATTTTTAAGTGAACCTGCTGATGGCTCCACTTCTGATTCTGGCTCGTTGATGCTTGCCGTCTCCCTGGCCGGGTTTAGCGTTTCAATCCCTTCTGTAGATTCAGAGATAGGACACTGCTCACTCGGCTCCTTGGATTGCTCACACACATCCTCAGCTTGGGAGTCTGACGCTTTGATCAGGTCATTACAACCTTAAGAAAAAAGCACACATTTAGAGTACTGTATTTACCCTTTTAAGTGAAAACACCTAAATTAGTACTGAGACTGTACCATCAGTTAGCTTGTCTTGCTCAGTAGGAGTATCAGTGTTTGCTTCAATAAGAACTTCATCATTCATCTTTTCATCCGTAACATTTGTTATGTCTTGAGCAGAATCAGACTCTGTAATATCTTCAAGCTTGACATCAACTTTATGCTCTTCCAAAAGTCCCTCAGACTCTTCCTGAGGCACAGGCTCCTCGGGCACCTCATCTTCAGTCTGAACTTGAGGTTGGGGTTTACTTCTGTCCTGTGCAGGTGCTTGGATGCTTGTCCCATTGTCACTGTCCACATATTTGTCATCCTCTTGTTCCTCTGAAAGGGGAGCATCATAGAATTCTAAGGTGGTATCAGTGGATCGGACAGACGTGTGGCTTGTTTCAAAACTTAGGACCAGTTGTGGTCCTGATGGTTCAGGTTCTTCGGGTTCTTCATGGAGTGAGGGAGGACTGGACACACTCTGGTGGGGCGAGGAGCTGCCCCCTTTAGTCTCATCTGACTGTTGCTTCTCCTCCTGTACATCGTCTTCCTCTTCATCTTCAGCTTGCGAAGACCAGGACTTGTGTGTGGCTTTTGAAAGCAGTGCCCCTCGAGTTAGGAGACGAATCTCATTGTCGGATGCCTCCTGAACACATTTCAGTACAACTATTTTTTTTAAATCGTTCAATAAAAAATACGTGTCTGTATTTTATTTGTACACTAACCCCATTAGTCCAACAAATGTTCTTCTCCATCTCAGGAGACTCTGCCTCTTCAATGAAGGTGATGCGATTCTCCTTTCGAGGTGGGGGTGTGATGGAGCGCCCTGGAGAGGCAGAGGGCGTGGCCACAGGTGTAGGCCTAAGACTGCTTCGCAGAATGGACTGAGGAGTGAAGGCAGCAAACACAGGACCTGAAGCAGCCAGAGCTCGAGCTCTCTGTGAGCAAAAGACACCATTCATTTACATATTATATATAGGGCTGCAACTAACAATTATTTTCATAATCGATTAATCTGGCGATTATTTTTTCAACTAATCGATTATTAATCGGATAAAAAGAAGGAAAGTGCTCCAAAACTGTGCTAAAAGTAAGTTAGCCGTGCGTCCTGGGTTTACGCACGGAAGCTGTGCTCGCTCTGCCAACCCCTCTCTCTATTACGCACGCGGTCAGATCAACAAAGCTTTGACCAATCACGGTGTTCGTGGGCTTGTACCGCACACTCTGTGATGGACAGGAGCACCAGTGAATCACAGCGCGGAGAAGCGAGGTCCCTACTTCTTACGCACGCGCACACAGACCCAAACAAGTGCTAAACCAACCAGCGGGGGGGAGTCCTATCGAGCTAAATCGCATTCTTTCCCGATGGAGAGTGTTAGATTACTCACAGAAAGGACTTTTATGCAGATGGGATTTATTTCAGATGGGAAGAAGGCAAAGGTAAGACTTGATTTATTTGATTTGGCTTGATTGACAGCTACTTTTTTTCTGTGTTTCTTGGCTGCAAGCTTGGTGAAGGTTTGAGTTACAGAGGCTGATACCGCGGAAGCAGCTTTCAGGCGATATATAACTTATGGGGGAAGGGTGAAGGGTCGTGTTTGCTTTGAGGCAGAAGTTGTAAGAGTGTCAGACAGTTGTATTTTTATATGTGTGGATATAAAGGGCTTCAGTTTGAGATGTGAAGTGCTGTGGTGAAAATGAAGTGGATAAATTGTTAGCCGTGTTTCTGCTGATTCCAACGGTGTATAACATGACAGTGTAGCACTCAGTATGTTGTAAATAGAGATGTATGAATTTACAAAAGAGGCGCTAGCCCCCAAATTTGGTGGCTGTGGGGTTTAAGAGGTTAACTGGACTAGTTAATATCTTAGAAACACATTGTTCCAATGCAATCGCGGCTAATATGTGCTAACTAGCTAACACCAAGCAACTTCGGTTTAACTTGTATAGTGTCAAACAATACGTTGTGATTAAAACGTTCCTATTAACTTGTACCAGTAATGCAACCCAACGACTTTTCATGTCAAAAAAAGGTTGCCAATATGTTTGTGAAATCTCACCAGAGTCCTACTGATTTTAAAGGGGAGACGCCATTTCTCAAGTGTCCTCTTTTTTTCCCCGATTCTCCCGCTTGGACTTTGTCACGTGAACTAGTCAACTAATCGATTACTAAATTAGTTGCCAACTATTTTAATAGTCGATTTTAATCGATTTAATCCATTAGTTGTTGCAGCCCTAATTATATAATCACAAATATTATCATCTCCCAGCAAAAACATATGCAATTTCATTATTTACCTTGACAACCTGCGGGGTTTGCAGTAGACTAAGCTCTGGAGCTTTGCTAATGCTTTTTGGTGAAACCCAGGAGCTGGGAGGTCTGGGCGGGCTCAGAAGAGGCTGAGGCATCTGGCAGGATGGCTGCACTACCAGTTTCATGAGCCTGATACAGAATAGATAAGGGAAATGTGAATAAATGGTCACTAAAGTAAGTTGCAAGAATCTTCTCATCAGTTATAAGAATTAATCTTATATCTTGCTCCAGATTTGAGAAAAAGTTTCAAACCTTGACTTTCGTTTTGCTGACATGGTGATGGGTGTCCCGAGAAAAGGTTCAGGAAGAGCAGAGGATGTTTTTGGGCTAGGACTTTTAAATTCTGTTGCTTTTGGGCTACAAAAATAAGATGACATTTTATTTAAACATATATCATTCAAATTCAATTATATTTTTCTTTAAGTAGAGCCCACCTCTTTGCTGGAGACGACAGGGGAGAATCTCCTTTACCAATCCATACCTCCTCGATCTTGGTCAGAACATTATTGATGAAACCAGCCCTAGAAATCACCTTGTCACTAGCAGAGCGCTTTGTGATAGTTGAAAGAGGCTGTGGCCGTGAGACTAGTTTGGGTCAAAACAAAGTATTTTATTTTATATTTAACTAATACTCAGTACTTCTTACTTGACAATAATGTTGAAAACTTCAATATGATCTTACCTTCCTTGTGAATGGTGAGTGGGCGTTGGTAAGGTTTGGATCGTTCCATTGCCAGTTTTCTCTGAACTCTGGGCAAAACTTTACCATACTGGTCAAGTATGGAGTTCCTTGTGGTTGTTTGCTCTTTGAGTTTTGGATCTCTTTCATTCTAAATAAGAGTTGTTCATTCATCATGTTTTAATATTGGCCAAATTTTCTGTTTGTATGCGTTAAACTTACCACCAGATTCATTTTTAGTGAGTGGTTGAGCTGCAGGGCAGGTATGTAGTTGGCTTGCTGAAGATAATGCACCATCAGCAGCTCACGGTTCTGAAGCCCGCCAGTGCCTTGAAGAAACTTCTCCAAACCTTCCTGTGAAGCAAATTACAAGACAAAGTAATTTAACGGTCATGTGTCCACACTCTTTTACCAGTGTAGTACATAGTAAGGTTTCCTACTTGTTCAGAGAGGCCTAACGGCAGTTTCAGTAGCTCCTTGATCAAACCCAGCTCCTGACAGGTCTCATAAAGAAAGCCCAAAAGCTCGCTGATATTTAGACGATTTGAGTGCTGACGGGCCAAGGACCATGCTTCAATAAGACATCTAAAAATATACAAAAACTTGTTAAAAATAGAAAAAAACATGGCACAATACTGGCAAAACCAAAAAGGTGCTAAATGTGTCTAAATGTCTTGGCTGATGTTCAAGAACTGAACAAAAGTGAATGGACTGTTACCAAAAAAGTAGGATTAAATTAGGGCTAATTCAGGTGACAGAATGAGACTAGTAACTATTCCAGTTCTAAACAAGATCAACCCAACTTCAGAAAATATTTGAACTTTAGACCAAGTTTATTTGAGCCATACCTGTTATGCAATAGAACTGATAGGCAGAGTTTTGCTTGTGATGTTGATGCCATCGCAGGTTTAGTGACATGTAAATATCTCAGCGCCTCGCTATGTTGCCCCTGACACATCAGAGCCTGCAGAACTTGCTCATGCTGCCACTCAAACTGACACTGGGAGGCAGCTGGGTGTAAAAGCAGTTCAAAGGCACTCTAATGGAGACCAAAACAAATCAGGTAAATCAATGTGATCTTATTCTCATGTGGCACACTTGTTTGAAGCATGTACCTGGTGGTCGTGATGGTCCAGCAGCCAGAGTCCTTGTATTAACTTCACCAGTCCAATGGGAATCGCAAAGGCAGTTGGGAAAGACTCAACGGATGCTCCCTCTTTGTTTGAGAAGGCATACATGACATCAAGCAAAAGGTAAATGACCTAAATAAGTTTAGTCAAGGTTTAAATAGGAAGAAAGCAAAAGAAATAACATGATGCATTAAACTGATGAGGATACAATTGCATGTTTGGCAGCTTCATCAATGTTGTCAAGTAGATAGATATCCAACAAAGCCTGTGGATCAAAAGATTATACTTATTATATGCTGTGCATTATATGTTAAGAATAGATTTTTTTTCTTACATGTAAAGTAGGTGGTGGGTATTGTCCAGTTCCCTCCTCATCCCTTTTCCATAAATTAACTAAGCGCTCTCCACACTGGCCAACCAAGCCATCAATCATAAGACAGTCTGAACACCACTTGCCCCTGAAATGTTTAAAATGGTAGAAATTGTAATACATTTTCTTCACTTTAATCGCTACTTATTTATTTTTAATGGGCCTCATGCGTGATTTTACTGTTGAAAAATCCACTATATGAAGTTTATAAGAGAATCCTGTGTTCAAATGACAACAAAGAAAACCATTTTCTTCTACAGAGCAAGTGTGTAAAAGTGCTCCCTGCATGTGGCCCACTGATTAGTGTTGACTTTTACTACGCACTTTGCCAGCCTTTTGAGCTCCTCCCTCCGGATGGTGTAATAACTGCTGATTATAGAATGACTGTAGAATGGCCTGGAAATCTGAAGAGCATCCTCGTCTGATGGGAAGAAGATAAATGTTTACACTCAAAATGCCCATTGCCTGTAATGTTTAAAGGGTTTTTCTTTTCAAGTCATTACCCGATCCCTCAGGCAGAAGGCCAGTGCGACAGAACCAGAGCACAACTTGAGCATACTTTGAAATGAGGCCAGACACCATATTCTTGTTCATCAGCCCCACCAGTCCTGTGCACATAACAGGTTTAAAAGGTGTGTTGTAGCTAAAGCTTTCTTTCACTCAAGCCACTGTAGAAGAGAGGAATTATAAGTACCTTTCTGAGTAAGTTCATGAGCTTCACTGAGCAAACAATTGAAAATGGTGCTGAGGTTTGTGAGTAATCTTTGGCTGTGCTGTAGCAGTTGCATTGTCTGGGGGTCTGTAAAGTTTGATGAACTATCAAATAGTGGTGCACCTGTAAGTACAAGCATAACAATTAATATTTTGCAAACACATTATATTAACACAATAAAGGATTAACATACAGATGCCATCCAACTCCTCCTTTGTCTGAACAACTTTGTTCCAGGCCCAATCCAGAATGTACCGCAAGTTCAAAGCAGACCCTGGTTGTTCTGGTATAAAATAACAATAAGCAACAACAATGATTAAGGCAAATGTGTTTTTAAAAAAAAAAAAAAAAATTTCTTACCCTCTGCAGTCCATTGTTTAATACAGCCAGTAATTAACCCCAAAGAGCTGGTCTCCACAGCTGTGCATAAAATGGCATCTAGTTGCTCCTCCTGAAACATCCATAGGTATAGTTTACAAAAAGAACACAGCAAGAGTTGGTTGAAGTAGTGTACAAGAGCTGAAACGATTCATCGAGTAAATCGATTAGAAAAATGCATCGTTTATTATTTTTTGCCTCGATGCTTCATTTTATTTTCATACGCTCGGCGATGGCCGGCCGGAACCTTCTGCGGTAGAGGTAAAGTTTCCGCATGACCACTGCACTTCACTGTACACAAAACAGCGTGGCTGTTTTCTCCTCCCATACACCGCACACTCCTCATCTCCTCCTGTACGCCGCGCACCCCTCATCTCCTCCTGTACGCTGCGCACTCCTCATCTCCTCCTGTACGCCGCGCATCCCTCATCTCCTCCTGTACGCCGCGCACCCCTCATCTCCTCTGGTACACCGCGCTCACCTCATCTCCTCTGGTACGCTGCGCACACCTCATCTCCTCCCATACGCCATGCTTCCTCCTGTGCGCCTCTAAACCAAAATACCAGGACTAAAACCAGGTCTAAGACAGGTCTAAACCAGGTGTAAACTAGGTCTAAAACTAGGTCTAATCCAGGTCTAAAACCAAACCAGAATTTGCAGGAGATGGTTGTTACATTCATGTAGTTTTAAAAATCATGACAATATCAAGTAATCCAAAATATTCAGATTACGTTACTCATTTTAAGTAATTTAATGGATTATGTTATAAACTACATTTTGGGGTATGTAATCTGTAATTTGTAGGGAAATACATTTTAAAAGTCACCTTCTCAACACTGATGCTACAACATCTAAACAGAAAGCACCCGTATATTACATCAAGTGGAAAAGAAACCACGAGGTAAGTCAACCTTATCTTAGCGATAATTACGTTTTTCATGTCCAAAACACGTGTATCTATCAATGCACGTGGTGTGTATTGACACTAACAAACGATTACTCGATTATTCAAACAAAATAATCCACAGAATAATCGATTACTGTAATAATCGATAGCTGCAGCCCTATAGTGTACAATGAGTACCTGAGAGAGGCTGGATGGCTGGGTATCTGCCAGGCGGCTGGAGAGCAGACCGGACATGAGGCAGCGAGAATAACTGGTAGAGATGACTTCACTAGAACAAGGAGCAGCTTTCTTTAAGAAGCTCAGAGTCTGAAATTAAGTGTCACAAGTGAATTTAAACAAACTTCAGATATTTTTGCATAATGAAAAGCTAGCTAAAAGATAGATTAAATTTGTTAATTTTAGAGCTTGCCTCTTTTTGATATCCAGAGCAGGTTAGATGTACAATTCCAGTGTTGAGCAAACAGGTAGCATCTGCCGGAGTATGTCAGTTTTAGATTTACATTTTTGTCATTTCATAAATTGATTTAATTTTCCTACTAACCAAAGTTGTATGTTGTGGGATTGAAGTATTGCTCAGGTGGAGGGCAGGTATATGGCAAACCTCTGCTCAGGCTGCGGTCATTCACCAGCACATCCAACAGCACATTTGAGGACACCATTTGCATCACAGTATCCAGAGACCACACGGCCAAATAAGGACAATTCTGCAATGACTCGCCAGCTCTAACAAAGCACAGACAATATACATTTTACAAAACTGCTGCTTATAAATGCTTAAAGAAAAAATACTACCCCATACCTTAAGGAATCTGGCATCTGTGCATGATACCAGCGGTTGATGTCAAACACTCCAATAAAGGTAGCTGGGGTTCCCTGTCCATAGGCCTTGACTTGCCATATAAAGATAGACACACTGGTATCAGGGGATGACACTAAAAAGAAAAAAACAAAACAAAAACATTAATACATTTTCAAATTCAAATTTTATTTAATAACATTGAACATGTATAATTTATATTTATCAATCATATCAATCATCATATCAATTATAATTATATATACATTTATATTTATTAAAAACAACCATACCTTCATTCATACTGTCATCTCTGTCATGATGAGGTCTAAATTTCTCAATGGTCTGACAATTAAGCAAGCGGGTGTTGGTGGCCTGCGCCCTGAGAGGAAATGCTGTCCCACTCAACTCCTGACTGTAACGCTCCTCGCAGTATTCTAAACCCTGAAAACAAAACAATCTTTAAAATAGATACAACAAACAGAAATAGTTATAGCTACTGTTACTGCCCCAATGTTCATACCTCATAAAGGATCTTCCCAGAGGCTGAACATTTTCTTTCACCGAAGGCCAGTTGCAGCAGACGGAGGCTGACCATATCCCCTTCACTTTCGTTAGAAAATAACAACAATATTACATATATACCTCACTGTATATTTTAATGCTTAAATAAATGTATTTATTTTAATGAATAACAATGTGAAAAGTGGCTTACAGGTCTTGAGAGGACTGGACAGCCCAGAGGTAGCAACAATTCCTGGGGTCATTTTCAGGCTCCTGGAATGTAAATGCATTCACAGGGACCTTACCACCTTCTAACTGAGAATGGTATCTTAAAAAAAAAAAAAAAAAGATTACATTGAAATTTTGTATGAAGTATGTCTAAAATATCTGTACATATTTAATGTGTAAAGCCTTACTCTTTCTTAAGAGCTTTCATGTTCCACAGATGCAAGTATCCATCTGAAAACCCTACAGCCATCTGGTTAGTTCTGGCTATGTATTGTAGAGCTGTAGCCCCAACACCTGTGGCTCCATTCAGCTGGAGACAAAGATGCCGGCCTTCTCTACTGCTGACTTCTCTAAGCTTTGGGATCTCTGCTGGGGACTTGGTCACAACCTGCAAGTCTAGAAACAGAACAAAAATATCATAAAGGACACATTGCTATATAGAAAGTAACTTTCATTTGCTGAAATTGACAATAAAAAATCTACTCACCTGACGCTTCTAGCTCACTTTGGCTGCATGAAAGATCATCGAGACACAGATCCACTAACAGAACATGCCCTAGATCAGTTCCGACTGCAGCGATGCCGAAAAACCAGCGCAAACTCTGATGGAGGTGCTGCGTTGAGGTGCTTGCACCACCATAGCTCACCAATGGCTCAATAGCTGTAATCTTTATGAAAACAGAGGGCATTAAGTAGCGCATATGGATGAGTTTGAGGATGTGCATTTGTATCTATGTAAGTATTGTATAGATGCATATTAGGCTTCTAACAAATGTATGAAATAAATAGATTCATCGTGTACTCACTCGGCCTGGTATAACCACAGCTTTTACCACACGTGACAATCCCAAGTCATACAGGCACAGTACACTGCCCTCGGCCTCCTCCAAGCCAATAAGCAACCCAGATCTATAGTTGAAACATTTCATACAAAAGTGTCATTGTCAAGAATACATTGATATATCATAGCATTATAATTATATATTACTGTAACAAATCATGCTAAAAGTAAACTTTCTGCTGACCTTTTTAACCAACTGAAGTCTTTAGCAGCTAGGATGCAGGGTGGATGTTCCCCTCCGCCACTAAAAGTGTATGCAGACAGTCGCTCCCCTGTCACGGCATGGACAGCCTCCAGATGGGGCCCGCATGCCAACCAGGCAAGCCCACTTCTCCCTTTAAACAAACGTGAGTTATGTGTTTGCACTTTTATATCAATCCTAATGCGGTAGATCTGTTATGCCAAGGAACATACCAACAGTGAATTTCCCCTGAAGAACAGAGTCCAGTGTGATTTCATCCTCTCCCAAGGCATTTAAAGTGACCCCAGGGAAGGGCAGGAGACTGCTGGTCACCTGGGCCGTCAGATCATGCATTGTGCACTAAAAGAAATAAAGATAAATGATGTACACAAGAAACTTTTTGGTTAACAAATTTTAAAAATTAACCAGTTGTGTAATCTTTGTAGTGCAGTCTAGCAATAAGGGGCAGAGTTTTACCACTGTTCACGTTTAGCAGAACAAATGAGGTCTTTCATTCAGCACACAGTTGGACACACAGCTGTCGGCAGCTGGCAGCGGAATATGTGAATGAACCAGACACAAACACACAACACAGCGTCTCATGTTTTTGTAAGCAGAGGGGGGCATGAAAAAAAAGTAATTGCTTCTGGTCTAACCATAGGTCTAACTAATAATACGGGAAATAACACGACCATGTTTGAAGACTCAAAAGTGGGCCAACACTGCCCTCTTCGACAGCATTTGAAAACACAATTGATTCAAGTAAACTCCCGCGCAGCACGTCTGTCACTGCGCACTAGCCTAGGCATGCGTGTACATCCTCACCCATGTGGACTCAGATTTTTCAAACCATATTTAAAGAAATTTGCTGATTTCTAGTTGTTGTGACGCAGCCGAGAGTGACCGGATGGTTTTGCACATTTATTGGCAGACCCTCACTATAAGGGGGGCATGATCTGGCACACTGAGCATGGAACAGCCTAAGTACCCCAGTTTGTAGTGCTGTAAACAGACACACTGTCACAGCAAACTGTCAAGACAAACGCGCCGTGCAGCAACTGCTCAGAGTTAAGCAGATTATGCAGATACAATGATTTCACTATTTACAGGGAGGCTATCCTGCTAGCTTACAAGGTCACTCAGATCTGAGTCAGAGCTTTCAGGATACAGCTAGCATAACCGAGTAATAATTTCAAGTTTATCCTTGTTAAAGATAATAACTTTAAAAAACCAAACCGTGACTCAATGGAGGTTTAAGGCACAGACTTTCAGAAGCATAGACTTTCAGCTATGGCATTGTTTTGTTTGTTAACTTGGATGACACTCACTATTTTCAGTAAGCATGGTGGCTAACGTTAGCAAGAGTATCACGACTAAATTACAACAGTTCAAATGTATTCACATACAACACACCGCTGGTTATGTGGTAATGTTTCAGAGTCCTTATGGTTAGAATAATAACGCAAAATCATGTAGTTATAATTGACAATTCAATAAGAGAATAACTATAGCCTCAATTGCCAAGATATACTAAGCAAGTCACTCATAAACATGTAGCTAATAGGGTAGGATGTCCAACACTGACGCTTAGCAACAAAATAATACAACCATACAAACTCGATCTTATTATTTGAGATGTTTGAGCGTTAAATGCAAGAATGTTGACTCCATTTAGCGGCTTCAGACACGCGTTGTTTAATAAAACGTGATGCAATGTGCCGCTAGCCTACCTTTCTGTCTGGTGAAGGTAGCCACTTTAGCCTCCAATGTTTGTCTTTTCCAGGTGATAAATCCAATCTTCTACCTCCCTGGTCATAATCAACTCCTTATCAAATTCATCCAGAGATACACCCGATAGACAAGCACGCTACACAGCTCCAGACTTCAGGCTTTCACAGGGATAAGCGCCATTTCCATCAAAACTGCAAACAGCACAGCTCAAAACACAGCGCACTCCAAAGAACTGATGCCCTCTAAAGGCTGGGCGGAATCACAAACAACTCATTTTCTGAAATTATATTATCTTGTATTGTAAATTTTATTGGAATAATATCCATGTCTGTCATTTGTAACACATTAATATTTAAATTCATGCATTGTGTATTTTAAACAAGCTGGCTGTTGGATTTAGCTGATGGAGATTCTAATGATAAATTAAAATGTACCTGCATAAAAACTCGCGGCACGGTGGCTGAGTGGCAACACTCACGCCCGGGCCTTTCTGTGTGGAGTTTGCATGTTCCTCCCCGTGTCTGGATGGGTTTCCTCCGGGTACTCCGGTTTCCCCCATCAACCCAAAACATGCCCGGACCCCTATGAACTAACATCAAGGACCATAATGTCCACCCTCCTGTGGGCTCACCACCTGCAGAGGGGTTCATAGGGGGGGTCAGGTGCTATGAGTATTGGGCAGCAAGCTGCCCCCGCGACCCAGCCGGATTAAGCGGGAGAAGATGGATGGATGGATGCATAAAAACTGTACATTAACAAAACATCTCAAATTATTATATAGTTACTTTGGATTCACTGGGATTATTGTTGCCTGCTCGTATGCTTCCAAATGGTGGAGAGTTAAAATGAGGTATAGTAGATGGCAAAAAACTTTAGCATTTTGGGGATGGTTTTATTAAAATAATACAAAAAATAAATGTCAAAAAATGTCACTTTGCAGCAGTAGTGCACACATGTTTTACGTTCAGCAACAATACAAAGTGCAGAAAAAATGTCTATGGCACAAAGTCTTTATTTTTGTATAAAATACCAATTTTGTCTCAAGATTGCATTTTATGGTCCCATGTTTGATTTTCATGATAATAAGCACATTTCTGGTTGTTGTTGTTGTTTTTTAATTTAAAAAAAATCAAAGCAGTGCAGCAGCAGATTTTGTCTTCATCTGTTGTTCAATCATTAAATCAAATTCTTGCCTTTCCCTAATATAAGACATAAACATTTTTTTATTTATCTGAAATTACTTCACATAAAAAATGTTAATCTTTATCCATCTCTAGCTTACCTGTTGCTTACACATCGTCCTTTAAGATATTTTTCTTCTGCTTTTTTTATTGAGATGTGATCTACTCCAGCTATGGCATGAATTATAGCCTGTAGATAGATATAACAATAAATATACAGCAAAAATTAAAAAGGTAAATTTCCATTACAACTTACCTCTGGTAAAAGGACATCCAGGACAAAGGGAACATGATCTACTGTTTTAATACTCTCGAGGCAAGAGTCAGCCTCTGCAGCTGTTGTGTAAAGTTTGCTTAAATACCAGTACACCTGGTCCAACTGTTCATCATCTTCCAGATAAATATTCACTATCCCTCTTTTTTTTCTCCTTGCACTCAAGAACAAGCAAAGCCACTTGGACTGCCGCTCCCCACACATTATCGCCTATAAAAGGAGACCCATTACTATGAGAATGTGTTAAAGGGGAACTCTTGCACATTTGAAGACAATAATAATAATTGAAAACAAAGAATGTATGTTATGTTAAACTTTAAACACTTGGGGAACTCCAGCACATTTGAAGCTAAAGTCCATTGCTAGAGGTGGTCAAATACTGTCAGAAGCCAAAAAACGGCACAGATCAGTGTTTTCTAGACGGAGATCTCGCTGTGGTAGTGAGCTTGTCAAGACAACAAACTAGCGTAGTGATTTGGGCAAGTTCTTAACTTCCATGTAAATGCCAATTTGCACTCTGAAGAAGCTTAACACCACTTTCTAACCCATCTTACAACATAGCCACAAGTCTAACAAACAAAACACTATACCTGGCTCACTCATTAGTGTCTGGAAATGTTATAAAACAACTTTATAAGCAGCCTTAGCTTTAGCTTTGTTGATTTCCCATTGCGCATGTGAAAGCCCAAAAGACTCAATTGCCAATGTTGTTTCTAATCTCATTTATTTACTAGTGAATTATATTTTTTGGAATACGCTTAAAAATACATTGCCAAATTATTTTCTTTCAACAGCTTTCAGTTTATCTTCACTGTCAGTAGTCGATCCTCACTTGTTGCTTCTGGCGGCTACTAGCCGCTTGCCGCCGCTGGAGTCGACAATCAAGTCTTTTGGGCTTTCACATGCGCAGTGGGAAATCAACAAAGGTAATGCTAAGGCTGCTTATAAAGTTGTTTTAGAATGTTTTCAAACCACTAATGAGTGAGCCAAGAATAGCGTTTTGTTTGTTAGACTCATGGCTGTTGCAAGATGGGTTAGAAAGTGGAGTTAAGCTTCTTAAGTGTGCAAATTGGCATTTTACGTGAAGTTGAGAACTTGCCCAAATCTAGTGCTGCCACTAACGACTAATTTTCTAACGATTAATCTCTCGACTAATTTTTCGATTAGTCGACTAATCTAAACGACTAATTAAAAAAAAAAAACAAGCGGTTCACACACAAGTGTGTGTGTTAGATTTTCCCGGGAGGTTACCTTGTGTGTGCTGTGCGTGCGAGTTGCAAAGGTTATTGCTGTTATGTCTGTTGTGTGTGCTCATTCGACAATGTTGAACAACGCTATGCACACACAATTTAACGAGTATGCACGAGCAGCATATTGCAACGGTATTCTCAATACCTCATGCATCGTGGTCGTGCTCCCGCGCCTCGGGTGTAGCCGCTGTTAGCCGCGCCGGTGTCCGCCTCGGGCGCAGCCGCTGCCCGCCGCGCCGGTGTCCGCCTCGGGCGCAACCGCTGCCCGCGGCACCGGTGTCCGCCTCGGGTGTAGCCGCTGTTAGCCGCGCCGGTGTCCGCCTCGAGTGTAGTACGACTAGTGGTGTGGAGGGGAAATACCTGATCTCAGGCAAGCAAAAGGTCTCTGGACGAGCCGTTTGAGACCAAAAATAAATAAAGGCGAATATTCGACCAAAAAAATTGTATTCGACTCATTTTCACATTCGATTACGTCGACAACGTCGAATAATCGCGGCAGCACTACCCAAATCCCTACACTAGTTTGTTGCCTTGGCAGGCTCACTACCACAGTGAGATCTCCACCTAGAAAACACTGATCGGTGCCATTTTTTGGCTTCTGACAGTATTCGACTACCTCTAGCAATGGACTTTAGCTTCAAATGTGCTGGAGTTCCCCTTTGTATTTGGAGTTCCTCAAGTGTTTAAAGTTTTCAATTAAATCTTCTGCTTTGTATATATGTTTATATGCACCTATATAATAATAATAATAATAATAATAATAATACCCTGAGGTGCTGGTCCGCCATGTGCTGCTTTACGATGAAATAAACAAGTTTTTCATTTGCTCGCGTATGGGCAGCGTGTGTTCGGTCTGGCAGCAGCCTCTTTGCATTCTTCACATCTTCCTCCTGTGGCTCATTAAAACTGTCATCCAGATCATCACCTGAAAAGGTCTCGTCCATCACAATATCATTAGCAAAAGTCAGTCTCTCTGAAATGGACTGGTATTTTCTTCTCACTGGATAACCTGCATTTGTTAAATTTTAGAAGTTAAAAGGTTGAGCTTTGGCTGCTGATAAAATGTGCTTTGCTGTGTCCAAATAACATACTTATATTGTGAGCGTAGTAATCAATAAATGAGCCTGAGAATGATCCAATTCCTAAACAACAAACACAAAATTAATACAAAACCAGAGAAAAAATAATTTAAAAAAAGTTTACCTTTACGCATAATGTAGTCCTCTATGAGATCAATTGACCACTGAATGGCTACACTATACTTTTCTTTGGCTTTGCACTGCAACAAATGGAACACAAAAGTTAAATGCAGTGTGCTATGTGTGGCAATACAGTAAAAATGAAGACTTACAATAAGTTCTTTGAATTCTTCACATTCATATGGTTTGAGAGTTTTCAGTGAAACCAAAAATCTGCAGATACATTTTTGACAGTCAGGAACAAATCAGGAAACCTGAACATTTACATATTTCTTACCCCCTTTTTTGTTGAATAAATTTCTCCTCAACAATCAAAATGCTGGCTCTTTTCATTTTGTGATTCACTCTTTTTACCTATAACAGCATTTTTACCCACCATTAAAAACTAATAATCAAATAATCTTCACTATCTTCACTGCCACTTTTATACATTTAATGAACATTATTATGCTCACCATTGCAGGCCAGAAAGGATAATTTCTGAATTTATACCACACAAATCCTCCTGCTACTATCGATGATGATTCTGTAGGTCAATTAAGAATACATGTCTATACTGTTTTTAAATTTGAATGAGGGTGTAGTGAAATTATAATGAAATTTGAGCACAACTCACTTACTTGTCTCTACCATTAAGAAACTTGGAAACTCATCCTCTTCATCTTCCTGACTCTCCTCATCCTCTTGGAAGGACAAATGTGGCTGTGGTTCCTCATGTACACTTAGCTCTATTGACAGATCTGATGATGGTAACTCATCTATTTGGTAAAATAAAAAACATGCAAAGTCAACAGTCCATATAGCACCAGCAACACACAACAAAAATATGATTTACCTTGCTCAACTGAACTTGAACTGTCCAAATGTAACCTTGGCCTTGAGCATCGTGTTTGCTCAGTAAAATGTTCCTTTGAATTTGTTTTTCTGCCACTTTTTAGTTTAGTATAAGAATTTGTGTTTTTAACACATGCCCTCTGTTTGTTCGTCCTCAGTTGTCTTGGTTTCTGGCCCCTTCTCCAGTTGCATCGTTTTACTTTGTCAACTGGGGATCCTGTGTTTGGTATCTGTAAGGGATTATAGAAAAATATTAGCTTAACCTATACAAATAAATAAATAAAGTATAGTAAACAACTAGAAGAGATTTACCTTTTTGATCTTTTCAGGAGACGGCGAAGAGAGTATAGACAGGTCTTTAAGTGAATTTGCAACTGATGTAGAGGTCAAACATTTTACTTGGTTCTGATGAATCTTTCTGCTGGATCTCCGTGGAGTACACTCAAGTGGTTTGAGGACAGTGTCAATTAATGCCAAATTGCCTGGAGACTCTGGGGTTAAAAGTGATACAGAAGACATACCTGGGATGTCTTTGTGCAAGGGGAAAATAAACTGTTATTGTGCATCTTAACAAATTGCAAAAAATACAATAAAGTCAATTTACCTGTCATTGTTGGGAAAGCTTGCGCGTTGGCCTGGCCAAATGAAACACTTTAGAGCCTATTTTTATAAAGGCATTTAACGTAAGCAAAACGTTGCCAAGTAACACATTAACTTTACGTTTAACCCACTTGATTATCCCATGAAATCTTTTCTGCCCGAAATACAATGCTTGCAGGTTATAAATGTGCAATAAACAACAAAAAACAAGGATCCGAAAAAAGCGCGGAATAGAATGGTGTCCACCTCCAGTTAGTATAGACTAGAGTATACTTTCTTCCAATCTGGTAGAGATGAACAAATACACAAACATATTCAAAAGGATTCAAAGGTATAAAGAATAAACTCGAAACAATCTAAATAGTTTCATTTTGTGTTTTCTTTTACTTCCGGGTTTTCTTCCTCACAAACTTGAGGGGGAAAGTTCAAGGAAGCAATGGCGCCCTCTTTAGCTCACGGAGGTAATGCATCACCGCCCCAAAGCGTCCAGTAGAGGACGCTGTGTGTCTGCTCTCGTGCTTCTACTGATCTGCAAAAAAAATACCACACCTCATTCGTATAAAAAGAAGGTCTAAGTAATCAGAAGTAGCCTACAGTTTGCCTAGATTTCAGAGAATGGCGTTGTGGCCACATTCATCTTCTCATCGTTTGGAACGAACCTTAAATTAGTGTACCCTTATCACTTTTCCTTCATTGCAAGTAAAATGTGATTTTACTTGCAATGTGACTACAGTAGATCTGCAGGGTGCGTTAAAACATAGAAAAGTTAAGTTAGGGTGGGTAATATTCTCATAGCCTTGGTTTAATAATTTCCTATACACTATTAAACTTTAGTGGGTTGCGCTGATTTAACGCATCAAAACAGCAGCGCGCGGCTGTCGGTGCTGTGGTGACCTGTGGTTGGCGATGCAGTCAATGGTGCGGACAGAGAGAGCTGGTTCCGCCTCCATACAGATGTGCTTGCCCTTCGCCGGTTTCAGCAGCGCACAGTTGGGAGAGCGCATGGATCCACAAGTCCATTGGAAAATGGAAAATCTCCACTTTTGGCTACATTTTATGAGAACAAGGCAGATAAAATAATGTATTTTAATCGTGGTATAATCTGTTAAAATCTTTTTGGTGGACGTAAATTGTGGATTTGGTTTTACCTGTTTAGCCTCAAAGCTGCGAGAAGAGGCAGATCTACTGCACTCAGGCACAGAGCCTCATTGCGCACACAACACGCTGCTGACAAGGAGCGGTCCTCGCACCAGCAGACTGGTCTTCATGAGAGACTCGACTGCAAATCACAATTTTACATTTCTGCCAAGGAACTGGGATTTACCCTGTCATCCACATGCGCTTGGAAGCTTACCACCAGACTGAGAAGAGCAACCTGCAGGGGCGAGCAGTTTAGGATATTGGCTCTTCTTAGGAGATATTCTGACCGTACCCTTCTTTGCTCATCGTCCTCAACATGACTTCACTATCGGGAACGAAGGAGAGGTCTGGAAATAGCAGGAGCAGAAAATATGCGGTAGGTTTTGATTGGACTCCTGTTGCATTTTTACCTAACATTTTATTTCATATTGCTTGTTACGACTACTTTTAGGCAACTTAAGCGCCACTACTAGTCTATACTACTATGTCTGTCTCACATCTTAAGCTCAAAAGATCGAGGCTATTTTAGGTACAACAGAACCATCTGTCAACACCTACATCTCAGTCCAATTAGTCTTCATTTATAACTCACTATTGTTTCCGTTCATCTGCTGAGATGCTTGAGCTAAGCTATTTGTTTCTTATTATAATTTGGTTATTAACTGGAATAATCACCGCCCAACTATTGATGGGTGATTCTCTTTTTGCATCAACATTTTATGTCCGCATGTTTTGCTTGGCCTGATTTTTGCCTGAACTGTGCCAAATATTAAAAGTAAGGTAAATCAATGGTGTATCAACTGTTTTTCATACATTAGATTCAATTCAAATGCAATATTATTTCATAATTAATACACCTTTTTGGTAACACACGCACTTAATTTTATTGTGTCCCACAGTGCAAGTAATCAACTTCATCTAGAGGAATGAGTTAGAAAATTATATATATTAAAAAATCCCTTTCACTGTTAAATAGGCTACACTAAATTTCATTTAATCATGTAATTTAATATGATAAAATTCTATTTTTTATTTATCGTTTCATTCCTACTTTACATGTCCCAGTAGTGATTTTCCCCCCTGTTAGAATGTTTGTTATTGAGGTGCAATAAAAAAACTACAATTCCAGACAAGCCATTTACAGGAAGTGACATCATTTTGGAAGGCATTTCAAACTGTGGAAACTGAGGTAAGCTTCTACTGAGACTCCCTCCTTACTATTTTTGATCTTAAACATGTCACTCCCTTCTGGGTCACGCTTAAAGTTCCACCCTGTTAGGGTAACTTATGAGGAATGTTAATTCAGGTTATTTAAAAAAAAAACATATTTGATTTAGTTATTAAAGTAGTGTTAATCTACTGTAGGTCAGAGAGCTAAAAGGTCATTTGGTAAAGAGCTAGCATGAGATTAGCGAAAAAAATTCCACCCTGTCGGGTTCCCCCCTGTTAGACCTATGAGCCTAACAGGAGGGAATGGGATCCTTCCAGGGTGGAAATTATTATTATTATTATTATTATTATTATTATTATTATTATTATTATTATTATTATTATTATAATAACAAGAGCTCCTCCAGCGGGGCAAAATACGCCCATACTTTGAATTATTGTATATAGAATTAAGTTAGAATTTGTCAAACCTAGTTAAAGATGAATTGTTGGTGCAGTTTGGAAGATTCCAATACTGACAAGGTTTTCGCAAAGGGTCGGGCCGTGACCTTGACCTTTGACCCTGTGACCTTGAAATCAATAGGGAACATCCTTGACCCATGGGGTGTCCAGCCATGAAGTTTGACATTCCTAGGTGAGACGGTTGTCCACAGACGGACGGACGGACAGACGGACGGACGGACAGCGCCATACCATAATACGTCCCGTATTACAACGGGCGTATAATAATATTATTATATTGCTATATTATTTGTATTGTTGTTATTGGCCCTCGCCAGTTAACGAAGTTAATGGCGAGGGGTATTGTTCTTCATCGGTTTCTTACGCTATATTATTATACGCCCGTTCTAAGACGGGACGTATTATGGTATGGCGCTGTCCATCCGTCCATCCGTCCGTCCGTCCGTCTGTGGACACTTCAAAGCTCGACCCTTTGCGAAAACCTGCCCGTCGCTCTTGCTAACTGTGATCGTTTCCATCTCTGTCTTTTTATCTTCCATCTCTGTCCTTTTATGTTACGTGCCGTAGATCTGAACTCTCTTCTCAAATGTTCTGCTGCTGAAAGCGAGAACAACCCACATTCTCTGCTTCTTTGAGCTTTGACACATTAAAGCTTTGTAGTGTCTTTAAGTTCTGTTGCTGCAATCTGATTGGTGGAATTCCGATTCTAGAATGTGATGATGTCATACTCATACTCCTACTGCAAGAGCCAGATTTCCCTATTGATTATCCGTCCGTCTGTCTGTCCGTCTGTCCGTCTGTCCGTCTGTCTGTGGACAATTTCTTGTCCGCGCTCTAACTCCACAACCGTCTCACCTAGGAATGTCAAACTTCCAAACTGCACCAACAATTCATCTTTAACTAGGTTTGACAAATTCTAACTTAATTCTATGTACAATAATTCAAAGTACGGGCGTATTTTGCCCCGCTGGCGGAGCTCTTGTTATTATTATTATTCAAATACATCTGAGTACACATGGACATGCATCATTAAAGGTGTGTGTGGACTACGTACCCTGAAACGCTGTGTGTTGGTTGGTGCTTCCTCCAGCTCCTCTATCAGGTTGAACTCCTGGCTGTAGAGGAGTTTGTCGTCTTCAGACGTGTAATCTTTGTTTCTGCGAGTTGCGTAGTTGTGTATCAGTCGAAGGTCTGAGTTGAAGTGAGTTTCTCAGGACCTGTGTCGCCCTTATATACTTATAGAACCCTTTATAAGAGACTCTTGGTGATGTCACAAAGAAATAGAATGTCTGACGGAACGTGTTGCCAGGTGACGCCAGGTGAATCTTTCCTTATATGGACATGAGTGCGTTGCCATAGTTACACAATGCTGAATGTCAATAATTATATTGGAAGTGTCTGAATGTCCATCCTAGGCCCTAAACCCCAAACACTACACTGACCTGCACTCTTTAGTGAACTCTATAGAACCTCATTCACTGAGGTCCAGACGCATGATTCACGACTTTGAGGTCACATGTGTATTAGACCTCAATTAGTCTTGATTTAGACCTTATTTAAAACTGGTGTAGACCTGGTTTAGACCTAGTTTAGTCCTGGTTTACTTTTGGTTTAGATCTGGGTCAGACTTTTAGTAATTAGACATGGTTTAGCCCTATATTAGTCCTGGTTTAGACCTGGATTAGTCCTGGTTTAGTCCTGGCTTAGACCTGATTTTGTCACTGTATTTCTCCAGGTTTAGTCCTGTACAGTATATTAGACCTGATTTAGTCCTGGTTAAGACTTAAACAATGGTTTTGTCCTCTAGTGGTCCTGTTTTAGACCTGGTTCAGATCGGGTTTAGACCTAGTTTAGACCTGATTTAGTTTTGGTATAGACCTAGTTCAGATCTGGTTTAGCCCTATATTAGTCCTGGTTTAGACCTGGTTTAAATCTGGTTTAGACCTGGTTTAGCCCTGTATTAGTCCTGTATTAGAACCCCTCGGAGGAATAAGATGGACTCGCAGCCCCGACTTTGAACTACACTAAATGTGAACTGTGCCTGAGTGAACTGTGGTAGTAGTTATTACCCCACAGAAGTAAAATTCCCCCCTCTTTAAGCAGGGCTCTACAGTGCGCACATTTCACTCGCATTTGCGAGTAAATATTTCGTCGTGCGAACGTGGTAAACAAAACAGGCGCACATGTGGGGTTCATGGGGGGGTCAGGTGCTATGAGTATTGGGCAGCACGCTGCCCCCGCGACCCAGCCAGATTAAGCGGGAGAAGATGGATGGATGGATGGATGGAAGAAGAAGAAGAAAAAGAAGAAGAAGAAAGAAGAAAGAAGAAGGAAGAAAGAAGAAGGAAGAAGGAAGAAAGAAGAAGGAAGAAGAAGAAGAAGAAGAAGAAGAAGAAGAAGAAGAAGAAGAAGAAAGAAGAAGAAGAAGAAGAAGAAGAAGAGAGTTTCACACTGGAATACTGCTCAGATTTTAAATACTGAAACACTGACTTCCACCCTGTCATGTTCTGTTCCACCCTGTTATGTTCCATTCCACCCTGTTAAGTTAAATGTTTTTAAAAATATTTTGACATAGTCATTAAATCTTGTTAAAATGTTTGTGCTACGTTGGAAGGTCAGGAACATTAAATGGACATATATGGGTATATTTGTAGAGATGATTATTTGTTCAGTGCTGTCAGTAAAAAAGGATGGTTAAAATGTCATTTCATATAGGATACAACCATATACCTCTTTATTATTAAATAACCTTTAACAGTTTCAAACTAAAGCATATTATGGCATCAAAATGGACAAATTCTCTCTAGGAAAATGTTGTTATTCAACAATACTAACATGTTTAACTATGTGCAATTTAAATGTAAATGTCCCTAACAGGGTGGAACACTTTCAGCAACAACATTTAATAAAACTACCTGTAATTATTACTATATTCATCCTTGAGCTTGACCATTATGCATTTCTTATAGTTAAACATGTCAGTATTAAAAAACAACATGAAAAATATATTCCATTACCATTTTTTACCTCCAACTTTACAAACCCAAAATGTTGCCGCAAAAAGAGAATCACACTGATACCACTATACGGTATGGTTTTTGTAGTACTTTTTATATATAGCTTTTAAAGTTACTGCAAAATGCCTTTCAGTACAGCTATCATGTTGGGCTGGGGCCAGTTAGCCAATGTGTTGTAGGCTATTTGTAGAAATAGATAAGTTAATTAAATAGCCTACCCTTTGAGAAAAAAATAAGCAAAAAAGAAAGAGGCAGATGAGTGGTTCTCAAATAGTGTTTAAATTTCCCTCTTTGTCCCAGGCCTATAGTTGCTGTGAAAGGCCCTACTGCTAATTACAAAATGCTAATGAAGAAACAAATATATTTCCAGATGTTTAAATTATGTGTCATGGTGGTCACAAAGCAACTAACCTCATGAAGAAAATAGACATGCAGCTGATGTAGCCTAGTAGAAATATAGTAGAATATAAGAAAATATGATTTTCATGTGCCTTATTTGATCTCTTCTAGGTACCCGACACATCCCCTACCAAATCCTCCTCTTATTTACCAGAAACTTGGTACCGTAAGGTCTATGATGAAGGCACCCGCGCTAGCACGCGCCCTGCCCCAGAGGGTGCTGGTTCAATGCCAAGCTCCACAGGTACCCCGTCCCCTGGCTCTGGGATCTCCTCTCCTGGATCGTTCTCTGGATCACCAGGGACCATCTCTCCAGGGATCGGAACAGGATCTCCAGGTTCTCTCGGAGGTTCCCCTGGATTTGGGACTGGATCTCCGGCTTCAGGTAGTGGGAGCTCCCCTGGCAGTGAGAGAGTCATATGGTGTGAAAACTGCAATGTCAGGCTGACGGAGCTCAAGAGACAAGCACTGAAACTGCTCATCCCTGGGCCATACTCCAGCAAGGTAATCCACTATACCTATTAACTTCCTTTTATTTTGCTCAAAATGAACAACATTGCATGTGGCTCACAAATTGCATGACTCTCAATTAACTGCGACACTTGGGTATTTGACACACATTAACTTAGTTGCCTCAGAAAGACTACCATCTCATCAGTCATTTGTTCAATAGTGTGTAATCACAGTTATTGTTGTCATAAATCATACACAGACAATACATTTTTTAGTTGAAATGAGCCATTGGGTCTATTGTGAGTCACTAAAATATTTTTAATGGATGGCTGCCATTGCATGTGTAAAATATGTGCTGTTATTGTTATTGCATTTTCTGTTTTAGACAGATATCATATAATAGTCCATACAAAATACATATTGGATCACTGGAGATGATGCTAAGGATAGAAGCCCACTTCTTTTTACATACATAAAAATCACATGTGATATTGTCTAACACTATTTGTGGCAGTACAGTGGCTTCCACTCACACTTCACAGCAGCAAGGTACCACTGCTCCTGATGAGGTGAAGGATGGGTCAAATGCGGAGGATACATTTTCCTTCAGGACAATAAACTGTGCCTTGCACAGTCCACAACTTCATGTTAGCCCAAAACCTGTATTTATTTATGTATTTATTTTGTTTATTTAGCAGGGACAGGGTACATTAATCAACATTTCTATAATTGTATCAAAATTAGCCAGAGGCTAATTTTCATCTACAGTCTCTGAACCGAAGTAAACATGGTCACCCTAAAACACAACAAAAAGTTATACAAAACAGTGCAATTATACAAAACAGTTCAGTTAAAAGCAGGGACAATACAACCAGACATTAAAGACCATCAACACAATGTACAGAGAGAAATAAAACATACAATAGAGCACACAGGACAGCAGGGACAGGGGAAGCGCACTCACGTGAGGAAGGACACTGATGTGTTATTAACTAGTTCTAACATGTTTTTTGAATAGACTGCATGAAGTTAGGTTTCTGATCATGATGCCAGGAACAGGAGTTCCACTCCTGAGAGGCTGTGGTTGAAAAGTACTCTGACAGACTGCACTTTTCTTTAGGGGAACTCTGTAGTCTCCACGGGCTGCCACTCGAGTGAGTCGCCGTGTGGAGGTTCTAATGAGTGGAGGAGATGACTGGCCATGGGTGGTTTTGTAAATGATCACAAATTGGTCACATACGTGACTAGTAGAAGACAATTGCTGGTACATATTTGGAAAAAAAGTTAACATGACATACTGAAACTCAGTGAAACCTACAGTGGCAACTTCAAATGTATGAAGATGAAGATATAAGTGTTGATAATGGCGTTTTTACAAATGGACGTGACATTTGAAAATTGTAAAACCGGTTGAAAGCTAATGAGGATTGTCAGTGGGCACACGCTAATTAAAATGTTTCTGGTGAGGTTATGTCAAGGAAATTAAAGTGCCTCCTCTGTAGTTACACACATCTCTCTAGCTCATTGGTCATGTTCTGTGTTATCAACTTGTTGAGTCTTTACTATGCCTCCTGTTTGTGGTTTGTGTCTGGGAAAACAAATGCCCTATCTTAACCTAGTAGCCCTTTTCAACAGATGTATAGCTCAGTGTGGTGGTATGATGCAGTACGTCTTGGTTTCCTCTTATTCCCTGTGGACTGAGCTATATAAATTACCTCCTCACAGCATGAACAAAACCTAACAATCTTTTTACACAATGTGAATAAGGCAACATTGAGTCAGTGGGTTATTAGTAATACCATATATGACATTTCTGACCTGTGGCGACATCCAGCTATCTCTTTTCAGATGAATGTTGTTTACCAAATGCTAATTATATGATAATGTTGACCTTCACTAGTGTCACTGTGGCCACTTAGATGTTGCATTGATGTTTTTACACACAATATGTATAACTGATAAAGTTAGCTTCTTATCTTATCAAAACTGAACCAGGTCTTTGCCCTGTGCACTTGTTGAATTAGGCCTAATTCAGAACATGAAGGTCATTTATCTCGTATGAATATTTTGGGACTGGATCTTGTCTGTGCAAATGTGGGCATTTGGCACAATGTGTTGAGCTCTCATTACATAGATAGCAGACAAATTCAACTATATGGGAATCTAGACTTGAGCTCTGGTCACACTGCATCTGGTGTTAGAGGGTTGTTAGTGTCCTTTAGTGTGGGGTCTACAGAGAGTGGTGTGAGTATGTGTGTGCAGATGTTACTTCACTAAACATGAATAAATGGAGTGAGATCTGTTTTTGATTTGTCCAGTTCAGCTCAGGAAAGTGGGTCAGTATGTGACCGTGTAATACTGATGATATGGGGACAAAAAAAGCATTTTGCTCCAAAAATAACTCATTCAGTTTAAGTTTTTGTTATGTATTGTTGAAAGTTATTTTATATGGTATCTAATGAATGAATTAAAACACACTTTTAGATAAGATATAGTCAGATCAACAAGCACAATACTCTATAATACATAGAGTACCGGTATACACGGTGCATATGCAGACTAAGAAATCCTAAAAAGGATATGTGCCTGAATGTAATTTGGAATTCCAATGTGAATGCCCCTTACA
The DNA here is from genome assembly GCA_030686955.1 of Odontamblyopus rebecca. Taxonomy (NCBI): domain Eukaryota; kingdom Metazoa; phylum Chordata; class Actinopteri; order Gobiiformes; family Gobiidae; genus Odontamblyopus; species Odontamblyopus rebecca. Next base: position 22,625,572 of record CM060655.1, on the reverse strand, counting down.
TGTAATGCAAAGAGTAAGATTTCTGTCTCTGAATCCCACAAAATGATAAGCAGATAAAATACCCCTGTAACCAAAGTGTTCTAGTAAAGATAAGGAAAGAAAAAGAAATCCATAACTTTGAACAGAACTCAAAAGACTTAGATTAAAATTAGGTAGATTAAATTAGTTTGAGGAATGTTTTTGGAAAAAATATAATAATCTCTTATTACCAAAATTTATTTTAATAAGTACAGTTGATTGTTTGGTCTGATTTACACCACTATTGGATTAGCTAAATGTAATTCATTCTCTTCTAATGGTGTCTTAGACTACAAAAAGAGAATAATCATTGTTCTCCTCAGCTATCACTCTCCAAGGGGGGTATTTTTTGTATTGAGGTAGTTAGTTGGCTATCTCATCATAACCAGATCCCATAATCTTACAGAAGTAGGCCCCCAGTAACCACTGCAGCTGCTGTTGCCCAGGCAGCGACTTGGCGACAGATGTGATGTGCATACACAACTCTATCAGTGTTAATGGGCGTCTCATCGCTGTGTGCATGTTGGTGATAGGCGAAGAGAGGGTGATGCTGCCTAGTGTTCAGGCAAGGTGTAAAAAGTATATAGATGGAGAGTAAGGGAGAGAGATATCATGTGCTCTTATGCTTTTCAGGTGTGAAAGACATTACCATATAAAGAGGTGGCATCATCAATAACAGCAGACTGAGCGGATGGATAGATTTTGTTGAGGGGGGAGGAAGGGGTGCTGATGCAGGCAGAATCCAAAAGCCATCTCAGTGGCTTTATGTGTTAATGGAATCTTACCCACATCCCAGATCACATATAGTGGGACAAGAGCTTAGAATATAACACTTATCATGTTAGTTTTTTACTATGTGTCATAACTTACATACAGTATACAGTTCAAGTCTAATAAGGGTGATTCTACACCTTTTGTGATAATGTAGCTACTCATTTTCTTATCCATCAGCTGGTAATTTTTTAACTACTTTGGTATAGTCTTAGCTCCATGATGGTAGTATATTCTTTTTGCTGAGCATATTCTTGGTACAGTTGGTATCAAGAATATGCTTGGTTTATAATGGAGCAACACTGCCTCTCTACACCACTGTCTAGACTCTAGAGCATGCCCCATCTAAAGCATAATGTGTCTTGAATGAGATCCAGCAGAAAATGTGTTTTATATTATTCATCTATTTATTATGGTGTGATGTGATGTATGGATGAGTGTGCTATGCCTGTGTTTGGACTGGCAAACTGACATACTATTTATAGACTACTATCTATAAATGTATAAAAATATATGATATATGAAGATAGTCACCAAAAACACACATAATTACAGAATTTTCTGTTAAATTATATGGTGATGGTAAGCCATGATTGTTGCCATAATTGCCCTGGGGTAAACTTTACCTGGCCAACCAGAATCACACGCTCAGACAGAACTTAAGAGGAGTGGGTCTGGAACCGCATTCTGTCTCCCAGATTTCAGAAAGCAGGACTGATGGGGGTTTATCAGGCTCTATGGTCCGATTACAGACACTGAACAGAAAGAATGGACTGGTTGCTCAGGAAAGGGTTAAAAGACAAAGATGACGTTGTCAGTCTGCACCACTGTCCCCTCCAACTCACACACCACATTTATACTAGGCGAGGCAGTTATCTGGGTGAAGTGTCTTGCTGAAGGACACAACAGCAGCATGCACTTGAGTACAACACTAAAACCTAGTGTGACCAACATAGACTATATCCTTGATCAAAAAATAAAATCAATTCATATACAGCTGGAATAATTAACCAAATAACCACATGTACTTCCCAAATACAGGAATACAGGAACTTCCCAAATACAAACAGTACATCAAATGCCCACCAGAGAGGAGAGAGGGACGCTGGATCACTGTTACAGCACGATAAGTGGGGCTTATCACGCAGTGCCCAGCGCTGCACTGGACTTTCTGACCACGTAATGATCCACCTTATCCCCGCGTACAGACAGAGACTGAAACACTCTAAACCTGTCGTGAGGACTACGAAAAGGTGGAGCAGCGAGGCTATGGAGGAGCTGCGCACGTGTTTGGAAACCACAGACTGGGACACTATGAGGGCTGCCTCTGACAGTTTGGATGAGCACACGGACACTGTCACCTCGTATATCCACTTCTGCGAGGACAGCATTGTGCCATCACGCACCAGGGTGAGTTATAACAATGACAAACCCTGGTTTGCTCCCAAACTCAAACAGCTGTGGCTAGTAAAAGGGAGGCTTACCAAGTGGGGATAAAGACCTCTACAAGGACGCCAAGTACCGGTTTAGCAGGGAAGTGGGCACTGCTAGGACTCCAGTTCTCTCAGGAATATGCAGCAGCAGATTTCAGAGAGGACGACTCGGCTTCTGTGTGGAGGAGTTTTAGGAAAATCACCAACTACAAACCTAAAACTCCACACTCCACGGATGACCTGTCCCTAGCCAACAGTCTTAACGACTTCTACTGTCGTTTTGATGAGTCATCAAGCAGCTCTCACACCTCCAACTGTCCCAACAATAGAGACAATAGAGACAACCCGGACACTCATCCCCCCACCGTCTCCCCCTCACCAGAGCCATCTCCACCCTTTCACATTCATGAGGCAGATGTGAAGAAGCAGTTCAAGAGGATGAATGCCCGGAAGGCATCAGGGCCAGACGGTGTCTCTCCTGCCACCCTGAGACACTGTGCTAACGAGCTGGCCCCAGTGTTTACGGACATCTTCAATTCTTCACTGCAGGCTTGTCATGTGCCTGTCTGCTTCAAAACTTCCACCATTGTTCCTGTCCCCAAGAAGCCAAGGACCACCGGACTCAATGACTACAGACCTGTGGCTCTGACATCTGTGGTCATGAAGTCATTGGAGCGCCTGGTTCTACCCCACCTCAAGACCCTCACGGCCCCCCTCCTGGACCCCCTGCAGTTTGCCTACAGAGCCAACAGGTCTGTAGACGACGCCATCAACATGGCTCTACACTTCACCCTGCGGCATCTGGACTCCCCCGGGAACCTACGCCCAGGATCCTGTTTGTGGACTTCAGCTCTGCCTTCAACACCATCCGCCCAGACCTCCTCCAAGGCAAGCTGTCCCAGATGAACGTGCCCGATCCTCTCTGCAGGTGGATCACTGACTTCCTGACGGACAGGAAGCAGCACGTGAGGCTGGGGAAGAATGTCTCGGACTCCCCGGACCATCAGCACCGGCTCTCCCCAAGGCTGTGTTCTTTCTCCTCTGCTCTTCTCCCTGTACACCAACTGCTGCACCTCTTCCCATCAGTCTGTCAAGCTCATCAAGTTTGCAGATGACACCCTGATCATCGGGCTCATCTCGGACGGAGGATGAGTCTGCCTACAGGACGGAGAGTTGATCGTCTGGTGTCCTGGTGCAGCCAGAACAACCTGGTGCTTAATGCCCAGAAGACAGTGGAGATGATTGTGGACTTTAGGAAGCACACAGCCCCACTCCCTCCATCATCTGACCGACACCCCCATCACCACTCTGGACTCATTCCGCTTCCTGGGGATCACCATCACCCAGGACCTCAAATGGGAGCCCACCATCACCTCCATCATAAAGAAGGCCCAGCAGAGGATGTACTTCCCTGAGGCAGCTGAAGAAATTCAACCTGCCAACACGGACAATGGTGCAGTTCACACTGCCATCATCGAGTCCATCCTCACCTCCTCCATCACCGTGTGGTATGCTGGAGCCACCACCAGGGACAAACAGAGACTGCAGCGTGTTGTGCGCTCTGCTGAGAAGGTGATTGGTTGCAGCCTTCCATCTCTTCAGGACCTGTACACTTCCAGGACTCGGGCACGTGCAGGTCGGAGTGCAGCTGATCCTTCTCACCCTGGACATGGACTTTTTGACCTACTCCCCTCAGGCAGGAGGCTACGGTCCATTCGGACCAGAACCTCTCGCCACAAAAACAGTTTCTTCCCCTCTGCTGTTGGACTCATAAATAATAACACTCGGACTGGTCCCACCCCCCACTCTGCTTCTGTCACATGACCCTGTGTTCTCGCACCTGCCTGTTTTGCACTGATCACTGATACTCTCATACTCTATATTATTATACTCCTGTAAATTTGTAAATTTTGTTATATTATACTATAGCTTTATTTTATTCTATTATTTGTTGCATGTCAGTGTTTGTCTACATCTGCTCCAAGTACCGCAGCAATTTCCTAATGTTGTGAACCTGTTCACTCATATGGCAATAAAACACATTCTGATTCTGATCTGATTCTGATTCTGATGTATATTATGAATTGAAACATGTACATAGTGTGTATATAAACCCATCACATAAAGCTGAAGTTAACAGCTGTGGCTCATAGCTGCCATAAAAACACCTTTTAACATCACCCTAGGAGACAATATTGGAGCCATACGTTGCCACTGTCTGTCACCTCGTTTCAAGCCTGTCACACAGTTTACATTGAATCTGACACTTCTCACACTGTTTCACTTCAGCTGCTACTTACATTTTTATCCAACTTTTGAAAGTTTGTAAAGTCATTTCAGTTGAGATGAAGTTAGTTCTGAATGTTCCACTTTCCCAGATGCCATCTGCAGCCTGCTCACAATTTATATTTGGACCGCTAACTACACATCCGAGATTAGCCTGACAGCAGCATTCACATAAGAACTAGCGCATCATTTACACCTTTACTTGTTGAGAGCTTTTCTGTGTGAGAGACTGAAGATAGATGTGCTATGTGACAGCCTGGTGCAGTGTCAGGATGTGTCTTCACAAGTCTGAACTTTATCTGAACACTCATAGATTAGGCTCAGGAGGTCAAACAATGGAGCAAACGAAATACTGGTCAACATGTTGTTTGTTACTTGTTGACTTGCCAAATTGTCACCACGCCACCCTATTAACAGGTTCTGCTGCAGTTTGTTGCATTCTGTTTCTCCTTACAACCCCTTGTATATAGCTGAGATATACCAGTATTTATATTACTATATTTTTAGATTTTTTTTACTTGTACATACATCTATATAGTTAAGCCTTATTTGCAGTTTCTTGATATTTTTGCTACTTATTTGATTTTGAATTTATTATTACCATTTATAATCTTACTCTTTGTAATTATAATATGTAAAAGTGTTCAAATAAGTCTAACTCAATTTTTCAATCTATTATAATGTTTCTTCATCAGAAACATACCTGGACACACATGTTTAACACATAACTTCTACATGTTTAGAGTTCTTTTCTTAAATTGAAAACACTCCTTCACTAGAATCATTTGGATAATGTTAGGAATTGCCAAGCTCTTCTGAAGGCAAAACGTAGCTGTTAACATGAAAACTACTACTACTGACATCACAAGGTAGGACAGAGCATTTTGATCTTTGGAGATGTAGACAACTTTATAATGCAATTACTCAAATGTGTGATGGAAACAAAACACAACTCCAGGTATGTTTTTGAGGATGTAATAAATGATAGCATGGCTTAAAGCTCACAAGAGCCAATTTTGCGTAATATAGGACCTTTAAAGCATACACTAGGTGGCCTCTGATTAACTGGATTATATGTGTAATGTATGAGTTATGGAAAGAGTATGCAAATTTATAACCATAGAAACTAATGTTTGCAGGGTGAGCTATGATGCTAATTTTAGAGCAATTGTGAAAGATAGCAATGATGTGTCTTTTCTGCTTGGTGTACGGTATTGTCAAAAGGTAGCCTTCTCCATTTATTTTCCTCTTTAGAGCTGGACTGTCGACTGCTTGTGTTTTTATAGACATTCCTGGTCTCACTGTGTAGTTGAAGATTTTGAGTCATGTCAAGGATTTGTGCGTGCATGTGGAGCTGTGGACTGTAGGGCTATTGTGTTGTAACGTTGTAAAGGGCAGGAGGTGAGACCAGAACAAGACTGACATTTTAGCTTCCTCTTTTCAAAGCAGTTCCAGGGTAAAACTCATTCCCTCATGCTTGAGTATCAATTATACTATCTTTTTTTCACATTTCCCATCACATTTAATGTTTATGATTAGTGACACGAATGAAGTCTTTAATTTTCTTTCCATTGTCTAATATTACTTGCCTGAGATCCAGAATACACACTTGTTCAATACTTGAACATGTGATTCTGGTCACTGGTGAATTGCTGTTTTCACATGGGTGTGATTGGCAGGTTGATTAGCCAATCAGGGACATGCATGGTCTGTCTGTATTGGAGAAAATAAAGAAAAAAATACCACAGAGGGTTGAAAAAACATTTCAAATTTCTGCAGAATCAGTAAGTAAAGTAAAGTGAAACTCTGTTCATCTGAGCTAAGACCAATTAGATTTTATTTGTAAATGATAGATGATCAGTGAGCTCCTTCATTTTACATCACTGAAAAGAAACAAATGAGATTGCATGATCTTGTTTGATCGGGCTTGAGCCGCAGAGGAAAGTGCAGGGACCAGACTGATATCCTGATATCAGAGAGAGATTTAATTCTGAATTTGCCAGGCAATAATATTACAATTCCTTGACTTTACCACAAACTTTATAAAATAAAATTTTCTGATGTAAAGTCAACAAGATGAATAGATTTTAATTTGTTTCTAAAATGGAATTATTATTCTTTAGTATTTATATTATTATATTGTGACCTGAATTATCATGATTATCAATTACCCAAAGAAACTTCACAGCTAGTATGGAGCTTTATGGACTTCACAACTGGATCACTGACTCAGTCCTTATCCTGTATTTCAACAGCCTCTCCTGAGTGTCTGTGTGAACTTGTCAAGGGAAGTGTGAGTTAAAAGAAGCAATGGCAAGATGGAGAGAATAAAAGTGGGGGATTAATAGGGTGTGGAAGCAAGTAGTCAAATTTATATGAGCTGCGAATATAGCGACAGATTGGAAGAGCATTTATGTGCAGTGCAAAGGTGCTGGAGAGAGAAAGGGAAAGAGAGGGAGGAGAGAGAGAGAGGAGAGACAAATGAAATTGGTTGTTTGTTCCCACTCTGTTCTTCAATCAGTCAGAGAGAATAGCCCGTAGCAGTTAAACTTTCCAATTACCTTGAGCAGATGGAGCCTGTGGGCCTCAATTTAAAACCTTTCAAATGCTTGTTGTTTAATGTTATCTACTATTGACTGTACAAGTATATGAACAATACAGACACATGTATTTTCTTCCTATTTTAATTTTAAAGGTATACAACCTGGGATCTGATAAGGCACTCCATTATTGAATAGATCGGATAAATTGTCTATTTGAAAAAGGAGTAGGCCATTAAGCAGATGGAAGTAACATGCTCATTCAAGCAAGCTTACTCTTTGTGCCAACTTGACTAACCTCACCCAGGAGCTGCAGTAGAATAATGGAGGAGGCTAATCCACAATTTGCTGTCTTGGTTTTAAATCATATCTTTAAGAGGGTTTAAGAATGAGACAAGGGCAGATAAAAATGATCTACATGATGAAAATTTGTGGATTTGAGACTCACACTATCTGCTTTCGAGTTTTTTGTTTTGGGATTACAATACATACACACACACACACACACACAGAAAAGGTGTTAATTCTGTATTTATGTATGTAATGCTTAGGAATACACACTTAAGGAGAGAGGATAAGTGCCTGTGCCCACCAGCTGTGAGGGAAGACAAAGTGAGTGAGTAGACGTTGAGATTGGTAAATCTGTAATCTTTCTAGCGATTGAGTGAAGCATTATCTGAAATTAACAGAAAATGTTGGTGGTGGTCTTCCAAAAAAGAGCAACATAAAATGTAATTTTTGATTTATTTTGTACAATTTCTTGGAGTTGGCTGACAGATGACAGCTGACTGACAATTCTGTTTAAGTAATGCTTTTCCTTTTTCACTTGTCAGTCAGTATAATTCCAATAAAACAATAAATGAAATAAAGTTTGGTGAGTTAAACGCAAGCAACTAAATACCTATGGCATGGCTATTTTCAAAATACAATTAACTATAAAGCAGACAATGTATATTTGACTGTTACAAGGGTACATTCACCTGTGCACCACATGTTGTCACCACATCTTTACCCTGGTGAGCCTCACTAACCTTGGGATGGAAGGAGACTGGAGGGAAAGCGAGGGGAGGAGGGGTGGAGCCAGAGGGCATCCCAGAGTGTGTGTTCAGGTGTGGGATACGCAGAGATGGATTACATACGCAACAGGCAATTTATCACTGTCACCTGCTCAGAGAGGGAAGGATGGAGAGAGTACTGGAGTAAAAAGAGAAGAGAGGGAGAGGAGTCGGGAGAGGGGTTAAATAAGTAATACAGAAGTAACGATACTGATAAGAAACGGTATGGCTATGAAATATTTAGTCTGATCAAAGCTATAGGAGCTATATTGTTCATAATATTCACAATCTTTAAACACATTTTTCTCAGCCTGCTACTAGAATAGGCTACTCAGGAGACCTCAACCAAGGTGTTAGAAATGCTATAATGTAATGCAAAATCCTGGTTCATTTTTAGATTTTTAAATTCCTACAAATTTCTCTTTTTTATGATCATGGTGTGGATCAAATGTAAATATTGTACATAAGCATACATCTCAAATAAAAGAGTAAAATAAAACAAAATAAAAAAATACTAATAATTACAACAATCCAGGGATGCCACACAAATAAAAGATAAAATACTTACAGTTCCTTGAGCTGTAGACAACATTGACTAAATATATTAAGGCAACCACTTGCACAATTTAATCTCAAACTAACATGCTGCTGGTTGATTACTGGTTGTAATTTCAGTACATATATCAATAATCCACTTTTGAAATGAAAATGTCCTGCAGGTAGTTGAAAGAAAAATACATACTGTACATGTTTATTTGCATATTATTTTCATATGTGCTATTCTCCTCAAGCATGATTGTGAAACCAAACCCTTCAAATGAACCTAGTAATTTACTTTAACTATTTTTAGATGGTAATGGTGTAGGTTATTTTCGGATACAGCCCTGGTACCTTATTTATAATGTAGTCTCTATGATGCTTATTGTTTACTATAAAAAGTTGTGCAGTATAAAAACACTGGATAATTGAATGATAAAACCTCTTGCCCTATGTGTTTCAGTAGTATTCAGGTAGCAGACTAGTAAAGATCAAGTGTATTTTCTCACCAACCACATGCTGTACACAAGCTTGTGCAGTACTTTGCAGATCTCTTTATATATTCTGCCTCTTTTTGATAAGATTCAGCATCTGATTTCAAAAACTGCCCTGCTGGTCAAGTGATGTTTTTATTTTTGGCTGTGTGGACAAAGTGTTTAATGAGCACTTAACCCAAGACTAATCCATGGCAACAACACAAAGCCAATTAATTAAAGTTGTTAGGCCATGGCTGTCTGCTTAGCCTCGGGCAGGAGTAGACCAGACATCAATGACTAGAGCCTCAAAGAACATGCACTGTCCTTATTTCTAGAGATGCAAAACCTGGACAGTGTAGACCTCCAGCAGGGTATCTGGCATTATCTCACAATGATGTTCATTTAGTTCATATCTGAACTGGAGTGCTGACCCATCAAGTCCTTACGTGGCTTACATTATTTGGAGGGAAACTAGAAACCAGAATGCATTGTAAGAGTCTAAATGCATTGTAAGTTTTTCTAGAGTTAAGTTTAGAGTTAGGGTTAGCTTTACTTTATATTGTCCTCATATAGGGTAGGGACCCAGCTACAGGTCTTATACGCTTGGTCAGGACTACCTTAGTGCTACCTTAGAGTATTTTTGTTGTTGTGATGTTTTGGTTTGAAGAGGAAAAAACCCAGCCAGACATGAAATTAAAGTTCATCATTATGTGGTGCTCTGGGTTAATAAAGGCTTAATATATCAATGAATTGGTCCAACCCTGTATCTATATCCTAATAGTGAACCAATAGTGTTTTTCCCAGGTTGGTGCCAATAGCAGCAACAGTATTCTATTGGTGCATTTTTCTGAGGCATCTTCTCAGGCACAACACACAGTCTCTATGGAGGCTCCATGCAGCAAGTGATTTACATCGCCTATAGCTACTTAGTTTGTGTATGTTAATTAATTTTCCACATCGCCATGGTAACAAACATTTTAATGTGTTTTCTTTGTTATTAATAAAGCCTGTCATCTTCTTAGAGGAGTGTATGTGCTTTGTGGGCTGATAGTAATGTTTGTCTATTAGCCTCATCTGTAATGCATAATGATTTTCTGAGTAAAATGTGTGACCATATAACCAGTGCACACTCATTACTGGTTCGTCTGAGGGACTGACCAATTAAAAAGGTAATTAAAGAAGGCATACATTATAGTGGAAATATGGGGGGAGGTGCTGTGTATTGTAGAAGGCATGGAGCGGAAACCTGCTGCATCTATAGATAGTAAACTGAATGAAAGGATGTAACTTCAAAAACATGAATATCAAGGACTTGTTCTATACTGTATATAGTCTCAGTCTGCTAGATATGTACTCTGTTGATGTTGGTAATAGAGAGAGCTGTGCTTGAACTAAACCCTACAGAAACTTATTAAACTGTTGAGGTTTTTTCCACATTTCTATACCACCATAGTGTTGTCATGATACTAAATGTCCAAACTTGATAATGATTTTGATACCACAGCAATAATAATGTAGAATTACAATGGAATTTACTTTTCAACACAAAATAATAGTCCTTATTATTACCGTTTGGTCTTAGACTACTTCTGTTATAGCCTATCAAAACCCTTCTAAAACTATTTATTTATATTTTTTTTTCAGTATCGGTAGCCTACTTGTTCAAATGAGTATCTAGTTTTGATTGTAGTTGTAGTATGGATTAGTGTCTGAGTATTCCTTTTTTTACTACCCTCTGGTGCAAAATTGTTTCTTATCTTTGGCTGTCTGCCCCAGGATTGCTGAGCTGCGTCTGTCGCTTCAAAGTTACTGATGTCATACATCAATAGAAATGTTGAAAAATTCTAATGTGATTGACGTATAGTGTGTGTTTCATTGCGATACTGAGACAGACCTGTGCTTGACCTCTGCTGCTCTGACACTTGTTTATGTTTTCTGACGATCATTTATTACCTGTGTGGTATTGACCTTGCCTTCTTGCAGACACCCATCATTCAGTATTACACACACACCAAACATGCCATCAATCTCCATCAGGTGACCAATGTGCAGATCATGAACTCCCAAGGCGCTAGAAATGTGTCATATTTTTCCCTGTCTCGTTCATTTGCTTTTGTGTTTTGGACCATTGCAGTTTGTCAGGCTGTTATGACACAGTCTCACCCCAGTGTCCCCGGTGCAGGTGCAGGTGCAGGAGACAGACTGCATCTGTTCTGCATGAAATCACAAATCCTAGAGCAGACACAAGTGGGCATTACGTTTTTAGCAAAGGGAAAATAGAAAGATCTCCTGGTGGAAGTGGCACAGTGGTTACAGCATTAGGCCACAAACCCAAAGGCTGGAGGTTTGATCACTGCATAGTCTCATTGTGTCCATGGGCAAAACACTTATCCCACCATTGTATGTTGTGTGTAGTTGGTGGTGGTCACAGAGGACGACAGTCTACATGACCCCTACAGAAGAAGCTTTGGCTGTATTTTAGCAAAAGAAATAAGCATAATACATAATATATGATAACATAACAGCACAACACATTTTCCAAGGGTTAACCTATCATCATGGGATTGCTTCCTGGCTTCAGTAGTTCCCTGAATTTCTCTCCCTGCTCTTCACCCCTTATTTCAGTATATATTTTATATGTTTATTATATTTCATATTACAGTAACAATGGTCAGAGCTTCTTCTTTACTATAGAAAAGTGTAAAAGCATCTATTAGTCACTACTTACTTTACACCATAGCTGAACTATTTTGGATGATTTGGAATTTATCTCACTGCACTTACTAAATAATACTGTATAACTAAAACAATTAGTCACAGGAAATAGCCTGTATTATAATGTAAAGCCTGTGCATGAGTAGATGTGAAATATGCTTATGAAGGTGCAGGGGGTAATGCATATGGAGGAGGACGGGCGCTTTATGTGCCACTCATCCAGAACTGATTACACATCCCACAGTAACATACATCCTGATGTAACTGACTCTCCTTCTCTGAGGGGTTTGAGCTGTGACAGTCAGACCTGGGGCAGTTTGTTCACATTGTTTCTTCATCTATCTAATTCTCATCAACACTGTTGCTGCCTAAAGCTCTTGAGCAATAGGTTAAGGCAGTGATTTTATGAGCAAAGGTCACGAGTCAGACTCGCATGTTTGATGATAAGGTACTTGCTGATGTTATGTAATCAACCACATGCTTCTCTAATTTAGGTCTGGGCAATACGATAAAAGTATTTATCAAAAGAAAAAATCAATCAAAATATTTTTCCCTCATACAAACTGATCAGTATTGATTTCCAGAGCATAAACAATACAGACATTTAATAAATAAATGTATAATAAATTAATAAATGTAGTTAATATGATTAACTTAAGTTCGGGAGCAGGACCACACCTCAACCGCCCTCGACTCCTCTCCAGCAAATCACAGCTCACTTCTGTCATGCCTCAATTACCCAGCAACCCAGTTTGTTCCGAATAACTTGACCCCACCCTCCCATCCCATATCTGTCTCCTCCTAGACATAAGACAGCTATGAGGGGGGTCCCGGCCTGCTGGGCCATGTGAAGATTGAGACTGTACCCCCACCCTGACTCTCAACCCAGCCAACCTGCTTCGTCTCAATACAATAAACGCTTTTTGCTTCACACATGTGTTGTGGCATGGTCCTTGCTAGTGAATTGCCATTTAACCTTAAAAAAATGCTCACATTTCTTCAGAGTTTAAATTCAGCTAACAGGATACTAACAGGATTGGCTAAAGAACTCCAAGCATATCACTGTCAATTAGAAATTATCTCAATCTAAAATTTAATTGCACGATCCTACTCTAATAAAATATTTTACATACATTTTAAAATAAAACTACTGATTTAGTTGTGTAAAATATATATGCATGTGAGTTAGTATGTGGCCATACCGGCTCGTCAAAGCCTGAACCCGTCAGATCTCAGAAGCTAAGCAGGGCCGGGCCTGGTTAGTACTTGGATGGGAGACCACAAGGAATTCCAGGTGCCACAGTGGGGCTCCAGTTGCAAAAACTGTCGTTGTGTCCTTAGGCAAGGCACATCACCCACATTGCCTAGTATGAAAGTGGTGTGTGCGTGAGTGTTGGTGGTGGTCGGAGGGGCCGATGGCGCAGATTGGCAGCCTCGCTTCCGTCAGTCTGCCCCAGGGCAGCTGTAGCTACAATAGTAGTTTACCACCACCGGGTCTGGAGTGAATGAATAATGCTCTGTAAAGCATCTTTGAGTGTCCAGAAAAGCGCTATATAAAACTGATGCATTATTATTATTATTATTATTATTTAAGTTATCAGAAATAATATAAACAGTTGCTTTACATACTCTACTCTGCTTTATATACTCTATATACTCTGTTAATTTAACTGTTTAACTGGAGAATATGTGGTTGAATTGGATTTTTATAATACGTAATTCATTCGCAGAGGTCAGCAGAGGGTCAGCACTGACCATCACTTTTTCATTTGGCTCGCTGCTGCCTGCTCATGCATAATAAGAATAGAAGTACCTTTGTCTCCCTTACATGAGTAATTTAACCACACTGAGAAAGTGTACCGCAGAGTGCTGAGATTTATGGAGTGCTGAAAAAAGAAAGAAAGAGTACTGGATAATGAATAGAAAATGGTTGGACTCAGCAGTTCATCTGAAGCATTGTTTCTGAATCGGCTAGGTCAAATTAAAATAATAGATAGATCTGAATATATTGTTTTAAATAGAGCTGGGAATCATAGGTCCCTCACAATTCGATCCGATACATGGTTCACGGTACGACATATTGTACATAATGTGCATCACTCTTTCTTTTTATTTTTACAATACTAAACTAAAACCACTACATGCACATTCTGTTTGTGAAATACACTGATCATCAAATCAATAATCAAAAGCAGTGAATTACTTTCTTTATATATAAGCAATACAGTTGTAGTGCTGCTTTATTTTTGTCAAATGCACTAAAAATTCTTGTAGCATTGATACATCATTACAGCAGCCCTGCAATATCAAGACTGTATCATCAAACTAATTATTGTGGTGCATTGATATTTTGCCACACCCTCAATTTTGTTTTGGTTTAAGTTTGACAGTTTGGCCACTTCTCAAATCGCTCTAATTTGGAGCAACAGGGCTCTCATCTGAAGGACCAGCACTTCATGGCGTGTGGTCAGGTGTGTGTGACTAGACCATTGGAAAGAAGCCAGAAGAGTTTCAATGTTTCTTTGTCTGCTAATTTCTGGCACAGTTTGAACTTTTCCTATTTTTCCCCATAAAGGACAGCTCCAGACTTGGCAGCACTAGAGGACTGCTATTTATATGTCGAGCAGTTTATTTTGCCCCATGTGTTGTGTGCTGCTAATTAAGACATACTGGGAGATATGAAAACTGGGTCCTTCTGTCACATTTATCCTGCCATAACTACACTGTTCAGTATATTGTGTTGTCATTTAATATCCCTCTCCTACGCTAATCAAATGTATATCAATTAAGTGTTGTATTGCTGATTGAATATAATACAGTAGTTTACAATACAGTGCCTCATAGAAATGAATTGAAAGCATTATTGAGTAACTCAGATTCACAGACACACAGAGTTACATAGAGAATCTTTGACACAATATTTATTTGTTTATTTAAAAAAAAAATTCCAAATTAATCAATACATGGAAATTGTAACATGTTTTGCCATATGACCCAGTTCTAGTTCAGATGGAACCACAAACTTATGTTTTTGTGTGTGAATACTCTGAATACCACTGTGTGTAATTTCATGTGTTTCCATAGTCATAATATTGCATTCTGGAGAGGTCACACCAACCAAATCATTTTCACTTGTAAATATGTGGCTTAACCTTTGGCTAGGAGACGACATGCACAGCCCTACAAAACAGAATAAATGCATAAACACAATTGACACTTTAGAATTGCCTGCACACAGCCACTTGCTAATCCTGACTTCATTTTTACCCCATGTTCAAGCCCAGAATTCCATTGCCTGGAGCCTGCATGTACAACTCCAAGCAAGCTACATATGCCTGAAAACTGCTGAAAGCCTTGTATTGGCTATGCTGCTTAGTGCACCGCAGTAACAAGGCTGTCTTTATCTATAAATACACATGTACATGAAGGTTTAGGCCACTAGTGTGTGTGTGTGTGTGTGTGTGTGTGTGTGGGTGTGGGTGTGTGTGTGTGTGTGTGCGCGTGTGTGTGTTTGTGTGTGTGGGGGGGCTTGTGGCAGTGTGGTTTGTTGACACAACAGGCAGCTCCTACTTTGAGAGGCTGCATTTAACTAATAGATGAAATGCTACTTTGTGAGAGCCCTGCACATGTCCACATAAATTCTCAATCTAAATACACGAAATTTATTGAGTAAATGTAAGTAACAGGGCTTTTATTTAGTGTAGGGTTCAAGTGGCAGGTTAAGTCAAGTTTTCCTCGGACTTTTTCCTCATCTTTGCAGTAAATTAATAAGAGACCACAGCTAAAACTTATCTTGCTAATCTAAAACCTTTGTTTAGGATCTATAAATGTAATGGACAACCATGCCCAATGCAGAACTTTGATTGAACCTATGAGCATTAGAAAAAGTCCTGTAAAGTAACGTCTGCATGTCAGTCAATCAGTCTATATCTGTCCAGAGATAACCTGTGCCCATCACCTCAGTATTGATTGGACACATACACACACAGATTCACACAGCGCATCTCCATAACTCATGTATTGATTAAACTTCAGAGAGGCAAAGAGCCCAGACATCAATTTGATTAATACTGTACATACTTCGGCTCCCTCAGGCCTGATGTATTGAGATATTTAAATAAGCTGCTCTATGGAGTAAAGAATGTCTTCAGAACAAAGCTGTGTAAAGGTTTACATTGTGCTTGTTATTGCAGACTGTAATGACACTGTTTGCAGTACACTAGAGAAGTGGTGGCTTTATTCTATCGTTTGAAAGACATTTTCCACAGTTAACCATCACTATAAAGGTTTATTATAAATGCCAAAATAAAAGCTATGCAATTATTACATGCTTTCTATGGTATGGTTGGATGTTTCATTTCATTCATTTCAATTTAATACATCACAAGGTACACATACATAGATACATAGGGAAAAACTAGAGCACAGAACTGTAAAGCTATATAAGTGTTGTATGTTCTGTATATTATATACATTTTACCAATTTACCCATTTTACCCAACAATCCAAAGTTTCCCTTTCAAAGTCACTACCAGCATAAACAGCATAGAGTTGGTCAGGATGGCAGCCCCAGGGCAGATGTGGCTCTGGAAAATCTTACCGCCACAAAGTGTGACTGAGGAGTGAATAAATAAAAAAGCAGATTATTTTATTGCAAACTTGCAAATCTTAAAGAAACAAGATACTATGAATGAATGCAATTCAATGAACTCCTGAGAATACAGGGTCAAGTTGAATGGAAAACAAAACACTGTCATTATTTCAAACTTATTAAGATAGCTGGAAGGGAAAAGTATGTTGAAATAGCCACAATTACTGACTAATGTTAGGTTTGTGAAACTTCAGTAAAAAGAGGTGAAAGAGTAATTACTGTTAACAAGCAGCGCAAACACCTACCACAGATGTTTGGAGGAATTTGAATGGACACAAAGAAATCCTCATCTTTACATTTTGTGCACTCCTATATTTCTTATTTTTAGTTTCAACATTTATCTGTAGCCTGTATTACAAATTAAGCCAAATTCTTGTTATTGTTAGTGAAGGTATTTAAAATGAGTGTCAAACCCTAATTGATTTTTAATGAACTCTACTAGATATTTTGAGCTGTAGTGACTAATAGCAGAGCGTTTACAGTGGCTCTGGTCTGTGCGAGTGGCTCCAATTAGCTGTGGAAACTCAGACATGCTCCGAGTGCTTACACAGTCACGCAAAACAAACCGCTTTGGTTTTGTGCACAAACAAATTGGACAAATACCTCCATGCTACCCCCAAAGCCACACTATAATTGTTCTACACATGGAGCTGTTGACCCAAAATCAACAGACCAGTGCAGGACAATGGGTGGATGAGCAGGCATATTTCTGTCAGGAGATCTTCCTCCTCCTTTTGTTGGACTTCACTTGACCAGTTATGCAATTCAGGTAAAACTATTTGAAACTACTCACTGTACAACTCATGATTCATACTTCCTGTTTATGCCCACATGGAAAGAATTCTCAATGCATACATTTGTGTTCTGTGAAAGTCGATTTACTATCAAACTTTAAACTGCCATTAAATCAGTCATCACAGGAACGAAAATGCGTATTATTGCTTAGATCCCAGTGAAGAGGAAATGTAGCCTACCTGATCTTACTTGTATTCACTGGGTACTTCTTCGCAAATCATGTTCTAAACCAAAATGCATATACAGTAGCTTTCTTTTATAATTAAGGTGTGAATTACAAAATTGTGAAATCTAATTTGGTTTTGCTGTAAAAAGAAAACATTGAGTTGTTGTATGGTATTGTATTGACTATGGAACACAAACAGAAAGATAAGGTGACTTGTTGTTCATTGTGATACTGCATACCATTACAGGTCTGTATACCTCATTGTTCATTGTAGTATTGTACATCTCTCATGTCTCATGTCTGCAGCCTCTGTGTCCCTGGCTCTTTTAAACTGTAGTGCCTGAAGAGGTGTGTGTACTTGAGTTTGCTCCTCTGTGGATCTTTACAAATCAAAGCCTGCGGCTACACTCTGTATTCCTGGTGCTTTCTATAAATACTCACAGTCATGACTTACAATATTTCTGATCTTTTTTCTACTACATGCTTCACATGTCACCTACAAACATTTTCTGAAGCATTTCCCTCTGTGAGTGCAAAATGGACAATCAGGCACTCCAGCCATTGGCACTATGTAACTTTTTTGGTGAAGGATTCACCACCTGCATGTCTCAGTGGAGATGTTATTTCTTTGCCTGAGATGTTTGCTGCTTGCAAAGGAAGATGTCCTTTTAAACACCTTTAAGTGCCAAGTCAGAATAACATTAACCACCTCTGAGCTACATTAGGTTTCTCTTGAATTGACCCACAGTCCAGTTGGTTCTGTTATGAACCACTTCTGATGGATAATATCCACTGCACGCTGGAAACCTCCCACACAATGTGCAGTTTTATTTAGCCCAATAATAATAATAATTTGGCCCCTGTCCAACCCACTCATATCTGCTCAAATAAGAAAAAAATGTTGTATAGCGATAGCTAGCTAAATAATATTACAGTGGTTGTTTTGGAGATAAGCACATTAAATGTTGAGTATATCGTCTGTTTAAACAATTTTGCAGTTTAAACTTCTAAATGAAGGTTTGAAGCATTTTGTGTTTGTATTTAATTTACAGTCCTTGTGCTATTTGCATGATACTTGAATCATATCAAGACATTTATGGACACATTTAGCACATTAATTTATTTTATTTTTTTTAAAGAAAATGTGCCATCTACAAGCAGGTCCTACATTGAAGACAGTCATATTAACATTACCTTTCTGTCCTAATGTTATACCTGATTCACTAGCAAGGACCACACCAACAACACAAGCAGAAAGAGTTTATTATATGGAGACGAGGCGGGTCAACTGGGTTGAGACTCAGGGTGAGGGCACAGTCTCAATCTTCATGTGGTCCAGCAGGACGGTGTCTTATGTCTGGAAGCGAACGGATAGGGGTTGGGAGGGTGGGGTCGAATTATTTGGGACAAACTGGGTTGCCGGGATAGGCTGCTTCAGATAGATTTCTGGGAAATTGAGGTGTGGTTGAAGTGAGCTGTGATTCACTGGAGAGGCGGCGAGGGCGGTTGAGGCGTGGTCCTGCTCCTGAACCTAAGTTAATCATATTAACTACATTTAAATGTTGGTCTAATATTGACGTGAATTTCTGACTTGTTTTGTTTTGTCTCTTCCAGGATCCTTCATTCTCGTTGCTGCTCCATGACAAACTGCAGGTGCCCAACAGCTCTCGGCGGGCGTGGAACGAGCGCGACAGCCGCTGTGATGTGTGTGCGACTCACCTGACCCAGCTTAAACAGGAAGCAGTGCGTCTGGTCCTCTCCCTCGACCAATGGGATCTGTCACCCACCTCATCACCTCCGGCTCTCATTGGACGATTTTCAGGAGGACCGGCTTTTTTCCCATCTTCTGTTTCATCTGTTGTTGGATCTTCGTACACTTCTTCTCAGTCCCCCTCCCCAAGTCCTAATCACACACCAACACCAAGCCCCATTCATGGGCGTTCCTGCAGTCCTCCTGTCGGACTGAACTCTCCAGGACCAGGGACCAGGCTGGGGTCTAAGCCCAGTTCACTCGGCCTCAGTGGAGGAGAGAGAAGGAGTGCCTCACCCAGTTTAGGGAAGGCAGCCAGCCTCCAGCAGCAGCAGACTGGAGTAAATAGCTCTGGATCCAATAGTGGTAATAGCAGTAGTAATGGAAGTAATGCAGTGCCACAGCCCCACCAGCTTCTGAACCGAAGTAATGGAGGAGTCACACTCTACCCATATCAGGTGAGCCACATACACATCCACTGTAAACACTAAATTAGTATTTCTCACATTGTCTTATTATAATGTGACCCACTTCCTGTTGAACTACAAAAAATTATTTATTCTTATGTATTTTAAGTTTATATAAAAACATATATAAGAGTGTTGGTGATTTACAGCAAAATATTTGTTAAGTAAACCTAAAGTAATATTTTTATTCACACAGAAAGTACATTGGAGATGGAAGAATTCTGTCAAAATAGTATCAACAATGCAGTAACAGTGTGTCATTTGGATAGAATATGATGTAACCCTCATTGGGAGTCTGTGCTAACGTCAATCCAGTGACACTGACTGAACCTATTTAGCGCTCATCATTAGAGAGCTCTAAAAATATAAATACTTAATACTAATAAAATACAACATTATTATTATAAAAAATATGAAAAAGTCTCAAATTCATCATGTATCTGACTTTAGCAAAGCTCAAATAAAATTGCAGCAAGGAGTTGCTTCAGTTGCTAACTTGTTATAGTAGAGACAATGGGAACAGTATAAAACAGGAGGATAGAGGGTGGTGAAGTGCCTGGGGTGATGGTGGTCCGGAGGCGAGTGAGGGACCTGAAGGCTGTGTGTGCATATCAGTGCCTCTCTGTACACGTGTGCTCTGTACATGTAATAATTCATACAGTAATAATTAGGACTCCTGGGACACTATGTCACATAGCCCCAGTACTCCCTCAGTCCTGTACTCCCAGCTCCTCTTGTACTTATGGTTTATTTCTATGTGTTTTATGAGGCTGATTTTTCACTGTAGCCTCCCCCATTATAGAGGAGAAAGGACTTGTTCCTGTTCCTGCAGATATCAGCATCAAATCAAGGTCTGATATGGATTTTATAAGACAATATGACATATCCAATATTTGTGTTGACGCTGTGCCAAGCAACTGATTTATCAATTGTGCTGACTGATCTGATATTGATATTACGATTTTAAAGTCCATAGCACGGCACACAAACTGATGTTAAGTTATACAGAAAATGCAATATAGGATTAAAAATAGCTTTCACCATTTGTTATGAATTTTTTGTCACTCACTGGAGAAGAAAAAATGACTGAATGCACTCACCACAAGAATAGTATTTTCTGTTTGTTTGTTTTTTTCATTAATACCACAGCTTGAAATCTAAATTGAGAGATCACAATTGCATTCTTTTGATTTTAGAAAAGTAAGAAAAAATTAAAAGTAACTGTACCAGAATACAGTTATATAATACATATTCTTAGTATATGTATTCAGTTACTTCCCAACACTGGAACAGTATACTGCCACCTACAAATCATTATGCAAATCATCATTGTATTCCCTCTATTTAATTGAAGCATGCAGTAGCAGTCAGACTGTGTAGACATATGATCATGGCTTGTATTTTTTTCCTAAAAAGTACATGCTTGGTTTAATTTTGATAAACACTAAACAATGACAGCTGTTATTAAGAAAAGAAACTGCTGAGAATTTTCCTTGGGAAATTATGTTTTAGCATGTTTTGCAGCTGTTATTTGATGGAAGAAAACTCTGCTTTGTCATTTTAATCTATTCTTTTGTCAAATAACCTTTCAATATTTTGTACTCTGTAAAGGGGGTGTTTCTGCTGTTGACTTTGACAGTAGTAATTTTTCAGCAACAATGGAGAAGCATAGCACTATAATAAATCACTTTCATTTAGACTCTCCCATGGGGCACCACCTATGAGCAGAATATAGCTAAAAATAGATATTGAAACAGAAAATTAAGGCTTATATAGGTCAAATGTATACAGCCAATAAAGGACAATTAATTTGTAGCATTTTCAGTATTTAAGAATAGTAATTTGGTTGACTTTAAGATGTTCTTGTAAAACATACTTCCACAATGACACATGTAGGACGATGCAGACATGACGTAACCTGGGTCAATGGGTTTATGACAAATTCGAAAACATTGGTGTCCTTGGATGTTTTAATTATGTGTTAATTTTAACAGCCGTCTTAAGATGACAACAAATCACACCAAATGAGATGATAATTAAAACCTGACCTTTATACGGCATAACATAATGGTGTTAGATAAAAAAGATACAGATTAAAAGGCAATGACAAGGGAGACAGAAGGGCTCCATTGTGTGAAGTTAAAGCGCACATTACATTTTTTGCTCAGTCAGCTACTCAGCAGGTGACACTATCCATGTTTTATATTTACTACAAATTCATCCATTCCCCCTTAGAAAGTACAGGAAAAACAGGATTTAAGAATAGCACTGGAGAGGTTGCAGAGGAGAGAGATATTGAATTGAAATCATGTTACAAGAATCTGTAAACGTTGAGCGCGTATAGTTTCCAATAAGTATAAAATGTCCTGCTATTCTCTCTCCATCTCTTTGGCATAATGGTGGTATTGAACACTTGTTTGTACAAAGTATAGTCCTTTCATGATAAATGCCCTCTTTCCTTCTGTGTGTCTCTGCCTGGTCCCATTGTGCTGGAGTAAGCAGTTAGATTGTTTTACAGATTGGATCTCCACTATTCCCATGATAACACACACCAGACCACACACACAGAATGAGAGAGAGAAAGAGGGACATGTATGTTAGCTATCTCCACCTTGGTCTGGTACAGCTTTGCTTTATGCATTAGGTTCAATTGAAATTATTCATGGATGTAAGTGAGACAAAGTGGGAGGATGACACTAGATGGTGTTTGTTGAAATGAAGATGAATATATTAGCATTTACCTTTTTGGAGGAGCTCTGGAAATGTGTGCTAGGCTTGTGAAATTGTGAAGCCATGTATCTTGTGTGAAAGTTCAGTTCTGTGTGTTTCTGGGGAAATCTGAAATTGAATTCATCACAGTCAGACAGCAGCAGCGCCAGTCTTCAGACTACAGTACGTGTCCTACATGAGAACTAATGCTGTGCTTTCACTTTCTCCTCCTCTTCTCTCTACGCCACATTTGTCTTGCTATTACCTAAGCCATTGTCTGTCCTGCTGCTATGACCTAATCTCCCCACCGGGAGCATTAAAGTTTCATCTAATGATATTTCACATAATTTATGGAGATATGTGGAGATAGTATAGTGCAAATTGTAGATTGCATAGTGAGTGGGATGCATTAGATTCACAACAGTGGGTCTCTTGTTTCAAGACTGCACAGTGTAGAGGAGATCTAATCATTAGCCGCCTGGTTTATTTCCAGTAGCAACTGTTGATATATTGTAAATACATAACAATGCTTGTACAATGTCATGTATAAAAAGGTTTAGTTCACCAAAAAGTATATATTTTACACATTCCACTTAACTTTTAGAACTGCTTTATATTCAAAATGCTAAATTTCCTCTTTTGTTTCCAAAATAACCCACAGTGGAATTATTTTAGTTTACGTAGCTTTGAGAACAAATATTTAACAGTTGTTCAGGTGTTTAGGCACTACACTGGTGTACTCCACTGAATACGAATGGATGTAAATGCAGAGGGAATATGGTCCATAAACCATATAGAGGCATCTCATTTCCAATGGGTGATTTATCAAGGCACTGGGTGCGTGCCCTGGACCCTCATAGCCCCCAGCTGTAAATATGCGCTCAACAAAGTGATTTACACACCCTCATGTACAGGTGTAGAGGGGTCCCCCGCACACACACGGACACACACATGGACACAACAGACATATGCACGGACATGTACGGACTCACATCAGAGCTTTATAGCAGGACTGGGCTGTGATTTAGGAGCTGCAGTGTCTGGCCTCTGGCAGCCCATAAAGAACTATAATCAATAATCCATATCCACTTTTGGAGTGCCTCAGATACAGACACATATAAGACCTTTACTATGCACTATACATGCAGACTTCATTTGAACCTTCTGACTTTTATCTTAGTACGTGCGTCTCAGATAATGAAAATGTAAGTAAAACTTTATTCTATATATTTTGGACGTATATATAATACATACAACATAGCCAAAGACGATTAAGGGGCCAATATAGTGCCAGAATGTCTTTTGTGTTGGACCCAAGCCAGGCCAATTGCAAATAGTTGCTTTAAAATCAGTTTGCGCTCAAATACAAATTTGCTGTGGGAGATTCGAATGAGGAAATTGAATTCCAACCAGGTCCATATTTATTCAGTGCTGTTTTGACCTTGTCATTTGCCCTCCATAATATAATCACATAACGTGTAAATAGCTTTCAATTAGATGGGAGATTATGGCATTAAATGTAAATGAATTCAATAAAATTGTGATTGGGATGACTGAATGAAGACATTAGATCAAAAGCAAAGACTGACAGCTTGCTGGAACTATGGATGTCAACAATATTTGATTAATCAGTAATCATGATTCAGGTCACATAAACGTAAGAACCTGAAAAAAATACTGCTAATAAATAACTATAAAAATCTATTTTAGAGGCAACATTTCATCTATACTTGATCTATAATCTAAAAAGTAAACCTAAATGTGTTTTTTATTTGGCTGTTTATGTCATATCAACTTTACTTGATCATAAAGGTGGTCACATAGAGGTCATCTATGAGACAATGTGATGAAAGTGCAGCAACGATTTCACTGTTGTTTTTGGGTATGGTATCAATAATTGTGAATGCTTGTAAAATTTTGATGTTTCTTCTACACTTAAAGTTGATACTGTGACATCTCTGTAGCTGAAACCTACACATACACAATTTCTTTGCTGGTGTTGTATAGCTGTAAAACTTCTGTGCTATAATATGCCATCTCTCTTAGATTTCCCAGGTGCTTTCCGAGGCCTCCAGAGAAGACGGGTGTGAAAGCCGCTCCAACACCAGCTCTCCTTCTCACACCAGCTCCTCTCCGCACACAAATTCCCCCTCCCACACCTCCACCTCCTCCACCACCTCTGCAGCCGCCTCCTTTTTTGCCAGGTACAGATCACATGCTTGTTTTGATATTGGACACACTTTACTGAGTTTGTGCTTATTCTTCTTATGTATTGACTCGATCTTCATTGCAACCGTCGCAAAAAATGTGGATCTAAATGAGGCGAGAGAGATGAGGCGTTTTCTGAATGGATGTTTCTATACACAGTGGTCCCTTTCAAAAGTGCAATATGTATTGTCCCTGGATATATTGCTTTGCTTGGATGTTCCAGAGTATAGCATTAAGCTCATCTACTGTATCTTACATTTTATTCACTTCAAGGTTTTCTTTGCTACAAAAATACATGTGAGCCATTTTATCTCTCCACAAATTTGATCTGTAACTTAGCTTGGTGGCATCACCTGCCAATAGCAGGTTTAATGCACCTTTAATTATAGTTTCTTCTGCCACAGCATAGCCCATCTACCCTCAAGTGCAGTAATTGCCTGATGTAACCCCCTTCTCCACTTAACCAGGCCCAGGACTCACAAAAGATGACCTGGATTGTCATTCTTTATATCAAGTATTATTTTATATTTTCAAACATTTTATTTTGGATGCCCTTTCTGTCTATCTTTCTGTATTTAACCAGGCTTGGGATTGACAGGCACCATGAGCCCATGAAATAAGAAAGCTATTACTTTGCAATCATATTCAGAAATGTTTGCTTCTTCAATATCCCCAGTTAAATTATGTCTGCTGTTTTATCTGCTCATATTCTTGCGTTTACTAAATCAATCTTGACTCCATACAGTGCTGAGCTTTGCAATCAGAACCCGTGAAACATGACAGACAGAAAATAAATACCACTCACCTAATATGGATGAATAATTGATGAATAAACATAGCAGGCTTAAAATGAAGGTGTAAATTATTTATGGCTAACACAAGACTATCAGGATGTCACGCTGTCTGACGTATTGCCCAGCTGTCCAATATAATGACATGGTTTAAGTCATGATACCTCCCTCTTCACTCCTCTGTTCCTTTCTCTATAATTTCCTCACCTCTGCCTTTTCCCACCGCTGAGTGCTGCAAGATAATGCTATATATGTGCTTTAGAATGACACTCCCTGGTGCGCTTGCTGCCATATATCTGTCAAAGTTCCCTGCTCAAGAACTCTTATGTTTAGGAATGCACCAGCCCTACTTTGCCAGACCCTTAACTGTCAAATAAAAACACCATTTTGAAGTCTGGTTACAAATAAACACATGTCTTTTGGTCTATTATGAGCATTAACACTGAAAGTGTAAAAACATGTTTGTTTAATGGTGCAGGTGTCACTGGATGGAGAAAGGCTATGTGCACCCACTAACCAGCTGTCACTCACATGCTCTCATTATAGCAAATATGTTGAAACCTTCCACTTTAATTGGAAAAAAGGGGCTCGAAAAGTGTGACATGTTAGCCCAGGATAGTGGATGGTCCGTTGGTGTGAGTGCAAATGGGAATGTGTGTTTGGGATCAATGGATGTAGTCGAGCATCGCAAGAAAATCCCATGACTGTTTTGGCCTAGGTGTGGAGTGCATACAAATACTCTCATTATAATGTCTCACTCTACAGTTTAAAATTCCTTTGTCCAGGGTGTCTGCCTTCACCTGATCCCATCTTCTCACCTCCATCTCATTCTACTCACTGTGTCACGGCTGCCCTTATAACTTCTAATTTTAACGATCATTTGAATGACTGACCTTTACTTTACATGGCTAATGTGCAATTTCTTTCAGTACTTGCAATCTGTCTTTGAATGTCATATCCACACTTTATCTCCTTCTACACTTAAAGTAGAACAAGAAACATCTCCAGCACTTTATAGAAAATAATATATAGCAGTGCAGAGACTGAAAAACATTTATTTCCTTTAAACAAAAATAAAATAAGACAAAACTGATTCAGATGTGTTATTGTGTATATGTGTTAGCTGTTATTTATCCCTCAAGCAGCTACATAACAGCTTTGCATGAATAGAAATTCAAATACTTTCTGGGCTGAATACAACTGCTAAATAGTCTTATTACATCAGTTGATATGATCAAGATATCAGCTGAACCAATATTTGGAAGCCAATATCTGATCAATGTTTCAATATCAGTGCCAATATCCTGTACCAGTATCGGATTAGTGTATACCTAATATATGGTAAATTAAAGTCTTGCTATGCAGGTATTGCTCCTGTAAGATATGGTATAGCCTTTGGATCCAAATCATAATTGATAGGAAAAAAAAGAGAAAATAAATCTATAATTTTTTGTCATATTGCCCAGCTCTAATTAAAAGAGTGCTGATTAGATGCAAATAACAAAATTAATATATTTATACTTGTAGGTGTACAATTGTACAATAAGGGGGCAAAATCTCAAATTTGCATTTGCATTTTTCCTGTAAAGTCTTGCTACAATTAATAATACTCCAAAGTATTGCAAATCATAACGTATCAGAACTCTGTACTATGTTGTATTGTTATAGCTGGCACATTCATATTGTGCCAGATGCCTTCTTATTCAATCTACCATATCACCGTGACATTCCATAATTTCCATACAATTTCACAGTTTCTTCACTGACCTTTTCTTTGCCTGATATCCATATGACTAATTTCTTTCATTAGTACCAATCTGTCTTTTAGTATGTCAATTCACTGTACCTCAGCACCTCCCACTGCAGCAGTGGCCCTCTGGGGACTGGCCTACAGGATAGAGACATGCTACACACATTAGGCCTGTGTGTTGGTGCGGCTCACCCTCAACGGGGGGAAGGGAATTTCTATCAGTGTTGGAATTTTTTCTGCATGCTCCAAAGATTGGATCTTTGGGGATTTGGACTGGTGGTGTGCAGCTATAGGTAGAGCAGAAAATGAATAGGACTCTTGGGAGATGCTGAATTGGGAAGGCGTTGTTAAGGGAAACAAGGATATCGGATTGGTTATCCACTGAGGAGCTGCTTCTGTTTACCATCAATGACATGCCTTTACTTTAGGGAAAGGTACTGATAATTAGTGAGCAATGCCTGATTGATAGCTTAAATGAGTAGTTAGTCAAACAAATTAGCATATGCTCTATCCACCTTAGACATTTGTTTTCTTAGTGATATTTAATGGAAAGCAAATAAAAGGCAACCGTTGGGCCAATATTGGACACTTTGGTACCATAGATTTTACTCTTTGTGGTACAGGTGTAAAAGAAACAAGTTATTTTTATATAAAATGACGTAACATAACATTAAAAGCCTGTAAGTATCTGCTCTCATATAAAAAAAATGTAAAAATCTGATTATTCTGGTTATGTTACTAAATTGATTACCTAACTGATCACATTTTATAAGAATATGTCTATATCTGTTCATAAGTCTCTCTCTCACTCTCTCTCTCTGTAATGCTCAAAAAGACATTTGTTTCACATTAGTTACAGATTAGCCACCAGCAAATTAAGGGCTAAACACACAAAATTAGGAATGAAAGAATACATTTCTATGAGCTGTTAATTCCTTAAAATAGTGTTAATTTTATGCCTCACACTGCAAACCAGTGGTAAATAAAGAGTGTATCTGGGTTTTGCATGAACCCAAAGTGCTATTGTTGTGCCTTAGTGGTTGGGCCAAAATAAGATTCATAAATCATTTTCTGAAGTGCAAGAATCACAATTTAAACAGGACACATTCTGATAATGACCCTTGAATGAACCACAAACCATATAACTGCTTGTTGGTCCCCACACACATATACACAATCTCTGTCTGTCCTTCTATCTCTTCCCACTGACAACTTGTTAAATACAATATAATTAGCTCCTGGGCCAACAACACAGGGCTGAGACGGACCCCATAAATCAGCGATGTTCCTTTTTCTGTGATTCTTTGAACTCCACACATGTGAAAGTGGAGGATGTTGGCTTAGAGGACAGATGCACAACACAGCCTACTGGTTACTGTGCGTTTTATCTGCACGCATGTGTGTGACCTAGTGCTTTTTAACAAGAGGGAGACACATGGATGGGCCTGGGATGGACTGACTGATCGATACATGCAAGGAAAGCATGGGAACTTGGGAGATGGATGAGTGGACATGTAGAGGGCATGAAGGACTGTAGATGGAAAATAATGAGAGAATAATATATGGGAATAGGTAACCAAAAGGGCATGTTGTTGCATTAGAAAACGTTAGCAGTAAAGTGGACGATGATGATGGTGATTGAGACAGACATGG
Organism: Odontamblyopus rebecca; assembly: GCA_030686955.1. Classification (NCBI taxonomy): domain Eukaryota; kingdom Metazoa; phylum Chordata; class Actinopteri; order Gobiiformes; family Gobiidae; genus Odontamblyopus; species Odontamblyopus rebecca. The sequence continues at coordinate 22,596,801 of CM060655.1, read as the reverse complement.
GGCAAAAGGAGAAGATGGGATGACAGAGGAAGGAGCGATTGAGAGGGAGGTGATGAATGGAAAACAAGGGTCCTCCACTTTAGGGTGAGATTGCAATAGATCCCCTCATCCCAAATCCCTGGCCACTTGTCATTAAACATCACCAATTACTGACACAGAGAGAAAGGGAAAATGAGTGTGTATGTGTATGTGGTGGTACGCTTCAGCAGTGCCATAGATTAAACCAGTCAGCCCAAGGAGCATTAAAAGAAAGGAGGCAGCATGGAGAATAAGGGGCTATTACAACAAATACGGATGGGGTTTTATTGAAGGAGAGTGGGCAGCTGTGGAGAACACTGTGATAGAATGGGGCAATTATGTCAAGATTTTTAGTGTGAGAAAAAGAGGGTTTCGTCAGTGGTGCTTCTGTTTTTTACCAAAGCATAGGTCAGTATGGGTTTCAGTCACATGGCATTATCCTGATATGGGTGGCATTTTGAAGACTTTGCACCTTTCAAATGATTTAATATCTTGTTTTGAAATGTTTTAGCTTTTCATTGCTTGGAATTAATTTGTTGTTAGTCCCAAGCCTGGTGATTTTATGTACTTTTAATGGACACCCTTTTGAGGTCTTTGCATCTTTAATTTTTTCTTATGGGGTTTGGGTCCAGCAAATCACTGAACTCTGCTTTTATATTTAGAGTTTGGCTAAAAGGCTAAAAGGTAGCATTCTTATCTAATGGAATATGTAATGACTATTTATTGCATGGGTTGCACAATTTCCAGCTTAGTCCTAGGCACTGTGAGGAAGCAATTAATGTTGTAGTGTAGACCACTCCAGACACTTGTCCCCCGTGGGGACTACAGGAGGAAACCCAGACTCAAACCTCCAGGGAGACCCTCTCTCTCACACACAGCGCTGCGCTTCATCGTTCAACGGGTCACTGACTCCACATCTCTGTCTCCCCCCTTCTTCACAACTGCTCCCCTTCCCTCTTACCCCTCTATACTCCCATTACTGTAACCTGCTGCAGTTAATTGAAAGCCAATGGTGTGAGAATATGCCTCTTTGACAGGGAGACTGTGGGGTCTTTTCTGAGGTCTTTTCTCTTTTCTTCTTTCCTCCAAATGTCATAAAAATATATGTGAGAGTGAATGGGGGTAGAAAGCACTTTGTTTTATTATTCTGTTAGTGAGTCTGCCATGTTGTCTATTATTTTTACTATGTCTGTTTGTGCTTTGCCCTTTTTATTTGTGCAATTTCTCTTACAATCTTACAGATTGTGAGTAAACTAAACAGCATTAAATGGTTGGTTTTATGGTTGGTGGTGACAAATAAAATCAAATTGATAAGGGTTACATGCTCTGATAGCAGAGTTTTTAACACACTGGGTTGTAGTTTCAAAGAAGGGACAAACTAATAATAGTGAATGTAATCAATTGCTGTCTTAGTCATTTGTGAATATTTGTACTACATGCAAGAAAATGAGCCACACCAATCCAGATGCTGCTACATCTCTAAACAGAAGTGTGGTTGGAACTCCAATTGGCTCAATGGAATAATCTCCAAGAATCATTATTCCTTCATATGTATTATATGTCCAATATGTACAATGCAAAATCTTATGTTTAATTAAAAATGCTCAGAGAAATACACAAACGCTCACTGACTTCTTGATCTTCTCATTTGATTTCAGAGCTGCCCAAAAGCTGAACCTCACATCCAAGAAAAAGAAGCAGAAGAGCGTGGCCACAGCAGCCCCGGTGACATCATTGGCATCATGTGACCCACACATATTCCCAACTAATTTTAGCTCAGCCTTACTCATGGCACCTCCGCCCGCCCCACCCTGCCTGCTCCGCGCCGCCAACAAGATCAAAGACACCCCTGGGCTTGGCAAGGTAATTCATGGCTCACTAACCTTCAATTTCACCGTATTGTTGAATGACGTCCATAAAGTTGAAAAGTAAAACACTGGTAAAGGTGCACTATGTAACTTTTCTTATGGAGTGTAGGTCACCTGCTTGTGTTTATGAAGATGTTATTGCTTTATATGTCCATGGAGACAGATTACATCCTCAGGCCAAGTTACAGGTCAGATCAGTGGAGTAGCAACCCACAGTAAGAGTGCATGTTTTTTCAAGGTTTTTCGTGCACCTGCAATTAATTAAATGCAAAATAAGTTTAATGCTATAAGTAATATTGTAGACAAATCAATAATCTTCATGGACACAAGCAGATGCAGGCGCTGGACCCTCCACCAGAAAAGTTACATGTGCACCTTTGATGTAGTGCAAGTTGTTCTTGTAAATGAGTGCATTTTCAAACAAATCTATAGCCGTCCTACTCAAAATATTGCCAATAAATAATTTGGAAAATCAACTTTAGGTATCAGAATTTTTTGGCTTTGCTGTTTTTTCTTACACAAAGACATGTATTGCTTTCTATGCATGACTGACAGAGTATTGTAACTTATTTGCTTCTTCTTTTTATATAAATGGTAAATTCAAGAGCTAATTTTCCCTTTGGAACAACTGAAGGTTAAAAAGCATTGAACAAAAACAGGACTGGGTAAATATTGGGTTGAGTGACTGGACTAATGCACAGTGTGGTCACATCCATGAATGATAATATTGATCCAAAACAGTTCAATGCGTCTGTCTGTTAATACATTTCAATTTTCTGCCGCTCTCTTGGTTTGTAAGTGTGACGAGAGGTGAGGCGATCAGTTATCTTAAAGTGACACAGATGTAGAGGGGGGATTCAGTACAGTCGACTGAAATATATTTATCATGACCTTGGCCGATTTATCTGAGTGCGAGAATGCCCCCGACACCTACCTGCCATACCGAAATGTAGCCAAATGGTTGCCAGGGTAACGCGTTTTAGCCTGACAAAAGTCATTTGTCACCGTTGCCAGTGGTTGATGAAATGTGTGGGTATGTGTGTTGGGCACGTGGTGGGGGGGTTTCAGGCTCCTCAAGTGTGTGCAATATTGATCGTCCATGTAATGAGTTTTCAGTGCCCCCCTCCTTCGCGCTTTGACTGAGAGCCTCCCCAAGTCTTGCTGCATTTGTCTTGCTGTTGATAGAAAATGCATAAAATATGGAGAATAAATGTGCAATCTGTGCATCTGTTACTGTGCACACATAAAATGAAACTAGAAGTAGAAATAAAAAGTCATATAATAATGATAATTATTCAGTGGCTTAATTTTCAAAGTAGAGTTTGGTCTACTCAAGTCTCTTCTTATCACCCATTCTCAAACCAGTCCTACCAAACATAAATTAGGACTGGTTTTGTTGATCCACTCCATTTTATAATAACACCCTGTTTAAATCTTGTACACTTGCAATATCTTTGAATATGATTTGAATAACATTCATCACCTACTCCTCAAAGTGTCTAGTAAAAATGTTATTTTACCATTTGCATTTTATTACACTCTGCACACATCAACAACACACAGACTCAAATTTGCATACAATAAAACACACAATCCAGTCCTCCACAATGGCGCATGCACACAGCCGCACAAATGGCTATGGTGACATTTCTCCGGTAAAAATGTCACCTGCAGTGGGGGTCGGCTCCCCACAGAAATGCCATTTGCACACACTCCAGCTCCATACTGTAGTGTACTGCACAGACAAATTCAATGGATTATTGCAGAGCGTGACATATGTGAAGTGACAAAGCCCCTGGTCCATCTACAATACATCCTGTAAAGTACATGGGCTTAGCGGTGTTAATATGACACAAAACAGATTGAGACGTCACGTTTTAAAGTCAGGGGAAATCAGCCGGTACAGGTCAAATGGGCTGCTGTTTGTGAGGAGGGACTTTAAATTAAATATAAATCCCTGCAAGGATCAGTCTGCGTGATATGTGTACCTTAGATTGCCCCAAGTTATTCCTGCACTTGTTAGATGTTGGTGGGCCCCTTCTGCCTTTAATCCCATCAGCCACTGTGGAGCCACCAGCCGCTTCACCGATGACAAGAAGTCGATGCGTATCAGACCAGGACATTAGACTCCTGACATAACTATGTTCCATGGACAATAAAGTTTTTAGGATATTCAGTATTAAATTAGTTTAGTTGGTTTATTTAATGAGACAGGGACAGCACACAATATACATTGACCTTTCCAGGAGAGAATCGAGATCCATTGTACCATTGTGATCCATTGTGTTGTAGCACTAGCTATAGCACAATCAGTGATGGGAATAATACTTTGAAAATATATTTAGTTACAGAAAACTGAAAACCTGCATTAAAATGAACTTTGTAACGCATTCCCATACATGGGCCAATCAGAGTACTATATTCTGAATAATTTGAAAACTTACACCAAGTTGCATTTAAATTATATTATTCTGATCTATTCAGTTATTTCCCATCACTAAACATAAGTAATATATAACATAAATCATAACCTAGTTAATTATTTTTGCTTTTGTTCATTATAAACTGCAACATTGATCTAAAATGGCTTAATAATAGAAACAGGTCCATTTGTTCAAAACTGCAGAAGTTATACATCAACAATGGGTAGAGACTGGGGGTAGGTGAAAACAGATGTTTTCTGAGCACTCAGCCTTGAATTCAGAACAATACAGGATTACTCACAGATGTAGGAATCTATCAAATACAATTCTAAACTAATGATGTGGAAACAGCATAATAACATGGTTTAAATATAATAAAAGTTAAAGGCTCCTAAAAGTCAGTTATATAAATCCAGTGGAACTTGATGGGGCAAGTTGATGTTTGGCACTAAGCCCACCTCACCACAGTCACCCCCAGAGAATAATACATATTCTTATAATTGAAAAATATGTATAGTAATAACATTTTATAGAAATGAAAAATATATCTTGTCACATAAGGTTCTTTTCAGAGCTAGTTTTGAGAGCTATAGTCTTGACATAACCTTTCAGAGTGTCAACAAAAATGAGGTGATTAATTGGCATCTAAAATGTTTCCAGTTAAAGTAATCTGTATAACACTGAAAGAACCTTTTCGTTATCACAGCTCGTATCAAGATCATGGATGTTTTTTATTGTGTTGTTCCATTCTTCTTCTCTTTCCTGAATGACAGTAAAGGACTTTGGACTTCTCAGCCTTTTCATCCCCTGCCAAGCATTTTTCACATGCACACACCGATTGGGACTTGACCTTGGGGGAGGAGAATGATACTATGACAGCTAATCAATTTTTAATAGCAACTAGGATGGCTTTGCAGGCCACAAGCTGTTTGTGCCCATGTCATGAGCGGGCTGCGTGTGTCTGTGTCTAGTTTCTAAATGAGTGTGTTATGGGCGTGCAGCAGCCTCTCTGTTCCTCCATGGCTTCAAGCTGAAATAGTATAATGCTGTCGATATTGTCGTGAAAGTGTTGCATCCCACTTTCATCAACAACAAATGTCATCCAACAATACAAAACATGTACTCATTCTGCTGTGCTGTGAGTGTTTGGAAAACAGGCATCAGGGCTGAAATGTGAGTTGAATTTTAAATTACGAAAATATATTTAAAAAAAATATTTTTTTAAATCCAGTGGGTGTTTTTGTGCTAGATTTTCACAGTTGCCTATGTAGCTTGCTGCACTGGTGTAGTTCTCGCAAACACTGGAAATTGTGTATTTCAGGGTTTGTTTGCTACCCATCAAGCCATTCCAACCTGTTGCCAAATGGTTTAAGAACCAAGCAAAACAAAAAATATTTAAAATCTGTCAATGGGACAAAAGTAGTTATTTTAACCACTCGTCCAAGTAGCTTCTTCACTCATCCCTAAAAAATGTTTGTCGAGGTGACAGATTTCAATCTTTATTTGTTATAGAAACCACCTGGACATTGAGGAATTACAACTATACAAAATATTATCATACATGTTGTACAGTTCTTTCATAACAAACTATGATAATGATATAATAATAATAAATAATGATATGAAATAATTATACATGAGCTTAGTTCACCGTAGTTCATTCATTTGTCCATATTGTGAGAAGTATAATTTTAAGTGTCACTTTCTATTCCTCACTCATCTATGTGTCACCTGTTATAAGCTCATAGCAAGATACAGTGAACTCAGCTAGAGTGAATAAATCAGATAAAATTAGAATTGATCTGAAGTGTACTTGCTATTCCCATAAGAGATTTGGGTCTGATTCTGTGCACATGTGTTTTTACTGGAGTGTGCCCCACTGCACTCAGCAGGAGCCAATTAGAGCTCGGCTTGAGCCTTTTATTGATTTTCTGGCCAATAGTAATGAAGCTTTTCAGAAAGGGGCTACAGGGTGATCTTCAGCCATATTTGTTGGTCTTAAGGTAAATGCCTTTGCACAAACTAGCTAAATTTTCATTGTCCTGTTTGAGGATAGGTCAATAAAAACATATAAGAGGATCTTAAATATACTCAAATATGCACTGACTCAAAGTTTTTGCTTAACTTTCTCTTTTTTACTTTGCAGTTTGAGCGGCTTACTATCTTTCTTCATTGCAGCATGAAGTGTGACTGTGAAACCTAGCGTGTGGTGGTTTGGGTTGACTTATGGATAAGAGAATAGGAAAAAGTAGGTCTGCCTGACAAATGAAGTAGCATTACTTGTTTGATTGAATGAGAGCAGATGAAGAAAAGAAGAAGAAAGATGCATAGTATGTTTATCAAAGAGAGCTCAAGGCCACATTTTTATACATAAAAATCATCATCAAGTGGCATATGCATCTTTTGCCAAGCACACATATTTGTTCTTCCAAGTTCTAATTTGTTCCATAAGTCAGTGTGAACAGATACATGGTTTGCATGAAGGAGCAGAGATGTTTAGGTTAGTGCAGCTTGGTGGGAGTCCTGAGGAAGTCCAAGAGGAGATTTGTAGACCACCTTAATCAAGATGCTGTGGGCAAAGATCCTATAGAGGAGAGGGTGGAGAACAGCCGGAGGTTGTTCATGGCCTTTAAATTTTTGAACATTGTTTTTATTCCACCATTTGTAACATTTATTGTGATTTTATTCTAAATTATATATTTCAATTCATTCCCCTTGAGGCTAGATCTTTACTGATTTGTCTCTGTGCAGTTTGTTTAAGCCGCCTTATGGGGTGCGACCTTGGACACTTATTGATTCCTAGAGGAACAAGGCTAAGGACCTCCTGAAGATATAGTAATGTAACTGTTAGATAAATGGCTCATAATTAGAACTGGAGAAGATCAGGAGATCAAAGTGTTCTACAGAAACATCATATGGTTGATGGTCCAGTGATAAAAAGACCAGATAGTGAGTAGCATTATGTTGAAGTGTTTTTCGATAACGCACATATGAGGACACTTAGCTCTCACATTGTCAGTGTGAAGAGGAAATGGGTTCTCGGGGGGAGGACTTTATGAGTTACGTCTTGTAAAGTGTGCCACAGTAAAATCCTTCCCCCAGGCTTTTCTGATGTGATGGGTTCTTTATTGAGGTCACAAAGGGCCATCACCCTGACTCCAAGTGTTTAAGACTCTATCTACCTGTGCATTTGTGAGAGGGCTGTGGTAGGAGAGGGGTGTCTATCTTAGGTAGGCAAAAGCTTTAAAATTAAATTTTTACAGGGTATATTGAAAGAGTTTTTTTTTTTTAGAAATAATCATAGTTGAGGTATTGCTAATGACATGGCCTCTTGGTATGATATCCCAGACAACGCTATAAGTATTACATATTTATGGCATACAGGTGGCATCTGCTAGTTGCAAACACCTCCAACTTTATATTGTCCAGTGATGCATTACAGCAATAAAAGTACAGGGTCAAATACTGTGGTATTGCAAAGGGTTTTTTATTAGCTTTCAACATGATCAAGGACAAGTTACCATGAGGTCACTATGCTTTTAAAAGGATTTTCCCAATATTAAAGTTAAACTAAGACACATGTGAAAGGGTGGATTTGCATAAATAAATATCTTAAAGGTCCTATATTACACAAAGTTGACTCATGTGAACTTTAAGCTATGTTAGAATGTTGTTACCTCATCAAAAATATACCTGGAGTTGTGTTTGTTTCATTCACATACGTGTGTGCTGTCTGCATGCCCAAAACTCAAAATGCTCTGTTCCACCTTGTGATGTCATGAAGCGGTAGTTTTCAAGTTGACAGCTACCTTTTACCTTTAGTTCAGAAGCGATTGGAAATTCCAGGGCTAACTACCCAAATGATTCTAGTGAAGGTGGGTGGAGTTTAAAAACACAGTGGAGCACAACCTGTACACCACATTACATCACAAGGTGTAACAGGGTGTTTTCTGTTTGACAAAAGAACTACCTAAATATGAGGAAACAACATTATAACATATCAGAATAGTGTATTAGGGGCTCTTTAACATAACAAAAATGCATGTTGTTATAATGCATTTTAATGTTGGTTGTCACATTAGAACTGTATCAAAAATATACATATACATTGTAAAATGTCTTATTTTTTGTGTCCAGGATTTGTAGTATTTTGGGATTTTGGGAGTGTGTCCCAAGGTGATATTAGTAAAGTGCTAGTGCTGAAAGCCAGAACAATTCAGGCAGAGATTATCTTAAGCACCATCTATCTATGCCCTTTGGGGCAAACTAAATACATAAACATCACATCACATCTTTAAGAATGGCTTCATATTACAGTTGTGCATTTGTTGTGGTAGTTACAGTTTAATGTTCCAAATACTAACATAATCAGATGTATCTGAAATCTATTACTATAATGCATATGTGTAATTGGTTGTAATATTGTAGGTAGGCCTGTCAAGATAATTGTTGACTTATCGTTCAATATATGATAGAAATATATTTTTGAAGCTCAATACTTAAAAATAATATGCAATAATAAAGAGATCTTGTCTTGTTATATTTGTTTTAATATGACAAGATATGAGCAAGTCACTTCTATGGCTCATTATTCTGCTATTTGATGGTTGCAGCTCATGCATTTTAATGATAATGTCTACTTAAAAATTGTTTAGTTGGAGTAACCTGCCTTTGATATTTTTGTTTTAGTGTCATCAACTAGTTTCAGTATTATTGTTTATTGAAATATGTCTCTGCAGCAGTCTGGTATACAGGTCCTCTTGTTGTGGTGTAGTGAACTGTACTTGTACACCAGTATCTGTTGCAGTCTCATTTTCAACTTGGAAGTTATTAATTATAAAATGTATTAAAACATTCACGAGTTGAATGACACAGTCTTTCCCAGCTTAATGTATCACAGGAATCAACAGCTTGAGACTGAAGTGGAAATGAAAAGCAACACAACGAGAGCTAAAAGCGCATCTTCACAGTTTTTGATGTGTGGCACTGAGCTCAGCGTGCCAAGGGGTTCAAGGGAGAGAGAAGAGGATTTGGGAAGGAGAGAAGTGAGTTAACTATATTGACAGGTATAGAAATAGAGGGGAGGAGAAAACAGATATATAACACCAAGGTGAATAATGGGAAGTGACAAGCTGCAACTTACAAAACATGAGTACTGAATAACATAAGCTTAAATTGTTAAAGACTGTTGCTACAGAGAATGGTGGTCAATTATGTGTATCTACAAAAATAAAATAGCAAAAAATGTAAATCTATACAAATACATTAGGGCTGGTGACAACCAAATTCTTGATCGACTAAAGCCTAACCCTGTGCGCTGGTTAATCATCTAAAAGGTGGTGAGAAGTAACACCGGTAAAAGCTCTCAAAATTAGGTAAAAGATAGGCTCTTGTGAAAAACTATAGTGTACACAGCAATGAACTATTCAACAACATTGTCATAAGTGAAAAAGGCAGATTAAGGCTCCTACTAAATCATCCCATGCCTTCTCCAATTTGCTCTGGTCCATATAAATGTTTATAACCTTAAAATATAAGCCTATATATAATTAAAGGACTAAAGGACTATTTGTTATGTTACCTCCAGGTTAAGGTGATGGTGCGCGTATGTCCTGTGTCCCAGTCAGAGGAATCCAGCTCTTTCCTCAAAGTCAACCCTAGTAAGAAGCAAATCACCATCATGGATCCAGCAGCCAATCAAACTGCGAGTACGGCTTCCCAGAAAAAGCCATCAGCCAATCAGATTCCTCCAAAGATGTTCACATTTGATGCAGCTTTCCCTCCTGATGCCTCACAGGTAAGTTTGGACTGTGAAAGTACTAGATGTATTTTAGTACCACAGACATGCGTAAGCTTCCCATAGCTGATGAAAGAGAGCATAACAGTTAGCATATGACAAAAAAACACCATTAGAGTTTAATTTCATTTGCTGTGACTAAAGGGATTGACTGTAGTTATAAGAGAAAATGAGACTGGGTGGATTTCAGTGTTGAAATCATGTAGGCTATTTCCTGTTTTTTCATTCACTTGTGCATGTATGATCTTAATGCTGTGCATGGCAGCCACGCTTCAGTCAGTCTGCCCAAGGGCAGCTGTGGCTACAGTAGTATCTTACCACCACTGGGTATGGAGTGAATGAGTAATGCTCTGTAAATAAAGCTTTTGGCGTACCCTCCATCAGAAAAGCTGTGCAGTTTATTTTACCTTTTACTTTTCTTTAGCATCTTTATCCAAATGAAATGTTTTTGTTTCTTATTCATGTTCAGTACATTCAGTTTTCTAAGATGAACTCCCATTGAACTCACTGAACTCCCAGTCTAATATGATCACTCGATTATTCAAAAATAAAAATCTTATTTCATTCCTGCCTGGACCCCATGCACTAGATTCACTGAGTACAAATATGAATGGCAAAATGCCTCCAAGGGACAGTGTTGTGCTGATGATGTACATGTTCAGGTTCATGACTGATGCTTTTCTGTCTGTGTCTGTTGCTAGGCGGAGGTGTGTGCGGGAACCGTTGCCGAGGTGATTCAGTCTGTAGTGAATGGAGCAGATGGCTGTGTCTTCTGCTTTGGACACTCCAAACTGGGTAACACACAGTCCTCCCTCCCCATCACACACACATTTGTACACACACGTGAGTCATCCTTGGAGTGTGTGACAGTCTTTTGCCCCTCTGTCTCTCAACAATCGGTGGGGAAAAGAGGCAGGATTAGAGTCTTCCACAGCTTAAAGCCTACTCTGCTTGCTCACACTGTGTTTCTGGCGTCCTTTCTGTTGCTGTAATCCCTCTGAAGCTGTTTTTAGAGGAGACAACTTGAAAAGGGTCAAGATGAATACAGAGACACAGGGGCAAAGAGACAGCCTCACCATGTAACCACGGTAAATCTGCATAGAATAACAACTGTTGCTTTTGACTTGAGATCATCTTTTATGCAAGAACAAATATTGATGCTTTTTTATACAGAAATAGTTTAGCACTGTTCCACTTGAGTCTTGGCAGGGCACCTGATGTAAAAGCTATCCATTTTAAGAATCTTAGACATTATTGGTAACATTTTACAATAACACAATGAACTAATACTTTATTAAGCTTTATTCAGGCTTAGTAGCTACTAATTAATATCCTAACATTGGCCCCTTAATTAAGTAGTTATTAGGCCTGGATCATTCTTAACTATTTGCTTATTATAAATTCTTCTTCACAGTTCTTGTTCATGCTTTATTAAGGCTAATTAAGGTGTAGTTTGTATAAAGTGGTACCAAATTATTTGCTGTGGAAATGAAAGAAAGGAATCAGTTTTGATGAGATATGTGTTTTCAATGTGGCGGATACAAAATGTGGATACAAGTGTAGTGTGACAATGGTTATCTATGAGAAAGTTAAAGCCTAAAGAGAAAATCTATCAAACATATTTACCAAGACATAAGAGTCATCCTTAATCCAGCCAGTATAGGAAATATGTATTCTTCTTTATAAATAGATGAAACCAACAGGGCTCTGTTTTAGACTCCCATATTTTTCAGATTAAACCATTGGATGTAATAAACCAACAGATGTCTTTTAATGACTATCGCTCTCCTGTGTATTAAACCAGCATGTCTTTTACATTACAGATTAGATCCAGGTTGATATGCAGCATGTTCACACATTTTAATGCAGGTGGCAAATATTGACAAACAAGTAACACAACAAGCCTATGATTCACAGAGATTCATACTATTACTATGTACACATTCAGCAGTTGTACATCTTATTGTTGTCAACTTGTAATTGATAGACAAATTGGGGGTCTTTTAAACCCCTGTAGAGCTTTTGCATGATGGTGATTGTGAATGCGAGTTTGCGCATTCTACTACCCTGACTGATACATGTGATGTTGTATTGAGGCTCTGACCTTGTTTAAATGGGACATCACTCCGCCAAAGCCAATATGATCACTTTTGGAAATGGCTGACCCATGGCTATGAGTCATAATGAGGTTGCATTATGGAGGCATTACCTTTTTTCTAATTAAAATCAGCAAGACAAAATGCATTTGTCTTGGCTCTGTGGTCTTAGGCTAAATGGGACACACACACAGACAAATGGATAATGGCTCCACATGAATTTATTTAATAGACATAAACTGAATAATTAAATTCCGGGCTTGGAGCAGTGTCCTATTGATCAGTTATGGACTATTTGATTAATATCTATAGTGGCTCATCATCTCTCACTAACAGTGCTTATGTGCCTATGAAGGAACTAGTCATACCATCATCCATTTTATCGTGGTTTTAAAGTGGAATTTTGGATTTTGGATAATGAGCAACAGAGGTGAGACAAGACACAATTTCAACAAGATAAGATAAGACACGAGACTGGGTCCAATCGAGTTTGATACTCAGTTGATGAGTGTGTTTTCACTGAGGGAGCTTATTTGCTTTGTCATGAAGGATACGCTCTGGGGAACAGTAACAGAACAATGGGAAATTAGAGCGTAGCTGAGAAATTACTCCCACCATTGAACAAATCACACACAGTTGTCTCATTTGAATCACACCGGACATTTGATGTTGTCACATTTTACAAGTGCAGGAGGGACTGTTAAGCATTGAGTATGGCACTGTTTAGCTCAATGTGTGATCTATGCTCTTGACATCAGCTATTGTGTAGTATTAAAAGGGACAACGCTATAGGACTAGGATATATATTTTCTGTATGTTCTCATAATTCATTATGTGTTTCTTGTCAATGCAGGAAAATCCCATACAATGATTGGCCGTGACGACTCCCTCCAGACTCTGGGTATCATCCCCTGTGCAATCTCCTGGCTCTTTAAGCTCATCAATGAAAGAAAGGAGAAGACCGGAGCTCGCTTCTCTGTGCGCGTCTCTGCCGTGGAGGTCACTATCTGCCGCTGCATGTGTTTAGGATTATAGGAGTCTCAGTGTGCATGAGTCTGATATGTTACTGATATTGTCTTTGCTCTTTAGGTTTGGGGGAAGGAGGAGAACCTGAAGGATCTTCTTTCTGAAGTGGCCACAGGCAGTTTACAAGACGGACAGTCACCTGGTGTCTACCTCTGTGAGGACCCCATCTGTGGCATGCAGGTACGCATTTACTAGGATAATCACCAAATTACTAAACAACTGGCGCTGTAGCTGTCTGTTGTAATATTTACAAATGGATGAACATTGTATCAGAATACTGTTGCTTTATTCCAGTAGCACAAGGCTCACTTGTTTCTGTAAACATGCAAACTGTGCTTTTCTAAGTAAGACAGAAACAGCAAATAATATGTCATCCTAAACTGGAATTAATAGTAATTAACCGCCAGTTATAATGTCAATAATTCTTTTATGGAGAAATGTTTAAATGTTTTCAGCTTGTTCACTGCCTTTGCCGCAGGATGTCAGGGTTCAATTCCCCCATGGAGTGCCAACAAGCTCCAGTCACAGTATGTGGCATGTTGGGTCAGGAAATGCATATGGCATATAAAATTAGGGAGAACACATGGTGTCTACATCTGAAACAAAGTCATGTTCTCTTGCATTATGATAATTAGATCTGTAACAGCCCAAAGTACCCATAGACTTTACAGCTTTACAATTACCCAGTTAACGCTTGATCCTAATGTGTGTGCTGGTGGTTCAGGACGTAATGTTTATGGGATTAGTGAGCCTGATACAAGCACATCTGTGTAATCTCAGTCTAATCTCACCTAATCCCATCAGTAATGATATCCTGCAGTAGAACCCACAAGGCCAACCCCTCTCTCTCTCTCACTAAAAAACAACACTTCTCTGGTGTCTCTTTATCATCTGGTCACTACATGCTGCTTCATTATCACCTTCTGTTCTGCCAGACAGTCACACCACATTGTTTTGCTTCCTGCACGTTCACAGCTCCAGAACCAGTCTGAACTGAGAGCGCCCACCCCAGAGAAGGCTGCCTGGTTCCTGGACGCAGCGCTAGCAGCACGACACAGCAGTCAACGCCCTGACACCAGCGAGGAGGAGCAACGCAACTCACACATGCTGTTCACACTGCACATTTACCAGTACCGCATGGAAAAGACTGGCAAGGGAGGAAGTGAGTGCTGCTTGTGTTACTACAGTTTACAATATGAGACAATGCTAGTGATTTCAAAATCAATTCATCATTTGACCAAATTTTGTTAACATGGTTTGGTGACCCCAACTGAGGAATGGATTTTTTAATGTATTTATTTAATTTCAAACATGTAGTAAGTGGTATGATTTACATGCAGGCATTGGTTGATAGCATTTGAAATACATAAAAAGGACAAAGTTTCACATTTGCTGGTTAGTCTGAGAAGTGGTTTTGACTGGCAATACTAGTATAACAATGAGAATAGTGGTAAATGTTAGATTTAGAGTAACTTTATTCATCCATAAGGGAATTGACTTGGATATAGTTAGTGTTAGTGTTATTATTAGTTAGAAAACACAGAGGAAAAAAAATGCAGTTAATTTGATCTTTGTGTTCCTTTTCAGTGTCTGGAGGTCGTAGCCGGCTGCACCTTCTGGACCTAGGCAGTTGTGATGTGCGAGTGCTAGAGGGAGAAGGTGGAGGAGGAGGGGGAGGAAAGACCAGGGAGAACATGGCTAGCCCCACCCCGCTCTGCCTCTCGTTATCTGCTTTGGGCAACGTCATCCTGGCACTAGTCAATGGCAGCAAGCACATCCCATACAAGTAAATGTCATGCATTAAAACACTGGCATAACATGGGTCCCTGGTGAATTCACAGGAATGGAGGTGTAAAGCTTGGAGAGAGAGGAAGAGAAGAAAGGTGCAGAACAACACTGACTTAATGTCATAAACAACAGATGCTGTTACATATTCATCATAGTTAGTTTGCACCTTAACCGAAAAGCAATGACAAAAAAATACAATGACACTGTAAAAAGAATAGATTAAATTGGACATATGCATACATGTACCATACACAGCAGTCCTTATATTACCGTTCCATTCAAATCCAGCTTTCATGTCATTTAGCCTACCGTGCATGCAGTTAATTTAATCACCAGAGTTTATATTTAAATTGCAAAACAGCCTTGTGTAGTGCTGAGCGTGTAAAGCTGGTCAGATGCTGTCGGATTATAAAAGGGCTGGGTGCAATTTAATAATGGAAAGAGTATTACTGCTGTTGCTCCAAAGGCGACTGGCATTACAGCACTGTCACTCCTCATACAGAGCTCAACATGAATATGCAAGAAATGTATTGTCTAGTCAATGAAATACAAGATGAGGTTACACTGTTTAAGGGCCTTTTTGTAGATGTGTCAGCACAGTATTAATTCATTTATAATTCAAATTGTTTAGGTTGAATATAACATTTCTAAACAAACTAGGAAGACCTTGTGACAACTTGGATTACTGAAAATATCCAAGAATAATTATGTTCAATCTTTAGTTGGTTCATTTGTCTGTTAATTTATTAATAGACAGTTGAACATGAGCAAATGCTGGTTACTCAAACTACAGTGCACAAATCCCTTTTCGAATAACCAACTCAAATCCAAGAGATTACCACTGAGTGTAACTGCTGAACCCACAATGTCTCCTATTGTCAAATCTCTCCCTATTTTAAATCCCTTTCCTTTTTTACAAGTTTTATTAAGTTGAGCAATATTCCAAAATTGTGGCCTTTTACTTTCGGTGAGGCAAACTGGCATTGTCTCTAATTGACTGAATGAATTATTTTCACATTTACACACAATAATAGGCCTTTACCTGTAGTAGAACTCATTAAATGGTGAACCGGTTCGACAATGCCCCATCACTTTGGATCCCAGTTTGACTCCTAATCCCTGTCCTGTCCCAGTTCTGTTGCTAGGTAACCAGTGATTACATGTTCAGGACAATATTGGACGTTGTGAATTTGTAGCTTTCAGTTTTGAAAAAAACACCAGACATGTGTTCCTCCTTCTATAAAGGGATGCCATTTAGAAACTCTTATATACTGAATAATTACATTAAACAAATGCTCTGTATCTTTGGCAGTGTTGTGTTGCATTGATAACCATAACATAATGTTCCCTCATGAGGAAATCTAAAACCCATAGCCTCATTTGGGTAATTTCAGCTCAAAAATTGCTTCCATTATAAAGCAGGAAATTCCTCTAATAGCCAGTAACTACTGCATTGATATTTATCCAAACTAATTTATTCCCACTGTGAGATCAAGTCTGGGTATTTTTAAATGCACAAACATTTTGTTAAAAACAGAAATATCAATGAAATCCTACTAAGGTGTCCAAAAAACACTTAAGGTGTAAGTGCTCTGTGGAGATGTTATTCCTTAACATGGAATGTCTCATAGTATGACATTAAACTTTTAAACTTTGCATTTATCTAATTACAGGTGTTTGTTACTCAAAAATACCCTGCAAAACATGTATTCTTATTGTGAGTGAGGTTGCTTCTCCACAGATCTTACCTATAACGTGGCCTGGTTGTCTCCATAAATATAGATCTAAGTTTAATTCCTATGCCCGCACCCCTATGAACTAACATCAAGGACCATGACATCCACCCTCCTGTGGGCTCACCACCTGCAGAGGGGTTCATAGGGGGGGTCAGGTGCTATGAGGATTGGGCAGCAAGCTGCCCCCACGACCCAGCCGGACTAAGCGGGAGAAGATGGATGGATGGATAGTTTAATTCCTTATGGTGGAATAATCGAGTCAAAGCAATATCATCTCTATGGAGATAAGGAAGTGGCGGACCTTTCACCAGAATGTTTCATGCTGAAATCATGCTTAATGTAGGACCTACATGTGTCACAGTGATCAAAGACCTGCTGTCTTTGAATCGAATAGACAAACAGACGAATAGACATAAGAGACATGTCTAATTAACTTCAAGAGGGAAAGCAACACAAAAAATAGAAAAGAATAGTTTCTTGATGCGTGATGCAGCCAATAGAAAAAAAAAGACTAGAATTCAAGGATGAAAAAGTAGAGTTCAGCAAACACTCGCTTGAACATGTGTGTGCGTGTGTGTCAGTGTGCACACATAGAGAGACAAGGCCACTGGCTGTGTTTTTTGAATAGGGGGAACTGTTTGTGAGAAGTATTGAGCCACTGCGGAGCTACTCAGAGTCAGCCAGCAGGCCTACACACACACACATAATCGTAATGATGATATAAAACATTGTGAATGATGCACTAGCCCACCCTGGAGACACTTTTAAACATGCAGTTTAGCTTTACTTTTTTCACTCTGGGGCTGTAAATCATCTTCCAGGGGTGGATATGAAAAAATAATCTGTACTTCTAGTTAGACTTGGTGGCTTTAATCAGGAGTGGCACTGATCAAAAAATATCAGTATTAGCTTTCTGTGTCTGCAACTTGTTGTCTGGTGAGTCATAATCATTGTGTATGTCTAGCTCCTACTAACAGGAAAATTCAGTGACAATTGACTATTATTAATTCACTGTCACATGTCACATGTGCATGAGTGTCTGGACTGAAATCGATCCATTTGGTCCTATTTTTTACTGTCTGTGTGTTGATGCTCATGTCTGGCTGTATGTCTGTTTTAAGGGACAGCAAGCTCACCATGTTGCTAAGAGAGTCGCTAGGCAACATGAACTGCCGGACCACCATGATTGCTCACATCTCTGCCTCACCCAGAGACTTCTCAGAAACGCTCTCCACCATCCAGATCGCATCCCGTGTCCTCCGCATGAAAAAGAAGAAAACCAAAGTCACTGTCGTGAGTTTGAACTTTTTATCTGCTTCATAAACACAGTAATTTTCTGATTTTAATTATATTACTTATTTTATTTAATTTAGGTAAAGTTACTGCAAGGTAAAGCAAAGTGAACACAGAAAAGTTCATTGATGTTTATTCAGTTATTTAATTGCAATGTATTAAGGGAGATCACCTAACAAACGCATATTTCGATCGCATTAAGAACACATATTTCGCCATTAAAAAAGCAGTAGATGTTCAATTCTGTGTTTGTTGACATTTTGATGCCTACATGCATGACTCAGAGCCTGTTTGTTGTTCTTGTTTATTTTGTTTTTTTTGGTTTTTTTAATAATTGTGGGTACAGAGCTATGGCTGGATACATGGGGTAGGTGGAAACTGGGATTTTCTGAGCCCTCAAGCCTCAAATGCCAGTCTGCTCAAACATGCCTGAATCAATCATAGAAGTCAAGTGTTGTGCACTTTACATATCAGTCGTATAAATATCTTTAAATCAAAACTTTGACTTGTCCCTATAGCAGTACACATCCAGTTCGTCTGGAGGAGAGAGCTCGTGTGAAGAGGGCCGTATGCGGCGGCCCACTCACCTGCGGGCCTTCCATCACCGTGGCGATACAGACTCAGACTTGCCCCTGCTCCGCCTCTCCAGTGACCAGGACGAGTACTCGAGTAGCGAACAGTCCTGCGATACGGTGATCTATGTGGGGCCAAACGGGGCCGCTGTATCCGACAGAGAACTAACTGACAATGAAGGACCACCTGAATTTGTGCCAATTATTCCAGCTTTGCTTCGTGGGAAAACATTGGAGCAGCAAAACCAGACCGGAGTGGCCAATAAGGTACGTCATTAAACCACATTCATGGCCACATCTTGAGGTGTAATCAAATAATAATAGAGGGTTTCTTCTTATACTATTAGTCAGAGAATCAGGACCAGCCTAGTGCCCCATCCCACCCGCAGTGTGGCCAGTTACTGCTGGGTCAGCCTCTGCCCCCTGTCCCAGAGGAGGGAGCTGAGTGTCTGAAGTGTAACACATTTGCAGAGCTGCAGGAGAGACTGGACTGCATTGATGGCAGTGAGGAGGTAAAATGTAATCTTTTATTGTTGTAATTATGCAAATAAGACCAGGAAGAAAATGTACGTCTTCTCTCAAAATTATCTGTAGTGATTGCATATCAAATGTTACAAACGCAAGAGGACTGTTTTTGTTCAATTTTGCTTTCAAAATATGATTACTTTGTGAGCATCTCTCTGTTATTTCTCTTCTATACTAACAAGATATTCAACAGATTTTACTGTTATAATGTGGAATTGCTTTTCTATTTATATTCCTCCCATACATAATTTGTTTGTTTAGGTGGCAAAGTTTCCCTTTGAAGAAGTTCCTGTGAACAGACAAGGAGTCAAATATGAAGCATGCCCTCCCTCTGCTGTCCCCCACCCCACACTGTCTGCTCCTTGCACAGACACTGGTAAAGATCTAGTGTGATAACTCTTTCCAAACCACAAAATTTTCACAGATATGACACACATGTTTTTTCTTCATTACCTTTCAGATGGCTCTAAGAGAAGGACCAATGATCAGCAGCTGCAGGACATAAAGGAGGTGGTGGAGGAGGCAGAGCTGGCCCAAACCATGATCCACAATCTGACACAAAGGTCCGGATCCCCCATCGTCACGTGTACCAGGAGTGTTCCTGGTAGCAGCAGCAGCACCTCCAACCCTCTACTCAGAGCCAAGAACGCCCAGCTACATGACAGGTTATGACTTTGGCCAACCACTTCTGACACAATATTGTGCCAAGTGTCAATTTGTGTTTTTCTTGGTGCACATGTTATAATGTTTCTATTGTGTGTAAATAGTAGAGAAAGTCTAAATGGAGGAAGTAATGGAGAAGGAAAGACCCGTACACTGGGATCACCACGCCTGGGCATTGCCAGTCTCACCAAAACTGCAGAATACAGGTGGGAGGCCCATTCTGTAGATAAAAAAATGAATACATTGAACCAGGCATTTCCATAGGATTACATGATTTCTACTGCCTATTATTTTCCACAGACCCCCGTCATCTCCGTCCCAGCGCTGTAAAGTGTACACACAGAAGTGTGTTATGCCCACAACCCCCCCTCTGTCCTCCAACACTTTGGCCCAGGATGGACAGGCCACAGAGGCACAGGCTTCAGACAGTGAGTGCATACTATAATCATAGACATATATTATATGGACATAGCTAACCCGTTACCCGCCGCATGCCAAATAGGAAGTGCACCAGGAGGCTCTTCCAGCTCCATCTAACCCTGGCTCCAATTGACTTACATTGGGATCTTGTTGCTCCTCTCTCTGTAACTGATTTTTTTTTCTCTCTATTTTGTCCGTCAAAAAAATCCTATTCATAACATAGAGCCTGGCTCCAGATTCAATCCTGTAACCATTAGCATCGTGAGCCTCATTTGAGTGGCTCTGAACGCTACGGGTGATGTCACTCTCACTTAGTCCACTTTTTTTGTACAGTCTATGACTATAATCCTACCATTGACAGTTTTTAATAAAACCTCAGACCACTGTCCTTAATTAATATGCCGTATGCTATTGAACAATACCCCTGAGATAAAGATCCATTTTACTGGAAGATAAACAAATATTTGTAGACTGAAATATTTCCTGGTACCGTTTAGTGTTGTATTAGTATACCAGACCAAATTCCTGATTTTCCCAATTGAATGTTTGTGATTTTGTAGACAGCTTGGCTGCAGATAGTGGTCGCTCGTCCACAGACTCTGTGTTGTCCAGGACTTCTCCTGTTGGCATGAGTCCACAAGTGAAAGAAACATCTCCGTCTCTGTCAGCCAGTCTGGGCTCAGCAGAGACGCTGTGTGACGATGATGTGCCCCCAATACCTCTAGACATGCACAGAGATGGTAATTTTTACTCCAAGTGGTCTTTTTACAGTCAGTGATAACACATAACACATTTATGGTTATTATTATTCTAAAACCTATTCAGGCTTAAGTCCAACAGCTGATACCCAGATGCATCAAAAGACTGGACTGGTGCACCCTGATAGTGATGTGTGCCTTGGTGTTACAACAATTACAGACATACAGAAACATGGTCCAAGCAGCATCATCAGCTTTACCAGCGATGGTGACTCTCTCACTGGAACAGTTTCCCAAGAGGTCAATGGAGCTGTGCAGGAGTACCATGTTCCCTTCACTACCTCAGGGGTGACAGACGTCGTGGCCATGGCAGAGGTAATAGCATAAAGAGCTATAGCATTTTTAAATGTATTTATGTAAGATTCTTTTAGTAGATGCGGTGTACATTGCTGTTGCGCATAACATGATTTTGATTGTTACAGGTTGCCATGGCAAAGTTACGTGTTGAAGGTGAGGCCTTGGCCACAGTTATGTCCAGTTGTGCTTCTCCAATGTCTTCGTGGATGAGTGATCTGAGCATGTGCAGTGAGGCTGACCAGTCTCTTCACAGCTTCAGCCAGTCTCAAAGCCAGCACGGAGAGGCCATGGCTGAAACTGAACAGAATGTGACGCTTGGATCAAAAGAATTAGAGCAGACAGAAAATGAAAGTAATAAACAAGCATTAACCAAAAACAAGCTGCGTAAGTTGCCTCCACCAATGACTAAAACTACGATCCAGACTCTAGTCGGACCATTTAAAGCTACCATTAGTGTTCATCCGTGTGTAGCTGTAAAACCAATGGTAATAAAGGAGCCCTCAGTCCTTTCCTCACCAGTCAAAGGCAGTCTAATTAAAGAGCCCATCAAATGCAGCACACCACTCACCAGCTCTGTGTCCAGTGAGATGAGCTTTGAAGACCCCTGGTTAAAACGTGGCTTTGAAGAAGGCACGTTCCCCGAGCTTGTCTGTGAAGTGAAGCCTGAAAAGAGGGAAGCAGAACATTCACAAGTCAACCAGAGTCCAGAGGGCAAGAGCGAGGGGCAGAGTTTGTGTAAAGATGGTAAGTAAGTATGTATGTATGTATATATGGACTGTGTTTAATAATACATCTTATATTATGTTGCTTAACTTTGTCTTTCAAGAGTTGTGACTCAATACAAATATATTCTTGTCCTAGGTGGTCATCAGAACACCTTTGGGAGTGATGTTGTGTTGTCTCCAGATTCCATTAAACGAGTAGGGGATGGTTGTGAGATTATGGCAGTTGTTGCTCAGGGTGACTGCCTCACCACTGTCTACAACCCAGACATTCACCAGACGGCCAGTTTGCCACGTGGATGGCACCGCATCAACCACCATGATGGCTTAGACTACTCTGAGTACAGAAATCTCAATGTAACTTCCTCGACACCCTGCAGCCCACGTGCAACACTTGATAGGCGGGGGTCCAATGGAAAAATCGGCTTTTACTCACACAAAAGAGGTGGAATCCCTCCTTTGCCGCCAGTACGCAAATCCAGTTTAGATCAGAGGAACCGAGCGGCCAGCCCCCTTCACCAGCCTGGAGCCACTGTCCAGGATGAAGCTTGTATTTCTGCTAGTGTCACGAGGCAGCGTGGTGCAAGCATCGACAGCAGCAGACTCTTCAGCGCCAAACTGGAACAGCTCGCCACAAGGACCAACTCTCTGGGTCGCACTGGCTCCCATAGCGGCTCATACCATTATGACTGCTTCTCCCTGGAGAGGGGGGAGAGCCTCCGAGCAGGAGCCAGAGGGGACAGTGCTATGCCTCGAACAGGCCGCAGCCTCATCCGCACTGGATCACTGTCCTCCACAGGCACCACCAGCCCAAGTTTTACTCCCATCCTGGGCCCAAGCAGTGCTCCACAATCACCAGCTAAAACCAGCAGCCAGTCAAAAATCTCTGCTGTCAGTAAGCTGCTAATGACCAGCCCCAAAGGCCGCAGTCTGTCTGCTTCAAGCACAAAAACATTGAGTTTCTCCACAAAGTCTTTAAGCACTCCTAGCAGTCGCAGCTCCAGCCTTCCACCCAATGGAAAGGTATTGAGATTTAACAATATGTGACAAATACATATTGTCTTTAGTTTTCATTAACTCTTATGTCTTCTTCAGTCTCTAAATCCACCAGTGCCAGGACCTGTTCAGCAGCAGGGTCCCATCCTTGGGTCCTGGTCCACACAATCTTTGAGCCGCAGTCGAGGGGGAGGTCTGGCTGCTAAACTGCCCCTCAGAGCGGTCAACGGGCGCATCTCCGAGCTGCTTCAGGGCAGTGCTGGCTCCAGGGCCAGGGCACAGGCCCAAGGAGGAAGCTCTGAACCTGCTGAGGACAAGGCTACTGCTGGGGCAAAGTTAGTTTATTTGTTTTATATAATACATTACAGTACATATATTTTCTAATAATGCAGGTGAATCTTAAGTAGTGTGCTGTTAATTGGTATGTTAAGACAGTTTTGGTTTCTTTTTTAATGTACTAGTTCTAGTGGAACAACAGTGGGTGCTGGCCCAGTAGAGGAGAGATCCTCTGGGGTTCAAACCTTACCTTCTCCGTACAGCAAGATCACAGCTCCCAGAAAACCACACCGCTGCAGCAGTGGCCATGCCAGTGACAACAGGTATCCTAGAAACAATGGGGAATAAGAAAATATTATTTATACTTTAAACTGCAACTTGATGTCATGTGTGTGCCAAACAGTAGTGTGCTGAGTGGTGAACTGCCTCCGGCCATGGGTAAGACGGCCCTGTTTTATCATAGCGGGGGCAGCAGCGGCTATGAGAGCATGCTCCGAGACAGCAGTGAGAACACAGGGAGCACCTCCTCTGCCCAGGACTCTCTGAGTGACCACAGCACAGCCACCTCCTCATCGCGGCGCAGCTCCAAAAGCAGCAAAAAGAGCCGCAGCAACACAGGTCTCCAAATAACACATTTTATTTAACAGTTTCAAGCATGGAGGAGAAATGTACTAATGTGCCATAATAAACTGTAAAGCAAGGGACCCTGACTGTAAAATTATCCATACTACCCCTCAATGTGGCCCACAGTGGACAAATTGCAAAAGCTGTAGTTGGAGAATGAGGCAGGTAGGAAAGGTGACCCTGAGCACCCATCTGTGAAATGGTAACGGAATTGTGCTGGTGCAGCTTCTAATGAATACGGCATATATTCCCCAAGACTGTAGCGTGGAGAGCCTCCTAATGGCCTCCGCAATACACTGAGAGAATGGATCTGTGCTTGTGATCAGATCAGACAGAGGCTTGCCTGTGCCTTATTAACGATATAAATTGGAATAATTTCCACCACCCGTATGTAGTGAATGCTCTGTACATCCTGTCCAGTTATCTTTAAACTAAATCTAAGAGGTTTCTGTGTCACATTTTCACATGCCCAAATACCTCCACTGATTAGACTTAATGAACTTGTTTTTCACTTTTTATCTTCTCTCTGCATGTTTCTTATCTTTCCAACTCAATTTTCCAGCACCCATGGCTAGCTCCAGTTCCCTCATGTGCTGACTCCTTCTCCATAATGAAATACAAATGTCTCTGCTTGACCTTTCTGCTCTGCCCGGAGACCAACAGCCTCAGTCTCATTAAAATCACCACTTTGTTTCATACCCTTTATCTTTCTGCACCCAGTGAATCTGAAAAGTTGACATGGCTTGTTACTTGTGTTTGTATGCAAGTCAGTTCTTTGCAGTATGGTAACCTAGTAGCGACCTGGTCTGTTAAAACAGGTTTTAGTTTTGCTCCAGGTAAGGGTTTGAGGTATAGAGCTAACTATTAATTGCTATAAAATACAATACATTTCTATACAATCCAAAAATAATATTTAAAAAGATGCTCTATCTAACTTTTCTCCCTAATGACTTTATTGCTTTGTCAGAAATGTTCCACAGTATGGCATTAGACTTGTGCATCTCTAATTAAGGAGACAACCCACAGACAAAGTTACAGATCAGATCTGTGGAGAGGCTGCCCTGCTGCTTTTTAACAATAAAAAAACTGTGCTTGAATAAATGCAAGAATGATAAGTAATGTCACATTATAAAATATTCCAGACAAAGTAAGAAGATAGGTTTTAAATGTACAAAACGTTTGACTAATTGAAATAATTTCTAACCATGTTTGATCTCTTATTTTGTAAGGTCTCCAACGCAGGCGTCTGATCCCAGCTCTCACCTTGGACTCGGCCTCTCTCTCCCCATCACACCGCTCTTCAAAGCAGGCCATCACCTCCTCTTCCTCTTCCTCCTCCAGCCCAGGTGCATGCTGGGTAGATGGACCACTGGGGCCACCGGCCTCCACTAACCACCGCGTCCCATCAGCTACTGCTGAGACCTTCGAGATCAAGGTTTATGAGATCGATGATGTGGAGCGTCTGCAGAAGAGAAGAGACAGAGGAGGCAGCAAGGTGAGGGGAAAGGAAAAATGACGGGGGACAAGGAGAGGGCAGGCTGAGAGACGTGGCATTAGAAAGGTGACAGAAAGGTGGCACCGCTGGGAAAATATGAGATAATTACTGCAGAGGACAAATAACATATGCCCTGAATAAGACAAGAGGAGAACTACTAGAGCACAGTTTTAATATGAGGCAGAGCTAATATTCAACCTGACCTGAATTAATTATTCTTTTGTGTGTTTTTTCATAAAATATTCTTCTTTCTTGCTGAGTGCTACAGGATTTAAATGAATGCAGGTTTTTCCTTTACTCATAAATCCATATGTATTCAGAGTGAGGGCATTGTGGGCTTTGGGAAATGAGAAGTAGAAAAAAACATGAAATATAGATTTTACCTTACCTACCTCCTACCTTAAAAAAATCTATTTAAATCCCAGCTACTCAGGTGAAGGCGTGGCCAGTGACAGACGAGTAGCTGCAGATGCTAAAGTAGGAAACTGGTAGAATGTTAAGTAGTGCCAAGCATTTACTTATTTGTTTATGTAGCAGGAACAGTTCACATTTTCACATAAACATTTCTGTAAATCTACCAATCTATCAAAGCAGTTCGCTTGAGAATCAATACAGTTTGTCTGAGTCTAAGAATTAATGATATATAAAAATAAAACAGAAAAGAAAAGAAGCTAAAAAAATTCCAAAGTGTGTCTCAGTCCCCAGTTCCTGTCCCGACTACTCTTATGTCGGAAGAGAAGTAGTACTTAAAAAAGTATCAGAGACAATGTGAAAGGCCCGATTGGGTTGTAATGGAAAGTGATTTAATCTTTTGTGTTTATGTGTATCAGGAGGTGGTGTATGTAAGTGCCAAGCTGAAAAAGCTGGAGAACAGGCAGCAGCGTATCAGTGAGGTCAGAGCCAAGTACCAGTGTCTGAAGAAAGAGCTGGAGCAAACAAAACAACACTTGATGCTCGAGCCACACAAATGGACCACAGAGTGTGAGTACTGTATATGGACTACAGATGCACCAACAAGATACTCTTGTCAGCTATAGACAAAAACAAAAAATAATGGTTTGGATATTGGTTCTAAGGTATTTGTTAATGGTTAGACAACTCAATAAGTGTATTCATTTTCAAAGCCAGAACATTTTATAATATTTTAACTTTAATATAATGTTTAATGCTGTTTAGAGGTTTAGAAAAATGGAGTTACATAATTATGTAACATAGACACATGGCAATAGATAGGTTTAATGCCAATGATGAAGTTACACAGTCTCTGCGGTGGTATTGAATATTGTTACAGGAAAGCTGAACTGAAAAACTAAATACCTCTAAAATACTGATACAGTGGGATATGTATTGTTTTTTACAGTTGAACTGCAGCAGGTCTATGAGGTGGACTCACTGGAGTATCTACAAGCGCTCGAGATCGTAACAGAACGACTGGAGACCAGAGTCAACTTCTGCAAAGCACACCTCATGATGATCACATGTTTTGATGTTTCATCCAAACACCGGTAGACCAGAGACAAACCCGAAAACTTAATGAACCTTTCTATCACACAAAGCAATGGATTCAGTGATATTTCCTTTTCAAGTGACCGTGGCCATACACATTTGTTCTGATGTGTGGGAACGGTCCATGAACATGCAACAATGCATTATTCTTTGCTGGAAATGATTAGGAGACCATTAAGGAACTATTACAAAAATGTGGGCCAGTGTAAAGAACAAAAATGCCATTTTTGTCAGAACTTAAAATTGACAAAAGAAGGACAGTTGATCCATCCTTTTGGAAGCCTGTTTTCTACAGTTTGTGAGGAAATGTGGGTCCAGAGACACTTCGACTAAGACATTTCTTTTGTTGTTACAGACAAACCCAGCCAATACAAAGCAAAGAAGAAATGAATGATAAAAAATAAGTGCCTTGTGACCTTTAGTCTCTTTGTGTAAATGCACAACCTCTGTATGGTGCTAGCATTACTTATGAAAAAATGCAGCCATTTTAATGTGATGTTTTCTTGAGTCAGTGTTTCTATATGAAATCTAATAATAAATGGGGTATTGTACATGGACAAAAAGCTGTTTTTCAATACCCAAGAGGTGTTTATTAAAGGTTTTGTGATGTTTTTATCTTGAATTCTTTCACAAATGGAGCACTACTGAGTTTTGATCCTCACAGGCTTACATACACTTACAGTGTGCTCTCCTTAAGTCCCTGGTGCTTTTGTGATTGCTTTTCTGTGTTTACAAACCAATGAAATGTGTCGATCACTCAGTGCAGGAGCTGAAGGTAAAGCATTTTCTGAATTTAGTGTTGAGCACATTCATGGACAGACTGTCTGTTATTTGTACTGTGTTGTTTCACTTTTAAAAGAACGTGAATGATGTGTCAAGTGTGTGTTTTGTAGTAAGAAATATTCATCTTTCTGAGTGCAATGGGACCTTGTAGAGACTATGCCAATCATAATATAATAGAAAAATGGATATAGGGTATGAAAATGAGCCAAATAACTAAATGGGGTACTGCAATTTAGAATTGTAATGATTCATCCTGGTTTGGAAAATGGACAGCAATGTACACTGAGCGGTGTTAGACAGAATAGAAAAAAATAATATATTAAAAGTACATTTATATAATATAAAGTGAAGCTGAAATCAGACGTGTATGTCTCTGCTTGGTTCTGCCTCTCATTTGTTCTGTGGTGCTTGAGATGTTTATGATAAAATATTTGTAGAAATATAAATATATGGAAAAGTCCCTTTGAAATCCCACAATGCTTCTTCTGCATTATTCATGTCGCTACACCCTCGGCATTCTGGGTAATTGTGTTTATTGCTGTTGAAAGGTAAAAGCAGGAGAAGGCAGGTTTCCCTGAGCAAAGAGAAGTGATGTCTGCTCATGTTTTTCTCATTAAAAACACTCTTCTTATGGGAACTCTAAATGTTGGTCATTAATTTTCCATCATGTACAGCTAAATAGACAGGTGACGCATGATCTTATGCTGTCGCTACCATAGCTCTGATCCTCTCCTGCTTTTAACTCTACATTCACTACAAGTCATGAAAGATGGTTTATTTATTTACGTAGGCTAGTCACTTTCGATGTCCTTATTTACTTACACGTTACAATTTCAGGGTTACTATGCATATAAATGGAATACCTGTACATATTTATCATGTCCATGGATAAGGCTTGTCTTTAGTTTCTATATTTTTTACATCAGTTACTTTTTTTTTTTTTTTTGAGGGAATAGTTACAATTAGTGTTATAAAAACATTCAAAGTTTTCATGTGAAGACTAATTGTGGATTTAACATGCTATGTGTGGCTATACATGATCTGTTTTTATAAATTTCATTGTCAAATCTGCTTAAAATCTGCACTTTATTTCCCAAGCAATATTTCTTAACGCCGGATGCATTAAGGCAGCCTATCAAATATCTATAGTGTAACAATGACTTTAAACTGGTGTCCATCTTATCTATAGTTTGAAAGGCAGATGGTTATAGTAATGTGCAAAAGTAAGAAAAAAGGAAATGTGGATTGTATTTATGTATTTATATGTCTGATATTATAAAACAAACATTGCAAAGTCTGTAATATTTCCTTAACCAAATAAATAGGAATTCTAATTTCAGGGGGGAAAAAAACAACAACACCACTATACAATCTATTTACTCAAAACAAATGATTGGTCATGGATTTTACCACTGTGGCTCAATACAACAACATAAGGTTTTATTAAAAATATTCTGCTTTGGCACATTACTGTATGAATGTTACATGAATGCATCTCTAGCCCCACACACAGCATGTTAAACATCCAGAAAATGTATATGTCAATGTTTGTTTCTGGCCATGTTTCCAACAACAGTTGTATTTAATGACAAATGTTGTTAGTGCTATTCACAATGACCCATTGTAAATTAACTTGCACAGAGGGATACAGTGAGCAAACATGCAGCGCTTTTGTGATTTAAGACCAGAGTACAGACTTGCAGTTTTTGGAAATGAGGCCTGACACATTGTGCAGACAGGGGAGCAGATGGAGGGATGTAAATAAAGGAATGTATTGGAAGAGTTGACATGAGTGAGTCTTCCATCTTTTTCTGCACCAAACCGACAGATGCACACACCAGACGCTCATGCCGCATTGAGGGCTGGCTTCAAGCTTCAATAATCACACTGTCTGGCTAAAGCTGAGACATGCAATAATATGAGTTAATTTATAGAGAAGGGCGGAATTTGCTCCGTTAAATGGAAATTAATACTAAAGAGAATAAAGTAGAATTTGATAATAGATTGGCACCATTAACAATTCAATACAAAACAATGTATACTTTGAGTCAAACCAGAATAAGTAGAGGCTTTGTCAGGTTGGGCCTCGGTGTAATAAATGAATCCATATGGGTAAAACTGCTCTTTTAAGGAAGACAGAGATAGGCATAAGGATACAGTATCACTATGTCAAGTTACCCCCAATTTACACCAAAGCAGTAAGTATGGAGAGGCAGCGATGATCACAGTGAAAATGTATGTTTTTCAAGGTGTTTTAAGCAATAAAAACACTTGTAATTGATTAGATGCAAGAAAGATTACTGCCATATTGTGGAACATTTCAGGGAAAGCAATTAAAGGTGCACTGCATAACATTTGAGTCCGCCGCCTACTTATCCCCAATGTTATTGTTTTGGTCTATGGTCATGAGCTCTGGGTAATGACCGAAAGAACGAGATCGCGGATACAAGCAGCCGAAATGAGTTTCCTTCGCAGAGTGGCCGGGCGCTCCCTTAGAGATAAGGTGAGGAGCTCGGTCACACGGGAGGAGCTCGGAGTAGAGTCGCTGCTCCTCCACGTCGAGAGGAGCCAGCTGAGGTGGCTTGGGCATCTGGTCCGGATGCCTCCTGGTCGCCTCCCTCGGGAGGTGTTCCGGGCATGTCCCACCGGTAGGAGGCCCCGGGGAAGACCCAGGACACGCTGGAGGGACTATGTCTCTCGGCTGGCCTGGGAACGCCTCGGGGTCCGTCCGGAGGAGCTGGAGGAAGTGGCTGGGGAAAAGGAAGCTTGGGAGCCCCTGCTTAGACTGCTGCCCCCGCGACCCGGCCCCGGATAAGCGGAAGAAGATGGATGGATGGATGGGTTATTGTTTTGTCTAGAATGTTCCACAGTATAGATTAAACCACCTATCGAGAGGGAGACAAACAGGTTACAGCACTATGCTACATTACAATTAAGATCTGTGTAGAGTTCACAGAAGGAATTATTGTATTTTTGAACAATACAAACACCCGTAATTACTAAATGCTGGATGGATATGTTCAGTGTCATACCATGGAACATTTCAGGAAAAACAATGACATCTCCATGGAGAAAAGTTGCGTGGTGCACCTTTAAATTCAAGCACGTTACCAACCCACCACCAGAGAAGTTACATAATGCCCTTTAAATATTCACATTTGTTTTTCAGTTTTCAGTTAATATTTGGCTCAACTATCAAAAATTCCCAATGACTCACATGTAACACATAACCCAAACAAACCATTACAATCTGGGAAATGTCTTGCCCACCAACTGCATGTCTCTCTTAAAAGTTGAGAAATATACAAATAAAACGGTGCAATACAAAGTACAAAGAGCACATCTGTATTCTCCTTACAGTATTTCATTGTCTGGATGGGCACACTCTCCTTTGTGCTGGTGTGATGCTCGGTGTTTTTGCTGTAGGCAGCCCTCAGTGTGATACCATGCCCTCTGAGTGCGCTTTGATCACTGCACACTGCCAAAACCAAGAGCGGAGCAGGGAGGAGACCGGGGGACGTATGACAAGAGGAGAGGAGAAAAGTATTTGGTGAAAAGGAGAGGCCAGAAGATAGGTTAACAGAAAAAGCAGCTGTGATAATACAAGGGAAAAATCAGAGTCCAAGCAATTGGATTATAAAATATCACACCGTGGAATCACAGTAATTTCACTTCACAAAGAAAAATAAAAGAGAGTATAAAAGAGAAAATACATGAATGTAATCCTGATATGGCCACTTATCTTCATGACGACAAGTGGGTGATGCTTCCAGGCCATGTTATTTGTTAGATTAGACTTTACTGATCCACAAGGGACATTATTTGGACACAGTATCTTGCATATCACAATATATTATAATAGCAAAGAGCAAAAATATAAATGGTAATAATAAAGTAGCAAAAATAACAAGAGACTGACATCAAATAAGATCTGTGGAGGGGCGACATTGCTCACAGTCCGAACAAATCTGTTTCAAGATATGGTTGAGCAATAAAACACTTGCAAACTGTATAAATGCCAGACAAATAAGTTTAACGTTATTCAGTGGAACATTCAAGCAACGTAATCTCATCTTCACAGAGATAAACAGGGTTAAGGGAAATCACCACCAGACAAATTGCATAGAGTGTCTTTAAATGAGACCCAGAGATGAAAAAGACCAGTGAGTGTGTTAAACCTGAATAAAAGCCTATGTCTGGATCTCTCCTCCATTTCATTTATCTCTCCTATGTTTCACTTGACGGGAGCTCGTAATATCAGCCATCTCTGCAGTATCAATCCTCCAGGAAACATTGGACTGCATAAAGCAAGATCACAATGAGAGCTAGATATACCACCTTATTACAGTCATTTGAATAGGAGCTTTAAGAGAAAAAGGGACAAACTGACCACTTAACTTAATTAACACACTTGTAATATAATACAGTTTACCTCAGTGTACATTAGAGAGCATTCATTTGACTGTATGTTGAAATTCCTAATGAAGCCTTGATTCAGTCAAGGTTAATGAGAGATTAAGATCCCATTATGTTATAATGATGGCATGACCCCTTCGCAGATTGCTCCTTTGTGTAAAAAAGGGCATCGCATAGAGGAATGAGTCATACACCAGAGTTAAAGCAGAGAGCGTAGCAAGGTTTCGGAAGAGAAACTTGAAAGTGTCTTGTGTAAAGGCTCGACTGAATAAGCTCTGTGGTATTCTTCCTGTGATTGGCTGCCAGCAGTGAATTTAATTTATAAAAAAGAACTGACAGGCGGCGAACAATGGAGAGAGCAGGGAGTTGTGGGTAAGTGATGGTAAATCTAATTTGATGGACATTATGAGGTGGAAGAGGCCGGACAGAGAGGGGCATTGACAAAAAACAAGTGAGTAACGGAAGCAGATAGAGCAGCAGACAACAGACAGGACTTGCTCCACTCATTCAGACACCATTCAATCTCACTCAGAGTACACTGAGGTCTAACCCTGCCAGGAAATACTAAACCACAAATGTTACTCAGTGTTATAGTGTATCCATCAATAACTCCACAGTGCGGAAACTAATAAAATCACACGTTACATTACATTTAACAGATTCTATCAAGCAACCCGCATTCTAGCAAAACAAAATACTAGATAATGCATGTCTTGGGTTGTGATTAGAGATTTGGTTAATTTCTTTGTCTGATTTCTTCCTTATTATTTATCAAATTATTTCTATCACTGACAAACTCCCCAAAGCCCAAATAATGTAGACAGGGTCATGTGTATGTAACTTTCTGGTTCTGGTGCATGGAGATGATTGCGTTGCATGTTCCACAGTATGGATTTAAAATTATATATATACTTGCATTGTGTGTAGAATCTCTCAGTCATCTGTTGTTAGCTGGGCCTATTGAAATTGACTTGAGAGTGGGGTCAAATTAGCATAATCATAAGGGCCATAATGAGTGTTTTCACACCCCTGGGTCTGACCTGGCTACACCTATTGTAAGTAAGAAATCCCTGTCTACTTTAAACCCACAAATACTTTAAGACAGAAACTTGTCCATTCAAAGGACAAAACACCAAGCCACAATCAAAGCAATGTTGTCTACTCCATTCAGTGCAGTGAGCGTTACATTGGAGAAACAAAACAGCCACTGCACAAGAGAATCTACCAGCACAGATGCGAGAGCCAGTGTGGACCCCAATCTGCTGTACATCTCCATCTTAAAGCCACGGGCCACTCATTTGAGGACATTGAGGTACAGATTTTAGTCAGAGAGAAGAATTGGTTTGAGAGGCGAGTTAAAGAAGCTATTTTTGTTAAAAAAGAGAGCCCTTCTTTAAACAGAAATGGAGGACTCAGACACCATCTGTCTCCGATCTATAACTTCATTCTCAAACCTAAATCAAATTCTGGCCCTGTATGATTATGCTAATTTGACCCAACTCTCAAGTCAATTTCAATAGGCCCAGCTAACAACAGAAACTGTAAACAAGTAGGGTTAGTTTCAGAGTAATTTTGGTAGCTAACTCCTCCTCCTTGCAGGCAGATATAAGTCAGTGTCCTCCAGCATTCTGACCAGAACCAAATAAGCAGCTTGGATGAGCGACGAAACGTCTTCTACCTAAAATTCTTGTCCTGTTGACAAATTAAACTCTACACTTTGCCATAACTTGCATTATTCAATTACAGTTTGCTTGTTTTGTCTTTTGAAAGAACTCTGTATCTTGGCGTTGCCTGCTTGTGCATGAACATGACTATGAAACATTGTAGGAAAAGCTTTATCTCCACAGTGACAGCTCACATGGTGCATATTTAATTTTATAAACAAATGCTGCCTCAATCTAGGTCAACAATTAGTTAGGGCACTGGCTATAAGGTAAGAAATGTCTGTAAAAAGTCTCATATTATTT
Organism: Odontamblyopus rebecca; assembly: GCA_030686955.1. Classification (NCBI taxonomy): domain Eukaryota; kingdom Metazoa; phylum Chordata; class Actinopteri; order Gobiiformes; family Gobiidae; genus Odontamblyopus; species Odontamblyopus rebecca. The sequence continues at coordinate 22,562,736 of CM060655.1, read as the reverse complement.
GCAGCCCTAAAGCAAACCTAATATAGCCTTAATCCTTTGCAACCACAGAGGCACACAGAGGAGGAAATGGTGTCATCGGTTTGCAGACGGGACAACTTTGGGATTACCACGAGGAAGTTGTGAGAGAGAGTAACACAGGAGTGCATGCCAGGCCAGACATTCAGCACTTATAAAGGAAGGCACACACCAACGCAGGAGCCGAGCAAAGCAGGGATTACTGTGGGAAGTCTGTATGAGGGATATGTACAGAGCAAAGATGGCTGTTTGGAGAGGCGGACTTAACAAAGAAAACATAACTGCATTCAAGCACACAATGACACTACAGACAAACTATCAGTCAGCCAGATGGTATGTGTAGATTAAAGCACAGGAGACACTGGGCTCTCTGCTCACCCACTCACTACAAAGTTAAATTTGAAATACATAGCCTAGAAACCAATCGAAACATGCTTTTATAAGAAGTAGAAACTCTTGTCAAATAAAAGGGTAAATAGACAGATCAAATGAAAAATATTTATTATTAAAATATTGTTAACAGTGATATAATATTAGTAAAAATGTCTTTCTAGCAACCATAAGAAGTGTATTAATAGTAATAGAAGAGTAATACAGTTTGCTTTTATTTTTATTGTTGCTGATTTAATTCACAGTGGCATTCCTCCATCTTCATTTTAAGTTCATAAGTCAAAGGATGAGCGTCTCCGTGGGTCACTTTCAGGATTTCAAAGGCCTTAAAAAGAAAATAAGACACAATAAGTTTGGTTTAAATTTAAATGATAAAAATGACATGTGTAAAATACTGTACCTTTTTGAATGTGTCTAAAGCATCAGTGACATGTTCAAGATAATGCTGCAGTTTCCCAACTCTCATCAGCTGCACCCCATGGGCTGGATGTGGATCAGGAAAGTATATTCTGTGGAAGAAAAGAAAGAAAGAAAATTACACATAAGCTCCAAAACTCGATAAAAACAATAAAAGTACATTTTTTTCTGTAGAAATTTATGGTAAAAGTTATAGTATACTGAAAATTATGAAAAGTCCTTGTATGGTGTAAAGTTGTAGGCTGTATATTTAAACCACTGACATTTAAGAAAGACATATGCTCTGGTTCTTAATATTAAACAACAATAAAAGTAGAGCATCATTGTAGTCCACAATATTGATCTAAAATAGCTAATAATAGAAACGGGTACAGTGACTTCCTTTACATACTATTCAATTTCATTTCAGTTTAGCAAGCAACAGATTTTCATTTATATGTTCTTATTTTTTAACAAAGTCAACTGAACAGTTTTTGAACTATATGTGTATAACTCTCTTTTCTGGACACTTAAACCTAAAATGCAGGCCATTATGGGATTACTTGTACTGATATAGGCAGGTATAATACAACTTTAAGTAAGATAGTGATGAGGGTATAATATTAAATCTCATAAAATGTAGTTTTTCCCTTTTAAAGAAGATAGCAACAAGAACATTTACCTCAACAGTCATCACATTTCATTATGTTATGGCTTGTAAAGGGACATTGTGATCAGTTATATTCTACAATTGATCACAATATCTTACATTTATGTTCTCATTTGTGTGTTATGCAGATTAAGGATTTCCACATCACTAACATCACATTATGAGACATTTAAACATTGCTGACAAAGCACAGTAAATCCGACCTCATTTCAAAACATCATCTTTTTTATCAACTCATTTCCTCCACAGAGCACAAAAGTGGTATACACAAAGAGAGGCGGGGACATAAATATTCAAACATGTATGAGAAATAATAAGGCTCTTGTAAAATCACTTCACCTTTTAGAAGCTGGAGTAATTACAAGATTTAATGTAGGGTAAACAAACCACATGGGGCTTGCAAACGCACTCACTTACGTTAAATGTAAACAAAAATTAAGAGGGTCTTTATAACGTAATTAATGAATTTATAAACATTTTTCTACTTTGTCTGAGTTCAAGTTAATTAACGTCTTGAACCCACTGCAAGATTTACCTTTATGTTTTCCTCTCAATGTTAATAAATTATTGTGCAAACTGTATCGACTTATAATTTATTTATACACTTGTAATTAGAAGAGGACAAAGATCATAAAACCACCTAAAAAGAAATTCCAGACTCAGATCAGCAACATAATCCCTACATGATTAATAAGTTATAATATAAATTTAATTTGTGAGCTTCTGATTTCACTCCTAATACAAACACACAGAAGCCATACTAATTATATTGGGATTTACATAAAAAATAACATCACAATTTACAAAACATTAATTTGCTATCTTATCTTTTACCAGGAGAAGAGACTTTTAAAAATGTATGCATTTGGTACAAGAAGTTGTTTTGCGCATAAGAGGACAAAATGAGATCTACCAGTAAAAAATAAGCATGTTTATAGGTGCACTGTCTAACTTGTTGGTTGGGGGTCCGTCTCCTGCTTGTTTCTATAAATATGTCACTGCCTGGAATGTTCCAGACTATGACATTAAATAGGTCTAACTTACATTTATTCAATTACAGGTGGTTTGTTCAAAAGTAACTAGAAAAACAGACCTTTTGTCTCTCCACAGATTTGACCTGTAACTTGATCTGGTTTGGTCTCCATTAAGATAGAAAGGATTAATACCATACTGTGAAATTTAAGAAAAAGCAATAACATCTCACTGGAGAAAAGCATATCCTTGTCAACATTACAAACACAAATAAGACATACTAGACAAAGATGCATCCACCCATTGACAGGAATAATCCCTATCCTGCTGTACAGAGGCCATATCTAGTCAGAGTATTTCCATATTCAGGGCATAAAGCACTAGATCGCAGAAGCATAAAGAATCCACTAACCATGTGTTTCTATGTTACAATTTCTCACCGTATCATGTAATGGTGCATACTGTTTACATGATTAATTTCTAGCCCAGTCAACCACAGCTAACTCTTCCTGCCAAGAAATTTGAGTTTTTTTCACCACGCTTCAAAATATCTAGATGGACATAATGGTGGAGAATTTGAGATCTTATGCTGACTATTGCTTTTTGAGCTAAATCACTAATCCACCAACCGCTCAACCAAGAAACTGGATCTAATGAGTTAATCAATCAATAATTCATTAATGGAAATAATATTGGATTATGGGAAAAATAAAATCACCACTTCAGATCAAATAAATGATGATATATGTGTGAAACTGAGACATGTAGTAAGTGCACAGGCAAATATCCTCAGACACTTCTCTCTACGTGTTTCTGCAGGCATGAACACACTGATGTATTCATGAATATATGTGTGCATTGGAATGTGTTTGGCATGGTTTCACCCAATAAGCCTGGTGTGTATGGAGCAGTCTGCAGCAGGTGTAAGAGCTACACTAATGCTTCACAAACAGCAAGAGGAGGACTGGAAAATAACCATCGAAGAGAGTGGGAGAAGAAAAGAATAAGAAATGAGTTAAGTACAAGTCTCCAGCAGCAATCTCGTCTCCAAGCTGTAGATCTGAAGAGCCTAGAGGACGACCGTTGAATAAAAACCCACCTTGTCCTCCCATTCTTATCTCTCACACTCGCTTCACTCCTCAATGTTCACCTCAATATCGCTTTAGCTCCGCCTTTTTCACGCAGTCTGTCCACTTGGCCCTCAGACACCTTTGATACACAGACTTCTCACTCACCACACGTATTCAACAGTCTTACCCAATTTTCTGTTTTTCCACATTTTTAACTGCTCTGCTCTTGGTAATTTCACTGACTCTTACACTAGAATCCAATATCCACATTTACTAGACTTCCTATTATGCTGTACTCAATATTCATTTCAGTTTATCTTGCAAAGATATTTGACATACTCCTTGACCTTGATTATTCGGTGTCTCCGTGGTGATTTGAGTCATTTTGTTGTGTTAGTTTGCTGGAGTTGTTAGAATCTAGGTGAGAGGGAAGCCAGGAAACCAACTTGGAGTACTTTACCAGCATGTTAAAACTGGGCAAAATGACAAAAAAAAAATGAATCACACGTTTTTCAAAGTATTGCTCAATCTCAATTTACACTTCAAAGAGAAATGACTTGAGAAATAACTCAGTTGTAATTTCTTGAATATAAACCAGCTAGCTTTTAATCACTGCCATTGAAAAAAAGTCCAATTTGTTCCTCCAAAGTCAAAAATCTGCCCCAAACCATATATTTTTTCTGACAGAGGACTGGCTGTGGACCTCAGTTAAAACGTCCCAAGCATATGATTGTGCATATGACTAGAAATTATTGCATGTTTAAAAATGCATTTGACAATTTGCCAGAATGTAGAGTCAATACAATTATTGCATTGTTCCTTAAATAAACACCTCCTGAGAGTTCAAACTCAAAAGACTATAGTTTTCTTGAAACAAAACACCATCTGGTAACTTCTTAATGACTACCAACCTATGTCTGTAAGGGTATGTTTTGAAGTATGCTTCAGCATTACTGTATAAGACTGTCCTGGACTTTACATGGATAACATTATGATGCTCAAACTAGTTTCTTGTGTACCTGTAAACTGGAAGTGTCCTCAGCCCAAATGTTAAAGCTTCTACCCACAATCCGAGCTGAACACAGGCATCTAAAGCTGTGTCTGTCACTTTGAGTTTGTACAGGTTTTCATCAGGAACGTCGTCACCTGCAGCGGAAAGTAGATGCTTACACAGGTCCACAAGCTCCTGCCAGTCTGTAGAATAAGATAAGGAAAGGCAACTGACTAACCCATGCAAATTTTATATGAAATTTTAAATGAATAGACAGAAACCATAGTGAATTATGTCAACAATTATTAAAAATTATTCTTAAACGTTGATATTGAATAATATTGAAAGGATACTTGACTCCGCCCTCAGTCCATCCAGTCTGGGTACAGCATCTTTAAGCGGATGCCATGTTGCTTCTTCACCGGACAACATGAGTGCATCCTGGACAATGAGCAGAACAGAATATAAGAGGGTCAGTAAACAGATTTATTGTGTCGCCATAATGCAACATACTCCCATTAAGTATAATAGCAAAGCGTCATATTTTCCCCAATAATGGCCCACAAGTTAAAATAGTTGTTTAGACATCTTTTTTAGCTTTGCATTTTTGCTACTTGCCAGATTTAAACAGTAGTCTGTTACCATGACAACATAAAGTCATAACCCTTTGTCATATCTACCATTATTCCTCCAATATCAACAACAATGTGTATCTGTCCTGACCAAGCTCAGACAAAACCATGAGCCAGGTTCATTTTAACTATAGCCACTAAAGCTTGAAAATAGATTTTTAAAAAATTATCTTGTCTTTCTCTCGTGGTTCATTTTTTCATTTTTTCAGTTGGGATGCAGGAGTGATGGGGGTTTGTGGATAGGCGGAGCATGACAGGCACACAGGAAGCGGAGGGGAGCAGGCGATAAGAGCCACTGTGAGGGCCAAGGCACAAGAGCAAAAGAATGGAGAAGCCTATAGTGTAATATCAAGGCTCTGCTCCAGTGTCTAAGTCAACACGTCAGTGTGTGCTGGCCTGTGAAAAGTCATCTGAAATCCACCTTTGAGTGCTTCAAATGTCTGAAGTGGAAACCAACTGTAGTGCTAGAGTAAAGCTGCTCCTATAAACTGTAAAACACTTGCACTATGTGTCCTATAGTGAAGGGTCTACTGTCCTTCAAGATGCTATGGTTCACAGTATGGCATTAAACTGATCATATTCAATCAAAAATAAAAACTTACTCTGAGCGGAGTCGCACCTGTAACTTGCCGTGCTTGCCTCCATATAGATAAGTGAAAGATTCTTTAAGACACAAATCCTCAAAATCATTGGGCATTGGTGTAAATGTTGAGTTCATCACTAAATCTCAGCTCAATAGCTGATATACTATAGGCACAATAATTAAATTTATTTCTAATTTCAGTCTGAAAGTATATTGCACTATTCACGTTGTTAGAAAAATAATTACAAGCTCCAAGACGGTGATTATAATGTTTAATTACATTTCGCTGCAACAAAACTAATGCTTATTTTTAATATTGCACATTGTTGAGTTATTATGCAAATATGTCTGCCTATACAACATTTATCTTAAAGAAGGTAACAATAATGAGACACAAAGAAAAAATATCCTGCATGGTTCCGGTGACGTGGTAATTTAGTTAAAGAGTACTGCATTTTATATCCTGGTATTATTGTACTAGCATTATGTTTATACATACGGTTAGAAAATTAGATTGTACCTTGTCCCTAGAGTTGCATCTATGACAGGTGCAGATGAAATGGTACTGCTCTTCCAGTTGCTTCTGACGAATATCCGCAAGCTCCAAGGGATCAATATAAGTTACAGTGAGCTGCCAACAGGAACAGGAATAATTTGCACACAATACTTGAAATAGTAATATATACAAATAGTGAAATATGTTTTTGTAATATGTAATAAATAATTTATTAGATGTCTAACCTCATCGCCAGACTTGATGTCTTTAACAGCTCTGAGGTGGAGTTTGGTTCCTTCAAATACCATCACACAGTTTGGTCCACAGTCATGATTTAATAAAGATAAACTAGACAAAAAGTAGGAAAAAGGCAATATGAATAAAACTTTTAACAGTTCTTTATTGCTGCTACAAGCCAAACTGTATTTCATTGTTTTTATCTGACTATCTATTCTATAAAAGATGACAATAATTATAAAGGAGATAGATTATTAATATCTTAGGGTAAAAACAGTTCTTGGCCAGTCCTGCATTATTCAGAAACAGCCAGTATCTCAACTCAGATCCACACTGTTTAGAGTGCTTCCAGAAATCCACAGATAAAAGTGATAAGACAGTCAAACAATAGAAACTCAAGTTGCTGAGCATCTCAGTAAAGTTTAAAAAATTCAACAAACACATCTTCCACATGTCCAATTCTTCAGGGCTTTTTACACAGGCCATAGCCGACAGAAATGGTAATTGGCATCCACATATTTCTGGAAGGAAAGACAGCACATGAGGAGCGAAATCCCTACACTAGATCCCTTAAGACTGGAGTCCATTCCAGCTGCACCAACAGAGTGACAGCAATGTTTACGTCTTTATCACTCATCTGTGGGGCTGTCAAAGGGTTAAACATGGGGATGAGGGGATCCTGTACCTACTTGTTGAGGATGACAAACTGGGAAAACTCTAAAGAAGTTAAGCAACCATGCAAAAGTCGGACAAAATGAGCAGATCTCCAGTCAAATTTTGTGCCACTCAGAATACCAAAGTGCCATACAGACTCAATCATAGTACAATAAGGATTTGATTTTTGGCTAGGCTTTTCTAATAGCTCATAATATCAAAATTTCAGACTGAGGGCAGGGACTATTTGCTGGGTTTCGAAGGACATCACAACCCTCAGTAGGTCGGATATGGAGGGCAGATAAACTCGTAATTGTTAACATGCAGAATTTTGTCATACTATAGCTAGATTAATGATCGAGTCACTAAGAGAAAATATATCAGGTTGAACATTTGAACATTTTCTTTTATATATTCCCTGTAATCAATAGCAAACCAATAAATTTTAAATCACTTTTTGTTGACCACTCAATACATTTTGGGTTACCTTATGTTCTGGCATCGATCTAAAATTAGACTGGTTTGATTTGAATTGGCAAATGTAACACTTTTTTCACTAAACTGAATATTTTATGTCACAAGCCCAGTAATCTCAGGCCTTATCATCATAACCTCCATGATACATTATGGTCCTATATAATGTTGCAAAGTTATTATATAATTAGTCAATATAAGGGAGTATAGTTACTGAAATGACTTTTATTTAAAAAAGGACTCGAGTGACTATAGACTATATAGACTATAGAAACGGCAGCTAGTCTGAGTGCACACTTGGCTAATCCTGAAGAGCTTTGTGTGTTTTATCAGCCTCTCCATTAGTGCCTCTCTCATTTATCATATCCTTATTTATTATGTTCATAGAGATTGGACACAGCAGATAGAGATGGAGTGTGTTCGCCAGCCTCCGGTCTTTGTTGTGGAGCAGATATGCTGCAGGTTGAATATCAAGTAGAAATCAAACCTCTAAATGGTGCTTTTATCTGACAGAGAGCTGCTCATTTGCATACTAATTAGATTAATTAACACAATCACACTGCACATTATTATATTGCGCCACACTATCTTTAAGTAACTGTTGCTCGCACTACAGTGACAAGTGCGTAAGACAAGAATGCTCAAACTTATTTTGGTCTGTCTGAAATTATATTTTGACTTATGCATAACTCATTGAATTTAAACCAGTGCACCGTGCGGGACTGCTAGGTTAGGTGTGCTTTGGGAAACAAATCTAATTTGAGTTCAGTTAACTGGTTCACCTTGATAATGAATGTAATAAATACAGCTTTGTACCAGAAAAAATACCAAAATGACCATCACATCTTTTTCTCATTTAATAATGTTTATAGAAGATGGTGTGCTGTGGTATCTTTTCAACAAAAAAGTGTGCTGTGACTCAAAAAAGATTGTATGAAAACATTCCAGCTTTTAGTAATAATTCGTTAAACAGAAACAACCGATCTAATCCATTAACAGACTGCAATAAAACTTGTGATAAATCAAGTGAATTACAATTTAAATTGAGTATTTATTCAATGTTATACCTCAAATAAAAAATTGGAGTTTGCATCAAAATAAAACTCACGGTAGGATATACGACAGATAAAACAAGGCACATTCCCATCATAGCAATCCTCTTTCTTGGCTAACCCGTGGTTGCTAAGCAACCCAAAATATGAATCCACCCAGAGCATCCTGTGAAAAGGGCATTACTTATTACAGGCGGCCCTGTACAGTGACACATCATTCAGAGTTATTTGATTATGTGACATCCATCTAGAGATAAATTCAGATAAACACTAACAGCATGTGCTCCGACAGGCCCAGAGCCCAGTCCCTTCAGCCAGGTCTCAAAACAGGGATTACTGCACTGTGCCTGGATCAGTCTTATAATACACAAGAAATGTATTTTGTTAGGAGTCACTGGCATGCGCTATCCATCCCAAATGCTGTTAAAATATTCTGTCAAGATTAATTTTCTACTTTTTGCCTCAACACATTTCTTTGCCTTTCCCCACCATTCCCTCTCACTTCAAAGAAGTGTCAAGACAGCGATGAGGGGAGTGTGTCTGACTTTCAAAGGGAACATAACGAGAAGGTGGGACGGTCTATGCTGCACTGATCTCAGTGATCTCTGAAACTATATTTAAATTTACTGTTTTTATAGTAAACCACAAACTTTAATCCTTTTACATCCAACAAAAACTACGAGGGTGATATAAATTAATGAGGCTGTTTGATGTTCAGGTTTGTTTATGCGTTACCTTGGATACAGGCCTACTCCGATCTCCTGCAGCTCCCCATCACTGATGGTGAAACAATTGCATGTCACCTGTAAAAAAAAAAAAAAAAAGACAGAAAATAAACTCTTATTTCTATGATTTATAATACCCATTAAAATGTTGAATTAAAACTTTAAATGGGAAAAGATGGATGGATGGATGGATGGGAAATGTAACGGACCAGTAACTTTAAATCTAGGTTGTCTTAATCACTTATTTTTTCTTCCCTTTACATGTTAAGAAAAAAACAAAGAGGGAAAAATTAAGACTTATTCATGTGACTGAGTATTGGACCTCTTGCTCATTAAACCTCAAAGCAAACTCACATGGGTGGCCCCTACCATCTTAGAAAACCTGACAATAACAACAAACTAGCTTCGGAGATTAATAAGGAAGTCATTTAAAAAGAGCAACTCACTTGCTTTAATAACTTTAAATTTTGGGTGGTGTGCAAATAATTGAATGAAAAAGCACATTTAAGAGTTGTTTAAAGGGAAGAATATGGGAGCGCTGAAATAAACGAGACATAAAACACATTTTAACAAAGCACCAAGTAAAAATGAAAGAGGTAAAAAGCCGATGTGTTTGAAGTGTCTATAACTGACCTGGTCCAGCTGCTGTAAACAAGACTGTTTGTGGGAAAATGTGTGTGAGTAGATAAATAACTATAACTGCAGGAAGCATCAGTATTCACATGTCACATTAAGAAGACAAGGGATCTATCAGTGCAAAGATGGATGCCAAGATTTAAAGGGGAGTAGCAGACAGATGTTTTCCATCCGGCTAAAAATCACCGCACCAACACAGTGATTTCATTTGAATCCTTACTCTAATAAACACCATTAGAGCTGACGCCTCCTGGGAAAACAAGGGATTTCACTGACAGGAGGAAACATATTACAAACTAAATCTATGGTAAAATCTCCCCAGTGCTGAATCTCATACACAATGCATTGAGTCAGTCTGTTCATTTCACACACACTAGGTCACTGTAATTCAGTTGTGCTCATCGGCATCCATCATGTCTGCCATAAGAGTCATTATAAAATATGGAAAAGATACACATCTCGTATAGGGAGATGTTAAGCAAATTACAAAAGATCAAATGTGAGTAACAGCTGACTGTCACTGTACAGTTTTTAAGCATGATTTTTTATTTATTTTTTTCCTGATTCAAATTCACAATTTTCCAATTTCTTGTGGCAGTGCAAGTTACTTCTGGATTTCCTGATGAAATCTACATGCTACAACGTGCTAGGGTTGAGAAAGCAAATACTCAAAACACTACTCAATATTAAATCTAGTATGAAAACAAGATAAAAATACACCTTTCAGGAAAAACTAGTATACTAGATGTAATATTAAACAAACTACACAAAAAATTGCATTCTACTGTATAAAAATGTTATATTCTGTAGGCTATACAAAATCAGTATTTTATTATCATTTTGGTTTTGAAATTGGCATTAAGCCTTTTCCTTGTTTCAAAATTAAGTTTTAAATTTTAGTATGATGGCAATGCTACAACCATATTTTAACATTCACACAGGTTTATATCAGATGACCTTCTGTCCAGTAGTGACTTAAAGAAATCAAGTTTTATTACACCACATTTACTGGTCTAGACATGGGATTGTCACACAAACAGCACATATTGTTAAGTTATAGGACTTTATATGAGTTAAATTGGATTTGTAATTTGGGAGATTTGCTATATACATAGAAAAAATACCCAATGACGATGGTATTGTTTCTATTTTTATTATGGCTTTTGTGCTCTTGCCCGCAGACTTCACCTTATTAATAGTCAGTCAGTGCAGGTTAGGATGATAGGCGTGGCACTATACACACAGGGCATTAAGCATGTTTTTGAGTGGAGCACGGGGGAGGCGACAGATTGTGGAGTAAATTTAAACAAGCAGAGGTAGGGCATGGAGTGGGGCACATATCCCATACACATACACACACTCACGCTTGTTGGGCCTCAAGAGGGTTGAGAATCAATTTAGCAGAACATCCACATCTGCAGCGCTGGATGGCAAATGCCTACTGAATCTCTAATGCCAACACATAGACACAAACACCACAGTGCAAATGGATATGCAAACACGGCCTTCAGGCTCCTATAATCTTCCATCAATCCTTTTCATTACTATCTGATAAAATTCTCATTTTAGCCCTATAAAAATAATGATTTCTTTCAACTTCAGCTGTCTTTCCACAATTCATACCCAATGGGATGGGACATGATCGCAGATACATTACTTAATATTTTCCATACTTATGGAATATTGATCAGTCGTTACGCTATTGATAAATACATACAAATTCTGGATACATTTTTCACAAGAAGCTCCCAACCCCCCCTGTCAAATCCTGATCTTATCAGATTTAGGAATCTACGCAGGGGCAAGTCTGGTTAGTGGATGGAAAACTGCTAGGAACATCAGGTGCAACAGTGGGGCTCCAGTGTTAAAACTGCTGTTGTGCCCTTAGACAAGACACTTTACTCACATTATATAGTATGAAAGTGGTGTATGCGTGAGTGTTGGTGATGGTCAGAGGGGCTAATGGTGCAGACTGGAAGCCTCGCTTCCATCAGTCTACCCCAGGGCAGCTGTACGTATAATAGTAGCTTATTAGCACTGATAATAAATGAATAAATAATGCACAAAATAGCAAAGGGGACTTTAAGCACATTATAAGACTAATGTATTATTATTATCATTATCATTATTATTATTATTATTATTTAAGATTATAGCTTGTGATTATGGCTCACACGTTGGCGCCGATTTTGGCTCAGATCTTGGCCAGTGTTATCAGATGTATAATACTCTCTACAATGGAAGCATAGCTAGACTGCGACCAGACAGTGACTGGAATGGACAATATTTTCACAATGTCTTAAGGATTCATGTCTGCAGCTCCTGTACTGATGCTAAATAAACTTTTCCTGCCAGGACTCAACAACAGCCACATTATGAAAAATTCCTGTTTTTAAGTGTCTCTCAGTGATCTCTCTGCAGGTTCAGGTATGGTCCTTTAAGGAACCATTAGGGCAGATCTGGTCATTGTATTTCGGTCTAAAAGGCTACTGCACAATAGTCCATCAGTAACCATGGAGATGAGCACTTTCTTTAAAATGATAAGAATTCCTGCTACAGATTACCTGGTTATTTTTAACTATCCTGTCTTGAACAGAGCTCTTCACTGCCCTTTATTCACTTAATTTAATTTTTATCTGAGAAAAGGAAGAGCATTTGCTCTATTAACTGATTAATTGATTGATTAATGAAGAATCCAGGTAACCCCCAGTCTCATAGGAAGGACTATAGTGCAGATATCTACTTCACATCATCCTTGCTGTGAATCTGGGGCACTTTTAGTAAGTGATTATACCATAAACTATAGCTTGAACGTAATAAGGCAGTATTTCTTAACACCGGGGAATAAATGGAAAAAAGATGTGATGATTTTGATATGGTTTCAAGTCAGGCTGATACACCACATGGATAATGCACAAAAGCGTAGAGCAGGTATTCTTGCCTGGAAGGGTTCTTTCTATTGTGTCTGTATTGATTCGTTCACCTGCTTGTTTGTCACTCACAATATTTCTGTTGATTGGATTTAGATTAAAGTTGAATTGAAGATTGATGAGTAGCAGTGCAGGTGGGGGCAGACTGTGAAACTGATTTGGTGAGCACTCTGTGAGGTGGAAAATAGGAAAAAAATACAAATTCAAAACTATCTCATTACCTAAACGTTGTCTGGTGTCAAGTATATATCATTCTGCATTGTTTTTTGCACTGTTTCTTACCACTTGAATATAGCCGAAATATATTTACTATATTTATTTTTATTTTGACACCAGCCATTTGCTATTTTTGCAACTTATTTAGAATTTATGATTACAATTTATATTTTTGCTCTTTGTTATTATCGTCATTGTGAGTTGCAAGCTACCGTGTCCAAATAATTTCTCTTTTGGATCAGTAAAGTTTATAAGTTTTAGTCTGTTTATAAAGTACTTTGCGCAGCACCTTCAGTCCTGGGATCCAGAACACACACTCCAATAATACATCACCGGTGAATCTTCCACCATTGTGGCTACTTACAGAGGAAAAAATATCATAGGAGATTGAAAAACATTGAAAATTTCTCCAGAAGCATTGAGCAAAGCATTAACGTCTGTTAATCTGAGGTGAGGGAAGTTTGATTTTGCTCCTTTGTTTCACATGCTTCACTGAAATAAACAAATCTGATGGCAGGGTGCTGTCTGAATCTGGCCCGAGGGAGTGATAACTAGACCGATATCCCTCTGTATTAAAAACACCCCCCTTTTTTTGTCTAATCAATGTTTAGAGTTAGGCAAGAATTTCTTTAGTCAACTACAGCTCTACAGGTAACCTTCAGTCACATTCTTCTAAACTGGTTTGTTGCATATGTGTGTTATATCAAAACACATCAAATGATTGTGGTAACATTGGTGCATTTCTAAGTGAATGACTAGGGGTCTTCTGCTGAGCAAAGCTGGGGGTCCTGTCATGCCCAAGCCGAGGCACAGGGCTGGTTAGCTTGGCCCTGTCATATAGATGAAATGTGTTGCTAGTTGCATCGTGTCTTTAATGTTGTTGGAAACGATTCAACTACTGTCAATCCAGGAAATACAACAGAGGGAATCCGGTGCACTTAAATGTCACAACTGTTCAAGTCAGAAAACACTTTGATCAAATATTTATGACATATCTCCCAGCAGAGGAACATTTAAACTGAGAAACAAAGGAGAGAAAAGACGACAGGATAATCATCAAACAAAATGTAATTAATATTAATGTTGACCTATGACTGAAAAAGTCTGATTATATTAATGCAAACCGCTACTGTTAAAGCTTCACAGAAAAGTGGTGCTAGTCTAGGTGAAAACAAAATGTTTGCACAATACGTCAAAACATGTGAGTTTTTGTTTTTTGATTTGTGGTTATGCAGTTTTTTTCAGTTGGGTGTAAAGATCATGGGGAGTAAGAAACACTCATGTTTTAGATTATAAATACTAGTGTGGAAAGCAACTGTAAAAGCAATCTCAGAAAGAAGGAGAGGAGAGGAAGGAGAAGTAGCAAGACATTAAGAGATGGAAAAGTCTAAAGCAATTTTTTCAAATAAAGTTAGGAGAAAAGCTGTAGCAGATAAAATTCAAGCAGGATGTAGTGAAGTTAAAAAGAGTCATGGTTGAGCCTGCACGTTAATGAAAGATTTCCTGCTGATAATAAATCATTTCCATACTATTGAGCAAAGGAGTTGTCATGTTTTTTTTTGTCAAACTGGCCAAAAGCTGCTGAACCAATACAGTTTTTATGTCAATCCTCACTACTACTATGATTACACTGTGGACATATTGACCATACTAAAAAATGCAGCATTTCCACAATATTGGGTTTACAAAGCAAAACTTCAATATGCAAATAAAACAATCTCTTCTCTTGGGCTTCCCAGAGGCCTAGTGTAACTCCAACCTTGGGGAATATAAAAAAATATTATAATACAAGAAATGAGTCAAAATGTGCCTTTAACAAACAGGACAGTCACATTAACTGATCTAATCATCGGACTAGAATTTCAGTATTTTACCCACTTTTATTCTAACCTCAACCTTTTACCAGTATTTAATCTAGCAGTCAATTTTTCTCTTTAAATTGCCAATAAAAGGTCCAGTTATGTGTGGACAAACCCAAGCAGGCAGTCAGAGGCCGGGCACATCCACAGAAAAGGGATGGCTTCTGGCTGAAGACAAAATGAGCATTACCACTACCAGTATAGTATTCTTTGGAGGAAATTGTTTTTCACTGGTTGACTGCTCATGTGCAGTTTAAATCAAAGGCTTTTCGTGGGGCACTGCTCTCTGACTGTAGCTGCCTCAAAGGGTTTCCCACTGGGCAACTTATGCAAACACAACTTCCTGCTCACATTAAAGTGTTATCAAGGGCTAAAGATCACACAGAAAATCACTGAAAAGTTAGTTGACTGATCTGATCTGTATTTCATTCATAAAAATCTTTATCTTTCATAGTGGCCTTTCAGCCTTTCATATCAAAAGACCCTGTAAAACTATGGAAATTTTCTAATGTGATTGTAATTTGCCTTTTATATCTTGTATGTATGTGTGTGTTTGTGTGTGTGTATATATATATATATATATATATATACACACACACACACACACACACACACACATATATATATATATATATATATATATATATATATATATATATATATATATATATATATATATATATATATATATATATATATATATATATATATATATATATATATATATATATATATGCGGTGGGCATAGATTAATTTTTTTAATCTAGATTAATCTCACTGATATGCCCTGCCAGTGATCAGATACCCAGCAGGAATCATAAGACGGCCAAAGGAGGAGATACAGACCACGGATGTTAAGACACCAAAGCTCCTGACCATGCATGGAGGGTTCCATCCCAAGTCCAGCATCCCAAGGAGGCTGAGGACTAGTGAGTGTGGGAACCACTGTCCAGGATGAAACATCCAAGCTCCACAAGTACATCAGTGACAAGGCCCAGACTGATGACGTGCTCAGAGAATGTCTCAGACAGTGGGGCGCAGAGGAAGAGGTGCTGGAGGGACCATCATGGCAGGACAAACCCCTACATGGGCCTTACCACCGGAACATAACTGTGGCTCATATCAAGAAATCCTACCAATGGCTGGGGAGGGCTGGTCTGAAGGACAGCACGGAGGCACTCATCCTGGCTGCACAGGGAAAGCTGGCAGGGAAAGCGTACATGGAGTGACATAACCAAGTTGCGGGCATAGTGTACAGAAACATCTGTGCAGAGTACGGGCTGAAAACCCCAGGATCAAGGTGGGCAACTCCTCCAAAGGTGGTGGAGAATGAGCGGGCCAAGTTCCTGTGGGACTTCCAAATACAGACTGACAGAATGGTGATGGCGAACCAACCAGACATCGTGGTTCTGGATAAGCAGGAGAACAAAGCTGTGGTGGTGGACATTGCAATACCGAGCGATGGCAATGTCAGGAAAAAGGAGCACGAGAAACTAGAGAAATACCAGGGGCTCAAGAAAGAGCTGGAGAGAGCCTGGAAGGTGAAAGCATCGGTGGTGCCTGTGGTGATCGGAGCACTCGGAGCCATGACCCCCACACTGGATGAGTGGTTGCAGCAGATCCCAGGAAGGACAACAGACATCTCAGTCCAGAAAAAAATAAAATAAAATAATGTATAATCATATCATATCATGTACATTATCATACATGTAATGACATTCCTACATCCTACTACATTCATGGAGCTAAAACAGTCTTCCTGAACATGTGAGACAGGACTATTTACTCTTTACTACTCTATTTAAATCCAGGCTCAAGACAGCTCTCTTTAGCTGTGCATATGACTGAAAGGTTTTTATTTCTCATTCCGCACTCTTCTAATTTTGTCTCTCTCTCTCTTTAATTTTATGATGATCATTTATGTTTTGATTTGTTTGTATTGTGATTTTAATGTCTTTCTTATTCTGTAAAGCACTTTGAATTACTTTGTGTACAAATTATGCTATACAAATAAACTTGCCTTGCCTAAAATATATGTAGGGCTCTTTCTGAACATTAACATTAAACCTATCTGGACAATTGTCCAGAACAGTACCTTACTTCTTACGTATAAGTAAAAGCTTTTAGTGCAATGTCATTGAATGAGTGCGCATTTTCTTCAGTAGTATTCCTATCTGCATAATTGGACTCCGCAGTGATGTGCTCTCATGTCACTCAATGGTTTGAGTGACATGAGAGCAGCTCCCAGGGGAGGGGAGATCTACACTCAAACTGAGATGTCACAAGAGCACTGGGCTTACATCACAGGATCTATGTAGAACAAGACCCAAGGCTGAGGAGCACTTGGCAATACAACGTGTGAGGGTCCACTTATTAGATTAGCACTGCGATGGTTGCCAGGTAACAGCTCCATCTTTTTCCATATCCTGCTTTAGAAATTGGGGTCATGCTGTCACACATTATACAGTATTTTCAGTTAACTTAAATAGAGACTTAATACTTAATTCATTTAAGTAGGCGGACACTACAGTGAGTTTGAGTGAGGGAGTGTTTACTGTTGAAATCATTTTGGCATTATGCACGGAAGTTTTGCACACATTGCTAATTGCAAAGTTTTTGTTGTATTATCCCAAGAGCTATGGGAGAACGATTTATATATTCTGGGCCCATCTATATTGTAGTCTAGGAAGGTTGGTGGTATATACATTTTTATGGGGTATTATTGAGGTATGGTTGACTTATAGATCCTATGTCGTCACACATTCAAATTTTCACTTAATGTTAAACGAATGGAGACTTAAAGATTCCAAACACTAAACTTGTCTTTCTTTCAAAAGTATTCTTAAACTGTGTGATTTCCTCCAAGTTTAGTGATATATTATACAGAAATTGAATTAACTTTCCCTTTTAAATTTCATCACACTCAGATTTTGCCCATTTTAAACACAGCTTTAATGGTGATGGAGTCATGATTATTTGGATGAGTATTGACTAAACACTATCTGAGCTATAAAAAACACCATTACCAGCACACCGATTTTGCTCAAAGCACATATGAGTACACACAGGGGTATAGCTGCACTGTTGGGAGCCAGATAGTAATGTGCCATTTTTTTACGTAAACACAGGCACCACCGTACACACATAATAGACACACAATACACAGGAAGCACACACAGATAATTGGATGAAACATTTGGCCTTTAACCTGCCGGTCATCCTGGAGAGGGTGATAATTGTGCTTTTACAACCTCAGGGAAATTTGTGGTTGAGTGTGTGTGTGTGTGTGTGTGTGTGTGCATGTGTGTGTGTGTGTGTGTGTGTGTGTCTAAGGTCACCATGTCTCATAATGGTATAATAGGTGGGTGTTATAGTTCTATTGTATGAAGGTTTATAAGAAATGCACTAGATATTGTGTGGAGACATTAGTTCAACGATGTCATGATACCCCATCATGCCAAAAATACCCTGAATAATACATGTTTGCATGTAGTTCATCCAATACGTCTTTCAAATCCAAACACAAATGTCAGTCATAGTTTATTGCAATATTCAGATTTTGCATATAATGTATGTGCGTTGTAGTCATACCAAATAGATTGTACAACAATGCTGCAACAGCCTATGTCCTTATTATGCATAGGGCATCTTCAATATGAAAAAGTAACACTGCAATATGTTGATTTTATTAATAAATCATAAGTGTATTTGTGTTTATTTGATTTAAAACAGAATAACATTGCACACATGTTTAGTCCTGTACAGCTCGAGAATGCAAATGAGGCTCTTAACAGTGTAAGAAAGTGCTGTGTTTGTATTTTCTGAGTTTTTTCACAGCAGTCTTCCACAACACCATCCTTGTCTTACCCCTGTTGTAGCAAGATGCAGGAGTGCAGATTCTGCATTACAAAAGTGAAGTACCTGGACTTCAAGACTAGTTTTGGGGTAAGATATCAATATTCATGAGAAGCATCTTGCTTGTCATCGACACTGGCCACAAATATACCTTACACCATTTCAAAATGGATAGACTTAAGCCCTGTTCGCACGGGATTAGTTTTACGTGTGGACCTTTGGTGATTTGTAATAATTGCGGAGAATGTCTGAGATCTTAATCCCGTGCGAATGCGCCATGTCTGTAATTTGTAAAGTAAAAATTCCGCCGCAAATGACCTACTATATTTTACCAAACACAGACATCCGGTGATAATACTAGTCCCATGCGAATCTGCATGTCAGTGTTTGTTGCTGTAATTGCACGTCTTTTCTGTCAATTCCTTTTATTTCCGCGGTCTTTTCTCTATATATTGCACACATTTTATATCTTATATTTTATACCTCTTTCTGTCTTGAGTAATGGAGACTGCGGTAGAAATTTTGATTAGAAGTTTTGATCTTTTTAGGGGCAAATTATAATCTAGCCTCATAGCCTCTACATGGAAACTGATCTGTAAAAAGGGAAATTCTCGCAGGATGTTGACCTGGATGACATGTGTAGCCGCATGTGGTAAGGAAATTTTTTTAATTAATTAATTTTTTTATTATACTTTATAAATTTACTTACTTAACAGCGTGAAATACATAGAAACGGATGTGATGTTATGACATATCCGGTCGTAATTTCAGTCAAATAGAGTAATTTACGGACTTCGCTTATCCCGTGCGAATGCGCTTGGAGTAACAGAGAGGTGGGGCGGTAATTTGCAAATTACCAGACGTCCCCAGGTTATACTTATCCCGTGCGAATAGGGCTTTAGACAAAAAGAGAAAGTACTAGTAGCTGTTATTAAATGAGTTGGCGCTCAGACCAGCAGAAGACATTACGATGTAGGGCGTTGCCGATTAGATGACATTTAGGAGATATCTTCCCCCTGTGGCCTGGACACTGGTGATGGTAGAGGTGAAGCCAATGAGAGTGAAGGGGATGATGAGAGGCCCCCTCGGCCTGCTGCTGGGAAGGAGCTGCGGTGAGACACAAACCAAACCGGCAATGCATTTCCAGCGGGGGTTTAAATTGGGCAGACTGGCTGCTGGTTGGATGAGGAGGAGGTTCGGTGAACACCAAGGAGAAGTAATGAGGTGATAAAGGCTGAGAAGCAAGTAAACTCTGGAAATGCTGAGGTAGACGGGAGTGAAGTTAGGTCTTCCAGGCCAAATTTACCTAAGTTCAAAAACTGCAGTATATTGCATATTTATAATGGGCTATTGCTAATGCTAATGCTTTTTTATTCTGGTGACAAAAAACTAAATAAGTTAAACAGTATTGTATGCTTGTGAAATCAAAGCAATAAAAAAAAAAAATTGGCACACCAAGAGCCCCACAAAAAGCACCTTGCATAGGGCCCCCACAAAGCTAGAGAGTCTGGTGTATTGTGGAAGAGCTTTTTACAGTAACCATTTGTTCTGCAGAGAATTGAGGGTGAATTTTAAGTTAAGATTGACTGAACTGATTAACCTGACCTTTACACTGGAAAACTATATTTAGCATTTTTACACATACTAAACAGTTGATGCTTTGCGATCCATAGTATATGTTTGTCTTTTATGTTCATAGTCTGTGTATACATTTATGCACATTTAGAACCAAGTGCCTTTCCCTTCACAGAACAGAGAAGTTAACCGTTTCATTAGCATACAGACTTGTAATCGAGTAATTTGCATAATGGTGAACTGTGGGAATATGGATTGTCTCATCTTTGAAATAAAGGGCACATTAATCTGAAAGTGAATCTAAAATGTGGTTGCCGTAGGTGGATTTCAGAGAGATAAAACTGTACCTTGACGTTGTATCATTGTTTACTTGTAGTAGACTTTTTACACCCACTCTTTTAACACTGCATCTCTAATAGTTATCCAGACGATACTTGCTGTAGTATAAACTTTTGTGACCATGTACAATACTGTATATTGCTACTAAAAAAGCTACTCAAGGGTCCAAACAAGCACCAATGATCTATGCCCTGCAAGATGGAAAATAAGTTAAACAAATACAGTACATTTTATAGTTTTAATTTAAACTTATCTATATAAATGTGTTTTAACTTCAACAACGCAAGTCCCAGTCTTTTAACTTATTAGCACATAAGGCAATATCATAGTACATATAGAAAATGCACACAACATAGATTTGCACTATAACCTACATTTCTTCTTCAGGTAGCAAAATAATTTGAATCAAATTTGGTCTTGGATAGGGCTGGGCGATATGGACCAAAAAATATATCTCGATATATTTTGCTATATCTTGATATACGATATATGTCTTGATATCTTTACAGGAAAAATACAGCCCCCCAAACTACTGCAAAAACAAAAAAAACAAATTTTATCTGATTAATATTCATTTAGTACTGCACTTAAACACTCTGTGCCCCTTTTTGGACCCTCACCCACAGTTTAAGAGCCTCTTCTTTAAGAGAACTTCCATTGGCACTTTGCACAAAACTGCTTCAAAGTGAATAAAGTGTGTAGGATTTTTAAACCTGTATTTTCAAATTCCATTCTCTTGTTTTAAAGTGGTATTTTGTCTCTGCACATTTACCAAATCAAACGAGTTATTTGGCATTTGGCACAGGCTGCAGAGAGAAGCCCCGCACGCTCCCGCACGCTCCCGCACGCTCCCGCACGCTCCCGCACGCTCCCGCACGCTCCCGCACGCTCCCGCACGCTCCCGCACGCTCCCGCACGCTCCCGCACGCCGGTATGAGTTTATTGGCGACAGCAGCGGCCTTAATGACAAATGACCGCACTCAGTATTCAGACCTTGAGTCCATGAGAAGACCGAGTACTAATGCGCTCGAGTCCGAGACAAGACAAAGACAAAGCTCTCGCTTTGGCGGAGAAGGAAGTCCAGTGGCACGGTGGTGTCTACTGTGGTGGGACAGGTGTGGGTCCTGCTGCGGGGCGCTCCTCGTTTAAGGTGGACGTGGGTGTGTTTTGAAGCGGAGTTAGTTCGTATGAGTGATATCGCCACACGTGGAGCTCGTACGCTGGGGTCGTGCGCGGCCGGAGGTGTCATGTGGTTGCGCTCGCGCTGGGAAACGTGCATTTAGAAAGTTTAACTCGTCATGTTACGTCTGTGCGCAGCTCTGCTTATTGTGGCTGCAGAAGCACTCGCACAGATGCGCCAGTTTTGTTTTCCATGTTCACACACCGAAATATTTGCTCGCAAATGCAAGTAAAATGGGCGCACTGTAGAGCCCTGGTCCTAGTCTTGGTCTTGGACCGAGTCCCGGGCTCTGCGGAGGAGGCGGAGGCGAGCGCAGCACAGAGAAGGCAAAACAAGCGAAGCGGCGAAACCAGAAGTAAAGTAAGCATTATAGCGATATATCGATATGTCAGAATTCATATCGAGTTTCAAAAATATCGCCCACCCCTAGTCTTATTTAGGAGAATATTTAGGTCAGAAATACTGTACATCTTATTGCACTATATTATCCTTACCCCAACTGTTTGTATATACACGCTTACATTTTACGTTAAAAATCCTGTACTATGATTTTAATCTTCATATTTTATAGCTTTTTATTTGCTTGTTACTGGTGGTTATAATATTGTTGTTTTTATTACACACATTTATTTATTAAACAACACAATGCGAATACAACAAATAGAGCTATGTTTGCACTAAATGTTACTCTGGGAGAAGCCTTATTCATGTCAGCATAGCCCACAACTAAGTACTTCGTTAGTACTTCATTAAATGAACTTCATTGTTGATATTTTTGTCTAGATCCCTGGGGCAACCATAAATGAACTAGAGAAAAATCAGAAAAGAGAAGAAAAACAAGTAGCAATGACTGAATAAAGTATAGGGATATATTCATACAAGAAAGAAAAAGAAAAAGGGGGGGTCAGGTGCTATGAGGATTGGGCAGCAAGCTGCCCCCGCGACCCAGCCGGATTAAGCGGGAGAAGATGGATGGATGGATGAAAGAAAAAGTCCACACCTATAAATCATATGGTGGCACTGTATGTTTGTCTATCACATAAGGACCTTGTAATCTAACCAACAACTTGATGAGGACAACTTGCTGTCCTCATCCCCAAACCACATGAATATAGAGAGAATTATTATTTTTATTTTTTTGAAAAAAGGAAATCAGTAGTCTACATGAAAGAAGGCAGATGACTGAATGAAAAGGAGACCATTCTGTTGGACCAAAAATAGTAAATAAAAATGTAAATATGTTTTCTCTTTATTGCTTCAGATGTTGTTAAAATCAAGATTACTGCCAACTTGTAAATAGACATTGCTGCTAATGCAAAATAAAACAGCTTAAGCTAAGTCCTTACTTTGACACTGTAAGAAAATAAAAAATAAAAAAGAGACAGGGAGCATGTGTCAGCACTTTATGTGTCCCATAAGAAACCACTGGGACTGAACAATAGACCAGAAGGTCAGGGAAGACATAATGTCCCCCTATGTCTTATCTCACCTTTGTTCACCAAGACTTCTCGCTAATTGCATATGTGTAAAAGTTAATGTGCTGACCAACTAGAATTTTATATATTGTCCACTATCATTTTAACCCTTCCTAGAACCTGAAAATACTTTGATGAAATGCCTCATTAAGTAATGAAATAAACCAGACTGTTACAAAAAGGTGTTTTTTTTTTTTAAATGAACGGTTGTAACAGGAAAAGCCCTGAAACTTACAGATACAGGTAGGGGATCCAGTCTCCTCCAGTATATTCTCAAATTAATAAATACAAGTAGTGTTGCCACGAATCACAATGCTAAAATTTCAAACTTGATTTTAATACTAAGGAATAGACTCAATACTTTAATACCAATTTTGGATACAGATTTCTTTTTAATATTGCCATGTGGTTTTGTATCTGTATAATCCCTTAGTCGGCCAGGTAGGTTCCATAGTGGCCCATGCCCATACATGGGCATGTACTAGTCTATTGTCATCTTATACTTGAACCTTACAGACCAGGATCATCTTAGTGCTATTCATAAAAGTTTAATTTCTGTCTTGTGAATGTGACTTATTTAGTATTGATAGTTGATAGAGTATCTAGTTTCAATATAGTTTTATTATCAATTCATCTGATTTTCTTTCTTTATTTTATTTAACCTTTATTTTACCAGGTAGGTCGGTTGAGAACCAATTCTCATTTTTTACCTGGGTGTGGCACCTGGAATTCCCAGTGGTCTCCCATCCAAGTACTAACCAGGCCCGGCCCTGCTTAGCTTCTGAGATCTGACGGGATCAGGCTTTGACAAGCCGGTATGGCTTACTATGACAAACCTAAATACTATATAGTTCAGAAATGTACAAATCCAAAATATTACAGTATTCAATGTAGAGTGGACACAACATGATAAACATGAATATAAAGCATGGAGGGGAGAGATAGTGCAGAAATGCACACACATATGTTTGGTGTGAAGTCAACAACAGCAGGTGGGTGACTGGAGGCAAGCGCTTTCCTGCAGCTCCTAACAGCATGTTGGGATGCAGGAACACGCACAAAGAGCCCACAACAAAAGCACTTCCACATGCTGATTTCACTGATATACTCTGTGCCTTCACACCCTACACTAAACGCCAAAATGCTATTATAATAATTGAATAGCCATTGAATTTTGAGCACCAGAATTATACCAAATGCATTGTGGTTGAGTGATTTTCGTTCAAACCTCATTCAAAAGAAATATTCCACATTTTTAATACATAGTCCACAGAGAGTCAACTATGTGACTTTTTGAAAACATCATGTTAATTGTAGGTCTGTAACAAGTTTTATAAAGCAACAGATATGACCGTGTACAGTGAGGAGGTACATGGCCCACGCAGCACATGAGTAACTGGTAATTGTATGGCATGTCCACTGTGCTGGAAAAGCATTTTTTCTGCTCAGTGGAGCTCACACACACCAGCTGTACATGGCACTGAGGTTATCAGCCCCAGCTAAAACCACCGCCACCGGGAATATTGGCAACTCTGAAGGACTGGGTAATTAGTAATTGGTTACAACTTCAGCTTTAGACAGAAATGTAACAGTTGGTGCTGGGCAAGGAATAAAGAAACAGGGAATGCAAAGAGACAGATTTTAAGAAATCATGACAAAATATAAAATACATCAGTGTTGTTTGGCAGCCATTCTGGAGTGTGCCCGTCCATGTGACTTATTGATTTGTGGATCCCCTTAAGGAATAAGAAATGAATGGTGACCTCTACAAAGGAAGAGACTGGGGACAAAAAAGGGGAGTAAAATAAACTAAAATATTAGTTTAAGAGGTTAAAGCACTATATTTAAGAGGAAATGATTGTGATATTTCAGATATGCCCACATATCTAGAGTATACAGTAACAGCACCAATATTTTATTCATCAATAAGACATCAGATAGATTTACTGTATTTTCCAGACTATAGAGCGCACCTGTATATAAGCCGCATCCACTCTATTTTATTTTATTTTTTAAAGTATATACAAGCCGCAAGCGGGCTATAAGCCGCTGACATCCATGTTGAAAAATGAGATATTTACTGCATATACAGAACGATTTTGTACTGTAAATGTACATTTATGTACCTGAACAGATTCTTTCCGAACATTGCCTTTTAACATGGCAGCAACTGTGCTGATTAAAACAAGGTTAAAAACAAAAAAGAACCGGTAACTGATTACCTTCATTTCTCCTGTCCAGTGAAACCACAAGTCACTTTGATGCCAAGCTTACGTGCAGCAGCACGGTAGAGGTCTGTGCGGGACGGAATTTTCAGTCCCGCTCCCGCGTCGTAAAGATAAGATTTCAGAATATGTCCCACGCCGCACAGTTTTGTGTTGGGTCTCAAGGGAGTGCAGGGCTCTACAGCACGGTTTCCTTCAAGATCGCAAGATAGCAAGATCGATGGCCTTCAACTTAAAACTTGCATCATACAAACTCCTTCGTGTGCTTTTCATGATGAAGGGGTGAGGATTTGAAAGTAATTAGTAATTTGTCGTGCGTGTTATATCTGCTACATAAAAAGTAGTGTATTCTTCTTTGCATTAATTTTCTATCTATCTTATTTTTGAAATTCCAGTTAGAGCGCCTCTAGCGGTGGAAGAAAAATCCACAGAATAGCCGCTCCTTTGTAAAAGCCGCATGGTTCAAAGCCTGGGAAAAAAGTAGCAGCTTATAGTCCGGAAAATACGGTAGTTAGAAGATATTTGCAGATTTTGTTAGTTATGGGAAGTAACTCTTGTTTTTTTTCCTTTTTTTTTGTTGTTTTTGTTACTCTTGTAACACAGAGAAAATTGAGAAAATGGCAGCTTTCTAATTTACATTTCATGCATTTTCAGCAATAGTGCAATTACTATGAAGCGTGCTGAATGGGCCTTAAGAATAATGCAAGAAGAGGTTAATCAAAATGGAGAGGATTTTTGCGAGGAGGGTTGAAATGAAAGGGTAACAATATGAAATGTGATTCAAAAGTGTTGAAGGACGTGTCAGATGTGCTCTATCTGTAAATGATTAAAATAGCAAGGGGGAAAGCTCTCCCATCTCCCTACTAAACTTTAGTCCTTCATCTCATCATCTTTTCATCTTCCTCATTCGAACCCTTATCCCCCACCCCCTCCGCCCTGCTCTCCATCAGCTCATTGTCCATTCCTTTAGAGCAGTACATGTCTAGTATTCAACAGTAGCGCTAGCGTATGATGAAAGCATGTGTGAGGGAGGGGGCAGGGGTGGAGGGAGCAAAAAGGGTGTGGTTATCTGAGATTGTGAGCTGGAATAACAGATCAAAAACTTGTAATCTGTGAAATGTCAGCCACAGCAGAAGAGACCACCCATAGAGAGGCGAGGAGTTTGATAGAGGATGTGGAATAGCAAATTAGCTTTTCACGGTTTTAAAAAGTGAGGAAAATTGTAATCAACTCATGACAGTGAAGGAACTGGTGTTAAAAAACAAACTACAATTTACTGGTCTACTCACAAAAATATGCAAAAATGTGGTCGCATATATTAGCACAAAAGAATTATTGTTCAAAACTGAAAAAAATAAATAACTAAATTGATAATAGAGGTTACTGGTTGCAAATGCAATGTCATATTTTTAGTAGAGGATTATGGCCCATTTATTTTTTCACCATAATCCCATTATTGTTAATATGAATGTCAACCTTATCATATATTGTATCATAATAAGAACTGAATGGAGCTAGGATAAAAAGGCAAATTCAACAGATAATAGCAAATAACTATGGGTGTATAGAGGAGATTAATATGAGCTCTGAACTGTGGACCAGTTTCACAAAGTAGAACAATATTAGCAAAACCACATCTTTTCTAAAAATCTTTTGATTGATGCATTGCAAACAAGTCTGAGGTCACTCTGTTTTTCTGCCAATCTGTTCCTGTTGAAAGTAGGACACTACAACAAGGTAACACATTTGTCTGTGATTGGCAAGAAGTACAGTGTCCTCTTTGTGTCATACCTCCTACACCATCCTTGATTCCTCTGCTTTCTAATCTTTGACTCTTCTTTCCTAATGTCCTCGCCTCCTTTCCCTTTGCCTTCTCATTCCTTGTCTCCTCTCTCCTTTTGTCCCTATCCCTTTGTCTCCTCTGTCCTAATTTCCTCTCTCCTTGTCTACTCATTGATTGTCTCCTCTTTCCTTTTGTCCTTATCCCTTACCTCCTCTTTCCTTGTCTCCCCTCTCTGTACCTGCTCTCTCCTCACCTCCTCTCGCCTTGCCCACTCTCTCTTTGCCTCCTCTCCCCTTGTCTCCTCTCTCCTTCTGTCCTTATCCTCTGCTTTCTCCTCCCTGTCTCTTCTTTCCAAGTGTCCTCTCCTTGCCTCCTCATTCCTTGCCTTCTCTCGCCTTCTGTCCTTATTTCTTTGTCTCCTCTATAGCCTCCCTCTATTTGTCTCCCCTCTCCTCGTTTCCTCTCTCTTTGCCACCCCTCTCCTTGCCTCCTCTCTCTCTCTTGCCTCCTTTCTCCTTGCCTCACCTTGCCTCCTTTCTCCTTGTCTCCTCTCTACTTGTGTCTTCCTCCATTTCCTCTTCTCTCCTTGTTGGCAGAAATAGTCTGCTCCCTCACCTGTGAAACTAGGGGCCGTCCTTGACACTAGCAGCATGTGTGCTCACTCAAACCTGTCCGCTATAATGAGTATGATTATCATTACTATTCACATTTGTCTTATGGGCTAAAATTAGATCATGTATAGCCAGAGGACTGCAAATAAAACTGGAGCACAAACACACACAGAGGCTGGAGGGCGCCCATCTTGTGTTTTTGTGGTGTGAGGACAGGACACTTGAAGGAAAGCTTGGCGTGGAACTGTGGCTCTGCTGCCCACACTGATGCAGCACAATGTTACTGCTGGACACTACATGACTTTGGCTGGCAA
The DNA here is from genome assembly GCA_030686955.1 of Odontamblyopus rebecca. Lineage (NCBI taxonomy): Eukaryota > Metazoa > Chordata > Actinopteri > Gobiiformes > Gobiidae > Odontamblyopus > Odontamblyopus rebecca. The sequence continues at coordinate 22,534,381 of CM060655.1, read as the reverse complement.
CAAGAGCTGACTGCTGTGTGCCATTAAAACTGCAGTCTACACAGGAAAACTACTGTGATACTGGACAGCTGTCACTGGGAAAGTAGAGGACATGAGCAAATACTTTGTGGTTGATTGTTGTGTGCATTTTCAGTTGTCTGCATGTGGATCATGATTGGTAAAACAAGGATATTTTGGCACTTTTGAGATTCACTATTTTGGTACTTAGAGGTGGTCAGAAGTTAGTGCTCCTGGCACCTAGACACCTCCACCTAGACTGTTCTGGTTTCTTTCCTTCAGCTTTCTCCAGATGTTTCTTCTCTATGATCAGGTAGCACTTCCTCCAGTCTCAAAGGATAGTTTTTGGGTGTTCATCATGGATGTCATGCATGTATTTTAACATATTTAAATACAATTTTTAGCAGACTTCTGATTGATTGCAAATATAATATTTCCATTTTGTCCACCCGTCCCTCTGCCTAATGTAGAACATTGTAGAGACACCAAACCAAAGGAGACTAATTTGTTTATGGACCACATATTGCATTGTATGGTTTCTTGATTTAATCTTCATTTCTAGGCATGGCACACAATTACACTAATTTAAAATCAATGAACAACCATGCCATATTAAAATGACTATACATAGTACATTTTCAAACCAAAAGAGGCCATATAGTTGTTCATTAAACGGGTGAAATAGTCTTGCTCTCTCCTTTGCAGATGCAGGAAAACACTTGGACACTTGGGGGTTAGCAGTAAGAGTCAATTAAAGCAGCTCCCAGTTGTAATTAGGTGATGTTAGATGGACTGTTCTACTGGGAGGGCTGTGTTTGTGTTTTGTCCTCCTCTTGTCATCCGCCCCTCCTACTCTCTCCATCACTATTCATCTGCACTTGGGCGTGATTCCAATCATTCATTAGGAAATGAATGACTGATCCAAGGCTGGCACAGCTAAAGGTAGTCAGTTTAAATCTTGGGTAATTAAATCAAATATATTATATATCAGATTAAGTTTATGTTTTATTTGTAGCAACTCATTTTGTAAATTGAAGTTTATATGGCAATAATAAACATATATAAATGAATGTAAGGTCTGTCCCTGGATGTGAGGCAGGTTATGTTATTCAGCTATCAGTATATTTAAAACAGTTTACAACAATTTAATTGCTTACATCCAATAGCATCCATTCAAAAAAGCCAAATAATGAGACTGTCTCTACAGTCTCTACTATAGAAATAATGGCTTTGGAGAATGTAGATAGCATGTTTGCATACATCCTCAGAATATGTATGTTTATTGTAGGCACTTGGTGTTTAATAAGAGGAAGCTAAGCTTGAATGGCCACTAAACCCAGGAGCATAAACCACTAGAACACTAACAATGGAACAACAGATTAAGTCCATAAAACATTAACGACCGCACTGGCTGCTAAAAATAATACTTAGTAATAAGCAGGAAAACACGGCCTTACTGTGGGGTTTGTATGCAAATTTACTCTTTAAAACTTGGCAAGAAATCCATGGGCACATTGAGCGGCAGTAAGGCCGCCTCTGTCCACAAGTGAAGGTTTAGTATTTATGATGTTCGACAGAGAGGAGGAGATAGAAAGCAGTGAACTCAGAGGAAACTTGTTAATATGCAGTTAAATCAGACCGAGGTGTCCACAGGCAGAATATTTCCGACGCTTGCATAAAGTGCTAATGGCCATCGAAAAAGACAGGAGTACAGCAGGTGGGTGGATGAGAGCCCACTCAAACCTGAATACAGTAGAGAGAATCTATGTGACAGCTAATCACTGTTAAATATAAATACTTTCACAACTTCACACACCAATTATTAATGCAGAAAAATATGATTTTTTTTTGTGATTTACCCAATTAACACTATGAAGATTTGCTTTGTTTAATAATAAAAGTAAAACTGACCTGAGTCCCATGCAAAGGCTCTATCCTGTCAATCCATACCAACATGTTATTTAATGTTGTTAATATGAATTATTATACATGTCTAATTACCATAAATGCAAATGAAAAGAAAATCAAGTCAAGTTGTCAAAGGTGCATGCTCTTCAATACATTTGTGGCATGAAAAGATGCTGCAATTAAGAAGAGAAAAAAGGTAATTGATGAGACACTGAATAAAAAGGCCACATCCTGTTGACATTAAAGTGACTGGGATATGACTGCTCTTTCCCATCATATCTTTATCAAGGCTGAAACCAAATAAAAGGGTCTGCATCTTTTGATTACACAAACAGAAAATCATAAAACGGTGTCTCATATTTATGTTTAGATATAAACACCAATGCCATTATTGTCACATAAGACTCTCTATGAGCTATATGGTATCCAAACAGAAAAATAAATCAACAGCAAGAAGTTGCTGTTTACCTGATAATAATTCACCTGATAACAATGACAAAGAGACACAGGAATAAACGTTATTAAATGTGCTCTATGTAACTGGGGGTCTTCCATCTGCCTGTTTCCATGAAGATGTTAATGTTTGCTTGCTCCATCTTGAGTTTAATGCCTTATTGTGAAACATACCAGGCACAATAACATTCCCAAATGATCCTCCACCCAAAAAGTTACATAGTGCAACTTTAACAATGTTCCTCAGTTCTCTCAATTACAAGAATTCAAAGATCAGTTAGAGTTTACACATACATCTTGCCAATAAAATTCTTTTCTTCTGTGATAATTTGAATAGGACGTTTACAACATGAAGACTGTTTTCCATTTGTCTTTGCTGCAGACTCCATATTATGGCATAAGCAGGAGACACTTCCTGAGACAAAATGATGCAGATAACACCACTTTTGAGATGTTTAGTCTCAAGAGTGGAAAAACACACATACACATTGGTCTGGCTATCACCAGCTCTGTGTCTGTGATCTTAAGACCAAAGAACAGTAATTACAGTAAATGTTTGGGGCAACACAAGGAGGAAACCAACAAAGAAGAATAAGGCAGATGACAGAGATAGATACAACAACTTGAGGGAAAAAATATTAAATAAACTGTGTGTGCTTTGTTGAAATTGTCGCTCCATGCTATCTTGGTCAACAATTTATCCAGTTTGCTTATCTGAGGTTGCCATCTCCAAACCACTGTGTGTTTAATTGGCACCGAGTCTTATCCTCTGCCTGACTTCCTTCTGTCTTTACTTATTTCACTTTAGGCCCTTTCCCATCCTCCTTTCTGATAAGCCCACACACACTGCCAATGCAAGTCAATTACACAAATGGTTTTATTCTCGCTTTCTATTATACAGGTATTTATGATAGACTTAAGCCATTACACTAAGCTGTGAATGAGTGTGTATGTGGAAGCCTAAGCTAATTAGATATCGCCTGTGGCAGTGCCAGCAACAATGGTAGACCAGGGAGAAATATTAGAGAGATAAGGCTGAGCACATCAACACACAAACATGAACCAAAATTATAGTAAGCAATACTAGACACTGCGAAAATGCAGACCAACTATGAACTCCAGCTCAGAGATTTCATATCCATGACTCTTCCAGCAACTCCAGGGAATCCAGCGGCAAACCCACTCCACCCAGTTAGGTGACCTACCAGTATTTAGGTCCAGGATATGGATCCATATAAACATGTATATTTATGTGTCCTCTTAAAGGGCCCATATTACCCTGTTTCCTGATGTGGGTTATAATGTTGTTTTGTCATCACAAACATACCTGGAGTCACTTTTAATTCATAAAAACTACATATTTAGGCTTCTTCTCTCAAACAGAAAACGCTCTGTTCCACCTTGTGATGTCAGGTGATAGGAAGTGCTCCATCACTAAAATAATTTGGATCATTTCAGCCCTGAAATTTCCCATCTCTACCGAACTAAAGGTAAAAGGCAGCTATTAACTTGAAACCTACAAGACATCACAAGAGCATTTTGATCTTTCATTCACTGAAGTGAATGAAACAAAACACAACTCCGGGTATGTTTTTTAAGGAGGCAACAGCATTATACCTAAAAGCTCACAAGTCAATATAGTGTAATATAGGACCTTTTAAATAAAGTGAAAACAAATGTTAACAGTAAAATGACTTTTGAATTCTTTATGAAATAGAATATCTACATTCTTATTTAGTTGCATAACAGATGGGTAGAAAATGTGAAGAGAATTACACACAAGACACAACAAGGCAGTTAAACGCATGCTTTATTACAACTCACAGTAGCAAACAGCCTGCAAATCAGGACGACCAAAACTTTAGGCAACTATCAAAACAAAATAAATCAAAAGTTACTCTCGTTTCTGGAGGTAAATCAGGATAGAGCCAGTGTAGCATTTAGGTGCATACAAATCCAATGTATATGTGAGTATATGTGAGTGCATCACAATGATAAATTACATCTACAGCCTATAAACAATACAGCATGCACAAGAGCAACCTTCCTTTATAACTAAATGAGTGAGCTGGTATCAATGTCTCAACAATGCAGTTGAAGTAAATCACTTTTTTTAAATTTTCAAGCTCATTCAACAATGTGACTTCTCGACCACTGTGCTCTCATTTGTTGTGATAATTCACGCTGCTTTCAACAGCAATGCAAAAAGTTATTATTAAGAGCAATTACACAAAAAGGTAATGAAAATGTCTGCGTTTTAACATCAAATTTTATATACACACGACTGACATGACATGACCTTTCTAAGCCATTGTACACATAAAAGAGAAATGGATAGCCAACAGTGTGGCTATAAGTTGTTTCTATATCAGTTACATCAAACTATTTTTTGCACAATTCCTGAACCAAAACTCATTTAATTTCTCTTTGATAAGATTAATCTTTATTTGTGCCTCTATGGGGAATTTAATTTAAGGGAGTAGTAAAGGAGGAAGGATTGTAACTTTTGATCAGCTAAATGCGTCTATAAGAGGGTATAAGATTGGCTTTGGCAGGCAGCGCTTGTTCTTACGATGTAACACATGGGTCAGGCCAAGTACACAGGAAAATAGGCCTTATGTGACAAGAAACAATGAGAAGCATAATGGACTCAAGGAATATACATCCGCATGAATTCTCCACACACAGGATTCCATACAGGATCCAAAAAGGAAACATGTAATTCTACATTAGGAGAAACACAGCAAACAACATATAACACTCATTCTTTATAAAGGGAAATTGCTCAAGGGAGGCAATAAAATGCACTGAAACCAGCTCTCATCTGTCACTGCTTATTGCACCACTGCAGTGTGACCAACACACACTTAGACTTCTCATACACTTAGTGCTATAAGCTCCACTCTCCTTTATCTTTCTTCCCCTCTCTACTCTCCCCCACCTTTCACCCCCCCCCTTTCTCCCTCATCTCTTGCTTATCCCCCATTCCCTCTCTTTCTCTTTCCCCTTCCTTTGTCCATCTCTCCCCTCACTGCCCCCTTCTTTCTCTTCTCTCTCTCCTTTCTATGTCTCTGTCTCCTCTCTCACTCTCTACCCCTACCTCTCTCACACTCTCATGCTCCCCTCTTCCCCTCTTCCCCTCTCTCTAGCCACTGTGCCTCCCCGGGCTCTCCTGGGGATATTAAGAACAGTAATGATGCTGTGTGCTACTACTTCATGTGTGCATGTATGGCACCAGGCAGAAGCTATTAGCATAAAGAACAGGGTTTATAACTCCAAAGTACAAACAAGAATAGACTTTTAAGACCAAACACAGATTATAATGAGCTATTTTGTTTACCGCACCGTAATAAAGTTCACATTTGTTATTCGTTATGTACTGGAGCTGTTAAAGAAAGACAGAGCAAAAGGGCAAAGGGGGAAGAGGAGAGGTAAGCTGAGTGGAGTGGATAGAAAGAGAGAGAGTTATATGCTATAGGAAGAATAATGAGCACATAGATGTAATGGGGGATTGTAGGACAGGAATAGAAAGGCCAGGGCAGTAGAGACGGGCTTACAGAACATGAGAGCAGACACAGGAAACAATATGCACATGAAAACATACAGAGAGCTGAGAGGCGGAGGGATGCGGCTGACCAAGGCCACCTCACTTCTAAAGGTAAGTGAAGAGAACGCCACAGTGCCTCCTATTGACAGGAAATTAAACGCCATGTTGGATACAGGGGCAGAAGTGTTGCAGAACACGAATGACCAAGAGGAATTTCATATTGTCTTTTGGAGGACAAGAATTTTAGCCCCTCACCTGAAATTCGAATATCATCAACAATAAAGTGAACACAACCTTAAAAATATCGACTGATATGTTTTTTCTTTCTTGGCCCGATGCTAATATACTGTAGATAGTTTAGAATCCACACAAACCGATGGCCGATAAGCTCTGCCAATATTTATGGGATGATATGTATGACAGATTTTTATTTTTTCCCTGCTTATGAAATTAAAATTGAATAAAAAAGTACCTACGTACCTAAGTACCTCTTTTCACAACACACCCATGAGAGTAGCATAGTCACATTTTCAGTAGTTGTCTCCTCGCACTAAAAAGATCAAGTAAGTGTTTATTTATATAGCGCTTTTCACAGACAGATGTCACATAGACGCTTTACAGAGGATTATTTACAGAGCATTCTTCATTCACTCCATACCCGGTGGTGGTAAACTACTGTTATAGCCACAGCTGCCCTGGGACAGACTGACGGAGGCGCGGCTGACAAGCCAACCGGCGCCAACGGTCCCTCCGACCACCACCATCACTCACTCACACAACTTTCAAACCTACAGTGCATGTTTTGTTGATGGGGGAAACCAGAGTGCCCGGAGGAAACCCATCCAGACACGGTGAGAACATGCAAACTCCACACAGAAAGGCCCGGGCGACCCGGGGATCGAACCCACAACCCTCTTGCTGTGAGGCATGAGTGCTAGCCACTCAGCCACCGTGCCGCCGCAAATAAAGCTATGAATATTTTTAGGGTGCAGGTCACCCAAAACAAAATATCAGCCTGTACCAGCTAATATATCCACAGTAGGCAGTGTGAGAGGAGGGTGAAGATTAATTAGTCAAACGTTAGCAAAGGAAAGATACTGTGGCAAATTAATTTACTTATAGTAGCATTATAGAATCCAGTAGTTACCATTAGGAATATGCTTTGAGCTAAAAGAAATACTGTATAATGGGACATAAACTGGACATGCTTCCATTCCTGACCTCTTAAATCTGTCTCCCCTTCTTCATCTCACCGCCCCCCTCTCTTTAATCTGCTCAGTGTTGTGGGCCTTTCATCCCTTTCAAAATGGAGGAGAATTCCCTCTGGTATCTCCAACTCCATTAATCAGCAGCTTTCCAGTTTTCTCAGCACTTCGACTAATTCTCGGAGCACACATCACTCACACAAACACACAAAAAGCCTACAAGTCCTATCTGAGAGTGTTTCCAAATATATGCAATTTAGAACAGTTAAATCAAGCCTTGGTACATTTTCCCTTTGGTGCGTGCTTTAGTTTTTGCAGATGTAAACATGGCAATCACAAACAACTGCTGACTAAACAACTCCATTTGTTAAAAAGTGCTAAAAGTGTAAAGCAAACAAAATAGAACACCAATAAGCTTGTCATGGAAGAAACTAGCAACTTCAAACTATGCAGAAATCAGTTAGTCTTATGAAAACCACAGCTAAGACTGGCCAGGATGATTTGTGAAAAATATCACATTTCCAAGAATGACTTCCGTAATCGTGACAGCTGAAATTAGAATTTTGATTTGGGAGTTTAAGGAGGATTTGAGGATAAAAAAAAAAACATCTCTTCCGTGTAGCGCTGCTCGATAATAATCCTAATTGTGGCTCATAATTATATTATGATTATTTCAAACAATTACTACCGTCCAAATTTACCTGTAGAGAAAATATAGATATAATTTAGTAATATGTTGTTTTCAAAGTCAATGTAGAGTGGCTTTGTTCTAGGTTATGTTCATGGAGTTCATTAACTGTATTTTGTACATTTTTGTAAATGAAATGAGCAATCATATCAGTCATGATTAGAAATGTGGTTAATTGCACAGCCTTATCTTGGTGATGAGCAGCAAAACAATTTTGTGAACATGCTACCCTAAATAAAAACCTCTATTATTATGCATTTATTGTCATACACAAAAAATAAATAAATAAAAAGCAACTGATTCTCATGTAAGCCAACAAATCCAAAATTTGTGAATAAACTGAAGAATAGAGTGACTATAAATAGGAGATATGTTATCTCTACGGGAACACAACCTGGGCCATGTAATGATTTTGTGGTTTCAATGTAACAAGAGCAGCTGGTGTGTTTTATGAGGATCAGACCTTGAGTTATTCTGGGAATAGACTCACAACGGGAACTCATCACAAATGCTGGGAAGATCCAAACACCAGATGAGAAAAATTATCAGACAGAAACTAAACTTATAATTAAACCTTTTTGTTGAATGTCTTACCTTTCCCATGAGGCCCAGGGAGTCTTGACAAGAGGGGGGCAGAGATGATAAAGCTTGATCCAGTGTAGGGACTTCCTGTTGGAGATACAGTTGTAACATGGACGCCAGCTGGGACAGGCCTTCTTTCTTCTCTTCAGACATCGAGCTCACATCTGTCAAAAAGGTTGATTTGTTTAGCATATGTAAACATTAATTCAATATTAACACAGATGAACAATTTATGCAGTAACTTCATACAAACTTACGAGATTCATGTTCTTTGAAGGTGTAGAGCGCCTCGCTATTGCCCTTGGAAGATGCAGACTGTGGACATAAGATTCAAACTATGGATTTTATTCATGACCCAATTTATTTTAGCACTATATTGCTTTTTTTTTTTTACTGGACCTTTCCAATGAATTAGGATATTATTCTATGTAATTTAATATGAAAATTAGCACAACCTGAAATCTTACCATGGAAAAGATGATTCTTGCTGCTAGACGTACTGAGTCAGTGGGTATTCTGGGTAAGATACTCCTCAGACATTTGCACTCGCTCTTATGGACAGGCCAGGCTTGTTTCTGCAGCAAAGGACCATTCCAACAAATTGGAAGTCAAAAAAAAAATACACACACAGGCACACACGAGAGGACACAAGCACATGTTATACCTGGCATGTGATATTGCAGTAGCGAGCCATTTTACACTGGGAGCACCTCAACAAGGTCTCATGTCTGAAAGGGGCAAAAAAGGATTACTTCAATAAAGCAGAACATGTCAGCAGAGATTTAGTAAGACAGGTAGGTAAACATATATGAGACAAAATAGTAGCCTTTAAAAACCCTCAAATGAAACCTCTCCCTTGGATGGCATAAACCTGTTGCTGATGTTTAAGTTATAAGATATACTTTTATTGTCACTGTTCATTTCACCTTTGCATTTGATTTCTGGGTGAACTCTGCAACACAACACTGGGCAAAGGGTGCGCCGGCGAAGAGGCACTTAGCTGTAAACTTTGTAAGAGGATTAGAGTTGTCAGAGTATCTTCATGACATCAAGAACGAGATGGTGTGCAGGAGTCTTCTTAGAAAGTTTCTTCTGCATTTGGCCCATTCTTCAATGCGGCAACTTGCAGTAACACTGGGCAATAGCGGTGCTGCACCAAGCCTTGAACTATGGTCTGTGCTTGGTCAGAATTATATAGTTGGTGGAATTGGTCCATTGTGCCAACTCTTATTGTGTTATAAATGAAGGCAAAATAGACCTATAGTACTAGTCATACAAACCTTTCCCTAGGTGTGCAGTCTCTGAATATTAACTCATTACTAATGCAAGATATATGATCAATGGTATGGGGAACTTCAATCCTTTTGAGGTGTGAAGTATAATATAGGTTACTTTGATCAGTTAGGCAACAATCAATTTGCTCTTATACATGCCTCACCTAGAGATCTCATCTGTCACCTATTTCCTGCCTGATCAGATTGTCATCTAAAAGGATGTACATTCAGACCTTTGCTACTACTGTGTGTCAAAGTCACTGAGCTCTATGGTCGCTCGATAGACTGCGAGTTCACTCTGTGTGTCTTCTTCTGGTGTTTTTGTTGCTCTGTGCATTTCCTGCCTCTGAGAGCCAGAGTGTTTCTTGTAGTGACACTGCTGTCCTCAGTTCTGCTGTCAGCCTGATAACGAGCCTGAGCCCAGTGACCGCTTGCTTCACTCAAGCCAATTACAGCCAGAGACTACCACTAAAGCAGCTAAGATGGCAACTGCCTCACATCCTAAGTGATACACAATCACATCAAGCAGTCCAGTGGAAAGTTTAAATCTCAAGTTAAATGTAGGGGTGCAACGATTAATGGATTATTTAGTGATGATTATTCAGCTCACAACATTATTATAAAAACTAAAAAATACTATTCATGACGATTTCAGAAGCAAAACCAAGTGATGTCAGTTTAATCTACTAACTACTTAATCTACAATCATAAATCTGGCTGCGTGGAATGGTGAATGATGTGAATGAAATTTAAAATACAGATTTCACTGATGTTGGGTGAATAAACATGAATAATTGTAAAACAATGATGCTTCTTGTCACAATAAACATTAAAAAAAATCATATAACAACATCCCAACCAATTTAATTTAAGCTTGTTTACAAATCTTAACTTAAAAAAAACATCATCTCTCACATTTGTACAGATAGTATAAACATTAAAATGTAATTTTGACAGATTCTTGCCTTTACATGATGGTGATTATTATGAGGTTCAGCACACATGGAAAAATTGGCGATTCATACATTCATTATGAATTATGTCCTTCCTTGATACCCACAGCATTGAAAAGAGCAACAACTATTACTTGTTTCATCTTTTCTGGAGTTAGTCAAGTTGATATGATATTAGTTCACTTACTTCACACAGAGGTTTTTATTTCTATCTTAAAAGCTTCAACAGATATATTCAGGTTGAGTTTTAGCTAAAAGAGGGAAGCCACCCACTGTTAAGGAAACACAGTCCCGCAATGTGGGTCATAAAGCAATAACAGTAGATAGGGGAGTTGTAAACAGCCTCTGTGCAGCTTCAACACAAAACATAATTCACACACTAACAGGTCCGCCACAGCACCATAGCCAACCACCACAGGAAGTCTATCCATCTTACATGACCACAGATACGCTCATGTGGACCACAGCACTCTTTTCAAATATTTACAACCTCCTTTTTGCTCTGAAAACTATTAAAAGAATCATAGAACAAAATCTTTAAAGCTATTATTAAAGATATAGACCTCTGGTTTATGATGATGCATTGACAAATAAAAACTTACTTAGCCTGGAGGATAGAAATGTATATTCCACACTATTGTATCTTGTTCTGTCAGAAAGTTACATACTGTCATTTTAAATATATGGGTTGTTAAAAATGTACAAATGACAACCAATGGGACAGAATGGGGAGACAAAAAATTGACAAAAAATAATAACTGCGTTACAAGAACATCTCAGCACACCTGGGTAGGCGACTTGTGCGCAAGAAAATTAGTATTTCACTTGAAGGAAAAAGAAAGCTCCTGCACACATTTATTACTTATAATGTTTTATAGTCTATTGACTATATACCATATACCTATAAATAGGTACCATGTATATCATCAAGTATATCAAATACCTGAAGAAGTTTCATTTTTAATCAGCTCTTCTTGTATTCTAATTTATCATAGCTTCAAAACAACTTTCAAGATGTTCAAGTATATTTTGATAATTTGTCCACCTCTAGAGCAGAATACAGCTGGATTACATTCTTTAAATCTGACAAAAGAGGATGTGCTTTATGTTTCAGAGCTCTTTCAGTTCACCAATGTGTGGCTGAGGCAGACCACACACACAAAATGACATCATCATTTAAACTAAACAAATGATCCAACTCCAGCCTTTGGGTTAGACTTATCCAGGCCAAGAATATATACGATTAGTGAGCAAGTAAAACATTTCTAAATATAGTCATGGCTCCAAGAACACACAATAATAAAAGCGGCTACAGGAAACAGTTTTGTGTAAATAATAACAACAGTGTGCTTCTACAGGGTTGTAGTGATTTAATAATAATACAATTGATCAATTAGTTTTAGTCAATCAAATTTTGTAGTTGTCAAATAAATAATTTTATTTTGATTATAAAGATTAAAAAGGACACATGGAGTGAAACTTGAGTTTTGGGGTGATAGACAGCTAAATCATTTTTCACACAAATAAGTTGTTTACTAGTACTTCTCTAGTTTGTGTGAGATCCTAATTTTTCTGCCAGCACCGGGGCTCTAGTCAACCAGGAACTATTTTAGTCAAATATACAACTGTGTTGCTATGCTTCCCTTTGTCAATCCTTTTTATACCGGTAAATAAACTGATATTTGTTAAAATTGCTTTGCACTATACTTTCCTCATTAATATTCCAGAGGATGTGCTACCAGACATGTGATCGGGCTTACCTCAGCATGTCTGTTGGTATGTGGAGCCTGGTAATTAATTCCTGTACAGTAGCAGTTACTTCATGTACCAGTGGAAGTTAATCATTATTAGTAGTTCTTTTCTGTGGAGCCCCGTCTTGCCCCAGTGAATTTTATTTATAAAGTATTTTGTTCTTTAAATACAGTTCTTTTTCTAATTACAATATGTGTAGCCCTATTTTCAGCAATAAAAAAATATAAAATTTAATATGTCAGACAGATCAGGCGATAGTTTGCTTTGAATTCTCCACTGCATATTACCATGGGCATTTAGGCAAGACACTTCTCGGTATCGTGCGATTCAGAATGGACATTATAATAGAAGCTCAAACTGATCATTTGGGGCACCCAAGAATGCTACTGCCCTCTAGTGACGTCCAAACGCAACAGCATTAAGGGGAGAACAAAGGCTCTAAAAATGCTGCAGGCGCTTCCAGCACAACTGCAGTGACGCACCAGCACACTATGGTACAGAGAGAGAAAGGAAAGATGTGAAGAAAGAAAGATATGTGAAGGAAGAGCGAGGGAGAAAAGAGGGAAAGAGAACAGGAGGGAGAGAGAGAGAGAGAGAGGAAGAGAAAGGAAGGGAGAGAGAAAGGAGGGAGAGTGAGTGAGGGGAAAGCGAGAGGGAGAGAGAAATAGAGGGATGAGAGAAAGAGGAAGAGAGAGGGAGGTGAGAGAAAGAGCAAGGGTGAGTTAAGGAGGGAGCGTGAGAGGGGATGGAGGTATCAGCTGTGAGACTGTTCAGAGCTGTAAGTGAAGTCCTGTTGAGATCTTAATGGTTGTTTACGCCGTGACTCATCCACACCTGAACACTTACATGGGACAAGTACAACTGCGGCTTTATCATCAGGACAGAGCAGTGCACAGATGTGATCAGGAGACTTTCAATATACATAAAGATTCAAGCTACACAGACATGGAATATTCTGTATTTAGTGGATCTTTTTGGTAGATTTTTGTAAATGTTAGAATCAAAGTGTAGTATATAGGCTAACTAACATGTGATGTATTCATTGGGCTGAATTATATTACAGCATGCGCATAGTAGAGGCCAGGTTGGCCGATAGTGGTCATTAGTAGACTGACTCTACTTCCAGAATCAATCTATAGATGCACCACAAACCAGAAAAAACAGCAATACTCAAATAAGCACAAGGAAAATCCAATAGGGAAATAATAATAAATATTATATTATATATATAAATATAATAAATATAATATTTTATATATAATATATAAAATATAATAAATAATAATCCAAGGGCCTTTTTGTCAAATGCATCAATTTATAACTGGAGCAAATTTCAACCATAATGACAAACACTTGATGTTACCCAGTTCAATCAGTGGTTGTAGAAACAGCCTGATTTGGTGTGTTGTTCCTGTTCTTGCCAGAAATGCTTCAAAGTTCCATTGTGTGGTCCAGAGAGAGCAGAAATGAAAGATTTGTGTCAAATAGAAAGACTTTGTTACAGTTTAAGTTATGACAGCACTTTGATGAAGCAGATGACTTGAGCTCATTCAGTACTGTAAAATGAACTAGCTTTGACTGTGTACAAGTCATTGATTCACAACTTGGGGGTTAGACTCAAATGAAGGTCCCCAGAGATTCTCAAAGGGTCAGCATGTGTTCGTCGAAAATGGTCCACACCATATATAGAGGCATTATATAGGTGATATATAATGATCACTATCCTATAGCATCTTCATTAACCACAAAGCAATTTAATTTTATAAGAGAGTACGGTAGTTTGTTCTGAAGGAGAAGGCTGTTTGAACCATAAAATAGGGGTTGCTGGGGAAAAAGCACTGGGAACCACAGTTAAGTCATTGAAACTCTCAGTCATCTGAATGCCCATAGCTGTGAATGATTATGAAGATGATACAATTTGTCTTTTTAATTATTTATGAACCTGAATAATACCACAGCAACACCTCCAAACACTGCTAGGACTTAAGAATACGTCTCACATTACAGAAATAAATGCATCCTCCCTTCATAATATCCTACAATATAATAGGTTACATGTCAAATTAAGAAAATATTTAGACAAAAGAATCATGTTATTCTAGTCTGAGCTTGGGGCATGCTGCAGCCTTGAAATAGCTGACAATTCAAAACACACAACAAGCTGGCTCAGTGTATCAGTCATTACTTCTCCAAATGCTTCAAGGTGTGTAATTACAAATAGCTTTGATTCTCACCGTACTATTACATACCGTATGACAAGTATACTCTGAACATAATTGTGTTTAAGTGAAAACAAGAACAAGTGTCACAGCTCAGATACCACAACCTGCCGCAAGCTATAAGTGTGTGTGTTCCATTCTGTTTTTATATCACAATTTTACCAAATAGATTCATAACAATTCTAGTCAATATCTCACTTCAGTTTGGGTGAGGACTGGTGGAGGACCACAAGTGAGGCGTGACAGTGACACTTGTTCAGTAGCTCAAATTATGGTTTTCTCCCACACTCTTGTATTTGCCTCAAGCTCTTGCTCAAATTTATTATTGATTTCTCTGGTAGACAACGTGGCAACAGTTTTAGCAGGTACATGGACAAGGAAACATGTCAGTTAACAGGCCAGGCCAATAAGACATTTACCAAAGCTGTAGTGAAATACTATTGTCTAATAGAATATAACAGTAAACTAAATAGATGAATAGCCTACCAAGGCAGGATAGTCTATTTTTTTCTAGTAAAGTAATGAGCAGAGATTTCAATAATACAAATTCGAGTAAATGACACAACTTTAATATGACAACATAGCAGCCAAGCATTATATATTTATAAACAGATTGAAAATGTAATAATGCACTTTTTATAGCCTAACAGTAGCTGTGCTGAAGTTTAGGTATAATGCAATTGCGCCCTCTAGTGACCCTAGGACATTTTCACAAGATATGAAACTTATAATCATTGCGGTAGTAGAGTTGCCCATGACGAGTTTGTTTGCCGATAATAAAATAAACTAGCCTAGGGCTACATAATGCAAACCGCGAAAATGTTATGTACCAGCATCATAGACTGTATAGTGTCTAAGGGGAAGCATTCATGTCAAGTTATCCAAGCCCAGCAGAAAACAGTAATCCATCCGAAGTAAGATGTACATGAAATCATGTTACATACTTTTTACAGTCGTACGGGACCAAGATTTATTCTGTTTAAGTTGGCCGACAGACACGTAGACATCCTTTATGATTCTTTCTTACCGTGAGAAGCAGTGGTGACATGCACTTTTGGCCTGTTTGAGGGACACACATGCGGCAAGAGGATCGGCGGAGTACACCAGCTCTCCTCTCCTGATGCTGGCTGTGGCTCGCAGCCCGTTGCCTTTTCCTGGGCTCACACAGCGCTCTACTTTAGGAGCCATGCTCATTTTTCCCTCCATGATCCATGCATGCACCGTGCAAAGATCTGTTTACCTCCGCCTTCGACGTCCCGATTGCGTCATGACGTTAGTGACGTAGCCACATCAAGATCTATAATTATAGATCATATATTATATTATAGTTCAATGCCACATGGATCTATGGGTAGTCATGCTAAAATTATGGACAGTAAAATATAACACTTCATGACACATGAAAGAGCGGTTATTGAAGTTGACTGTCAAATGTTTTATTCAATACAAGAAAAGGCAGTTTACAGAAACAATCAAAAGTTTCTCACCAGTAATAAAAGTATTAACATAATCATTCGGTTATATCTTACACAAAATACATTTTTGAAACATTCACTGAGAATGAAATTTGATTTACATTTTTGCACAATCTGTTGATCCTTTTATCTACAATAAATCATCCATGTTTATATCAAATCAAGAAAAAGGAGAGACAAACTGAAAAATGAAAATTAAACATCTGTAGAATAAATAACATAATTAAAAGATAACACTTAGATGTTAAAAAAGGTCTGAACCAGCCAGACAAGGTGCAAATAAAACAATGGATCTGTTGTCCCTGCAAAATCCTCAGATGTGAAGAATGTTTCTTTATTAAAACTTACCACCTTTTAAAAGGTAATACTGAGAATGCATAGTATGAACTGTCTGTAATGGTGTCTGGGGCAGTGATTCTTCACCATAGGGTCAGAGCTCATGATGGGGCAGCAAAATAATACAATACAGTTAATGTGTGAATGGGCCACGGGTAGGTTGGTGTTAAAAATAACAAAGTAAACCCAATACTGTTGCAAGATGCATTACTGTATTGGACATTACAAAAAAAAAAAAAAGACTGCTGTGACAGACCTAGAGTTAAAGTACCAGTGTTGCGCAAACATTTGTTTTAAAAAGTACATTAAAGTTTGGTTCCTCCACATGTGGTAAATGCTACACAAAGAATAAGCAATTTGTTGGGCAAATGTTTGATGTTTGGTTATTTTACTACATTTGTAACTGACTATACGCAAATGCCTTTAGATAAAAAGGTTTACAAAATGTGTAAACATCCAAATAAATAGCAAAGACATTGTTACATGTGGAATTCATTCCAAGTAATAAACACAATGCTTTTTGAGCATTCAGCACCAGCTCCTTCCTATTTGTGCAGTTTGTGCAGACAGCATCTACATGCCCTTTTAACAATACATTACTGTAATATTTACATTCAAACCATATTTTATAGGGTTTAGAGTCTAGGGTCAAGGTTTTTGACAGAGATTGGCAGATTTTGCTTTTTTCATCTGGACTTCAAAAATCCCCTTTTTTCATTCTCAGGTTTAAGCCAATGCAAATGTTGGCCAGATCTTTTTTATGCCACTTAAGCAGAAACAAATATCCTAAAGTGAAGCTGAGTGGACATACTCAAGTGTGCAGCAGAAATGCCTGGCTATGAGGTTGGAGTAAACCAGTGTTGGATTTGAGATATTCCACGTTGGATCTGACCAAAGTAGAAGTCTGCATTTCTGGAAAAGTCCTGACAGACCGAGGAGTGTGGGTCTCCTAGTGCACAGTAAAGAGCTGTTCCTCCAACACTGATCACAACAGTGACCAGGCACAGAAGGAAGAGGAGGAGGCAGGAGTCTCCACCACCCATCTCTGTCAGGAGAAAAATTCGCTAGTTGGCTGGTTTTTTTAAATGATTTTAATTTAATGTAAAATAACCCATACATACCATTGTCAAAGCCATCATCGGGAACTTTGAAGCGAACTCGTCGTTTGGTTGGCAGTTTATTGCTCTGATGTTCTGCCCCTGCAGATGCTGGACTGGACACTCTCTTCTTCAAAATAGACACTAAACCAGGAGCAGGAACCAGCTAAACAAAAAAGATGCATTAAAATGTTTTGTTCCACCAAGAGGTAAATTTCAAACTAAACAAGATAAGAGATGGTCGTCAGATGCAGGAGTGCAGCATCCATATGGTACAATGGAACAAATACAGGCATTGCAATATAGACCAGAACATTCACAGTTATCCAGTTAGTGTCTTAGAGAAGACAGTACTTTGCCTCAAGTGGAAAAATCTATAAAGTTAAGAGCTTGATAAAATTATTCATTGTTCCATGCGTGGTATGCATGACCTTATATTAGTAGTCTGCATCACATAAAACCATGCTGTATGCTATATGCTCACCTCTTCTACAGTGATCATTTTGGCCAGGTTGTCTAATGCAGCAGCTGCTAGGAGGAGATCCGCCTGCTCAATCTCATAGTCCTCATCCTCTTCTTCTTTTTCATCATCCAGGTAGGGCTCATTCAGGTCATAGTCTTCAGAAACAAGCATCTCAGGGGGCAGACAGCTTTTACAAATGTCCTGTTAGGAATATTTAGTAATATATAAGTTGCTACTGAACCAGAGTAAATAAAGGTTAACTAAATTATACATAATTTTCATCATTTCTGTCTGTAGACTACAGACAATAATTAGCAAGGAATTACAATTAGCAGCATCAGAACTTTTTTGTCCTGTGGAGTTTGTAGCTTTTGACAGATCAGTAAAAAAGTGACAGGAAATTGTGAGGAAGGGAGCATCTCAAACCCAGTTTGTTCAGTTTTATTTCGTAGAAAAAGTAAGGGCTGCTTAATAGTTAAGATATTTAATCACCTGTGCATATTCTGGGCTCAGCTGGGTTTCCTCCAGCTCACTTCTTGATTCCTGTCGTCGGATTTCCACTTCTGCCGCACTAACAACGGTCTCCACTGGAAGCATCTTTGGACAAAAAGTAAAAGCTTTTCCATTCTGGCCTTCCTCCTCTCCTTCTTCCTCATCATCCATCTCCAGAGCTTCTGTGGCCTCCTCTACGTCCCGTGATTTCTCAGTATCTGCCTCCTGCTCTTGGGCTGGACTCAGACCTCCTTCTTGCTGCTCTGCGGTTTTGGACTGGTCCATGTCATTGGTGCACGAGGGGGGATCCCCATCTTCTTGAGCTGACATGGTGCCTTCCAGCCCACCCTCTGGCTCATCGCCTTTACAGCCCTCCTCATTCGAGTGAGCTTGGAGGAAACTGTCTTTCATTTCTGATTTACCGTCTTCCCTATCACGTTCTGTGACCTCAGAAGACTCCATTTTACCCCACAGATCAATAGAGGGTGACAATAAAGAGCTCCCAGAGGAGTCCTCCGCTCTCTTCAATTGCTCCATTGTTCCCTTAGCTTGACAGTCTAAAAATGCAAGTCAATTAGAGCAAACAAACAAAAGTTTTATATTTTGCGTTCTGCTGTTATATTTGCAAATGCAAATGTCTGTTTACCTGAGCTGCATGAAGGCACTATCAAATGACCCAGAGAAGTACACTAAAAATGAATGATACCAATTACTTCACAAGAACTGTACAAAGTTAAAACAAAACCAAGGCACAGACACCTGATGCCGTCTTACAATAACATAACCAAGTTACTTTACATTTAATATTCAAATGCAGCACAAGCACGTGCAAATGACTTACCACAGCATCACTCGACTTCGGCCTGTGAATAGATAAAATATGTATGAGATAGAGTACATACAGACACGTAAAATGTGTTACACTTCCCTAGTCTCCCAGTCTAATATTAGACTGGGCAAATTTCACTAGCTGCTACAAGGCTGCAGAATGAAACTCTAGTACTGTCCTGGGCTCAAATGTCTAAATTGGGTTGCTGCTGCAGCAGCAAAAGGCCATATGTGTGAACCATCATTCACTTAACCACACATCATGAAACATATAGCACGTTCAATTTACATAGATTAACCTGTGTGTGTCAGCAAAGGAAGAAAAGAGGCAATTTATTATTTTAAAAAAATTGAAATCAATGTGCTGGTTGTTTTGGGAGAACCAAAAATTAAAAAAATAAGACAGCACATCAGCATGCAGGACTACCTGGTTTACAGCATAATGACTTGTGAGGCCGTTTAAAGAACTTTGCTTTAACTCACCGACTGTGTGTTAGGCAGATCTGCCTGAGAGTGTCCAGATGTTGGGCTGTTGGGGCCGAGACTGCCGTGTTGCACTGAGTCTCTGGGGACAGAGGAAAAAGCACAGCAAAAGTAACATCATAAGAAATACAACATAAGAGTTATGCCCAACTATTCTTTAATTAAGCACAATTGTATCTTATTCTTATTACCCCACTGTTTCTGTAGTGCACTCAAATTATCCAGAAGTCTCTGGTGGTAGAGTCTCTCAAGTTGTACACACCAGATTGCCCTTTGATCTGAACATCATATGGTTAAGAAATACACTCTTATGTAATGTCTCATCTGCATTAGCTGCTTTGCTAATCTACAAGACAGAGAATAAACTATCTGAATTTACCATGCTTGAGTTCTGTTCATGTCTGAACAATAATCCACAAGAACCTTTCCAACCTAATACTTCATAAAAATGAAAAAAGAATGTATGCATGGCAGAACTAAACTTGCTTTTCTGCTTTAAGGCTTTCTCTTATTCGTCTGATCCCTTATAAAACTTTCTCTCAATTTGCTTTTCATTTTTCCATTTAGCAGCATCCTGTGACAAACTCAGAAATATACATTGCATTTGTAAATAATGAATGAATAAATGATTATGAAAAATATAATTGCTAGATGATTTGATTATTTTCTAAGAATACTGTGTGTGCTGACTATAGTGATCACATTTAAATACATAAACCCACTAACACTAAAGCCTCAAGGATACAGTCTTCATGAGAGACAAAGGCCTCAGCAATCTGGACAAAAAATACACACATACATAAAAATAACAAAATATAAAGATATATAAATAAATAAAGATATCTCATCAGGTAATACACTGACACTCATGTCATTCAGAAGAAATAGTGTGAAAAATGACAGAGGGACAATGCAACTTCTCTTTAACAAGTTTTTTTCCCCCAAGCAGCTCAGAACAGAGATGTGTTTGTGTGTGAGAAAGGAACCAAACAGAAAGGCAAGGAATGAGAAGCAAGAGGCAGAGAGGAAGGGCACAATGTCTCTTGCATTTCTAATGAAGTATTGGGCAGTGAAGTCTTGGGCCTCCTTCCATTTCTAATGCAATTAAATAAAACATACAACATAATGTGTTCACTTGTTAAAGGTTAACCATTATCATCCCTCACCAGCATTTATGCATACAGCTATTTGCCTGAAAGGCAGTGACGCTCAGGTGTGCCGGGCCGAGCTGCTGTTTAAATCAAAGTGACTGGAATATTCACACCCCAAAACATGCAAGTTGAGTCATGCAAACTGGACTGGAAAAATGAACAGATGGACTATATATACACACGCACGCACACAGACACACACTTTTCTTTTTCTTTTCTTTTTTAAATGATTATAATTTTTTTAATCTAATCATAGCATGCACATAAGCACAGCACACCCAGAACACCAAGTGCTCTTAAGGGTAACGTCCATACGATTTCTGGGTGTGCACAGCACACAAAATTAAGATATTATGAAAGATAAAACACAACCTGTCCTCTTAAAATTGACAGTTACCTGATGCAGGTAAAGAGGAAGATGTGTATCATCACCCCTTTTTGACAGCTGATCCAGAAATCCAACAAGTTGTGATGGTTCTTGATTCATGTTGATCTCTTTAGTGCAACTTGACTTGGAAGTTCCCATTTCAGCAAAGGAAGGAGTTTCCCAATCTCCAGAACCACTATAGTGACTATCCTCATTTGAAACACATTGCAGTATTTGAGTTGGACTGGGTCCAATTTTAGGATTCAAATTACGGTCCAAGACATTTTCAGTATATTCAGGACATTCTATGAGATAGAGGGAGGGGGCAGGTTCTGTACTAGTTCCAGGACTGAGGGCATAGGGCGTCTCCAGTAGACTTCCTAAAAGGACAAAGTAACACAAACAACTTAAAGAGTTGATATTAGAGTGAATACGAGTAGAGAGTATGAGCCTGTCCAACACGAGCACATGACCATGGACACACATCTCTTAATTTGCCTTATACTTGAAAACATGTGACCACTGACCTGAAACACTATTAGTAAAAGTATTTAGATTTCTGTGCAATTTATTACTTTTTTAAATAATAGAATACTACTGAATACAAACCGTGCATAGCTGGAATATATGACTGAGATTAGTTCAGTAAATTACATAATTGGTTTCTGTAACAAGGACTGCACATTAATGCAAATGATTTCTTTTCCAGCTAGTAACATGTGCAGTTTACCATGTGCCATTTACCATGTGCCGTTTACTCTAAGGAGCAACTTTGGCCATTTGGATTTAATGCATGCAATAAATATGTTTCAAGATGACATCATGAAACACAACAAGATACTGCAGTGGCTCACAAGATGAGTAATTGGCCATCATCGCGCTGTCTGTAACCTACCTTATGTTTGATTTATTGCTTTAAAAATGGTGGTTAAGCTATAAGGGCCCATACCTGTTTCTGAATAAGAGGAATCAGTCATGGGAGTTTCTGGGGATTGACAGCGATTTAAACTCAAATCCTCTGAGTTGTCCACTACTTCCTTCATCACCTCATCCTGGTCTTCCTCCAGCTGTCCCGCCCAGGTGTCCTTGTCAGTTTTGTCTTGCTCATAGTCTTCGCAGTTAAAAGGGACTTTTTGCGTAGAATCTTGTTGCCCACCATTCTCATTGTCTGATGCAGGTCTACTCTGTGTTTGTGAAAGCTTATTTAGGTTTACAGTGGCTACTGTAAGATTGTCACAGAGATCAACCTCTTGTGACATTAAACTGTTTTCCATCCCAAACTGACCTTCAGGGAAAAAAGCATAAAATGCATGCCAAGAAGCATATATAAATAAAGTTTACGTTTTGTTCTCTCACCCTACTTACCAACATGATCCATTAGTCCTAACTTGCACAAAGACTTAGCCTCCTTTTTGGTCTGCAGAGAAATAATGCAATGAAAATAAGATTAAATAGAAACATCAGACAACATAAGACTCAAAACTAATGACAGCAAATAACTGAAACAAGAGAAGCACAAAACTGGTTTGGTACCATTCCTAAGCCAAGCCCTGGGGCCTAAACTATTGGAACAGCTCAGGAACATATATGAAAAGAATTCAAATATTTAAGTACTATTACGTTCACTTGTATCAGAGTGCAAACTTAACCTGCAAGAATGAAAGATGTGATGATCACATATCACATAAGGAATCTCAAAGGAACAGAGCTGCCCTGGTTTCTCCAAATGCTAAATACTTTTTGTAGGCAGGTATAAGCCCCTTGGTTGATTTCTGAAATAGTAACACGTATGTTTAACACCAGTATCTAATCATCTGGTGCATTTTGATTTATCTTTGATTTACTTTATTAACCCATAACCATCCTTCCACCATCCTAGAACCAGTGTTAGAGTACCCTTGTGTTGTGAGCACTGCAGTACACTGACTGCAGTTACTAATGCAAATACTAATGGGACATCAAAAAATAAAGAGCAAATACAATGTGACCATTCAGAAATCATTCTGGGCAGGAACTAGAAGCAATAGTGAAGTATATGAACCATCACAGTTAATGCCCTTAAAACAGGGGTACTTCTTGAGGTTCGCTCATAAGGTGCATTCAGGATAATGAGGTGGCCACATATACAATCATAGCTCAAAATGCTCATTTCTACGCTGAAATCAGCTCTTAGTAATAAGCCAATGATGCTTGTAAAAAAATGACATTTACGTTGAGCAAGTAAAACTTCGATTTAAAAACGAGGTAATCAAAAATATACATTTTAACACCTCTCTGCAAAGCCTACTAATAACCAGTTAGGTAAAGGTCACGATTTGTCAAGAAGGTATTGTATTGCTAATGTTAGCTAGCCACATCTGGCGAAGACCTCGTATGACAAAATAACGCTTCAAATAACACTGCACAAAGAGAATTATCATTTACAAAATCGGACGTGTTATAAAGCGATTATGACTTACAGGTCATCGTTGTCATTGCTGCCATCACTTCGAGCATCAGAAATGGTTGTTATGGTCTGTGTCTGTGCTCAGGAGAAAATAGTTCTAAAAAAAAAGAAGTCACGGCGCATGCGCGGGATTCTGGTTTAAAAACTATGTGCTTGTCGCCATCTGTCGCTTTAACTGGGGAGGTACAACGTATGACATCCACATTATTTTCTTACATAAAACCAGTAATGCACTGCCTTTGATTTAATTTACAGAATGTGTAAAATAAATTAGTCAATACATATTGTATTATATTGTATAAATAAATTAGTCAATACATATAATAATTGTATTTAAAAAAGAATACAATATAGAAGAAGTTAATTCATAACTATTCCCATTTACAAGAGATTACAATGCGTTTTAAACACTAATAATCTTGCATATTTAATTATTGTTTTGGAAACACATTTGTAGATCATATTTATGATATCTATAACAGTGTCACTATTATGATAAATTTGACTATTTAAACAGGTACAGTAACATGTATTTCTACTAAATGATGAAACTACACATTCTTTTGACAATATATTACTCCTTGCTCCTTTGTTTTGTCAATTCTCATTATTACAATGTTAGTACAATATAAATAAATTACATTTATTGTCAGACCCATCCCATTCTTTGTGTGTTCTCCAGATATTCTTCATAGAGCCAACTCTGTGTAAACTCCTGGCTTTTGTCCATCAATTGGAACAGTCGAAGATACTCCTCTGGATATACATGACCAGTCAGAATATCCTCAGGTAAACCCAACTCTGACAAGAGTTTACTTCCACTATCTGGAGACCAGAGACTGGAAGCAACAAAAAAGTGTATATGAGACAGAAAATGATACAAAGAATGAAACACAGGGATCTGAACATGCTTACTTGAGCCTGTCAATAAGTTTGACCTTTCTTTTTGCCAGACACTGTTTGACCATCACGAGGAGAGTGGCAGCATTAGAGGGAGTCAGACCTGAGGAGAATAAGTCTGCCCGAGGACGCAATCGCACAAGACAGAGATTGTCATTAGCAAGCTAGGAGAAAAACACATGGGTACATTTACATCCATGTTATTATTTATTTTTGATTAAATTTAAGAGTAATGTCTTCTTTTACTTTGCCTCGAGAAGCTGAGGCACTTTGTCTTGAAGACACCACAAATGATTCCAATGGCTCCTGTAAGTATAAGAGACATTATTTTCTGTATCCTTTAACACACAGGTAAATGATAATTATTTTGAAAGTCATGTACTTTATGCAGTAGTTGAATATCACACGCCATCTGCCACAGGACACCAAAAGCTCTGTAGTTCATCATTTTACCTGGGCATGCGGTTAGTTTCTAAAATCATGACATAAAAATACACAGTATATACAATGTTTGGACTTCTAGATATAATTTTTTAAAATTATAATATTTTTACTTGGTATTCCTTCTCGCTTATGAAGAGGTTGAGCTCAATTCTTCCATATCTGTAAACTGACAGTCGTTCAAACAAGGCGTAAACCATCTTCAACAACATACTACGTTCATTTCGATGGGGAAGGATGCCAACCACCTTCACTGGGACATCTGGAAGACATTTTATTAAGATAAATGTATATGTTCTTAGAATAACAAACTTCTCTCATATAATGAATTACCATCAGTCCAATTGGCCTCTGATATTCCAAGATCAGTGAAAAGTTTGTCAGTTAACATAACAGGAGGTTTAAGGTGTCCACCGCTGAGGGGGTCAAGTTTAAAATAGTCACAATGAACCACTTCCAGCTGACCATCAAGACGACCTTCTAAATCCTACATTATTAAGCAACATTATTATTTAAATTGCAATATTGTGTTAAGGGAAAAATAACATACCTTAAAGTTTTAGTTTACAAAATACCTATCAGTTACCTGTAAATTGTATAAAAAGGACTTGTCTCCTTCAAGAGCGACCAGTCTTTGGGCTCCAGCCTTTAGCAGTGTTCTTGTGAGCACACCAGGTCCTATCATGCAAAAACAAATAAGTTATTTTGCTGTCTTCAAAGGAAATATCATGAACATATTTTTGTGTCATAATGATAACACATACCTGGGTTACATTCAAACACAACCATTTTAGAATCTGCTATGTCAGGTCCAAGGTGTTGCGCCACAAGAGTGGCAAGTTTGGGGTTGACAATGAAATGTCTCATTTTTTTGCTTGTCCGAGCCAGGCGAATGTTTTCTTCTATCTCTCCAATGTCTAGGAAGTCATACTGACATAAAGGACGGGACTAGACAGACAAGAAATTACAATAAATAATGAATTTCTTATACTGTATTATTTTCATATGTTTTTTCATTTGTAAATGACTGATAATGGTTTGTTTGTCTTACTTGTACAGCTGCTGCAGACAGATTTCTTTGTGTTAGTGCTGAGGATGGAGACAACCTCTCTGTGCGAGGCTGTTGTGAAGTTTGACTTTTGGATGCCTGAGAGAACAGTCTGTCCAAACTGTAGGCTCTTCTTTGAACTGCTGTAAGAAACAGACCACTGTAGCCACAAGGTCTAACATGGCCCAAAAGTTGTCTGTGCAAAGAAGATCTAGTTCTGATGTTGTGGCAACATGCAGAGCTCATTAATAGTTCCACTACTCTGCAAATCGAAGTAGACATGGCGATGTCCAACGCCCAAAAGATGAAGAAGCGTCTTCAGAAGTCTGAGAATGGACATCAAAAAGGTTATGATCAATTAACAAGTATTGCATAAATTGCATTGCATAAAACAGTATGGTGTGCGAAAATGTGTATGTACAAATAGAGAATAAGATTAACGAATAACAATAATATGAACTCTTATAGAGCAGACCATAGACTACGGGAAAGAATTATATAATATCAACAGATATTAGTGATACAAAATGAGATTTTTAATGTTACTATATACCAAATCACTACTTAAAACAGCAAAAATAGCCAATGCTTGTCCAGCGGTGGTTAGCAAGATTAGCTAAGGTACGCCATGTTCTTAGAGGATCAAATTTATAAGGACATTCAAGACCTACCGGAGTAGCAAATATCTTATAAATTCACAGCTGAGAGCAAAATCATTAAAACCGAACTGTCGTTGACTGATCTGCATTAAAAAAACAATGACATTGAAGAACAAGCATGTTGACCCTTCGTAGCTTGTTTTCGTAAAACTCTCGTGGTACGATGGACGCACGTAATTGTCGTCATTAGTTACAGAAAGTCGTGAGAGCCAATCAACTGGTCCTATACTGTCAGCGTACTACTTAGACTCAAATAAAAAAGGCAATTAACTTCATTATATTTGGCAAGTTTTATATTCATAAATGTAAATTCTCTTTTACCTCTTTGTTTATTCCTGTTTAATTAGGCAATTGGAATTCTACATGTCTACTATTTCTAAAAGTGTAAACAAAAAAGCTATGTTGACATGTGAAAGTTGTACATCTTTGAATCTCTTTGTACAGTGTAATAGTGGCTCTGTTTATTTTTTTCCATGTATGTATCCCCTGGCAGTCTGTTTGTTATGACGCGTTCTGTATTGTCATTTGTTATATTAATAATAAAAAAGTTAAGTTGTTGTATCTGTTTGACAACGTACAGTAAAACATACTCTCATGGTGGATATGCATTTATATTTAGCTTGACAATTACTTCAGAATGGCCCCTGTTTTCTAATGTCACTTTAGCATCATGTAGCACGACAGGCTACGGAAGCGCTCTAGACAAGGGAGGCGAATTTGCGAACCGTAGGATGGTAGGGGAAGGCCCGATTGGCTTTTTCATTTGACCACGAAACGTCATCTCACGTTCAGACATGACTCGCACACTACAGTCGCGTAACATTAACATAATAATAATTAGCATAACAGGCAACACAGAGTTCACAAGTTCACCTGAGATGATGAGAGACAGAGGTGACGACAAAGTAAATGAGTAAAAGAAAAATAATATGTGTATGTAAGGGAATCATATGAAGAGAATGTGAATAAACTGCCTCTGTTCGGCGGATGCCAAACTGCTTGTTTGTTCGGTGGACCTCGGGTTAATTTACTGATCAATTTCCAGCTTTGCTTAAAACGTTTGCCTCTGTTCAGCTACTTACCTCAGTTGTTAAAATAAAATAAAGTAAAATAATTCAAACCTTGTATTTGTCTCTGTTCAGCTACTTACTTCATTTGTTAAAATAAAATAAATTAAAGCACCGGAGAAGAGCCATTAGAAATAGAAAATCTTCAGCCTTAAAAATTTGCTAACTATGCCTTTAGACCATAGAGTTATGAAGTTTGTGACTTTTTTAAATTCAACCAACCTTAAGAATAGAATATAGTGGTAGGCTTTT
Source organism: Odontamblyopus rebecca (assembly GCA_030686955.1). Taxonomy (NCBI): domain Eukaryota; kingdom Metazoa; phylum Chordata; class Actinopteri; order Gobiiformes; family Gobiidae; genus Odontamblyopus; species Odontamblyopus rebecca. The sequence goes on along the minus strand of CM060655.1, from coordinate 22,506,298 downwards.
TTTTTCCTCGCTCTTTCTTTCTCTTTCTTTTCTATCCTTAATCGTTATATTTCTGAGATGTATCATTTTAGTCTGTAAGCCTATTAGTTTAAGATCATTCAAATCCGGAGGGTGGCGGTAGTGAGCTCTATAGTTTGCATCCGCAGTTAAACGACAAAGAACAAGAACAAGACGGGACCTTCCCCTACCATCCTACGGTTCGCATAAGGGAAGGCTGCAGCGAGTAGCCTGCTGTCAAACAGTCGTCAGTCTGACCAGTGAGCTGATCTTTCTCCTCTAGACTCTTGCCACCATGCCATCGGTAGAAACATCCCCAAACCGACCCTACCACCTGGTCATCTTCGGCGCCTCTGGATTCACTGGGCAGTTTGTGGTGGAAGAAGTGGCTCGGACCGCTTCTGAAGGTCCGAATGGGAGTCTGAAATGGGCCGTGGCTGGAAGAACCAAGCAAAAGCTGGAGAAAATACTAGAGCAAGCTGCTGGAGTCCTGAGTATGGGGATTTTAAAACTATTTTCCTTATTTAATACAGTGGCATTAGTGGCAGTTCAGTTTTATTTATAAGGGTGTGCACGTTTTACAACCGGATTATGTTTAAGGCGTTTTGAGTTATCTGGACAAACTGGTTGAATGGTTTTTGTTGCGACTTAATTCCAAAGTACAAAAAGATATCTAGTATGACACAGTATGAAGCTGTTAACACTAATCTGGTGTACACAACTGAATTGCATGTGTGTAAAATCCTGCTCTAATACTGATATCCAGAATTTGATTTTCGGCCCTTTGTCTGTTATAGAAAGTGGACAGTTAATGAGACAATGGGGCAATATACATAACTACATAATGGTGCCTGTTGATGCTGATAACTCAATTCTGTGCACAGGTAAGCCTGAGCTCAGAACAGAGGTGGACATCATCGTTGCTGATGTTGGAGAGCCAGACTCCTTGGCAGCCATGTGCAAACAAGCTGTGATTGTTCTGAACTGTGTTGGACCAGTAAGTACTTTGAATAAATAACTCTACACAGTAACTTTTATAATTTCCCTCTGTGTAACTCGTGATCTATCTGCATAGTTTCTCTAAAAGATATACATTTGTTCAATCTTTCTTTTCTGTTATTAGCCGCTCCTTATACAACACAACTGTCACTGACACAATGGATGCTACAGACTTGCAGCTTACAATACACTGTATTGTGCATTTATTCAGAATCCCTTTGCAGCTATTTCATCACAAAAAGACTTCTTCATTTTCACACTTGACTGCTTGGTAATATATTCACTAATCTGTACCAAGGTCATACTTATGACTTTTGTTTATTCATGCAAATAACCTTGATTGTGTTTTGGAGTATTTAGTCACTTGTATTGTTACTGTAGTTAATCTTTTGTTGTTGTTGTTGTTGTTCATAGTATAGATTTTATGGTGAGCCAGTGGTTAAAGCCTGTGTGGAGAATGGAGCACATCATATTGATTTATGTGGAGAGCCTCAGGTATGCCTAATTTGTTGATACTTAACTTTAAGCTATCCTGTTTTCCCCATTGCCAAATACCAAAGGACCTTAAACCACAAAAAGAACATTCTCAACAATGTTTTCTGAATTGTTTTTGTTTGGCTACAGTTTTTGGAATCAATGCAACTCAATTATGACAGTCCGGCAGCAGAAAAAGATGTTTACATAATAGGAAGCTGCGGATTTGATTCCATACCAGCAGACATGGGAGTCCTCTTCACCAGAGATCAGTTTAAAGGTATTACTATAGCACTGATTGTATTTTTTAATAAACAATACGTTTTAACTTTAACATTCTATTCAAAGCTATTTTCTTTCCACAGGGACATTGACAGCAGTTGAAAGCTTTCTCACGTCCAATTCAGGACCTGAAGTAAGTTATTTCAGGGCTCTTTTTTTGGACACATATAATGTCTTTTTTTAATGTTTTTATTTACAGGGTGGTTGTATCCATGATGGCACCTGGCAGTCAGCTGTATATGGATTTGCAGACAGTAAAAAGCTTCAGAGCCTGCGTAAGAAATTTAATCACAAACCCCTTCCTGTTCTTGGTTCAAGACTCAAACGCAGGTTAATATTCCATTTAGCCATTTTGACCATAAACTTGAGTACATAACATAAATAGCTAAACAATGCATTTTATTGTCTGGTTCATTCTGCATTTTAGAGGCGCATTGTTCTACAGTAATGAGATTCAGCAATACACTGTACCATTTATGGGCTCTGATCCTTCGGTTGTAAAGAGAACACAGCGCTTCCTTGTGGAACATGATGAAGTCACACCAGTAAGTCTACTTTGTGTACGCTGATATATTTCACAATATGTTCTTTTAAAACTGGACATTTCTTCCCTAGGTGCAGTACGGTGCATATGCAGGTATTGGGGGTTTGAGTAATGTTATCAAGCTGATGTTTGCTGGCATCATGTTCTGGTTTATGGTGAAGTTCAGTTTTGGACGCAACCTCCTCATCAAGGTAAAATACGCACATTTAGTTTTGATTTTATTATTAACATTTTCTTGTATTCCTTTTTAATTTTTTTTGTATTTTCACTGTAGTACCCAGAAATTTTTACTTGTGGGACCTTCTCTAAGGCGGGACCAACTAGAAAGCAGGTATTTACAGCTCAAAATGAAAGGTAAAAATGTAGATAGCTTCTCAGCTTCTTATATGTTTTTAGCTGGAGGGGTCATCCTTCCAGTTAGCTTTCTATGGCGAGGGTTACACAGATGGACAGGACCCTTCTCTCGGAAAACCAAATGGCAAGATCCGTGCTGTTGTTCAAGGACCTGGTATGTCCCCGTTTGAAATGCATTTTGTGTAGTAGTTATGGTTCAATTTAATTTAACTACACTTTTCAACTTTAGAATGTGGATATGTGGCAACACCCATTGCCATGGTTCAGGCTGCTCTCACCATTCTCAATGAATCTCCCGCATTGCCTAAGAGGTAAGTTGCCATCAGTCATTTAATAATTCTTGTGACATATTTAAAGACGACTCCGTTTAGTCTGTTATCGTATTGACTTAACTTTGCAAATAATTTCATGCCATTTATTTTTAGGGGAGGAGTATATACACCAGGAGCTGCCTTTGCAAAAACCACACTGATCAACCGGCTGAACAAGCATGGCATTCAGTTTTCGGTTCTTTAAATTGGCTCCCATTTACCTAATCAACTTTGAGCACTTAGTATAATAAATGCATGAAGCCAATTAGCATAGTTTCAATTTGTATAGATCTTGTCAGACCGGTAATAATCCTAGTTCTTGGTTGTATGAATTGCTTTTACATTCTTTTTCAGTGAAAGAGTTATGCATATGCATAGCTTGGTCCACTGTTAAAGAATTTTAACATTCAAGCAATTTTGTCCAAATATCAAACATTACTTGTTTGCCTGAAGACTGTATGAACCAGTAGTTCTACTGCAACTGTTGTGTTGCAATAATATTTGGTGTCATTTCCTTTTTGTATGGATTAAAACTACATCAATGAACCTCTAATACAAAAACAGTGTTTTCACTTTTAAAGACAATTTTAATCTGCTCTGTATCTGTTCTACCCATTTCAGCCAGCCATCATTAAAAATACATTTATTAACATTATCACAAATATAATCAAATACAGTTAAGTATGTTAAAATCCTCTGGAAGGTATATAAATACCTCCTGTGGGCTCACCACCTACAGAGGGGTTCATAGGGGGGGTCAGGTGCTATGAGGATTGGGCAGCACGCTGCCCCCGCGACCCAGCCGGATTAAGCGGGAGAAGATGGATGGATGGATGGTATATAAATAATGAATATTTTACACAATAGACAAACATTGGTTCAAAAGAATATTCAATATTCAGTGGCTCAATATTGCGTTTATGTACTGGCTGTTTTGAGTCAACATTCAAACTGCATCCTGATTTAACAGCTGATGAGTATAGAGGACATCCTCATAGTGATATTTCTCAGCTATTTCCATTATAGAGTCATAGCATCTAACACGACTTAAAATCTTCAGAATTTCAGTCACAGTGGATCTAAAAACCAAAACAAAGACATAATGAACAGAACATAAACATTATCAAACATTTTACTTTTTCATATGCTATGCTTTACTTTGTACTTGGTTCCTTTGGAGATTGTTGTTTACAAACAGAATGAACCATCTGAACCAAATAGTTTCTGAAAGACTGAAACTGAGGTAGACAAGTACTTTCTCCTGTGCACCAAGAGGATGGCAAACTTTCTGCGATCTGTAAAAAAAAGTACAATATACAACATGCATGCCTGATGTAGCTCCAGGTAACGCATGTATTCACACACTAAAACAATTATAAAAACTGAAAGTGTTAAAATACCTTTTTGCACCCTTGAAGTCTAGTTCCTGTAGAGTTGACTAAGGCGATGATAATGTACCGATTGAGAAGTTTATCCAACATCAGTTCCTTCAACACAAATTCAGGAAGCAACAAATCCCACTTTCCCATGATGCAAAGAAGCTAAAATCATGGAAAGAAATGGCAGAAAATAAAATATGTAAATAAGTATAAAAAGAAATTGAAGGTAAAAGACATAGGTGTAGTATTAGCTGTTTTACTTTTATAGCTGTCCATAATTGCTGTTCCCTGAAATGACACTGTGGAGAAGAAAAATCCTCCAAGAACCTTTAAGTGGAAACATTGAGAAATGAATTACTGTAGATTAGATTAGGTTTATTTATCAGTAACAAGACCTTTTTGGATAGATTGGAATAAAGATGTCTTCATCAACACAGGCTCTCAATCGACTGGCCACAGCATCTATGAATACCTACATAAAAATTAAAACATATTAAAACTGTACTGATTCAAGATTTCAGTAAGATAGACATAATTAGTTATGTATTTACCTTAACTGGTTTACTTTGCTCTCCTTCAAAGATGGAATAGTCTTCCTTCAGTCTGTGACATAAATCAGCCAGACAACCAGTTTGATGCAGCGACATAGGATCCCAAATAATTTCAACATAAGCTGAAAATAGATTTGAAAATGTAGTTAATTAGTTTATAGCTTTACACAGATGTGCAGCATGGAGAGAAAGGTTCAATACCTGCTAGTTTTGGAAATAATGTTTTCTCTATGACACTTGTCACAGTCTGTCGGTCTGTGTGCTCCAGCTCTTCATGACCGTGTCCATGACAGAAAGTCTCCAATACAGTGAACCACGGCATGTTTTCAAAGCTCTCACTCGTATCCTAGGAAACACAAAGAGAACGACCTGTCAGATGCCACACTATTATTTATAAAAACTTCGAGTAGATCATTCATTTGTAGAAAATACCTTTAGAGGATTCCAGGACAGGAGTTGATGCCTTATAATGGGGTGCAGTAACTTGGGTAGGCACAGAGAGATATAAGCATTATGGTATGAGTCTGAGAAAGATCGTCTCCATTCCTCAAACCGGGACAGGATTTTTTTCACTTCATAGAAATCATCTTTCACATCAGAAAAAACGGCCTTGGACCGCAACAGAATATCCTCTGGAGAAGATATGAGAATGTATAATTTAAACAATGCTGTTAAAGAGACTGTAATTAACACACAAAACAGCATTTTATTTTTTACCCATTTGTTTATGACACTCTTCCTCTTCTTCGGGGGAAGGCATTGTGTCTTCAGGTACATCAAAGTCTTCCTCAATCTTTACAGTAAGAGCTGTGTCGCTAAAAGCAGCAAAATATTTATTATATATTCTTTTTCTTCTAAAAGATGATTAAGAAATTCAAGTATTAAAGAAATATAGAGACAGCTTGCTCTTACCCAAGAATTGCTTTTCCATTAGCAGAGTGTTCATCGGTTTTATCTAAAAGTATAACATTGAAAGAATTTCAATGGTATTTTTATGCCGAACACAATTCAAATAGATGTGGTATGTAGATAGAACTGGAACAATGTATTTTCACACAAAAACAAAGTAATTTACAGCTTAGATGTTGTAGATGTTCTGCTTGGTCTTTGACCTTCTGTCGTCTCCGCAATGACAGTGACTCCATTTGGTCGGACAGCAATGTGTGCAGCTCTAACTCCAATGAGTTAATCTCAACAATCTGGAAAAAGCAGGTGTTTTTTAGAATGTTAGCATATAAACAAAACTAGGTTTAAATATATACTGTATATATCCTTACTTTTTCACGTAGGCATTCCACAAGATTATGGGTATACAGAGTCATGTCTCTGTAAAACTTCAGCTCAAGCTCCAATGAACTCTCTTCTAGATTTTCAGCAGAGCATCTTGCATTTTCAATATCTCCTTCCATTCGCCGAAACTCAGCCTGATGAGCCCTGTGCACCTCTTTCAAAGAGTCCAGTCTACAAATATTAAATAAAATGTTATCATTGTAAAACCGAGATTGTGTGAGATTTGATATACATGTTGAAAAAAAAAAGGATAAAAATATATACTGACTTTACAGTGATTCTCTTCTTAATCACTGAGATATCGACATCAGGAAGAGCGGGGATTTTCTTCTTCCTTTGCCTTTCAGGTCTGCTGCTGCTGTAGCTACTTGATTCGCTCGCAGATGGGCTCTGATGAAACATTACATAGTAGTGTAAATAAATAAAATAATAATAATAATATTAACAGAGGAAAACAATTATTTACCTGTTCTCCTGGTCGTCTATTTAAACCTTTTTCAATTTGCGTTTCCTCCCATAGCTCCTGCTCCTCATCAATCCCAGACAAATCACTATCACTATCTCCTGCAAACAAAAGTTTATATTATTAGTCTAAAATAGCAAGCAAACACAAAATGCACTGTGATTTTGTGGTAATCTGTACCCATTTGCTCTGCTATTCTGTCTCTGACACTTTTAGGCTGAGGCGCAAACTCAATTCTTCTCTCATGATCGTCAAGCTCATCACTGTCATCTTCTACTTGTTCTTCTTCGTCCTTGGTGCTAAAGCGCTCAGGGGTGCTAGCAGCTGAACTATAACCATCTTTGTCCAGGGGAATATATTCTTTTTTAGTCAAATTGGCTCGCCGCTGTTTCCTTGCTACTTCAATTTCTTTGGAAGTAGGAATAATTACTGTAACATAAAACCAATTACAAAAACTTAAAAGTGCATTCATAAAAATACCTGACAACTTTGTTTAGTAAATACCTTGCTTAGGGGCAGATTTATGACTGGATCCCGAACTAGATTGTGGAGAACATGAACCAGGTTTGGTGTCAACATCACTTTTATCATCTGTACTGCTGCCACTGTCCGACATTGTGTTCCCAACATTATCATCACTGTCATGGTTTGAAGAAGACCGGTCGCCAGAATCTTCCTTCTGTAAAATGGGTGTGTTGGCTGCTGGTGAATATAATAATTGTGTTAAGAAATCACACTTAATTAAATAGGCTTTTAAAAATATAACTTACTAACTGAAGATGATCATAATAATACTATTACGGTGCACATGCTGACAGACTTACAAGGTTTTTGTGCCTTTTGTGTCTTGACTGTCATCTCCTTCTTTCTGCGTTGAAACAGCACTGCTCTATCTTTGGATTTATTCAACTTAAAATCCACCTCTCCACCTGGACATCAAAGTTATAAATTAGATTAAAGGTGCACTGTGTAACCATGTATTTGTGTAACATTTGTGGGGAAGGGTCCGCCATCTGCTTGAGATGTTATTGCTTTATTCAACAGTATAAAAAGAAAACATTTTCAGTTCAAATTAAAGCAGGTGACAGACTCTCCACCTCAAAAGTTACACAAAGCACCTTTACTTAATTTATCATTAAGACCACAATAGAATATATCATACTTTGCAGAATACTATTTTCATCAGAAACCGTTACCTTCCTCAGAAAAGCTGAGAATTGTGGTTGTTTTGTTTTTGCCTGCATTATTCTGTTTTTTCGTGAGCTCCAGTCCCTCTTCCTCGTCATCATCATCATCACTACTGTCCGATTTTGAAGGGGGCGCTTCCCGTTTGGAGCTGCAGGAGATGCCACGGTTTTGTGGTAGTTTCTGTGGCTTATTTACCACAACAGAACTTTTCTCATTATAATTTTCTCCTCCAACAGCCTTGTCTTGTTCCTCTTCATCACTGGAACGCCCTTTTCTCTGCCGAAAGTTTCGCCGAGGCTTTTTGTTAAACATTTCCTTTTCACTACGACAAGCGACAAGCGCGCGATAAAAATAAAAGTACTTTACGGCACAATAAAAAGTGATCGCAAATGTCGCTGAAGGTGGCGTAAAATGACCGCAATGCATTTTGGACAATGTAGTTGTTGGCCAACAGAGTGGCAAATTAACGATTTATGTTTAGAAAACGAGCAAGAAATAAGCCTCTTGTTTGTTTGTATGTGTGGTGAATCAAAACAAAAATATGAAACACAAAATAACACGCCAGTTAAAATAATAATACTACATTTGTGAATTTATTTATTGTAAAAAATAAATTAACTAATTAAATGTAGCGGACTCCACAGTAGTTAAATAACTTTTTCCCCAATAATTGCCTGTCTCCATTGGTCCGGTACTCGTTTCATTCCTCCCTAGTGTAGTTCCTTCGGTCTCTCCTCCCTCTGGAGCGGAGTTAACAGCGCCCACAGGCAACACAGCTCGGTTCACACTCCCGTCAGCCATGTTGTTGATGTGACAAACAGAACTGTCAGCAACAGGTCCACACTGTTGAAAAAGCGGCTGTACTTGTATGTTTTCCGATATTTACTTCTTCTGGGATAATAAACCTCTTCAGTGTGTCAGAGAAGCCGCTCAGGAGCCGTGAATGAGAACCACAACCCCTTCGGAAAGTCGGAAGTGGGTGATTTTTGGCCGCGCTGCTGAAAGAGGTACGCAGACGAAACTGCTTGTCTAAACATGAGTATAACTTTGATATTGCCCTAATAATGTAAAAAACATCACGTTATGTCCGTGTTGGTATTATCAGACAAGTTTTAGGCTACTTTTCTGCACATTTGCTCTTGATTTAAACGTCAGTTGAGAGCCATGTCCCTTCCATTGATCTTTTAATAATGCTCTGAAAGGCATTAGCAAGTTAAGATAAAGTTTACGTAAAATATGTCAAGTATAGTCAGAATTGATATAAAAAGTTAATTATAAATAGGCCCACAGGAAAGTCTTCTAATTTTTCTCACTGCAAACGAGTTGAGCAGGTTGCAGGCTGGTGACAAGTGATCAGGGAATGTTACCCTTACTCTCTCACTTAATCTTCAGTATATACACAATAATTAAAATATATATTATTATTACGTCGTTCATTGTATCCTTCTAAATTATATGGGTGTATTTTTAATTGAAGGTCATTATATTATCTAACAGTGTCTAAATAATCACTGCTAATACCTGACCTGCGACCTGTATGCTTCACCTTATTCCTTTAGTAATTTATATCTTACATAGTGGTTAAGTCGTGATGGTGCTACAGAGACAGTTTTGTATGTTTTATTTTAAAAATTGCATATTTTTTTATTTTATTACAACAACACTTATGTAGGATACTTTGATGGTTCATTCAAAATGCAGTGATGGCAGGAATGTAACTAGTTAGTAAGGTATTTTAATGCTTTTCTATGATATACTTGCTTTATCCAGAGTATGAATTAATTAAGGTGGTGAAAGGAACAGTGAAACAAGGAGAGGCATGCCTTGAATCTTAAGAAAACAGAACACCATGAAGAGCAAATATTAAAATCTAATATTTGTCATTCTGAGATTTGCTGCTTTGATTTGCTCTTTGCTTGAGGCCTTAACTGCCAAATGTGACTGACACTGGGAGCTGGACTGATATCATACAAGTGAGGTCAGTATGAGGCAAGAGAATGAAAGTCCTTACTCTAGTCTCTGTGGACAGATCTGGGTGGCTGCTGGATTAGACAGACCTTCTACTGAAAAAACAATTTTTTCCACATGACTGTAAATCATCCAAACTCAAAATCTACTTCAAATCTAAATGTACTTGTGATAAAAGAAACCAGCCATATAACGAAGGTTTATTCTCTGTCCAAGGATGAGCGGAAGTTCTGTCACCCTTGTGAGGTCATTGGTATTTATCTAAGACTGTTTAGTCACACTGCAATAGTCATAGTGTCTTTAAATACAGCTTGATCTGTATTTTAGCCTATATGTATGTATTTATAGTACAGGTTTACATAAATTAATTGCACAGGTACGTTTGTTGAATTAAGGGAGAAACTGGAGAAGGGGAGGATGGAGTGTGGAGTGTCCGACTGGGGCTTAAGTTTGGAGTCTTGTCACTGCCCTCCATTGAAACATCTCAATCCGTATAATCTTTCAGAGGAATCTACAAAGCATGTATTTTTCTAAACATTGCCTCTGTCTGTTAGCTGCCTAGTCTAGATCCAGAAGATCAAAAGCTCAAACCAGAATTCCTAATCATTTCCTATCACATGACCTGGGACCAGGAAATGCATATTTCAGCAAGTTACTAAGCAGGAAGCCACAATATTTTTCCTTTCCTTCCCAGAGTTTATGTGTCAGTCTGACCGTAGAAATGTTTTTTTAATGTAATAATAAAAGCTGACTCAACAGATTAACGGGTACATTTCTGCATATTTTGTTTAACTGATAATAACGCTGCACATCAACAAAGAGCTTGGTCAAAGTAAGATATTATGATGTTACCTTTATGTCTCATCAAGTGATTTAAAATAGTTATGTAACAACATATTTGACCGGTGACATGAACCAGTTTCTAAATGTGTTCATTTCAGCAGTGTTTATTTTCTTAATACATTTTTGAGTATATAAACTAAGAACTATAAATAGTTACTTTGTAAGACATCTAGGAAGATTCTTTTTGTGAAAACAAGTGTGTCCTCATAGTGATGTATCGATCGTGAAGTCTGTATTAAATGGTTTGCTCCCCTCTTCAGTAGCTCTGTGAATAGTGCTGGAACTTGTCCCAGAGCATTTAAGGCTTTGGTATGCTGCCAGCACTCTCCTGACTGAAGCACACAGGAGAAGCCCTGTTTGAGTGCTGACTGACCAGAATCTCTTTCTCTGCTTTGCTCTGTCACAGCACTGTCCCATCTTTACTGCAGCTTTTACTGACCACGCTGTTTCTGTGTTTTGCAGATGGCTGGGATTAGAAGCTGAAGACGACATCCCTCACACCATCTCCACACCTGCAAATATGAATGGTAAGGAGTATGTGAGAGAATAGTCGCTCATTATCTTATACTTCTTTTCTTAGGCAGTGTTTGTTGTTGATGTATACCATGTTCTCTAGACTATTTTTGTCCATTTGGCTTCTCTGTCTGCTTGCTTTCAATCTCAACAAGGCAAATCATATTTCTCTTGTCACAGTGATGCATGATTTTACAGTCAGGTCAATGCTCACACCTGTTTATAAAGGCTTGGTGTTGCTTGTGACTCACTGTAACCGACTTTACCTTTTCAGCTTGTATAGAATCTCTATTAATGAATTACTGATATTTCAAAACACTCTTGACAAACTTGTGAACATTTCATTATTGTAAACTTGTAACAGAAGGTAAAAGTGAAGCCAAAGGGCATTATGATAGTAGGCAAGACCTCTTTATGTTTTGTAAAAGCCTCACCATCTCTTTAGTGTAGGTGCTGATAGACTGTGGAGTAAACACACATGTGTAGTCAGCCTTGGCTGGGTAAATAGTGGTCAGAAAGTCTACTTGTTTTGCCATTCTCTCTGAAAAAGTTGGCGCCTCGTTATCACTGTTTCAATAAACTCCCATTCTGTTTACTTTGTTTTTTTCTTACTCACTTGTTCTTGTACAGCAATGATTGCCTGTCTGGTTCTTGTCAATTATAATTCTGCACCAATATGTTGTGCTGTGCTGCACCTAAATGTAATGTGTCCTCTGTTTAGGGAGTCTGAGTATATGGGCGATCAGCCTAGAAGAGAGGGACAAACATGATAAGAAATTTGACACCCTCTCCCCATCAATGGGCTACGTATCCGGTAAATAAACTGACAAAAACATTGTATTTGTTTAACATTACAATGATGGTCATCTGTTCAATTCACTGAACCATTTGTTGTCTTTGTTTAGGGGAGCAGGCAAAGAAGTTTTTCCTTCAATCAGGGTTACCTCCTGCAGTTTTAGCTGAGATATGGTATAAATGGATACTAAAGTGTAATATGTTCAATATGCTTGATTTGTATTAATTTCTGATAATATATTTATGTTTAAAGGGCGCTGGCTGATATGAATAAAGATGGGAAAATGGACCGATTAGAGTTCTCTATAGCCATGAAGCTGATAAAGCTCAAACTCCAGGGTACACCACTTCCCTCAGCTCTACCAATTATTATGAAGCAGCCGCCTGTGCCTGTGCCTGTGCCCACCCTCACTGTACCGACCTCCACTTATGGTACAGTAAAAATATTTCACTTAAACTAACCATAACTGATATTACTAAATAAATGTGTTACATTCAACCTCTGTGATGTTCCTGTCCCTCTAGGTTTGATGAATATGGCCATGATGCCTCCTGGGACAATCTTGACTCCTCTTGCAATGGGGTCTCCTGGTCTTACACCTATGGGCCTAAGCCCTTTAGTCCCCACAGCCTCAGGTCTGAGTCCACTTGTAGCTGCTGGTTCTCCCAGACCCCTTGTTTCCACAATAGGCAGTGGTGGTCTACCAAACGGCGGTCTAGGCCTCCTTCAACCAACTCCAGCTGGAGCAATGTCCACGGGTACATAATACATATTCTCTATATCTGTCTATGAGCATTCAAGTTGCATACTACTGTAATTATAATGTCATCATTTGTATTTCAGGCCTCCCGCTGACAACCTCCTCCTATTCTTCTCCACTCGTCCACTCCTCTTCCACCACTGGAACTAACACGCCCTTGCCGCTGCTCAACTTGGGATCCAACAGGTTTCAGACTGTTTCTATATGGTGTTAGAAATCTATATAAATACTAGGTTTATGTACTCATCCTGGATCCTATATTTAAATTGTATGTTTGTTCTTTCAGTTCAACCCATGTGCCGAGTGACTGGGCAGTCCCTCATGCTTCCAGACTCAAGTACAGACAGCAGTTTAACAGCCTGGATAAACAGATGACAGGATACCTCACAGGTACGGTACATGAAGCTATGTCTGGAATGCAGGCGTGGAATAGAGATGGTGTAATGGTTTCTGAATCCACCATGTTCATTTGATGTGTGCCAAAAGTGAAATTAAGCAGGTTTTGTCTAAGCAGAGATGTAGTAACTGCAGTAAATGTGGGTGTGTTTAGAAAGAATGGAAGTTGGTCAATAGGCATTAACACAATCAAGACTACATCTGCTTTTAGTCTTGCCACTGCAGCCTTGTTCAACCAGTCTCAGTGAATGGACCTTAATCTAATGTGAAAGAAATGCGTATGTAGAAGTTTCAGGTTTTTTCACAGTAATGTTTTTGAGAGCAAATGGCACAATATTCTGCCCACAAAATATACAATTAAATTTTTACTACATCTTTATGAACTGTTGATATGTGTAACGGACGAACTGCATATATAGCTATTTTTTCTGCCACTATAACATCCCTGTGTCTTTAGGTCAGCAGGTGCGAAGTGCCATGGCATCCACAATGCTAACTCAGGCACAGCTGGCATCTATCTGGTACGCGTATACTTATGTACTATGCATATTAACGTTTATTTACTTTTACTTCACTTGTGCTTTCAACATTTCTATTATTTTGTCGTTCATTATAAGCCTTTTTGATGCTCCCACAGGACATTAGCTGATGTTGATAAAGATGGGAAGCTAAAAGCAGAGGAATTTACTTTGGCTATGCATCTTGTGGATATGGCAAAGTCTGGACAGCCATTGCCTCTTACGCTGCCAAAGGAGTTGGTTCCTCCATCACAAAGGTATTTATTTTATATAATTACAATTATATAATTTACATTTTTTGTTATATTTTATAGAGACATAAAAGGTTTACAAACAAATGTAATATTAATAATGTATACAAAACGGTGAGGTATAATATTATCGTAAAAGCACACAAACCACAACTAAAAGCACTTATACCACACACAACCACAACTACATTTAGAGGTATTTCTTGAAATAGATTTTCTTTATTTTTTTTATCATCATTTTAGTATTTTTATGACAGAATATTTCATTTAATGGCTTTCCCTCAACAGGAGTAGTATGAATGGCACCTCTTCTACTGTATTACCAGTGGCTTCTTTGATTGATGACTTTGACATAGAACCTCCACAGAAAAACAAGATGAACAGTGAGAGAGATTTGTATTTATAACATTAAAACCTATAGTGCGATCATAAATAATCTAATGATCTTTGTGTTTAGTGACTTTTGAGGACAAATTCAAAGCAAACTTGGAGCGAGGGAATGCTGAACTGGAGAAACGGCGTCAGGCTCTACAGGAGGCAGAGAGGAGAGAGCAGGAGCGCCGCGAGCAGCTGAGACGAGAGGAGCAGGAGCGAAGAGAGAAGGAGGCGCGAGAGGTGGAGGAGAAGAGGAGGATAGAGGAGGAGAGGAGACTGGAGAGACAGAGGGAGCTGGAGAGGATCAGAGAGGAGGAGCGCAAGAAGGAGATTGAGAGGAAAGAGGTGAATACGTTGTGTATTACTATACCAGATGTGAAAACTGTTTTGACGCTTTATACCCTGAAGTTCCATTTCATTATACACATTTCATCTCACAATAATTGTAATACTACACTAGGTCAGTTATAGATGAGAATTATTTTAAAACTCTTCAGGAAAGCTACAGTTTTTGCCTATTTATGTAATTTCTGCAGTATTGATAGTTGTTCAAATGAATAACTAGTTTCAATACTAATTTTAGTATCAGTTAGTATCTGGGTATCTTTTTTAACAACTTAACCAATAGTAAGCGCAGTTTTGTTGTATTTGCTCACATTCAGGCTGCACAGCGGGAACTGGAACGCCAAAGGAAGGAGGAGATGGAGCGGAGGAAGAGAGGAGAGCTGCAGATAAAGAGAGAGCAAGAGCAGGATGACATCATCAAATTAAAGGCAAAAAAACGCAGCCTGGAGATGGAGCTGGAGGCTGTGGTCAGTTTTGAAAAAGACAAACTTTTAAACTGTATTTTATTTTATATTTCTTTTTTAAATTATTTTTCTCGTTCATCCTCCAGGGTAACAAGCACAAGCAGATTGAAGATCGACTGCGCAATATTCAAAACAGGAAGAAGCACCAGAAAACTGATATTGACGTAACTAATCAGAGGAAAGAAGCTTGCCAGTTGGATATTAGCAACATACAGAGACAACTTGAAGTGGGTTTTAGTTACTTTTTTATCTATATAATAATAATAATAAATATGATTATATGATATATGTTGAATTATTTAAAGTGAAAATTTTGATCACTCCACCTTTCTTCTGATAACTGATACCTTTTCCTTTGATCAGGAGTTTCAAAGGAAGTTGGCTCACTTGAATCCAGAGCAGCGGAGGCTCTCAGAAAAACTAAAAAGCATGGCTCTTAATACACCTGGTTAGACTTTATTATATACATCACAATAAATTTATAAGGAGAAAAATATGCATTTATCTTATGTGTCAACAGGGTCAACTGCGTCCACACTGAAGCTAAACGTCAGTGAGAAAAAAGGAGTATGTACGAAACTGCGAGATCAACTTGATGCTCTGGAGAAAGAAACGTCTGCCAAATTAGCTGAGATGGATCAATATAACAAAGATTTGCAGGTAATGATGTATGCATTTTTTTAAATGTTGTGTTTTATATGAGTATTATATTATTATAGCCTGGTTATCTATTTTGCTATTGAACTAACATTTGGATCTTGGTTACGGTTTGTATTCCTTACCTATTTCATTGCACTAATACAAAAGTTCATATCTTGCCTATTGTCTTTTCTCTACTTACCTTTTTAACAGTCAATTCTTTTTCTTTTACCCTTTTCTTCTCTTGATTTTCCTCTGCTTGGTTTTCCTCTCACCTATCGCATATCACAGTGTGTGGGTGCGGAGGAATCTATGCTTGAGGTTGTCTTTTATCTGCTGGCCTGCCTCCGTAACCTCTTCTACCTACTGAAGGTTTTCTTTCAAAGCTCTTCATTGTACAGAAATATTTTCACCCCCTAACTATTGTGCTTGTGTTTTGTGTGGTTATAATAAAATGTGTTGGACAATTAGCAGTTTGTTTAAGCTGATTTGATTTATTGTTCTATTGTATTTTAGGAATTAAAAGAGACACAGAAAAGACAGCAGGAAGCTTTAGAAAAACTACGGAGCATTAAGGAGGAGAAGAGGCGTGAACTACAATTAAAGAAGGAAGAAGAGGAGAGGAGGCAAGCGGAGGAGCGGAGGCGCAAGGAAGAGGAAGAAGCTCAGAGGTATTTCCTTTTGCAATAATACTAGGGGAGTACAGTTTAACAAATAACGCAATGTTCAGCCTCAATGATCTCACAAAGGAAAAGATGCTTTACACCGTATTTACCTACACCCTTTTCCATTCTGCGGTCTCTCCAATGAAGCTCATTAACCCGTGTTTTACTAGCACTTTTTTGATGATTTTTTTACTTCATATATCATCATGTATTTTATAAGGATTCTTGTACACATAATATCTAGGACATGTATTTCAACAGTTAGTGAATGAATAGACAGCGCTGGTGTCGAAAACAAGAAGTGAAAGAATTTATTATTATTAAATAATAAGGAACAAGAATATATCTATATCTATATATAACTCAAATTGAAAAATGAAACCAGAACAGTTATTTGCCAGTTAAATGTTTATTTGACTTTTGTTGTGACATTTGGGAGAAAACACCACAATCCTAGATCTTCTGGGCTCTCCTCCTTCTCCATCTCTCCCGACATCGGCACGTCCATCTCCAGGTTTCCTTCAGCCTCTTCAGAATCCTGGAGATCTTTGAATGCTGCTGGTTGAACATCATCTTGCTGTCAAGTCAATTGTTAGGGTTTGAGCAAATGAGGTTAATTTGGTATTCCAGTAATTTATTCTACATATTTTTTACCTAAAGTTTTAATTTGCAAACTGTCCATCCATCTTCTTCTGCGGAAGAATTTGCAAACTAGTAGTGTGCAAATTAACTACTACTATTAAATTTAGTTTAGTAGTAGTAGTTTGGTAATTTAAAGTCTAAAAATAAAATAATAAATAAATAAATAACAGAATAGGTTAGGTTTTGATGTTTTGTTGATAGGACAGTTGCCAAAGTAACAAATTGTTGAAAACATTGATGCTCTATGTTTTTAATGATCAAAAGTCCTCAAAATAGCTGGTCCTGGTAAAGTGGTGTCATGGTGGGCTTTAGTATTGAAAAATGTAAGCCAGCTTTTTTTTTTTCTGTGAGGAAGTTTGGAAAATCCTTTGAAAATATGGGTCTCAGAAATGTGCTTCTCCAGTTCCTTGACATTCCTCTAATGTTCAGAAAGTGTAAAGTTCTCCTACCTCTTACGTCTGCCATCACTGATTCTTTGGCTTTGGTCATGACTTTTGTCTTTGCTGGTTTTGTGTCCTTATTATGCAAAGCTGGTTCTCTTGGACATTATTTTTAGTCTTTAGTGATTGTTTCTGGACTCTAACTGAAGGTTCCAAAGTCTTTTTATGGGCCTGGCCCTTCAGGTCTCCCTGTTCAGTTTGAAACTCAGACATCACCCACACTGCAGCCATTTTTTCAGTTACATACGTTTCTACGCAAAGTTTTTCAGAGGTCTTCTTTTTTTCTTAGGCCTGATGGGCCAGTTCAAACATCTATCCATAAAATCATCCATATTACCTGTTCATCCATGTTCAAATCCATGTTTATCAACTGAAGAGAAAGCTTTGGAAATCCCTTGAAAATGTGCATCTCTGAAATGTGCTTTTCCTCGTTGTTCCTCAATATTCCTCAAATGTTGGAAGTTTAAAGTTGTCCTGCCTCTTGCCTCTGCCCTTCACCGGTTCTTTAGCTTTGGGCATAACTTTTGTCTTCCTTGCTAGTTTTGTGTCCTCTGCAGGAGAAGAAGGAGATTTACCTCAGACATTATTTTGTGATGCTGGTGTCTGAACCGCCATCTCTGCACTAACTGATAGGATCTCAGGCTTGTTAGTTTCTGGTTACAATATGACAATATCACCAAAATAGCAGATTGTCACAGTGATCAGATCAGTTTTGTTATTGTTCTATAGCCTTGCCTGTATGGCATTGTTGTTGTGCCAAGACTGACACAAACTTTCTTTATAACAGACGTATTAAGCTGGAGAGGGAGCGCCTGGAGAAGATGAGAGAGGAAGAGGAACGACAGAGGAAACTCCAAGAAGAGAGAGAGGCCAAACGGAGAGAGGAGGAAGAAAAGCAGAGACAGGCCCTGATCCAAGCCGCCAAAGAGGAGGCTGCTAGAGAACTCCGAGCCAAAGAGGAGGCAGAGAGAAAAAGACGAGAAGAGGCTGAACGTAAGAAACGTGAAGAAGATGAACGTCGGCGCCAAGCCGAGAAAATTAGACAAGAAGAGGAGAGGAAGAAACTTGAGGAAGAGAGAAGGCAACTGGAGGAGGAGAGGAGGAAGCTGGAGGAAGAAAGGAAGAAAGAAGAAAAGAGAAGGAAAGATGAGGAGGAGCAGCGTAAAAGAGATGAGGAGAGGAAGAGGTTAGATGAGGAGAGAAGGAGGATGGAGGAAGAGAGGAGACGAGAGGAGGAAAGAAGAGAAGAGGAGAGAAGGAGAGAGGAGGAACTAAGACGAGAGAGGGACGAGCAAGAACGTAGGAGACAACGGGCAGCTGAGGCCGCTGTTCGTGACGCAGAGGAGAGGAAGAAGAGGGAGGAAAATGAACAGCGCAGAAAAAGAGAAGAGGAGAGAAGAAAAGCAGAAGAGGACAGAAAGAGGAAAGAAGAAGAAGAGAACAGGAGGAAAGCCGACGCTGAAGAGGTGAGAAGGAGAGTGGAGGAGGACAGGAGGAGGAAGGAAGAGGCGTCTCGACAGCCATCACAGGCAGCTGGAGGAAGCAAGGTAGATGTCCTGCAAGCACTGCTTAGAGGCCTGGAGGAGAGGAAAGGTAAATACTCTGAATATTAACTTTTTATTTTAAGAATACTGTATTTATATTCAGTTATTTTTGTAAGAACCACAAGAGACAAGCTCCCACTGTATAATTATGCTACAGGGGCTTTTCAAAGTGCGATATTATTTTTACTTTTGACATTTTCTGTTTTTCATTTTCTTCTTTTGTTTTTTCAGGTGGGCAACCCAAGGCTACCTCCCACAGAAAGTCTGCCGCTCTTACATCTTTCAAAGCTCTCTATCCGTTCACTGCACGAAACCCAGAAGAGCTGAGTTTCAGTGCAGATGATATCCTTGAAGTGAGTAACAATACCTTGCACTTTCCAGTGTTTTTTTTCTATTGAACCAAATCACCAGAAATGCTCTCCTTTAGGTTGACGAGTCTGTTGAACGTGAGCCTGGCTGGTTGTATGGCAGCAAAGACGGCAAGATGGGCTACTTCCCAGAAAGCTATGTAGAAAAGATGTCCTCGGCTAATACAACTACCCCTACTTCTGCTGTCCCCAAAATGGCCCTGCAGTCCCAGCTCTCTAGTGCCCTGGAAGCTGCCAAAGCTGGGGCAACTAAATCTGCCTTCACACCCACTCACTCTCCCCACCCTGCCCCCTTAGAATCACATGGGCAGGTGAGTGCTATACGTGCATGTTTCTGACTGGCTGTTTTACGCATTAATAAATCAAACTTTTTTGTCTGCTTCTTCCAGAAGGTGGTAGGTAATGTCCTCGCCCAGGCATTATGCTCGTGGACAGCCAAGACGGATAACCACTTGAACTTCAATAAAGATGATGTGATAAAAGTGCTGGAGCAACAGGAGAACTGGTGGCTTGGAGAGTTGAATGGGGCTCAGGGCTGGTTCCCCAAAACATATGTGACTGTGCTGAGTGAGGAGGACTCTTCTGAGTATGTTTCACACATTATTTATCCCATTTGCTCTTGTTCATTTTATAGCCCTTTATTCTTCCCAAACCCTAAGCCAGTTCAAAAGTTATGTTTACTTATGTTTATGTTACTTTACTTAGTAATAATAATTTGGATAAAGCTATATTTTTATGTGTGTTTATTTTTGTTAGTGCTAAGAGTTTATCAGCAGAAAGTTCAGATGCAGGCGATAACCAACAATTTGAAGGTAAGCAAGATTTATGATGTCCATTGTCTTCTAAGATTTTCAAAGTTTTATTTTAAATGTATTTTGTTAATCCTAGAATATGTGGCACTTTACACATATGAGTCGCCTGAACCCGGAGATCTCGCGTTTAAAGAAGGAGACGTGATTTTGGTTTCTAAAAGAGAAGGAGAATGGTGGAACGGCTCCATCGGTGACAGAACAGGCCTGTTCCCAAACAACTATGTCAAACCTAAAGAAACTGATGTAAGTAGTTGACTTTCTTTTTTTCACACATTAATTTGGACACATACATTAAGGACTAATCAGTTTTTTTCTACATTAACATAACATGTTATTTTTTTATTGGCAGACATCAAGTGTCTCTGGGAAAGGGAAAAAGCCAGGTACTGATTTAAGCATACAGCTGGATTAAGCGTACAGATTCCATACATATTTAACTCTAAAAACCCGGTTTGCGAGTTTTATTAATTTGTTTTCAGAGGTCGCCCAGGTGGCTCGTGCTTACTCTGCAACAGGACCCGAACAGCTAACATTGGAACCTAATCAGCTCATTCTCATTTTGGGGAAAAACACTTCTGGCTGGTGGCTTGGTGAACTTCAGGTTAGTCCCTTAAAAAAAGAGAGAGAGAAAGAGAAAGAAAAGTTGCAGTAAATTAATCATTATTGTGTTTTCAAACCCCAGGCTCGTGGTAAAAAGCGGCAGAAAGGCTGGTTTCCTGCAGCCAACGTCAAAATCCTGGGGTCCAACAGCGGCAAATCAACACCTGCCTCTCAACCAGGTGAAATGCACAAAGAGATTACGAATAACAATGACACAGTTGTGAAGATATAAATTAATTTTTTAGCCTTTTTTCTCAGTCTGTCAAGTAATAGCAATATATGACTACACCGCCGCCAATGGGGATGAGTTGAGCTTCTCCAAAAGTCAGCTGATCAATGTCCTAGACAAGAATGACCCTGATTGGTGGAAGGGAGAGATTAATGGCACCACAGGCCTGTTTCCCACCAACTATGTCAGATTGACCACATCCGACTCGGAGACCACTCAGCTGTGTAAGTCAAATAGTAGAAATATGTTGTCTAATGCATGTAACTTACGTATCAAATAAACTTCTAAACCTGCTTTTACTTTACCCTGCTTTCTCACACCTCCTTACCTGTAGAATTCAGTCTTGCATGCATTTAGTCTTTGTAGTTATAGATATATTTACTGCCTACTCTTTCCTCTAAATCTGTCCGTGCTTGCCCCATTCCTCCATTTCTTTGTGTATTTCCAGGACGATAGAAAAACCTCTTCCTCCTTACCACCTCCTCTTCCTCTACCTGACTCCAGTGGAATTCACTCTTGCACTGCTCTGCTGTGGGCCACACACTTGACGGTCCCATCCGTACTTTTCTTACACCATCTACTGTATTTGAGTGTTTTTTTAACAAAACAAAACAAAACAAAATAATTCTTGTAGTTTTTTTCTCCTGTTTTTCCTGTTTTGAGTTTCCTTCATATTTGCTGGCATGTGAATGTTGGCTAAAGATTTGCACCCAATACACAATTTTTCTATCCTTCTAAGTTTTATTGAGACATTAAAATTGAAAATTATTTAAAATGTATTTTATTATGTATTTGGCAAACCACTTTACTGTTTTTATTGTTTGTGCCTAAGTGATACTCTATTTTGCTTTTTGTTTTTATTATAGAATTTACTCAACAGAACCTCTGATCTGTGTGCTCTTTAAACTTTGCTGCACTTTTGATGCATTTTGCCTTTTTAACTTTTAGAATTCTTGAAACATTTTATGAGGAACATCTTCTCAGGATTTTTAAATCAACAAAACACCTATGCAAAATCCGTTTGCCTTACATGATGCGTCAATACGTATATTTTCTCAAGATAATTTCCAACAAAAATCATTGTTCTAGGGTTGTAAAGGTTATATGAATTAATAACACATACGTGGCGGCACGGTGGCTGAGTGGCAACACTCAGGCCTCATAGCAAGAAGGTTGTGGGTTTGATCCCCTGGTCGCCCGGGCCTTTCTGTGTGGAGTTTGTATGTTCCTCCCTGTGTCTGGATGGGTTTCCTCCGGGTACTCCGGTTTCCCCCATCAACCCAAAGCATGCCCGCACCCCTATGAACTAACATCAAGGACCATAATGTCCACCCTCGTGTGGGCTCACCACCTGCAGAGGGGTTCATGGGGGGGTCAGGTGCTATGAGTATTGGGCAGCAAGCTGCCCCCGCGACCCAGCCGGATTATGCGGGAGAAGATGGATGGATAATAAAACATATTTAATTAAAATTAATTACCTTTTGATGTCTGGTCCATTATTCTTACACAATTTTAAGCATAATTAATTTCTGTAAAGTAATTATTTTAGTTAGCTTGAAAGGAAATTTAGAGGTTTAGTTTGAAGGTGAGGGGAAATGGCATAAAATGCCCCCTCCACAATCACTTGCTTTTGGATAAACAGATGTTGCTGTTAAGCTTGTTAAAATGTTGAACATTTTAAGCCAGTGCAGACAGACTAAAAGGCCACAGAGGTCCTTGGTCATACCAAAAGCTAAAGCTACACTTGTCAGAGGATATGTCTTCAAAAAACGGATTTAATTTTCTAAACCTTTGGGATGAGAGAAACTGTGGCTGCCATGAACTGGAAGGAGCTCACACGGGCAGTTTAGCCGTTCAATCTGATTTAGTCACCCGTACAGATCCAGAGCAGTGGGCTATTGTCCCAGGTAAGGGAGCAACACAAAATCCATCTTTCACCTTTTTTTAATCCTTTTTACATTGACTCTCTGAACAACTTGTGTACTTCAGCTTCAAACCACTAGGAGGCAGAAAATGCAATTCAGACTTTGGCCCTGCTTGGAATCTACACATGCTAAAACCAATGTACCTGTGTTTCTGTGCATAGATCCCAACAACTTTGATTCCCTGGGTCCTCAAGAGAAAAAGCGTCAAGATTATATTCAAGAACTGATTCAGACTGAGGAGAAATATGTGGAGGATCTGCAGATAGCGCTGGATGTAAGTGAGGCACTGGATGAAAAGAGGCAATGTCAGTGTTGAATATCTAATGTCTTGTGCTGTTTATAGGTCTTCTATAAACCCATGACTGAGTCCGGGCGACTAACTGAGGCAGAAATGCAGAAGATTTTTGTGAATTGGAAGGAACTGCTACCCTGTAACAACAGGCTCCTCAAGTAAATATTAGTTATGTTAATCGTGGTTTCCCTTTTAAATAGACAATCTAAGAGTTGTTTATGCGTTTGTTTGATAGGGCATTACATGAACGCAGAAGCAAGGGGGGAGAGAAAGCACCTATTCCAATGGTGGGAGATATTTTGGCCAAAGAGCTTGCTCATATGCAGCCGTATATTCGCTTCTGCTCCTGTCAGATCAACGGGGCTGAACTTCTGCAGCTACGCACAAACAATGAACCCGACTTCAAGATCTTTCTCAAGGTAAGAGGAGATAGGCCATATGTTAGCAATAACTTTCTGATTCTATTTAGAATTTCACTAAAATGTTTCTTTCTTTATAGAAAATTGCCACTGACTACAGGTGTAAAGGCATGCCTCTGTCCAGTTTCCTGTTAAAGCCCATGCAGAGAATCACTCGATACCCTCTTCACATCAAAAATGTACTTCATACTTTTGTATTCTGTTCAGTGTTAAACAGACCTCCTTTGTAATGTATGCGTTTGTCTGTTTATAGATGCTGGAGTGCACTGCAGAGGGACACGCTGATCGGCTCCCGTTGAAACAGGCTTTAGAGAGGGCGGAGGAACTCTGTCAGCAGGTCAGCGTCTCCATAAAGATGTGTGAGGGTAGGATCATAAAGCAAACATTATTCATACATTATATTTTTGAATAGGTGAATGAAGGTGTGCGGGAGAAGGAAAACTCTGACAAACTTGAATGGATTCAGAATCACGTTCAGTGTGATGGAATTGCCGAGGTAATTTATAGTCATACCCTAAATGTTTAAAGTAACATATTTTAATTTAACTGAAGTTTTGTTTTTATAGAGCTTGGTTTTCAACTCCCTCACTCACTGCTTGGGCCCTAGGAAGCTCCTTCATAGTGGAAAGGTGCACATTTTATTATTCCTAGATTCCTGTTTTATCCCATAGTATGATGAAAATTTGAATCAGGCTTGGTTACCATTTGTTAGAAAACAGCTGTGTATAATAATTTTTTGTTTGTTTTCAGATGTACAAGGCCAAGAGTAACAAGGAATTGTGGGCTTTCTTATTTAGTGACTTCTTTCTTTTGACTCATTCAGCGAAACAATTCACATCGTCTGTGCCTGATAAACTGTTCAGCAATAAAAGCAACACTCAGCTCAAAATGTATAAGCCGGTAAGACACATGTGCATCCAGTAAGAAGAGAGGGCCCTGCTCCAGTCACTACCAAGATTTGATACTATAATTTTAGTGTAATATTTCTGTGTATTTCTGTTTTAGCCTGTCTTTCTCAATGAAGTCCTGGTGAAGCTACCGGACCCCTCCAGTGATGAGCCCCTCTTTCACATTTCACACATTGACAGAGTCTATGTACTGAAGACAGACAACATCAATGAACGGTAATATTCACTCAATATGCACAAAATGACAAAACACTTTATAACTACACCTTTAATGGCCTCAACAAAGCATGAACAAGTACTATTTTTTCATTATGAATCATTAAGAAAGATTCAGGCTTGACTACTTAAATTAAGTTAGTTTAATGATTCAGGCAAAGTCACTACTTGATATCCTATTTGCTTTATTAAGGCAAATTAAGGTGGTAAGTGGTAATATTCTAAAGTTGTATTTATTTATTATTAGTTTTAATCTGTTATACTTTTACAGGACTGCGTGGGTTCAAAAGATCAAGGCAGCATCAGAGGAGTTTCTTGAGACTGAAAAGAAAAAAAGGGAAAAGGTTTATCAAGGTCTGTTTCCACACACACACATTGTATTGGCTGCTGTTTTGTGATGACACTGGAATAATCTAATGTTTGTGTTTTTGCAGCACGGACCGTGAAGGGCAGTGGGATTGGCAGACTCCTCGTCACCATTTTAGAGGCCACGGAGCTGAAGGCAGCCAAACCTAATGGTACACTCATCACTGTTGACACACTGTTTTGCATATTACAGGCATCATACTGCAGGCATCATAAGGCCCTCTTTAAATTCAGCTCTTAACCTACACAGTACTCTTCAATGGTAACTGGTGTGGGTTAATTTAGCATAATGCACAATAGGGGTGTGTTCAAAAAATCGATACGGGGATACATCGTCGTGGGCCTCTTGGCGATACACGTATCAATACAGAGACGTCAGTATCGATATTTTACATGCAACAAACATTATTTATCAAGCTTCAGCAAACTGCGTCTGATAAGTGATCCTTGCAATGCGCATTTCGTATTGTCAAAGGCAGCATTCCTTCTGCACTACAGCCTTGTTAAGGCCATATCTTAAGTTTACTTTCATCAAAGGTAGCTGCATGTCAGCATACAGCCTTGTTAAGCCATGTTTACATTAATAAACTTAACACCCACCCGCGCGCCAGCGGGCGATTACACAACATTAAAAAGTCAAGCCAGATATTCACCGTACTTATTTTTCCAATATTGACATGCTATACATCGTTTGAAAGCTTAATTCCTCAGTAAAACCACCATATCATTCATTTTATGCCACACAGCGAGCCTAAAGAGCCATAACTTATAATTCCCGAAAATATTCATCGCATTTCTTAACTTTGAGCCGGTTCTGTCGGTCCGAAACGGGTCCAATCCAGGAATAGCTGTGCTCAATTAGTCCGTAACAGTCCACAGAAAAAGAATATCCAGTTGCTTTTTTCATAAAATAATTCCATGTGGAGAAATAATCCAGAAAGTCCGAGTTTGTCTGAATGGATGAGCGACGCATCTCTCTACTACTCTCGCTCTTGGTCCTTAGCATAGCTAAGCGCCTAGCTCCTGTTAGCGGTGTGGGGTATGTTTGTTTTCTCCACACTCTTAGCTACAAAACAAGCGTATCCAGGCTTCGGTCCGGCTACGGGGTGCCGCGCTACAGCTACAAAACAAGTGCGTCCAGTTAGCGGCGTATTACGCATGACCGAGGGACAGGTCCACGGCAAAACCTCTTCAGTCATTGGTTCTTTCAGGAAATGATTGACAGATCTGAGTAGCCTATGAAAAGACGATTTCAGCGGTGGGCCCCATGTGGGGCAGAGGTGCGGTATTGATAGTCTAGCTCCATGCGTTCTGTGTATGGAGACTCTCTCTCTCCTCCTTTTACGCACACTCACAGGTGGAGGCACACGAGACATATGGAGCGAAATTTTTTGGCTTGTTTGTTATTTATCTTAAGAAAACATGCCTAAATTTCAGAAGATGGTTTATTTATTATACATTACATCTTATTACAGTTTGGAACATCTGGTACATATTTGAACACTTGTGCCGAGTGCGGGTGTTAACAGGTTAATCAAGGGCAGTTTCTGCCTTACAGCCTTCTTCTGTTACATTGTAACTGATGCGCTACACCAAAATAAAAATAACATTTGAGTAAACATCTGTCTTTTTTTTTTAATTATAGGTTACGTAATGTAAAATATCGGGATACGTATCGCCTTGAAGACCATGTATCGGCATACCCCTGTATCGCGAATCGTATCGTATCGAGACCCCTGTATCGCGGATCGTATCGTATCGCAAGGTTGTTGGCAATACCCACCCCTAATGCACAAGTAGTCTGGTAAAGGCTAAATCACTGGTCTGTATCACTACATTGTGTGGTCATCATAGCAACAAAACAAAAACAAAAAAACGCTCTGACTCGAGAATGGGGGGACTAGCTTCATGTAAAACCTAAAATATCTGAGACTTTCTCAGCAGCAATCGAGAGTTCTGATCAACAAATAACTTGATTATGGTATAAGCAGATCTACTTACCTGTGTGTTATGCAATTTTAACAGTCTTTGCTATCTGCCGTTGTGTTCTCAGACTCTTATGTTGTGTTTTAAGACACATATAACACAGCTCGTCATTGTTCAATTCATACTCAATGAATGGTTGAATTGCTGTTATATTTAATGCTTCCTAAAGTGGGTATTTGCCAATACCAGATTGTCTTTTTTTATCTCCTCAAGGTAAAAGTAACCCATACTGTGAGGTAACAATGGGATCACAGATTTTCACGTCGCGAACACTCAACGACACACTGAACCCAAAGTGGAACTTCAACTGTCAGTTTCACATCAAAGACATTTATCAGGACGTCCTGTGCATCACCATCTTCGAGAAAGACCCATTTTCACCTGATGGTCAGTTATTCCCAAAATGTATACTTGCTTTATATATTACTTGTTTAGTTATTAACTTTTTTTGTTTTTGTAGAATTTCTTGGTCGCACTGAAGTTCCTGTTGCCACAATAAAAAAAGAGTTGGAGAACAAGGGTGCAGTGACGCGCCGCATTCTGCTGCATGAGGTCCCTACTGGGGAGGTGTGGGTCCGCCTTGACCTGCAGCTTTTTGGCAAATAAGACATTAACAAGACCATAGTTGGGCATCTGTTACTTCTGTCTTCATGAGAAAAGCTTCTCCTTGCACAGTTCTCTATCCATAGACCATAGAAATTGGAATAATGCACATAACAAACTAAGAGCTTCAAGTTTTTTTATGCCAAGGAGTTTTGAGGTGAAAGAGAAGAATGGAGACACCAACTATGTATTAACCTCACGTTTACATATTTCAAATTACCAATGAGAGACTGTTTAGCAAATAATGAAAACTACTAACAAAGCTGGTGTCTTCTCCCTGGTCTGGAGGAATTGGATGGTTCATGGTTCAGTCTGAAAAGAGACATTTGGTCTAAACATGGCAATGCCTTTGGTGTCATGAGTTTGTTACTGTAGTAAATGGACAATCTCAGGATATTGGTTGACTGGGTCCGTTTTACTTGTCGTGTGTATTGTCATCCAAGCTTTAACACACTAACCTTGGCCTTAATTAATATATTAACATGTTTCAGTGTATTTTTCTACAGATAACAAGAGTGAATGTTTTATCCACAGCCAAGACATTTTTCAAGATAAGATTAACTTCCTAAAAGGGACAGGACTTCTGATTGTGTACCTCCTCAAACGAGTGTCACCACTTTATTCAGCAAAACAGTATTTTATACACAACTGCAATTTTCGCACTGAAATATCTTCATCATTTACTGTCCTGTTTTTTTCTCTCTTTTACCAAGGACATAATATGTTTTTAACTTATGTTGTAGGTGGTTTTGATTTAACTGTTGCTTTTTCGAGTTGTGGACCTGTGTACCGGATATATAAAGCGTTGTATTTATTATTTAATTTATGCGTGTGTGACTATCCAAAGGTTTGCAGCATCGGTAGCTGTTTTGGGTGTATAGATGTTGGTTAGATGGATGTGTATACTTTTTGTTTTGTGATTAACTCTTGTCATTAAGTTTGCCTCTCAGTTGTTTAAAGTCTTGTTTTAATCAAGCAAAAACTGATTTTAGATCTTTAAAATAAGATTAATAGTTATTTTTGAATTGTTATTCTTTGGCTTCCTTTCATCTCATCAAGGGTGTATACGTTTCATTTTAACTAGATTTGATTTTCAGCATTGATTCGTAATGTTAAATTCTTATTTTATGATACTAACTGTTCAGTCTGATGTAACCTGCTGTTTTACTGTGTTCATCACAGAAGTCGAATTAAAGGCTTTAAAAGTGAAAAAGTCATTATTATTTTATATATTTGATTTAAAGGTCCACTATGTAACTTTTTGGTTGGAGGTCTATCACTGAATGTTGCACAATATGATGTTAAACAGCTCTGTCTTACATTTATTCAATTTCAGGTGGTTTTATAGCTCAAAAATACCTAGAAAAACAAACTTTCTGACTGTGAGCGTGGTTGCCTCTCCACAGATCTGACCTGTAACTTGCTCTGGTTTGGTCTCCATTATGATAACAAGGTTTAATACCATACTGTGAAACATTTCAGACAAAATAATAACCTCTCCATGGAGAAAAGCATTTTCATGGATGCTGCACCAGAGAAGTCACACACTGTCCCTTTAATAGATTAAAAATATTAAGTTTTCAGCGGGATTAGTATCTCTTTCAATACATCAAACGGATCCTACATTAGACCCTTTTCATTTCATTGCATATCATTTAAACTAGACTCGCTTGGTCAACCTTGGGAGCAACATCTGCTTCATAACGTGTTCAATAACGTGCTGTAACTGTAACAGATGTTAAGTAAACCTGCGCATCCGACACATGAGGACATCTGCAGGCACAGATGCAAACATAGTTTGTTTTAATTTTCTGTGTGCTTTTATATAGGCCTATTGTTTATTATTACTATTCTTTTTGTATTGTTGAAGAGCTATAAGCTACATAACTTTGACCTTGAAAATGGGACGGATAAACACGCACACATCATCACTCACCACGCACAGTACAAAACAATAGGTTACCACACATTAGACTAAACACTACATTAACACATTTATTTTATCCGGAGAAGGTACAGGGCAGGTCCAAACACTCACTGACCGTTCACCTCGACCACGACCTGAACCTGACCACCTGATCCTGGGTCAGTTTTGTCTTCAGCAGAGCAGCTCCTGAGTCTGCCCCAGTCAGACCTGAGGTTCAGACTGTAGCTCTGAGACATGGTTTTATGCTTATGTTATGATTTCATTGTCTTTGTATGTGTATGTGTATGTGTATGTGTATGTGTATGTGTATATATATATATATATATATATATATATATATATATATATATATATATATATATATATATATATATATATATATATATATATATATATATATATATATATATATATATATATATATATATATATATGGCTGGCTGCACAGGAGCAGGCCTTGAGCACCCGAGCAATAGAGGCCCAGATCTACCACACCAGACAAGACCCAAGGTGTAGGTTGTGCAAAGAAGTGCCTGAGACAGTCCAGCACATAACTGCAGGGTGTAAGATGCTGGCAGGGAAAGCGTACATGGAGCGACATAACCAAGTAGCGGGCATAGTGTACAGAAACATCTGTGCAGAGTACGGGCTGGAAACCCCAGGGTCAAGGTGGGAAACACCTCCAAAGGTTGTGGAGAATGAGCGGGCCAAGATCCTGTGGGACTTCCAAATACAGACTGACAGAATGGTGATGGCGAACCAACCAGACATCGTGGTTCTGGATAAGCGGGAGAACCAAGCCGTGGTGGTGGACATTGCAATACCGAGCGATGGCAATGTCAGGAAAAAGGAACACGAGAAACTAGAGAAATACCAGGGGCTCAAAGAAGAGCTGGAGAGGGCCTGGAAGGTGAAAGCATCGGTGGTACCTGTGGTGATTGGAGCACTCGGGGCCGTGACCCCCAAACTAGAGGAGTGGTTGCAGCAGATCCCAGGAAGAACAACAGACATCTCAGTCCAGAAAAGCGCAGTACTGGGAACAGCAAAGATACTGCGCAGAACTCTCAAGCTCCCAGGCCAGAGGACCCAAGCTGATGAGGGTGAGAGAGACCAACCACCGTGGAAGGTGAGAAATGCGTTTATATATATATATATATTATATATATACACACACTTTCCCCCTATTTAGCAAATTAAATATATATATATAGATATAGATATATATAGATATATATATATATAGATAGATAGATAGATAGATAGATAGATAGATAGATAGATATATAGATAGATAGATAGATAGATAGATAGATAGATAGATAGATATTTAATTTGCTAAATAGGGGGAAAGTGCCACTTGAGGGGAAAAAAGGCTTATTAGGCTATTCTTTGTCCTGCAGTGTTGTCAAAAGCAAAATCTATTTTAGTGGAAAAAGGAAATACTTTCAACTATCAAAACTTGATTTAACATCATAGAAGTTGTACAGTGTAAAAAGTAAATATATATTTAAAAAAATAAAAACATATACATACACACACATATATAGATATATACATACACAGTACAGTGTAAAAAGCAGAGCAAAGTAAACACAGAGCAAGGGGAGCGTTTGCACGGACAGTGTTGTGCCCTCACTTCCCCCGTGCTCAGCCATGGGGATGAGTTGATTATCGCCACATGAACAGTCATCTTATGTAATATACACACAGCACAATGAGAGGACTCCGCTGGGCCCAAAACCTATAAAAGGGGCTTGTAGCAACACATCCAGAGTAATGGAGCCCCTGCTAAATCTGAGGGAAACCCGTAGAGCCAGAAGAGCAGAATAATTCATGTTGGCAAGTCTTCAGTGTTTAGGACATGTTTTACAAATTTTCTTAGGGTACTTCTCATAGGTGAATCCAATCATGAAACAACATTCATGCATGAGATTGCACAACAAATGTAAAACATAAAACATGTTGAGATATGGTAACCATCCTTATTAGAGGAAAAAATGAAATTTGTTACTAGGGGCCACCTGCCATCTATTAGAAAGTGGAATTTGGAGCTGGTACACTCACAGTGTGTGTGATTATTGTTGAATTTTAGTATGTAAAACTGTTCCCATATAAACCTGTCACAACTTATCATATGTATTTTATTTAATGTTGTTCGTCAAGTTAATCTCAGGCTCCTCATTTAGACCCATGATGTTTTTCTCTTGACACATAATTCATATACTGTCTCAAACTTACAACTTATGTCCCTTGCTATTTCAGAGCTGACAAACAACAATTCCCACACTACACACTGCCAAGAGTTCTCATGTTAATATTTCAATAGCTTAGCCCACAGAGGTGCAGAAACAGATGCATTATAAATGGTAAGTGGCAAATGTTTTGTATGCAAATTGCATATAGAACAATGCTTGAAAGAATGGAGGAAAGAGCTATTGCAAATACACATAAGAATAGAGAAAATGGCTGAGAGAAAACATTGTAATTCTTTTTCTAGAGGGAATGGCACGATAACTAAAAAGATGTTAGGACTGGGTGTAGAAACAAAACTTAACTTAAAGATGTACTGCACAACTTTTCTGGTAGAGGGCCCGCCACATGCTTGTTTCCATGGAGATGTTATTGCTGTCTGTAATGTTCCATGGTACATTGAACATATACATCTTAACATTAATTCATTATGGGTGTTTCTATTACTCAAAAATACAATAATTCCTTCTGTAAATAGGGGTGACTCCCACAGATCTTGTAATGTAGCATGGTGCTGTAACCTACTTGTCTCTCTTGTGATAAATAGGTTTAATCTATAGTGTGGAACATTCTAGACAAAGCAATAACATTTCTATGGAGACAAGCAAGTGGCGGACCTCCCACTAGAAATGCAACTTTAAATGCGTCTTTAAATATAGGGTACAGGTGGGTGAAAATCTGATTTGCTGTTTACTAGCAAGCTTGTAAATTTATTCTGATAACAAATCAACTAAAAATATGTACAAATGGTCTCACAGTAGTGCTTATATTAGGTTAAGGTGATCTAAGGTGATAGGGATAGAAGCTTTGTTTTATAGTGTTTGGGACCTGTTGTAACATAACTCCCTTTTCCACTCAAGCAATTGCTGCTCTAAACTAACCCATTTACTTCTGCCACATCAGCACAAAAATAACTTGCCAGCATGACAGGTTCTCTGATAAAATTTTCATACACACATTCTGATATAAAGTTATTTTTAGAGAGTTGTTGATTTAGCTGTACAGTCTTGAACTTGCATTAGCTCCCATACACATACAGCACAGGACAAGCATATAAAGTCATTCATATGTGAATAGCACATACTCAAACGTTACAAATTCTCCACTATCTCTGAACGTTTGCATAAAATTTACCTTTCCATGAACCATTTTAAACATTTATATTAAATTTATCTGCACACCCAAAGCACAAGGACTGAAACACTTTTTACTATAAACATAAGTTATTGTTTTTTTATTTTCTAATTTTTTAAATTGAGACGAGTTTATGGCACTTTCACTGAGTAGATGCATTTATTCTGATTGGATTTAAGTTGAATTATAATTTTTTTGTGAGAGAGCACCACTGGTCTGTTTAGCCAATTAACAATAATATGGCTCATAGCTCAAAACAACTCAATCACAAAACATTATAAACTGTGTAAAACAGATGACTGAATACCATTCACTCTCTCTGGATTCTCTCTCGCCATTCTCCCTCTCTCGCTCCCTCTCTCTCATTGTCTCCCTCCTCTTTCACACTGTGTCCACTATCTCTCCCTCCCTCTCTCTCTGCATGTGCACGATTGGTCGTAGTCATAGGCAGCATGTAAACTTAAGTGAGTGTGTTGGAGGGAAGGACCAATGGAGCTGCAGATGTGGGTCTGTCATGTTCAGTCCAGCCCTGACCTCAGCTGTACAACTCTATTGCTCCTGACAATCACGCAGGGCCATTGTGCGAAGCGGGATCTTTCATTTAGAGGAAAAGAATAAACAAATGGAGTTATGCAGTTGAGTGTGTCAGCCACATGAAGATGGCGGAGATTTATTCTTATAATTACACAGTTATTGTTGTTTTTCTTTGAGGGAAAAGCAGAGGAGATAATAGAAGAGGACAGCACAAGGGAGGAGAGAGCTGAGTGCAAAGAACACTACTGTCCAGAGCCAGAGGAGAGCACAAGGAGCGAACCAACCAAAGCACGCCGCTGGAGGAGGACAAGAGGAGGCAATTTTAAATGGACTCTTGACAAGACCACAAGGTAAGGAACAGGCTTCTCCAGATGTTGATCAGAGCTTTAGAAAATAAAAACACAGTAGAGAAGAAATTCTTTTGTCTTCTTTGATTCAGTCTCTTTTGAGGTCACTCAGGAACAATGCATAGCAAAAAAGGCCACTGTCACCGCACATTAGTGTCACAGTCAAAACACAAGCAGGGCAAATACGCTTTAATGATGAACGCCTGACTCCTCTGTCTGTCCCAGTGAGGCAGAGCTCATTAGAAAGGGTGGGTTTCAAAAAGAAGACAAATCGGTGTTTCTGTACATCTTGTATTAAAGGAGTGATGTCTTAAGAGCGTGCACAGCTCCAGACAGTCAGCAGCAGCTTGTAAGAAATGGGTTTGGGGCCAAATAGATCATACTAATGTCATTACATAACTCTGTGAGGTCCCTCCCTAAATGATCTCAGTGTGATACTAATGAACATCTTCGCAACATTTTCTTTTTAATTATAAAACCAACAAAGTGTGATTCAATATGTTTATATATACTGTACACTGTCTTAACAGTGTAGCTTGTGAGTCAGCGCCTGCACTATTGTGGTAAAAACAAATAATCAAAAAAAAGTCTTTGTCGCTGGCAATATTTCTATAAAAATAAACAAAAAATATTTTCAAAATTGGCAGTAAGAGGTCACCCAAAATAACCTTTATTTGTCCCATTCTAAAGGCAGTGACCGAGGCCTAGAGAAGGGCACGCTTTACCTGCAGCGTCCAACAGTATAATTCCTCTGACACTCAGTGCAGTTAGCATGGCTCTGAGCTTGGCATAATGTGACACGTTCTGTGGACTTATACACACTGTTAGTGCTGAGGGTTTACTGCAGGTGTTTAATACAAACAAGTGAGAAGAAAGACAGAGAGGTCTCTATATGTTTTCTTTGACCTCACTGAACATTGAAGATTATTTGACATTAAAAGTTTATGAAAACAAGCATTAAAGGGTATAACAATGAAATCTTTTCAGATTCAAACAAAAATACAGCTTTGAGGCATATCTGAGCACACAGCGGTACAAAGCATGCCTAGACAGAGGAGTATAAGAGTGAATGTTTTTACTGGTATTTAACTCGAGAAGTGGAAATTATGTAGCTATAAAATATACTGCACATGTTGATTGTTCGTACTTGCCTCTGAAACATGCACTTGTGTTTTTGGTGTACTTCAAAACACAACACAACTGAAAATGTCTTTGTCCATCTCAAATGGAAGACAAATATTTTTTTAAATGTTGTTTGATCTTTATAATATCAGATACAGGTTTATAACCTGTGATGCAGACGATCTGTGTAGAGGGTTCTTGAGTGTCTTACAATTGTGCCAGTTAATCTCATTATTTAATACAAGATGGCAACAGAACAGCAACAATTAACATGTCCTTTGAATTGTGTGATACAACTGATGACTGTTTGATGACGTGTTTCTATGATGTATAACTTTTGCAGAGAACTGGGTCTTCTGGGTTGTAAACCATGAATGCAACAGTAGGAAGTCCAACTATGGAGGAGAAAATTGACATGGCATTGCTTAGCAACATTCTGGCAGCTTACACCTTTGTAGCAGGTAGATTTCACTTTGAAAACATTGCATAAGTCTTTATTAGACTGATAAGATGCCTGTTCTCCTGCAGAGCAGCCTGAGAGGACAGCACTGGTGTTTTTGGGTGGAGTTTGTGCAGGGCTCCTGCTCACTCTTTGTGCCATAGTCTTCCAGATTCACTGCAGAGCGGACTGTCACTATGGCAATAACCCTCCTAAGAAAAGACACAAGTGCAGGCATCCTCAACGCCTCCCCGGCTGTCCACTCCATCAGCACCCTGACAGTAACATGCACAACAGTGTGGTCCCATATGGGACAAGGCCCACAGGGGACAGCGAATCAGAGGACTGGGATGAATCATGTGACGTGTCGGCACAGCAACGCAGGCGCTTTGAAAGGGCTTTCCTGAATGCCACTATGTTTACATCAGAAGAGGGTAACACACCTTTGTGATTATTTTATACCTCTAGATGGAGGTGTGAGTCCCGCCCTGTCATCTCAACTGTCAAATGACATTAAGATCTTTGGATTTCAGAGCTGGACCGAGCCCAGAGACTGGAGGAGCGGGAGCGAGTTCTCAGAGAA
This sequence comes from Odontamblyopus rebecca, assembly GCA_030686955.1. Taxonomy (NCBI): domain Eukaryota; kingdom Metazoa; phylum Chordata; class Actinopteri; order Gobiiformes; family Gobiidae; genus Odontamblyopus; species Odontamblyopus rebecca. The sequence continues at coordinate 22,470,247 of CM060655.1, read as the reverse complement.
ATCTGGATGAATGGACAGCCGGACATCAGCACTGTCACTCAGAGCTTCAACAAATATTATTAACACACTCTTTAGCTCCCATGAACACCAGCAACTGTCAGTAATCACTGACCATGTTCTTCTGCAGATCTAGTTACACTTTAGAGGACTATTTGGAAGCACTGACTGATTTATTTTTGTTGCTGAATATGTGGGATAAAAAGGTGTTTCTGGACAGACTTCTTAAGCAACTCTCTTTCATATATTGGCCACTTTTTGAATAATGATAAAGTCAGTAAATTGGAGCTTATTAGAACTGTCTGTTTAATGTTTTGCCTTGTTGCACATTTATAAACTCCCAAGTTTCAGTATAAGGTACCCGGGTAACAGTAATAGTGGTACCGGGGATTAAAAGCAGTTAACGGGCTAACATAAACTAGCCTTAGAAGCTGATGGAAATCCAGTCACCGGAGAACACTGGCAAGCACAACTTTACACAGCCCATACATTAGACTTTCATGTTTCTATTCCACTAATGAACATAATGCATACTTACTTGTTATGTCGTTTTAGTCGAAGTTCTTCTATCTCTAGTCACCTGCTACTTAACGGATCTGACCCATCCTAAGCATGATGCCTGTGGGGCATCATGGGAATATCTGGTAAATTATTTGTCCTTAAAACAAGAAGCTACCTCGTTATAACGTGAACACGTTCTCGTAAAAACGACATAGCCTGAAAACAATGTTTGCGCCTTAGTGGCATTTCTGCGTTTCCGTAAATACTGTACCTAGATGCATTGCAAAGAAAAAGTTTTAACACTTAGGCCGTTTTTATGCATACATTGACTAGATAGAATTTAGGCATCTGTGCCCTCTAGTGGCAGCTTGGATATACTGCACTTTGTCAGAGTTCTACAAAAGTTCCAGCAGAAAGTGTGTCTGTCTGTGCTTGAGTCTTCTGATAACACTGTGGGTCTCTGTGATCAATGAGTTCCTGGGGAGTGCTTGCACAAAATAAATCTTGTTTTCTTACAATTCTCAAGACAGTAAGTGTATAGCCTTTGTCTAGATTTGGAGATGAAACCAAAGAATAAATGAGTCAAAAAAGTATTTTTCCGCAAGAAAATATAAACGGTTCTATCTTAAAGGAATTGGCCAGGTCCACAACAAATAAGAATAAACAAACTCTGAGAAAAGCTATGACCTATCCAGTGGAAAGCGGTTTGTAAGCAAGCTGTCACGCAAAACAAAACTACATTTTTAACTAGGCTATAGTCTGTCTTAACCTATCCTGAATGTGTATAGATTAAAGATCCTATATTAGTCCTAAAATTTACTTGTGTGAATTTAAACCATGTTAGAATGTAATTACTTCCTCAAAAACATACTTGGATTATTAGTTTGTGTACATCTCCAAAGCTCAAAATGCTCTGTTCCACCTTGAGGTCATGAAGTGGTAGTTTTTAAGTTAACAGCTACCGTTTATCTTTAGTTCAGTAAAGAGTGGCAATTTCAGGACTGAAATCCTTCATATTATTCTAGTGACGGTCCAATAAGTTTAAAACACAGTGGAGCACTTCCTCCACCATATTACCACATGACATCACAAGGTGGAACAGTGTTTTCAGTTTGAGTTAAACGTGTGAATGAAACAAAACGCAACTTCAGGTATGTTTGTGATGTGGAAACAACATAATAGCATAGCCTAGATAAGAAAGTATAAGCCCTTTAATATAGGCTATAAGATTTTACACTAATCCTTTCTTTTGCTTACATTAGCTTATTTTTTGTGTAAAACATGCACCTTGGTAAAATGATTGGAAAACCTAATTAAGAGCATCCACGTACAGCTGCAATTGGACCTATGCCATGCGTGTCAGTTTTTTTTGTGTCGGCCATAGACTGTATTTAATTAAAGGTTACTTGTACTTGTATACAGTATATATGTATACAGACTTCTTTATACAGTCTGTGAGCCCAGCACACTTTTCTTACGTGTGGTAGTTGCAAAAGTCTGCAGTCCTATCTCTTTAACGGGACGCTGTGACGTTGCGGTGGGGCATAGAGCGGGCTACTGCAGCTGGACCCCTCCCGAACCGCGCCAGGTCCTGGCCCTGTTCTACTGTTCTGCCCGCCACAACACAGGAAGGTCCGGGAGTTCTGTCTCATCCGGCACCATGAGGGACTATTCCACTCCCACTGATGGAGGAGCCTGCATGTCCTGCTGCCAAGTTTGCGTCTTCGCTGTTACCGCACTCCTCATTGTCGCAGAGAGGACGGCGCGTGAGTCCTACCTGGGATACGCACATATTATGCACGCACAAACACGCGCACAGACGGTGGGGCAGGCTGAGGACATCAAACGGGGCACAACAGCAGTAGCGTGTGCGTGATAGAGAGCGGATAAAAACATTTGATTTGTCAAGTAATTGTTGCTATATGTGACAGTGTAAATTCACTTATGATTTTCTAATCATTGAAGTTGATTGGCGATTGGCCTACTTTATGACTGAATCAAAATGTGTTTATCTTAAAGCAGTCTATTTCTACACTGCGTCCTGGCGCACTCTAAAACTGCAGACTCATGTTAAAGATATATGCACTGCAGCAACAGTAGTCCACATTTCCACATATTAGCGCCTTTTTGGGGACTCTTATGGGCGGACCCCATGATGCAGCCTCAGCCCTGTATTCCGCCTGTTTGGCAGCTGTCCTGGTTCAGATTACACGAAGCAAAGGAGAGCTCCAGACTAACGGTGACGGGCTTCCATGATGGGGCAGATGGGGCAGTCCTTGTAGAATGATGCGGGAAAGATTTTGTATAGGGTGGTTACAGCAAGGTCATTTGAAATAGCAATAGTATCTAAATATTGCTTCAAGATTCATTCATTAAGATTCATGTACGAATAAAATCTAGCATAGAAAGAGCTAAGCCTATATAGCCCATCCAGAAAATAAATACATAAAAAAGCATATTATGTTTTTATTATCAGTCCTTTAATTTATATTTTAGACGTAGTTGTATCTGACCAGGACACATTAGTGGGAACTAGGCCTATATCATCACTTTTATGGTTGTTCAAAGATAAGTTGATTTTTGTTTACTGACAGTAAGCTTTTTACATTTGTGTATGTTGAGCTGTGTGTGCTAAAGGTGCATGTGTATGTATCTGCCACCAGAAAAGTTGCATAGTGCCCCTTCCTCTGCTGTTAATAAAACATTATCTCCTCTTACCTTGTTTACCCAGTGATCTACTGCTTTGTATATTATTTGTGGATCGGTCATAACTACTGCTACGCTCATCTGGCTGGATTGACTGCACTGCTCCTGCTGCCAGGTGATCACACAACACTCGCCAACGTGATAAAGTTACCTGGCAGTTTTATAGGCCTATGTTTTCTTTCTTTCTTGTACTACAATCCTCTGTTACAATCTGTAGGATGTGCCCTTCTTCATTATGGCTTATTTTCAGGATGGGGTCCACAGTGGCTCAGCTATCTTTGGTACCTGTCAGACGGACGTATTCGCAGAAAATCTCTTACTTGGACACACATACTACACCTTGGCATCTTCAAGAGGTAATTATAAAAAGTATGTTTATACGGTTTTATTTAAATTACCTTAAATCGGTCTCACAGTGTACTGCTTGTATTTCCTCAGGCTGTGGGAGTGCATGCGTCTTCCAGACATTGATGTTTATGGAGAAATCATGCAGCAGGCGGATGTGTCAGCTCTGCGTTTGCTCGAAGCTCTCATGGTCACCCTCCCACAGACGCTGCTGCAAACCTATGTCCTCATCTGCACCGATATTGGCATCAAATCTCCAAGTAAACTTCTTGGTCACTGAAACAATAAGCATATGAAATAGAAAGTTAAAACCATACTTAGGGACATTCTCTATGTCTATGTATTCTCTATTTATTATTTTTTGACTAAAACATTACATACTGTGGCTTTAAATGTACACAGTGTAACTTTTCTTTTCTGCTACCTCCTTTGACGGCATGGTAGCTGTGTAGACAGCCCTTATGCCTGGGTTCAGCTTCCAAGCTGCTGGGCCTTTTTGTGTCGAGTTTGCACATTTTTCAGCATATTTGGGAGAATTTTCTTAAAGCACTCAATTTTTCCCAGTCAACTCAAAATATGCACAATAGGTAAAAATCCTCCAGCTAAGATAGTCCTAACCAAGCCTAGTTCAAGATCTGGAGATGGGTTTTTGGGTGTGGCACTGCACCGCCTACTGTTCCTGACAATAAGAGAGACAAGCATATGGCTGACCCCAACAGAAAAGCTACACAGTCCACCTTTTAAGTGGGTGTTTGCAAAGGCTACGTGTCTACTAATCAAAATATTATATTATTACATAATTACCATAAAGTACTACTGACAACTTACAGTATGTGGGTCTTATTCTGCTTCTATATAAAACGGAAGATATTTTCCTTTTTTTTGGCTGATTTAGTTGTGATTTATAGTTGTTCAGTTTATTTAATACATTTTCTGAGGTACACCACAAGTGTTAAATTGAAGTTTTAAACATGTATATTTCCTGTCCCCCAGCCTCCGTGTGCTTTGCAGTGTGTGTGCTGTCTCTAGCCTGGGCGCTGGTCCTTTATGCCAGAGCCTGTTCTTTGATCAGACCTGGACACCTTCACATGACTCCTGCTGCCATCCTGTGTCGCCTGCTCTGGAGGGTGGGAGAATTATACATGTCAAAGCTTTGTGTTTTCTTATGGAAGATCACTTTTACTGTAACTTGTGTTTTTCTCTGTACAGGTTGGCATGCTGGGGTCCCGCTTTGCTGTCCTCATGCTTTTCACACGGATCTTCAAACAGTGGATTCTAGGAGTTATTGGTGAGAGAAATCTACAGAAATAAATACCATAAATGTGGTGTATGCACCTTGAATTCATTTTAAACATTTGGTCGGGTACATCAGGGGTCCATTGGCTTGGTGCGACTTTTTGGATGGTTTCCCAGCAGACAGATATTATACGATCCACTGCTCGATGGAGAGTGTTCAATGTTGTTTTGGGAGCAATCCATGTCTTCCTTTTCCTCAATGTGAAGTACGGTCAGTCAAGATATCGCATGGCTGGATTCTATTTGGTAAGAAACACAATACACCTTGAGTCCTAAAATACAGAAATGAATCCACTAATTTCAGCTATTGTTACAGGTAATGTTTTTGGAAAATGCCTTCCTTCTTCTGGCTTCTTCTTGGTTGTTTACAATGGTGTCATGGGATACAGTTGGCATACCTGCTGCTATCTTCTGCAGCTTCCTCATAGGTAAAATTGTTTTGTTTTTTTAGGCACATACTGTATAATGGTGTTTTTACGGAAGCTGGGGAGGCTCACAACAAATGCAAACGCCACAACACACCAAAAAAAAACACAACGGAAGTGACCACAGGACTCTATTTTCCAATGGACCAAGCGAGGGGATCAAGCGGGAAATGAATGGGAAAGGTTGAAGAAGAAGAAGAATGTAAAGTAAAGGAATGGAGAGGTGAACGAAGTTGGAAACATAAGTAATAGAAATTTTTTGTTTTGTGCTCAGGATCAATGTCACTGTCTGACCATTGTAAATTATTTCCCGCTTGATCCTCCTCACTTGGTCCGTGGGAAAATAAGAGTCCTGTGGCCACTTCCATTGTGGAATTTTTTTGTGTGTTGTGGCTTTTTTTGGTATGTTGTGGCTTTTTGTTGTGTTGCGGTGTTTGCATTTGGTGTGAGCCCCCCGATTTCCATATGTTTTGGTTCCCATGGCAACATTTTCATTGATTTTTAAAAATTTTTTAATGTTTTTCAGGAGTTATAGCTTTAGTCCTATACTATCGTTTCCTTCACCCAAAGTCCTTCGAGATCTTTCAGAGTATTCGTCACAGAGGAATAGGTGGAGCCTGCATGGAGCGTGGATCTTCACTCACTCTCAATGAGAAAGATCCAGCTTCTTACCATCGACAAGCTACACTCTCTGGTGTGTCCTGAACTTGCCGACTTTATATATTTTGTAATAATGAATGTGTCATAATGAGCTAATATGTTATATGTAGGTGGTGGGACCCTGATGGACCTCCCTCATCAATGGGAGGGCTGGAGACATCACCACTGGCTGCTCATTCGCTTGGCCTTAAAAACTGGAGACGTACCCAGGATATGGTCAGCATACGGTGAGGGGGGTCTGGCGGGACTCATGGGTCTCTCGGAAGAAATCCATTCACCGGATCAACATCATGTGCCCCGGGTTTGTTACAATCCTGATTCTTCTTAACACTGTTTATACAAATATAAGTATAAATATATTCTTTTCTAATTTTAAAGGTTTATCCTATTCAGCCCCATGTTCCAGTTGTTCGTCCACCAGCTCCACCACAACAAATAGAGGCACCACAAGTACATTAACATAATATATATGTTTTTTGTTAACTCAAATTAGTATTAATCACATTAAATATATATTTATTGTGTTTTGTTTTTTGTTTTGTTTTTTAGCCTAAAGAAATTGTCCAGCTGCCTAAGCCAGCTCCTAGCACTGTAATCGCCAGACCAGTGAGACAGACTCCTCCGACAACGATCCAGGATATCAGAAAATTTCCAGAGATTATTCCAGTCCAAGAGGCAATTCCAGAAGAGTCTGCAGAGGATGAGTCCAGCGCTGCTCCATCAGAAAGAGGTTTGAATTTAAACAAATCCTCTGTACAAGAGCATACTCACATGTGATACAGTGTTTATTTGTAATACATCATAAACATCATATCATCTTTATTTTCTAAGGCGAAGATGACTTTCAAAGTGCTGCCTATGGCTCAGTAACGCCTTCCTCTCCTCGTGCTGGGAGCCTGCATCATGGCGACAGTAACGCAGCTCTGACTGAGGCCTCCTCCTCTGTGGCTTCTCTAGACATCAAGACTCCAGGATGGTCCCCAGAACGCCGCTCTCCGCTCCTGCTCACTTCTCCAGAGAGGAAGCCAATCTTTCCGGTTGACACTACGCTATACTTCAGTGCAGATGCACAGTCACCCTCCAGTGGGAGCTATCTGGGCTGGGGATCTGAGCTGTCCCCAATCTCCAGCTACAGGAGTCCATACAGGATTAGGGAGGCGCGTTTTGTTACCTCCACCCCACGAGCGGAGCCTAGACCTGGGACAGAAAGCCCTTCTCCAGTTGTAGTCATCCCAGCCACACCAGGAACCACCCCTGGGGTAACTCCAGGTGGGACTCCCGGTACATCGACTCCTGTGGCTTCAACTCCAGGTGCTAGTACCCCTGGCCCTTCCATAGTGCCCCTCACACCAGTCATCTCACATGCCCGAAAACAGATTGTTCAGTTTGTGGATAGTCGAGAGAGAATGGTGTAACAAAAACAAGGTCACAGCGTAATGGTCGAGCAAGGTCGAGCATAATGTTTTCAATTAATTTTTTATATTTGGCAGTATGTGATTTTAAAATAAAAAAAAGTTTTTATTTCATTTAATACTATATTAATAGCTATTTTAATTTTGCTACAAAAATCTAAGTAAAAAGTATTACACAGGCCTGTATGAAGCTTTATAATGCAGCATTGTATCTTTTGGAATTTATTGATGAGAAAATCCAATCAGTGTAGATTATTTCGTGTAAACAATCCAAACAAAGCTGTAAAGACCTGCTTTAAAATACAAGCATTTTACTTTAAACTACAGTTGAAGCTGATTACCTGAAAGCTGCACCACTGAGATGGTTATATACAGTCTATGAGACTATCAAAGCGATTTCTCTGAAGGGGTATTAGTATTATTTTAGTGTAATGAGCATTAATGTAAATGGATCATAAAAATTGAAAGCATGCTTGCATAATACTATTTGAAAAGCCAGACTTGCTCTTCATGCTTTTAGCTAACCACTTATCCAGTCACAGATTAGCGTTTACATGTATGAATTCATCTTTACACTGATGGTATGTTACAGTTATCGAATCTCTCCTCACACTGCACTTTATATTTTTTTCTTTTGTAAAACTATGGTACATGCCATACAGAAAGACAATATAGACATTATTACTAGAAATAATTAATAAAAGATACATTACTATTATAACTCAAGATTTATATATATGCTTAAAGGTTATAGTAAATATGTATAAACAGACAAATAAACAAAAGGTGTAAAAGGTATAGAAATTAAAGTATAGAAATTATCCTTAATACTGTATTTTTGTTTTAGATGGTTATTTTATTCACAAAATGTATTTTATACAGCTAAGGGACTGCAAATGCAAAACATATTAACAATACTATCAAAAATTATCTTCCTTGAATGTTTGTTTTTCTATGATTGATATTGTTTTTGTATTGCCTCATTGTCATTGTGTGCTGTTGCCATCATGATCACTAAATCAAAAGAGAAACATGTTTTATTGGTGCTGTCTCATAAATGTGCACTGTGATTGCTGATAGTCACTGCATGCTGCAGCTGGAGAAATGTTCATACAAAAAGTGTTTTTATGTTACTGCCAGATTCACATGATCTCTTCCCCACACATGCTACACATTCTAAAGTGTAATATGCAGCTTAATGTAGCTTCCAAAAGTTGTGGCTCTGCCTCTGCATATTGTCCTGTGAAATAACTTCAACAACTGTTTTTTTTTATTTTTTATTTTAAATATGATTACAGTTATACACTGTTTTATGCTGACATTCAGTCTTGATAACTGTGGTTTAGGGTTAGACAGTCTGATGTGTCCAGTGTGAAATATGGTACATTGTCTACAAATTTACTATGGACTCTTGTTTAACAACTTAACTCACTTCAATTTTTGGATCTACTGGTTCACTAACTGTGCTATTATGAATCAATAAATAGATCTTTTGAAAAACATTTTAGTCAATTTTTATTCATTCAACAAAGGAACATTTATCAGCTAGTAAAAAAAAAAGACTCATAATTTGTCTTGCTGAAACCACACTGTTATTGCTAACTCATTAAAATTAGACCAATAAATGGGAACAGAAAATTCATTGTCACTCAAAATTTTCTCTGTAGCCATCTCAAAAAGCCATCTCAAAAGTAATATTTCTCCTTTTACTTCAGTGCCACATGATCAGCATTTTTAGCAGCAGGCAATATTACTGATTACAAGTCCATTAAATTAAATACATTTAAAGGTCCTATGTTATGCAAAGTTTACTCTTGTGAACATTAAGCCATGTCAGATTATTGTTATATCCTCAAAAACATACCCAAAATTGCATTTTGTTTCATTCACACGTTGAGTAACCCTTTATTATAAGTCTGTCCACATCTCAAAAGCTGTTCTGTTTCACTTTGTGATGTCATGAGGTGGTAGTTTTCAAGTTAATAGCAACCGTTTACTTTTGGTTCATTAGAGATTGGCTGAAAAAATGGCTGAAATTATCTAAATGATTCAAGTGAAGGTGTATGGAGTTTTAAATACTTCGAGCACTTTCTGTAATACCCTAAGACATCAGCTTGAGAGAAGAACATGGGCTAAATATACAGAAAAATAGCATAACATGGATCCTTTAAGATTGATGAACCCACCTTAAGCATGATTTGGCATATTTCAGACCATGGTTCATTTGGGTAAATACCAGACCAGACTCAAATGCGCCCCTTGTGTCCGCTAACCAAAGTGCAACCTTTCATACAAATGCACCTGGACGCCGCTTTACTAAATTTTAGAAAATTATAATGCTCTATGCGGTCATAAAAATCCAATGACTCAACAACAAAACAAAGAAAATCAATAAAGAAAAACTAAAAGAATAAAACATAATACTTATTTCCTGGTCACATGAGATGCCTTCATATGACTAATCACGTGGTTTGTTGGATAAATGGCATAGCGCCGTGTTGGGGTCAAGTCATTTCACTGCCACAGAAAGAAAGAAGATAGGAGACTACGAAACAGGTACAAAGTCTGAAATTTATCTCTAGTTTAACATTTTATCTTGTTTATTCAGCCGACAGTCATTGAATGTGCCCTAGTTATTGTAGTACTGTAAAAGAGAACGCCCTAAAACTGTTTAGGTGCAAATCTCAGCTTTGTTCCTGATATTTTTATTTACGTGATCTTGCCTCCTCGCACTTCCTTGATTATCTCTGGTTGTTTTCACTGATGGTAACATGTTCATACTTGATAAAGAGAGTTTACGAAGAACCAAGAACCCGGCATACCTGCGCCTTGTCAATAATAACCACACTATAGCGTTTAAATCTGTGGGTTTTAGAGAAATGTAACTAAAAACTAAAGTATCTGAATATTAGACGACTTGAGGTTACACACTGATCTGAAACTGAAAGTATCTACCTTATTTTAGCCTATATCAAATAAATCTAGTAGTGGGAGAAAATCTGTCATTCTTGTAATATAAAACGAAAACAAACAATAAACCAACAAGCAAACTATGGCCTATTTTAAAAGATAATGTTCAGTTCCTCCACTAAGGTAATGTCTTTGTGGGTTTGATGACATTTCAGTGTTCACAGTGCTTTTGTGTGTACTATAAATATTTTTAGAGTATAATTTGTTTTGATCTAGATTCTGTTGCACGTTATTTTCCTGCTGTTTTGTTTAACTTTGTGTTGTAATTTCAACACTCAAATTTCCTAACTTATATTTTCTAGCAGAGCAGATCACAAAGATTTCCACTTGACTCTTATGTTTCCATTGCAGTTCAGGTGATTCGAAAAAGGAACTTAAATGGAAATTAAACTCATTGTGACTCTGGTGATGACTGCTATAGTTTCACTTCTGATTTATTTAGGCCTATATCTCAAACTGGTTAAAACTGCTTGATTTGGCCTCTACAAACAAATAACACCATAATAATATGACGCATTTAAAATTTTGCTTCCTCAATTGCTGAATACTTGGTACTTGAAAACTGAAGTGCAGGAAAGTACACTTACTCGACTGGTTGAATAATTGCACTTGATGGGAGACAAGTGGTTTACATTCCAATTATTTGCCTTTCAATACATTACATCTTATATCATATTAACAGTTGTGACTTTTCTAGCAAAAATGTGGAAAGCAGCCTTTCTTGTATTGGCTGCCAGTTTGTCGGTGAGCCTGGCCAGACCTCGATTTCACCCACTGTCCAGTGACATGGTCAACTACATCAACAAACTCAACACCACCTGGAAGGTCAGCCTCTACTTATATTTAAGAGTCAGTGTTTGTTTCATTGAAGCTAAAGTGGGTCCTCCTTCAGGCTGGTCACAACTTCCATAATGTGGACTACAGTTACGTGCAGAAGCTCTGTGGTACGCTGCTAAAAGGACCCAAACTGCCTGTCATGTGAGTTTCATGCATGAAAACAACTTAAGTTTGCAAGTCGCCAACCTTCAGCCTTTATTCCCATTTATACTAAAGGGAATGGGTTGTAGTGTACAATGAAATCCTCTTAGATTTCTATAGATGAGACCAATGGGGGGTATTCATTTACAGATTAAGGCCAAGGTTTAATTTTAATGCTTGTTGGTAAACTTGTTTGTGTTTTCTTCATAGAGTTCAGTACGCTGGTGACCTGAAACTGCCTAAAGAATTTGACTCCAGAGAGCAGTGGCCAAATTGTCCAACCATTAAAGAGATCAGAGATCAAGGGTCTTGTGGATCATGCTGGGCAAGTAAATTTGTTGTAGCTCCTTTGCTTGTAGCATCATTAATTTTATGTTTTGTATTTCCATGTTTGACTATGATTGTGCTATTTAGGCCTTTGGTGCAGCAGAGGCCATTTCAGACCGCGTGTGTGTCCATAGCGCCGGTAAAATCAGTGTGGAGATCTCTGCTGAAGATCTGCTGACCTGCTGTGATAGCTGTGGCATGGGGTAAGGAGCAACATTGCCATTAAGGAATCTGATACTAAAAAACAATATTTGAGAATTCCATTTGACAATGTCTTTAGGTGTAATGGAGGCTACCCTGCAGCAGCCTGGCAATTCTGGACTGAGCAGGGGCTTGTCACTGGAGGCCTGTATGACTCTCACATAGGTCAGTGCTGCTTTGGTGCAGCAGCCTCTTAAATCACCGGAATAATGAACTGTTTATAATTATTATTAAATCACTGAAATTATAAATTGTGTTTACTCTTTTCACAGGGTGTCGTCCATACACCATCCCTCCTTGTGAGCACCATGTAAATGGCAGCAGGCCTCCCTGCACCGGTGAAGGAGGAGACACTCCTGAATGTGTAGCACAGTGTGAACAGGGATACTCCCCTACATACCAAAAAGACAAGTACTTTGGTACGACCATAAATGTTCATAACGGATAACTTTTCTTTTACAATAAAACTGACTTCTTACTAAAACAACTTGCAGGGAAAACTTCCTACACTGTGTTGTCAGACGAGTCACAGATTCAGGTTGAAATCTCAAAGAATGGCCCTGTGGAAGGTGCATTCACTGTCTATGAAGACTTTCTGCTATACAAATCAGGTACGTCCCCAGAATATTTAATGACATACAAATGTAATATATGCATTCACCCTATAATGGTACTTATTTTGACAGGAGTTTATCAGCATGTTTCTGGATCTGCGGTCGGCGGTCATGCCATTAAGATTTTAGGCTGGGGAGAGGAGGATGGCGTTCCCTTCTGGCTCTGTGCAAACTCCTGGAACACTGACTGGGGCGAGAATGGTGAGGAACATCCTTAACTTTGAGACTTTTACCAATGCTCCAAGTTTTAACAAGGACTTAAATTATTTGTCTTTAGGTTTCTTTAAAATTTTGCGTGGGTCGGATCACTGTGGCATTGAATCTGACGTTGTAGCTGGCATCCCAAAATAGGAGTAAGTAAAACTGAAATGTTTAAATGAACAGTTATTTCACATTCTAACTTTAAGTCTAAATATATACGCTACTTTGTTTATAAACATGTTGCCCTTAATGGATGTCTAGTCACCAAAATATTTTCTACCCGCAGGTTTTAACTGGGATATTTTATGTGATTTCTGGATGATGATGCACTCCCACATTTTACATGCAAAGTTATTTTAGTTATACATTTTTAGCAATCTTGTTGTTCACTGATGCCTAAAATTAAACCATAGTCTACATGATGATTTTATTTCTAGAGTATTTCTAGAGTATTGCCTTATTGCTGCCAAACAATATCTAATTGAATTAGTTGGAGACATTTTTATGGCAATTCTGGATAATTATATTTCTATTGTGTGCACATATCTTGGCTATTAAGTGTTCCGATTTTACTGTCACTGCAATGAAGCGTTTCATGAGTGTGTAAAAAATAATAATAAACTTTGTTTTTTTTTTATTTCTTTTGTACGAATTGTGTTCATGGATCTGATTGTGTTTTGCATTGCCACAATTTCCGCTTTGGTGTAGATGAAAGGAAAAGTGGGCTGGATTTCTGTACCCTCTGCACTCCCTATGGGAGCATCATCTAGATATCCTGATCAAAAGACTTTGTTGGTCTCATTATCTTATCACGATTATGAAAGCAGATATTTAGATGTCAAATAGTGTCCATATATGTTTTCTGCAATAGTATTAAATGCAGTAAATCCGTGTTTATTAAAACATCGCTCGGACGGGACATGCGCACACACAAAACAAGCAGCCCCGTGTAGACCTGCCCTCTAATAGGTGGAGCTACCGCCTCGTATTCACGGAACCACAGTGAAATGCAGTCAGACAAAACTATGGAGGGAGGAGGAAGGTTGATCTGGATTAAGTATGGGCCTGTAATGTCCTTAGTTGTATTGTTTTTGGCTTTCTGGTTCCGCCCATTTGAACGCACTGTGCTGGATGACCGGCTGGACACGGTGTTGACCTCTTTACTACGCGCTGAACGAAAAGTCGGGATCAACAATGTCGCCAGACCTAAAGTAGCCATTGGTGAGTGCATGTGCTGTGTAAACCTCATCAAACTCGACCAGCAGACTTGAATGTTAAATCTATAGTTGTTTCCTCGTAGCTAAATGTTAAAACACTCTGTATATTATAACGACCGAGGGTAACATCGTGGTAAAGCTAATGTAAACAAATGTATCCTGGAACATAATCTAACAGTGCATCAAAGAAACTCTGTAAAACAAGTAATATTGCTTTTATATATGGAGGAAAAATCAACTCCCTGATCTGCCTGATTTGTTGGAACTGTCCAAAGAGTTAATGGGGGTGTTTACTACTGTGGGATGAATCATGTGTGAATTGTGAGTTTTGACAGGTGGACTATTGTCTTGTCTTGTCTCAAATCCGCCCAAGGCATCATCTCACTCATTTGCATTTTGTGTTGTTTACTTAAAATGAAGAAGTATTTCTTCATAACGGTTTCTCTCTGTGATTTTACTCTTGAAATGTTTTCACAGGAAACAACCTTAATGTGTTTTGCAGGAAATGTATAGATTTTCTACAGCAGACAGGTGCTCCAAGGAGTACATTTAGAGACATTTAATACAACAGCTGAGGCTATACAGGCACGTGTAATTCTACAAGCTATAGGCACTCACGCCTCTCATGTTGCTCCTGACGCAGCATGTATGTTATAGCTGGCATGCTTACAGCCCAGCTCCATTGGCAGTGTCTGGTACCGTCTTCTGCCTGTGCTTTGTGTCTTTTATGATCTGTTCTCCTGCAGGTTTTGGGGGCTGTGCAGATTTACTGGTGGATGGAGTGTCGCTGCTAAATAAGATTGGCCTAATTCCTTCAGAGCAACCCCTGCATCATGATTACCTGGAAAACACTGAGCAACTTGCTCAGAGCTTTGCTTATTTCTTTGGAGCGGCTGCAGAGTAAGTGGTGTTAAGGTCACACAAAGGCAGATTTTCTTTAAATCAAAAACACCCCTGCAGAATGACCTGTTGTCCTGAATGCCACAGCCAAGTCATATGCATTATTGATTGCTTGCTTTTGGAATTGAATGTGATTATAGCACTATGTCTAACTTGGTGGGCACACCCCAACCAAAGATTGTTTTGCTTTGGATATTATTTGTTAATAACAGGTTTGTCCTGCTTATTCATGTTTTATCTGGTTTGTGCTTGTGCAGGCGCTTTATGATAAATGACACGCTTTTTAGTGAGTTGGTTGAAGCTTCCCGTGACCTGCCCGGTAACAGATGGTCAATAGGGGGTAATGCCCCATTAATGGCCAGTCGCCTGGCAAAAGAGGGATGTGATGTGTTGCTCGGGGGAAGCTTCAGCCCAGACTTTACTGATGTCCTGTCTGAGCATATCACAGGTACAAGCAAACACAACTGCCATTTAACATATTAACACAACCTAAATTGCATTTTTCAGTACACAGACGCTTTTTTTCAGTGGCAGGAAAAATACTGGAAGAGCCAGATATTCACCTAATCTTGGAATATCCAGTGGGTGCTACTTGGGGACCATATATCTCACGTAGGGCTAATAGGTATTGGCCTCCCTTGAAATGCTTAACTGTTCACATTTCACAGCTGGCATTAATAAGTGTTGACTTTTGTTATTGTAATTTAGATACATTATACACAGTGATGATCATAATCCATACCTCGACTCAATGGAGGAATTTGCAAGAAAATTAACAGACTTTAAGCCAGATCTGCTTGTAGTGGGTGGGCTACAGATGATGGATAGTTTCCCCTTCCAAACAGGTGAACTATATGTTTTAATAACTTTTATTTATGTTATTATACTTGACTTATTAGTTTTTTCTCATTACTTCAGGTGAACGTGATTATCTTCTATCTCGTCTGTCGGATCTTATTTCCTCCTCATCAGCCAAACTTGGTACTCACTTTGAAATGGCCAGTTTTGTTGAAGAAAGTATCATGGAAGACCTCCTACATTATGTTATACCTTATGTAAGCATTGATATTCAAGTACCTATTAAAATGAAGTGCATGAAGTTTAACTGAATATGTTTTATCTTCTTGTTCTTAGGCTGATTCTTTAGGGATGAATGAACAAGAGCTTCCAAACTTGCTCAGCCTTCTTAAAGGTTCCAACATCACTGTATTATCGGATCCAAATCCTCGTGTAGCCACTGTCTTGGACCAAATGAGGGAAGTCTACCGTATCCTTAACCAGCGCTACACACTGGCAGTGACAACTGAAGGCGACCAAACTAGAACGAAGCCACTGACTCGACTTCATGTTCACACACTGGCTTTTCAAGCCATGATCGTCACACGAGGGGCCCAGTGGAAGAACACTATGTCAGCCACTGCCAAGGCCTCACTCACTGCCAACCGCCATGTTTGTGGATCTAATGATATTGATCTTAGCAAGGCAAGACTAATCATGGATGACTCATTCTCAGTAAGCAGACAGGAAGGAAGTCAGCGCATTCCTCTTCAAGAAAGCAGGCCCGTGAGCTGCTGGCATGAACAAGACTACGAGATCTGCGTGGCGCCTGTATTGGTTTGTACCGAAGTTTACCAAACAGCAGGTGGAGGCGATAACATCTCCGCTGCTGGCTTGGTTCTGCAAATCTAGACTTAAAATGTGATTTAGGAAACTTGACATGCAAAATTACCACTGCTGCAAATGCAAGTGTTGAATGTGATGCTGGTAACTTCTTTACAGTCAGCATTAGTGAGGATTTACAACATTTTCTTTGTGGTAGAATCAGGTCAACCCTTACAGCAACTTGCAAAAAATCTAGCCTTATTGCAACACTATAGCCTTGGGTCTGAGGTAACATGGTGATCTGGAAAAGATAAGACCTAAATCAGAGTAGCAATGCATCACAATATGGCATCAAAGTTTGCAGAATAGTTTTTTTTATATATATATATATTTAAACCACTATGCAGCAAAACGTTCAACTGCAAGGATATAGATGAGTATTTAACAACATAACAATAATTCCACTTAATGCCTTTTTGTTTTAAAAGTGAATAGAAAACTTAACTAGGGGCAGCATAAAAGTTAGCCACTGTTCTTCCCATTTGTATTTTTTTTTCCATTACATAAGATGTGATATACAGCAGTGCAATAATACAAAAGCATTGTTAAAAGACCACCGGTAGCTGGATATGTCAATTCAAGTTCTCTACCTCCTGCTCTTGTCTTATGCTGGTTCCGTTTTTGTTATTATTCTCTGGACCAAATGATGGAAAATTGTTGCATTTGATTTGTCTGATTTCATTGATAAGGGAGGACAGGAAAATATGCTGCTAAGATACAAATCCTTACAGAGATAAAATAATATATTTAATGCATTCTATTGTTTCTGTATGAGCCATTTTGAAGCGACTAGACTCTGATCAATAATACTTCTGATACTTCTTGTGGAAATTTTACATTCCAGTATGTGTGTATATATTGAGTAATTTTAGGTGGGGTGTTTGTTTATTTCTTGACTCAAAATCCCTGTAAATCATTTGTGTGAAAGAAATACCTATCAGAATTCTTGGTTTCATTTACCTGTACTGAGATTGTTTGGGTGTGTTAATTGCAAATTTGCCTTACTTGGATTGTTTTCATAAAGGGAGTGTTTACTTACCCATGTCTTTTTTGTATAACAATATTGAGTTACGTTATTCTGTAAAACTCAAATATGCCAAAGGCTTCAAAAATCAGTTGCCATCTAGTACAACTTTGTTATCATTGAAGCCTTAGATAAGTCATATCAGCCATTTCTGTTCAGTTCTGATTGTTTCATGCATGTAAGCAGTTTGATGCAGATAAAAAAAAAAGCTTTGCTGAATTGGCTTAGTTTCTTTTCCTTTTGTGTTGTGTTGATATTTTTGCTCATTTCTATTGCCAGTTGCTGACAGTGGCTCCTACATTATCATCTGAAAGGATTGTTTTAGGCTGTGAACAATCACCAGTGTGCATGTGCTTTTGGTGCATTTTACTTTATATATGCATTTTGATCACATTTGTTATACTTCAATTAAGGTTATCACAAATGTTTTAAGGCCCAATATTACACTGATTTCTGATCTATGTTATAACATTACCTCACCACAAACAGTTGTGTTTTGTTGCATTCAGACATGTTTAACACAAATCTTACATATTTAGTCTATGTTCTTCTCTCAAACTGTAAACACTGCTCCACTATGTTTTTAAACGCCATACACCTTCACTAGACTCATTTGGGATGATATCATCCCTGGAATTGCCAGTCTCTGCTTTTACCTTTTGTTCTCTACTGAACAAAAGGTAAAAGTTACCTGTTAACCTGAAAACTATTGCTTCATGACTTCACAAGGTGGTACAGAGCATGTTGAGCTTTGGAGATGTAGATGGACTAATGATTACTCAAACATGAAGTCACAAATGTGATGAAACAAAAAACAACTCACACACAGTGTTTTTGAGGAGGTATCTATCTACATTATAACATGGTTTAAAACTCACAAGAGTATTTTTTTGTGTGCATAATTTAGGACCTTTAAGAAAAAACACAAATAGGGAAAGGTTTGTTATTTTTTTGAAAATACAAAACAAAAAAAATGGCTATATTACACAAAATCTATATGTCACAGTCAATAGTTAGTTCATCAATCAGGTCTTTGTAATAGATGACGTTGTTCTTTTGGTCAGTGAGAGCTGTCAACATCTCATCCATCTCCTCCTGAGTAAATGCCTCACCTGTGCCACTCAACAGACAAAATAAGGCTAGGGATAATTTGCATGCTTCCTCAATGCAAAGAGATTGTTTAAACATTTGTTTAAAAAAAAAAAAAAAACCCAAATGGACAATTTTTACCTTCCTGCATCATATATTTCTTCAGCTCTTTTGGTTCCAAATAACCTTTCTTCTCTTTGTCCAAAACCTGTCAAAGCACAATGTGGGACAGCTAGAATTTGGACAACTTTAGAAAAAGTTTTGGCAGCTCAAATATGACTTAAAAGACATATGCTGCTCTTGACCTGAAAAGCTTGAAGAAGTTTGTCCTCAGGGAATGGAGGGAACCTGTCCAAGAGCACACAGCATTTATTTTGGTTTTAGAATAAAATGTAAGCTATTTAAATGTCTTATAAAGTTAAACACACAAACTTTTTCTCCAGTAAAACTTTTGTCATGATGGGAAGAAATTTCTCCAGATGGATGTACCCAGTGTGGTCCTCCTCTACCTGGTTACAAGACAATGACACAGATCTCCGGTTTGTGCACAGTGGGTTAAATGATGAATAAACCGGTGTGCAATTTACTTCGGTCTTTATAGACCATAGTGTTTATGTATTTTACCTGTGCTATGAAATCATGGAGATCTGCTTGACAGGGGAAGCAGCCCAGGGAAAAGACGATAGTACCAATCTCTCTAAAAGCACATGAGGAAAATCGTTAGCCTTTGTGTTTCTTTCAGACACATACAATGCAATCTTATGCTTTATTGTATTTCCCTTTTAGCATACGATTGATTGTATTGACAGACTTTTTAAGTGAATTTAAAAGAAATTACTAGAGTCCAGAGGTGGATCCATAACAATTATAACTTTGCCTAATGAGAGGCTGTTTTCACCTAACATCCACAGTGTTGTTAGCTTCGTAGTCAAAAGCTTCAAAAGCCGCTTTAATCTTCTTGTGGACATCTGACGCCATAGCCTCTGAGATAATATAAGAGAATAATAAAAGCAGTTAGAAAATATTAACTTACCTCTTTATAATGATAATTATGTTTTACAAACCCGCGTTTTGCCTGTGCGTCGCCATCTTTTTTTATACGCCCGTTTCAAGACGGGACGTATTATGGTATGGCGCTGTCCGTCCGTCTGTCTGTCTGTCCGTCCGTCTGTCTGTCTGTGGACACTTCAAAGCTTTGAAGTCTTTGAAGCTTTGTCTTCATGAAGAGGAAGTTTAAAGTTCAAAGGTGACACACAGTTCCAGCTGCAGCGGTTGCTAGGCAACGGGAGAGAGAGAATACAAGACAACTACACATTACCTTGTCCGCGCTCTAGCTCGACAACCGTCTCACCTAGGCATGTCAAACTTCATGGCTGGACACCCCATGGGTCAAGGATGTCTATATACAATAATTCAAAGTACGGGCGTATTTTGCCCCGCTGGCGGAGCTCTTGTTTTACTTGTTACTCTGTTGCATAGCAACAGAGCATTCACGTCCACGTGTCAGTGAGTGATAAAAATGTTTTTAAATGCGTCACAAATTTACATTGTCATTAAAGTAAGTGCTCTTTGTTAGAAATATATGATATAAATATATGAAACAGGCTATTGAATTTACCTTGTTATTTAACTCAACAAGCGGACTTGCTGTTAACTGGTCCTAAAATATCCACACGGCACAAAATAAATATTTAGGCCTATTATTTGGGCTATAAAATGTTTAAGGCTATACCACTGATTTGTTGTGAAATAACTATGTAAGAATAAGAATTCTTTGTCAGTTTTATTCAGTCTTTGAAGTTTATAGAAATGACAGGGATGCATGCAGTCTGTATAAAAACATTACTAACAACATACCCTTCAAATATTCTGGTGCTTAAAATAAGTGCAAACATGAAACATCCAGTTCTTCCAGAGTAATGGCCTAAATATGAAATAGTGTATCTCTTCTCATAAATAAGTAGGCCCATAACTAATTAGTAATTACCATTCCAAAGATATAAAACCAAATAAATACATATGAAATCTAAATCCAGCATCTTATATTTCTGGTTGTCCTTGGTGCACAGGTACAGCCACAGCTTCAGTCTGCTCTGCTGTTGCGTCTTGTGTTTTTTGTGAAGCGTGCTCCTCTTCTACTGACACACGGCCACCACCTATCTCTGTCTCTTCTTTTTGTGGATGTGTTTCCGTTTTAACCTCCACTTCATTCTGAGCATTCTGATTTTGGTCTTGTATAGTTTCTTCAAGCTTAATATTTTAAATGTAAAAGAAAGATTAATGTCAGATTACTGGAACATTTAAATACAGGTTTTGTCAAAGGGCATTACCTGCGTTTGAAGTAATGGAGGTGAAAGAAGCTCAGAGGGACTGAATAAACCATCATGATTTAAATCCTGAGTTCGTAGTAAAAAGTCCACTAAAGACACCACCTACAAAGCAAATTGGTAATTAACTGTGCAACTATGAAAAAACAACAAACCAGAAATCAATCAATTTACCTGATCATATTGATAAACTACAGCAGGCTTTTGAAAGGCATTGTAATCTGAAAGTAATTTTATCATCTCCAACCCATCCAGGAATCCACTGCGGTCATAGTCATGAAGACGGAAAAGGAAGAATACCTCTGGGAAAAAAAGGGGGTCATGACGTGATAAAGGTTTATGTACACATACACTGAACTCTAATAATAAGGCCTGAGATTTGGACCTCAAAACATTCTATTTTAATGTTGATTGGTAAGCTCTACCTTGTTCCTTGGAGTTGATCTCTGGTCTACCCTTGCCCCCCTTCAAAACTGAATCAACATAACTTTGGAGCAACCTGATAGAAACAGAGATGTCATTGTGATTTTAACAGTTAGGCTATGGACCAAACAATATATACAACCAGTACCATGGTGACAAGTCAAAGGAGAAAAATAAGAAAGTAATTGTGAAAAAGGTTTCTTATCATTTTAGTTCTACAATCTTGAGTGCTCAGTTATGTTCCACAACCAAAGTCCACTAAGGTCATAAGGTTTGTTTATGTTGTATTAAAAATGAGGATTCCTGATGCTTACCTGTGGCTCTCATCTCCAGATCGGAAAGGACTGACCAGTCCAACAGGTGGTTCGTCATTCCTAATTAAAATTTGAGAACAATAAATCACAAAAACAATAGTGTACATTTTGCATAGGGCTATTATCTAGATAATAATGGGAATAATTGTTTATCACCTTTAAGTTTATTTCCTATTCTTTGATTAGACAAAAGGAATTATTCCAATTCTGATGTTAATGAAGGTTAGGCTATATGAAGTGTAATGGCCTACTTCATAAATGATTAACTAATTGCACACAACAGAGGAGTGTGAAAGGGGCGGGTGTCCCCGTTGGTGTAACACTTACCTGATAGTTCCGGGTTGACCTGGGGACGCCAAGCACAAGAGAAGTGAGAAACCGGACAGGACCGACCAGCTCAGAGATCCCATGATCTGAAGGCAAAACAAAGCAATCTATACACCAAAATCATATGTATCCATTTTATCTGTTTTTTAAGATGTTCGTTCATTAAGAACCTGAATGCTCTATCCAGCTTTGGATAGTAATGAAAACATGAAAAAACAGACTAAACAAATGTAGCTATTTGCATTCACAAAAGAAATGTGCCAGTGCTTGTCCTCTGAAAGCCTACCTTTATAGATTAGTTATATTAAAAAATAATAATACGTAAACAGAGAATATCCCAGTATCTTTAAGAGTTCATGTCTCCTCTGCAGCAGCACATCTGCCGATCCGCCCTTTGCGCTCCTTGCTGCAGTGCGCAACGCTGGGCTCCGGGCTCCAGCTCCCGCTGCCACGAAACCCTCGCCTGTTTTGGTCAATGACGGGGTCCACGTGGAAGGAGGTAGGAAAGGAAACTACCAGCAATGTTGCTACTGCGCCTGCGCAGTGCGCTCAAGCGTATTTTTTCTCCTGACATCCTCACACCACGCGCCACACGGTGCAATAATTAGAGAACAGAACATAAAATAGGCTGTCGTTTTGTTGAATATATATGTGTGTGTGTACGTGTGTGTCTGTGTGTGTGTCTGTGTGTGTCTGTGTGTCTGTGTGTGTGTGTCTGTGTGTCTGTGTGTGTAACTAATGATCATCTTTTGCCTGTTCAGTGTGACTCAAAAGATACATGACAATTAAGTGCTTCTCAAGTGGTCTATAACTCTATAACAAAGATGGATATATTATGATGACAAGGGAACAGTAGGTTACTTGTTTTTTCTTATTGTTTACTATTGATACACTCCCATATTTTAAGGGAATACTTGGAGTATTTTGAACTTTTGGCACTTTTCGAGGCACCGCCACTAGATGTCTCTAAAACCTAATTAGGCCATAGCTTTAATGCATAATGTAGAGAGGAATAGTGGCAACTCTATAAAATGTCTATTTGAGGTTAAAGGTAGGATTAATTATACTTTAATATCCGGTACACCCACGGTGAAGTATATGATAGCAGTAATTGAAATATATCAAAATAGGAGGTTAAATATCAATATACACAGTTAATTAATTAACACATAAACAAAACAGAAAAGCAGTTCTTGGTGAATGATGTATATAATAATGTATGTTAAATCAATAATAGTACATCTCTTTCTTAG
Source organism: Odontamblyopus rebecca (assembly GCA_030686955.1). Classification (NCBI taxonomy): domain Eukaryota; kingdom Metazoa; phylum Chordata; class Actinopteri; order Gobiiformes; family Gobiidae; genus Odontamblyopus; species Odontamblyopus rebecca. Next base: position 22,447,078 of record CM060655.1, on the reverse strand, counting down.
ACAAGAAAGACAAGTGCTGCATTTTAAATCATTGATCTTGTATTTTTAGGACATCTATTGATTCCAAAGGAGAACTTCATTATTGTAGAGGCTTTAGGGTGAAGGTCAGTGCCCTCAGAATACTTTATGATACCCATATATTACTTCATTCTTCACCTCATTGTGTACTTCAGATCACGGACTCTTGTTGCTTATGGAAACTAACGTTCGTGCTGAAGCTGTTGACATCAGTCTCTGCTCCAGCATCTTCTCATTATTCTGCCATGCCTTATTTAGTTGCTTATTTGGCACACACTAAACCCATTAATCAGACATAATGAGTCCAGCCTGCAGTTGCCAAACACTAAAAACCCTGTGTAGTAATCTATATTAAGAAAAATTATAAAGGCTCTTGCTTTTAACTATAGAAATATGCATTTAGGGCTATGTGATACAGCCAAAAATATATCTATTTTCTTTGCCCTCTGTCCCTCTGTTTGATCACAAAACTGTATTTTTTCTCATTAAAAACAAATAAAAAGGGTTTTCATATGAGTTTTGTGAACATAAAGAAGGTCAGGCCATCCGTACCATTTAGTAATCATCCATCAAAACTCATCTGAATTCTTGACTCGTCTGAACTATGAGTGTAAGCGGTAGAATGCTTGATTACAAAGACCCAAACCAGTCTGAAACAAGTGAATCTCATTTTGATCAAAACTGTATTGCTGTAATTACACAGCCCTAAAATACATGCGTTTTCACACAGTCAAAAGAGCCAGCAGGGTCAGGCCGGTGCGTGACTCATTACTTCACAGCTGGCTGGTGCCTAAACATCCCACTGACACTTACAGGAAGAAAGATTAGTTCGTAATTGTTAACATGAGCTTCTGCCTGTGGCGGCAAGAGCCGCAAGTTAGATCATAAACTTTTTGATTTTTATACTAAGACCATCTTTTATCATTTAAAAAAATCTCCAAATTCTGTAAAAAGTGTGATATTTCTGCATCTGTGAGTAATTTTACAGTCCTTTCACATCATTTGTCACTGACACTTAAAGCTACCGTTTGTAATAAGACCTGTTGTATTCTCTTATAACACCACTAGATGCTAATTTCTGCTGTCTGATAGTGTACCAGCTTTGTCCTGACAGAAGAAGACCAGAGAGCACAGGTGAGGCTGAACAAAGACCAGCCCTTTTGCAATACCCAGTATGCTATGCACTTCCGGGTACAGCCTTGTGGGTGCCAACTCAGGGGATGGACTGGAGGAGCTCACGAGCACACACTCAGCTCTCATCTTTTGGGACAGGTGGACTTTATAAAACCACAGGAAATAAAGTGGGTAGTAAATATGAAACTAATAAATTAAGCATTATCTTTATCCAAAATACAGTATATCCTAACTATTGTAACCCATCAGCCCTCTTCATCATTAAGTCTAAATGTTTGATCTATCTTGAATTATGTTTAAGATTGTTAAAATAATAATTAAAGGAAATAAATTTCTGCTCACAAAAAGAAAACATCCAGCTTTAAACTATTTTAATTTATTCATTATTCAGATTTAGACAAAATTTTCTGGGCAGCAGGGAGGGCCCTGAGCTCCTCAGAGAGTGAAATGGTTCATACGGCACTAACATGTCACTTAGATGTACTTTGGTGCTTGGCCTTGGAGAGACTTGTGCACAAGCAGAGCTGCTTTAAAGTCTATTCTCTGAGCCACAGGAAGCCAGTGCAGAGACCTGAGCGCAGGACTCATGTGCTCGTACTTCTGGGTTTTAGTCAGGACAAGAGCTGCAGCGTTCTGGATGTTCTGCAGCTGTCTTACAGCTCATTTGGAGAGGCCAGTGAGCAGGTCTTTACAGTATCTAACCTTCTGGAGACAAATGGATAAGTGTCTCCAAGTCTGCCTTAGACAGTAGACCTCTGATTTTTGCTATGTTTTTAAATGATTAAAGGCTGCAGATGTTATTGATTTGATGTGGCTGCTAAAGTTCAAGTCTGAGTCCATTATTACCCCTGGACTTCTAGCCTGATTTGAAGGTTTTAGAGATAGAGACTGGAGGTGACTGCAGACACTTCTCTGGGCTAAATACAATTATTGTAATAGTATTGTAAACTAATTAGGCTTAACTGTGAGGAAATGGAAGCAATGAAACAAAGTTTTATCCTACACATCTACTACAAAACAAAGATTTACAAGGCTCTATTAATCTGCACCACTGAGGAGAATTGTTACAAGTAAAACCATTAGATTAATTGCACTAATTTCCATAAAAAAGCCTAATTATTGTTACTACGTTACTACAAAAAATATCAAGACATTTTCACCCACCCACTCACACAATACTGCTGTGCTGTTTTTGTGTTTCCTCTTGCCGACTGTCATTTAAAATGAGAACATGAACTCCCTTGACCTTACCTGGTAAAGTACTGGGATAAATAAATAAAATAATACTCCAAGAACTAAGTGTATCAGATTACTAGAGGACTTCTGAGCACTTCTGAGGTTAATTTGATTAATTTTATCATCCCATCTCTAAACCACAGTGAAACTGTACATTTGAAAACTGTTTTTGTATTTGTCCTAAAAACTCAAGGTGAATGCTATGTGCTTCTTTTATCCTGTTCTATTTTAACTTCTAAAGTCTGAGCTCTTCTTTGATTACCATGTCCGTCAGTTCAGATTTCTCTCTCTCATGTACCTTTTTCTTTTTGGTGGATTTCATCTTTTGTATACCACCTGACAAGTATTACGAATCAGTATTGGTAACAGAGGCTCTAGGAAGACTGTGGGTTTTTATTGTCTTTATCATAGTCCAAGCACATTCAGACAGCTCCCTCTGCACATATGTGGCTCAGGCTTTTCCCCCAAAGTTATGTAACACAGATAATGCTGCGGCTCCACAGTCAAAACCATTTGAGCTATTTTTAACCCTGGAGCCCCCCATAATGCAAACAGCTCTTTACCTTAATAATGATCACTCAACCACTTTTGTGTACTCTCACAATTGGTGTCTATGTATTTATATCCGGGGCATCATAGTCACAAGCTTTCAAAAATTACTCTTTTTTATAGACTATACCCATTTAAAAATACACATTAAAATACAGGACATTTCTTAGTTTCAGAGACAGTTTCATAGTTTTTGCTATTAAAATAACAGCATCATATCAGACCAGACTTTGCCTAAATTAAACATTTAAATCAAGCAGAGGTGGGTAGCTTAGCCAAACTTTCTACCCAAGAAAGAGTTTTGGTACTTTGAAATAATATTAATCATGTAGAAGTACAATATTTGGAGAAACATTCTGAACATAAACTGTATTTTAGATCTATTTTGCTATTTTGAGCTATTACAATTGTTCAAGCAAAATATTAAACAATGCACATATGCTGGTATTCCCAAAGAAAAGCCACACAAATTGAAAAGGAAAATCAGATCTGAAGGTAAGACAAAAAAAGCTCTAATGTTTGAATGCTGTAGGGTTGAATGCTTTGCCTTCACAATAGAATCACTCACATGAGAAGAGTAACCAAAACTTTCACACACACGAGTTTTACATCAAACAAACTGAAGTGGAGGTAGTATGATGTCAGAAAACTACTCTGAAAAGTACTTGAGTCTTGAGTATTACTCACGTCACATTAACTTGTGAAGTAACAGTGCAGGCTAATGCTTCAGGAAGCTGCATGTGACATCAAAAATCCCATTTGGCATTTTGTAGTGCTTCTCTAAACATTTGTAGATTTGTCTGTAAGTGATTGTTTCCAGTTGTTTTGTGCATGAGTGGATACATGGACACACTTATTTAGTGTGTCTGAAATATCTGCTGTCACATTCCACACACTAACTCTGTTGCTTTCAGCTAATTACCACCACAGGAAGCTCTGACCTGCCTGTACATGGGGGCTCTGTGTCCAGGCACCTGTATGCACACACACACGCACACACACACACACACACACACACACACGCATGTGCGCACACACACACACACACACACACAGGGCAGTTATGCTTGGACTGCTCTTAATTACACGTTTACATCTGGCGACACAATGTTCTGTACTTCCCCGTGAATCTGAGGGGGCTGTCAGGACCAATCATTAGAACACAACCTGCCCACAGATTTAATCTGTATATTATTGATATTTAGCCTACACGAGAATAGTATAGAATAGTATAGAGTTTAGAATCAGTTTTAAGTTTTATTGCCATTGTCAGGGAACAAAATGTATAAACTATGAACTTGCTTTGGTAGTATGGTGCAACAGAAAGCAATGAATAATGGTAATAAATATAAACTATGATAAAATAAAAAAGAAACAGCACGCTGCTATATTATACACTACACTATTCTAATGTAATGCATTCAGTATTATGCACATACTCTCTGAAGTTCAGTACAAATGTCCTAGAAAGTGATAGTGGAAAATGTAAGGAACCTGTTTAGGTGATTAGGGGTGTTGTTATGGTGACGTCAGAAGAAACCACATGTTTTCCAAGTAAAAGACTATTTAATGTTTCCTGTACGTCCTATGCCTCCACTTCCTGTATCTTCATTTCTCCCTCTTGTCTCCAGTGGATCTTCTTTGTGTCACTGACAAAAGGCTGCGGCACACCACCCACTAAAAGTTTACCAACACATCTGCCATCTACTGGTAAAAAACAAAACAAAAACAAAAACTTATGAATGGTAGCTTTAGAGCCCCTTTGTCTTACTTTGGTGGTTTAGAAGTTACCAAAGGGCAACTCACAATGGCAAATCATTACATTTTCAAGGATTACCTGGCAATCTCTGAAGGTACACTAACTAGTTATTTCTCATTAAAAGTATTTTATATGTACTGTGTTAACAGTTTATACAGCTTGAACAAAGTAAAAGTGTGTAAAAATACAACAAACCAGTTAAATCAGCTTTACAGGTCATAAGTTTGCTCATATTGTGTTACCATAATTACACCAAAAGTTTACATAAGTCGCACTGATACCAAAATAAACGAGGAATCTAAATACAGTACTATGAAGCGATGTACTAATAGCAGTTTGGCTAAAGTGCATTCCTGCATACTGCATTTGCACTTGTTACATACTAATAAATGACTGGAAAACAAATTTTTAATGACACTTGCATATGCATGATCATAGCAGTGTAAATTGTGTGTAGCTAATTAGTCGTGATTATTATGGAGCAAACTGTCTGGCCTATAATAAAGCCAGTGCATGAGACGTGACTCACAAATTGGCAGATATTCTGCACGAAACCAGTCATCATCATTTGTCTCAAAGACCACCAACTCACTGTGATGTCTATTAAATGAATAAATATTGAAGGTATGTAGAAATATTTGGTTTGGCAAAGTAATTCTGCAAAGATTTATGCCTGGTTTGCATGGTAGACATGAATTGCAAATGAAATCATTCGAAAACAGAAAGATCAACTTGTGTGAAAAGCCTCTGGATTCCACACTTATTTTATTGATTACATGAGGATCTACAGTTCTGGAGAATTGGGTCTAAGTTTTAAATAATATTACACACCAAAAGTCTGCAAAGAGAAACAGGAGAAGCTCCTGCAGTCGTCCCATTGAACAGCCGGAGTGGTGCCACATTTAGACAGGTGAGGTCATATGGACAAGGCTCAAAAGTTCTGGCTGAAGGTGAGCTCATAATGTATTTTAAGATGGAAATATTTATAGCGGGTCAACTGAGATGAAAATGGACAAAATAAGATCAATAAGACCTCAGTTGTCCAAGTAGGGTTCATAGCACAAGACAATTTAATTCTGTCAACTGGACAAAAACTCTGAGAAGTGAATATGTTTTGCCACTCATCCATGTAGCTTCTCCAGTTCTGTATATCTTAGATTTTTGCCTCAACATGTAACCAGTGTGGGCCTTGAAAATTATTTAATGTCTCTTGAAGCTGTGTCATTGATTTTTTTAATGCAATTGTTTGTTGTCAAAACGTTTATTCATAAAAACTTAAATGACCAAAATAAATGAATAAATAATGATGAAATGTCTGTTTGCATAAAATCAAATGTGACAGATTTGAAAATGGTAAGCTCCCTGGCTTTTCATTAGGCATACCTCCTTCACTCGTGGCTTTAGCAGAAGTCTATAAAAATATAAAAGCTCAACACAAGATAAGGCTCAGATATGTATTTCCATTCATAGGCTACTATGACTACTAGGTTTGCCTTTGCTTTTGCAACGTAACACAGCTCTCAATGTGCACTCAGTATCCAGTTTAGAACACATTTCCACCACTCAAATAGGCTTTTCATCCAAATACTTTCAACCAGTACAAAACTGAATTTAATGTTCACGTTATCATTCTGTCATAGACGCGACTGTAGAAAACATTTTGGATTCTGTTTAGGCTCTTTAAATAACAGTTTTACAAACGCCTCCCTGAGCGACCCCTACACGTCCACCCATTGACCCTCCCCCGTGTCCCCCCTGTGGCATCCCACGGCGGTGGGCTCAAAAGTCAGAGCGCACCGGAGCGCCGTGGACACAGAGTGGATGCCCAAAAGCGCCATCGCAGAGACACAACTTTGGAGCTGCGCGGTGACGACGCCTCTGTCCAAACGTGACTCCCGTGTGCACCCCGCGGTGCCCCCCCAAACCCGCCAAAGGACCACGGGGCTGCCGCTGGCCGTCCCGCTGCAGCGCCACAGGGGACCGCGCTCAGGAAACATTCGTCCGCCCGCAGTCAGAACGTCGGATGAGGAGAAGAGGAGAGCGGAGGGCATCGGATAGGCCGAACTACAAGGAGTGAGTATAGGCTACACTGAGCAGAGATGCCCTGAACTTTGCAACACTGACTCTTGTCCACAGCAGGTTGCAAAATCAAATAGGTAGAGTTTAGACTTATAATCCAACGTGTAACTTTTAAGCAATTATTTTTCATTTGAATAAAGCAGAACACTTGATTTTGACAGCAGTGCTGTGAAGTTAATCTCCTCGAGTTATTTCTTTAGTCTATTCGGGTATGTACTAACAATTTTTCTTCAGTTTAGACTTAAACAAACTTTATCGATCCACATCGGACACAGTAGCTTCCACATCACAATAAATATAATAACAAAGAGCAAAAATATAAATGGTAATAATAAGAATTTCTTTTTAGTTTAGCTTGTTTTTCCTTTTGTATGGCATAGCCTACAGAGACCCATGTTTTCTGTGTTATAGAGCCATTTAAAGAACTCCTTTATTTATTTATAGCTGCTTCTAAAATTAACACAGCACTTCTAGACGCCCATGTCTGCAGCAGGAGGCACAACTGTGTATGAAAGGAAATAATGAGGCCTAAGTTAATATAATTTTGTTTTGTTTTGTGGCAGTGGCAGCTCCTGATTTATTGGATCCCAAATCTGCAACTCACAACAGCAAACCACGGCTCTCCTTTTCCACAAAGCCAATCACACTGACAGCGCGGGAGGAGAGTGAGGTGAGGCCAGTATATGGAGGGTCAGGGTGAATTCAAACTGCGTCTGTGTTTTTTTGGGATGGCCTTTGACTGATCGGACCCAGTGTTGCAGGTGGTTGCCACGGTGATGAAGTGGAAGACAGTGACAGCCATTTTTGTCTTGGTGGTCTTGTATCTGGTGATGGGTGCAGCGGTGTTCAAAGCATTGGAGCAGCCCCATGAGAGGTATGGGATTATGAGTTATCAAGTATCAAGAAGCAGTATCAAGTATGTGTTTCACTGAAGGTGAAGAAATAACCTGGGGTCCCCTACCAAGTCATTTCAAATACAATGACCAAAGCATCCACTACAAATCTGAGGACTGAATTTTAATTAAATTATAGAGAAGACAAACTTTGTTGCATAAATCTTAATTAAAGCAACATTGCACAACATTTAGGAGGTGGCACCTGCCAGATTCCATGGAAATAGAAAGTTATGACCATACTTGCGAAGATTTCCCATGGATTTCCATGGAGACAACCAGGAGAAGGCCCTTTTACATGCCAAACAAGAGTCAGGTTTGTGTGTTTATGTTTTCAGTGTAATTAAAAACAACCAAAATTAAATGTTATATCTATCTTTTTTTGGCTAAAAGGTTACATGCTGGGGCTTTAAGTAATTGCTTAGCAATTGGCAATTGAGCACATTACAAAAGAGAGAGAAAGTACATTAAATATAATGTGTGTTGTTGTTGTTTTCTGACAGTGCCCAGCGTGTGGCTATCTTGGCCCAGAAGCTGGAATTCCTGTCAAAACACCAGTGTGTGAACCACAATGAGCTGGAGGAGCTAGTGAAGGTGAGGCTCAAATCAGCACCAGGGACAGCTCCTAAAGCACACAAAACTCTGTTTTTTGTCAATAATATTTACACAGAGGCATTATGTTTTTATACAATGAAATAAGAGACATACAGTGAGTCTTTTAACAGTTTTACTTTTACAGCAAATAGTGTTGGCCATGCGCTCAGGGGTGAACCCAACAGGAACGCTCAGCAACCACAGCAGCCTGTGGGACCTGAGCTCGGCCTTCTTCTTTGCTGGGACAGTCATCACAACTATTGGTACAGTATATGTAGATACAAGGTTTTAGAAATGAAATATATATCCATTCTCTAATCTTCGAATAGTTTAGAGAATAATAGTAAGACGAAGAATAATAGTTCTTCTTATCACACCATGCAGGCTTTGGAAACACCTCTCCACACACTCATGGAGGGAGGATCTTCTGCATTGTTTATGCATTACTGGGAATTCCTTTGTTTGGATTTCTCCTGGCCGGTGTTGGTGATCAGCTTGGTACAATATTTGGCAAAGGAATTGCCCGAGTGGAGAAAATGTTTGTTGTAAGTTTATTTTATTTTTTGAAAAATTTAGGATAACTGTCTTGAAAATGAACTGCTGAATGTAGCTTTTATGGGAGAGGGTCCTGCTTGTCTACTGCTTGTCTACTGGAAAGTTACCCAGTATGATACTTAACATATATATCTAGAAATTATTTCTTTATGAGTGGTTTATTGCCAAACAGATCCTGAAAAATATGACTCTACCTCCAGGGTAGTCAGCTCTCCACATATCTAACCTGTAACTTGGCCTGGTCATGGAGATGGATAAGTTAAATGTCATTTTGAGGAATGTTTGAGGTAAAGAGGAATGTTTGAGGTAAAGCTTTAACAGCTCCATGGTGACAAGCAGGAAAACACCATCAGAAAAGTTACACAGTGCACCTTTAAGGCCGTGATCTGGTACAAAAGTATTACGTGTGAGACAGCGGCATTCTTCTCAATGAATAATATGAACAGCCTTTTAGCTCTCTGAGGAAGGCTTTGTGTTATAATTATGCATGTGAGAAAGAGGGTGGACAGTTTGCCCTTGTTCAAACAAAGACAATTATATTATATATTTAGTTGTGACGTCTACATGCCTAAACCTCCAGTGGTCTTATAACAGGGAGATATTCTCTAGGTCAGGGACTCTCAAACCTTCAGAAGCCAGAGACTCCTTATTAGTACAAAAATATAAAACAAGAATACTGTTTCCCACAATGGCATAAATACAATTCAGAAGTTCAAACTATGTTTACAACCAAATTTAGATGAGAACTTTAAACCACTACACTATGTGAATTTTCCTCGGGATCAATAAAGTATCTATGTATGTCTATTTCTATACACTTGACATATTGTTTATTCTCCGATTTCCCCCATCAACCCAAAACATGCTACATAGGTCTCCAGGAAGATGATAGATGATAGTTAATGGAGGTCAATTAAATGTAATCAATCAATTAAAATACAGTCCCACTTTAAATGTATGCTTTTAACTGCATGTTTTAATAGTATTTAATTTAAGTTGTTGTTGTTGTTGTTGTTGTTATTATTATTATTATTATTATTATTATTATTATTATTATTATTAGTATTATTATTATTATTATTATTATTATTAATTATTTAAATTATCTTAATCTTATGTTTGTTTTGCAGCACGGTGACATCAGTCAGACTAAGATCCGGGTCATATCCACCATCCTCTTTGTCCTGTTCGGCTGCCTCCTGTTTGTGGCTCTCCCTGCAGTCATATTTAAACACATTGAGGGGTGGTCTGCTCTGGAGGCTCTTTACTTTGTGGTCATTACTCTCACAACCATAGGATTTGGAGACTTTGTGGCAGGTACAGTGACCGTGTGAGGATAAAAGATTATTTTTATGTATGTATTTATTTTTTCTCAGATTGGCATTTGTGTGCATACAGGTGGCTCTGATATTGCATATTTGGACTACTATAAACCTGTGGTGTGGTTTTGGATCCTGGTGGGGCTAGCCTACTTCGCAGCCATTCTCAGCATGATCGGAGACTGGCTCAGGGTCATTTCAAAGAGGACCAAAGAAGAGGTACAAATTCTTCTATTGTGCTACAACTATAACTATACTGTGTTATCTGATTTTATGCTCAATGGCTGGATATGTAAGTGAGCTTTTGCCTTATCTTATCTTAATTGAATTTGAATGATTGGGCTGCTTTTTAATTTGTATCAACACAGTCTCAGGGCATTACTGTGAGCCTCTCCAGATAGATGGGAAAGATGGATTCAGTGGAAGCTAAAAATCATTATTCAAATGTTATAAGTGACTTGAGAGGCCGTTTCTGCAGTACTATGAAAGTGAAAAGTGTGTGGCATATGGGAATGTGAGTACAGAGTAAAAGGGGTACAACATATTCACTTAAATATCTATCCATCATCTCCCGCTTAATCCAGCTGGGTCGCGGGGGCATCTTGCTGCCCAATACTCATAGCACCTGACCCCCCCCTATGAACCCCTCTGCAGGTGGTGAGCCCACAGGAGGGTGGACAACATGGTCCTTGATGTTAGTTCATAGGGGTGCGGGCATGTTTTGGGTTGATGGGGGAAACCGGAGTACCCGGAGGAAACCCATCCAGACACGGGGAGGAACATGCACACTCCACACAGAAAGGCCCGGGCGACCTGGGGATCGGACCCGCAACCTTCTTGCTGTGAGGCCTGAGTGTTGCCACTCAGCCACCGTGCCGCCTGTATTCACTTAAATATACATATTAAATAAATGATTGTAAATCATTTTTAGCATTAGATTGTAACTTTAATTTCCACATGAATGTATGTATTGGAGGGTTTGTCATTTCATTACAACAAACAGAGGCAAATAAAATATGAGATTTCATTATTACATTAATTTAAAAAGATTAAACGTAAAGAGAACAGAAGCAAAACTTAATAATAATAATAAATTAAAAACAGAAACAATGAGCTGCAACATGAAAAGAATCAATACAAAATCACTTCTAAAAAAGTTAATGACGAATATAAACAAAAATTGTTCCACTGCTCAACCTACAGTCACCCTCCCCTACATTTTCTTATGCTGCACTATCCATAATCCTCTCAGAGAATTTTTAATATTATGTGATTTTCTCTGATTGTGTTTAATAATGACTGACTGTCTTGCAGGTTGGTGAGATCCGGGCCCAGGCAGCTGAGTGGACGGCCTCGGTCTCTGCAGAGTTTAAAGAGACACGCAGAAGAGTGAGTGTGGAGCTTTATGACAAATTTCAAAGAGCCGCCTCCATCAAGCGCAAACTGTCCACAGACTTGGCCTTCAGCACTGCCCCAGAGCTCTCACTGCCCAAAAGGACTGTGTCAGTCAACTTTAATGATGAGCTGGAAAGGAGGGAGGCTGCACTACACGGGCTAACCACTCCACTAATGAAAAAGCACCTGTTTATGAATGGAATGGACACAGAAAGAGGAGACATTTCAATCATAGACAACATCAAATGAAAGAGAGACTTTATACATCAAGTATGAAACTGTATTGTGGCTCACATTTATGAATGACTTTTTACTTACAGCACTTTGTGAAGCCTCCTTTTATCAAATCAAACCACCTTTCTGAACATTGTATGTTAACAGTGTCTTCTCTGCTCAGGTCAGAGTATTCCTCTTTACTCATGGATGTGTTTAGAGATAAATTAGTGTGCCTTAAATGTGTGTATTTTCTTAACCACACTGAAGTTGTGCCAAAGTGCTATATGAAAGCAGTGGACAAATTAAAGACACCATATCAATTTTGGCCTTAACAGATCTATAAGAATCTTCACTTTGTTGCACTTTCTGTTCATGGTTTACATCAGCTGCTCACTCTGTTTGCGAATACGTGTTCTGCCCTGTGCTCAGTTTGGAGAGGTGTAGTGAGAGAACATTATCAATTTATCTGCATTTTTGCTTGGTTCTTATCATAGTACTACTGTTTTTATGAAATAAAAGGTCCTTTTAATATATCTCTTAAGTGTTGTATTTTTTTATATGTTTGTATTTTTAAATAATTTTTATTAAACAAAACGTGAAGCTCATTAATTAGAGCCTGTTTTGGAATACACTCATCATCCACTTCAGAGGGCACATGGTTTTGCTGAACACTGTCAGACTGACTAGACCCAGCATAAATACACAGTGCAACAGACTTGTCCAGTGATAAAGCATCAGCAGTTTATAATGTTTGTAGCTAGTTTACAGGACAATGAAAGGTCAACTAAAGAATAAAAAGTCTTAAATGCTGCATCATGCAAGTGGATGTTAACAGAAACGATGGTCCCCACGGGACAATGGTGATGGACAATGGTGTCCGTCTTATGTGAAAGACTTTAATGTCCCTGTGTCTCCTGTTATAGACCCCGCTGTACAGGAGTGCAAAAGGGTGCATTGCAACATCAGTTAAAAATGTTTGCACCCTAATTTCAGGTGCCTAAAATAATGTCATTTAATAAAAGTATATAATGTTTGCACCTGTTCAAACTCAAATGCACCCTCAGTCAGTTTTGTCTACACCCGGGTCTGTCCTGTTATCATGCAATTCACAGCCTGGATGTCTCATCCTCCATGATGGGGCAGTATAATGTGCCAGCAGCAGGTCTTATGATGCGTAATCTAAAGTTATAACAACAGGAAGTACAGCCCAGAGTCAACACTGCTACGGTTTACTGTGCTTCAGGAGTTTAGTTACAGTCAGTGTAGCTTTGTGAACAAGGCAAAGAGGTCAGTATAAAAATGGATGCCCATATCTGGTCATACATTAAAAAAAAGTTATGCTGTGACATACTTTATGTTTTGGCTGCACATTTTACATAATTAGTGGAGTTTCCATGAACTTTTACATTATATGGGCCTATTATTTAAGGTGAAGATGAAGTAATAGAACTGCTGTGTTTAAACAGTGTAGTAAATGTATGCATGCTACATTTAGGGATTAAAAAAAAAAAAACTTTAGAAGCCATTTGTCTCAGTGAAATTGAGTCTTTTTCTCTCCTCTGCCCACTCCAGTAGACTTCCTGCAGCGTGGGCCACAGAGCTTACACAGTGAGTGAAGAATGGCTCAAATCATGCATACAGGGGATTGGTCTGTCCGCCTGTGTGCGCCTCAGACCACCCGCTCTCGTCTGGTGCCAGTGTTCACAGAGCTCAGTCAGTTGGTTCTGGCACAACAGCTTCCGCCCCAGCTCCAGCCAGTAGTTTGTCACCTCCTCTGTTCCCATATCCCAGGATGCACTGCTCTCCTGATCACCGTCTGACACACAGACACACATTTGCATTGATTATGTGTCTTTTCTGACTTGTCTTGCTTTTTGTTCTTAAGGTCAAAGGATCAGTACATTGACCCAGTGCTGGATGTCAGTCATCCAAATGCTTACATAACAAAAAAGAAACTCAATGTTTATTGACCCAAAGATGGGCCTGCTGACTGTACACACCGTTTAACAGGGATTGCCTGTCTACATTTCTCAGAACAAGGACACGCAAAAGGCTTCAGGATACAAGAGGGAATATGCGGACAGACTGACATAAAACACTAAAGCAGCATTTACACTGGACACTGCATCTGCTCATTAAAACATATAAAGGAGACATGTCATTTGTCATTTCATAAATCTGAGCAAACATCAATACGTTTGTTTGAAACACATTTCTAAAACTGGTTTCACCCTTTGTTTACATGTACAAACCATAACCCTTTCTTTTAAGGTATGTTTCAACTGTGGGCCAGGAACCCCGCATGTTCCTGTAATTTCACAACTTGTATGTTTCTTTTAACTATTTTTTCTTAGTGGTTAGAAGTGCAGAAATTTTGGATAAACACATCAGTAAAACAGGTAATGGCAATAACTGACTATAGACTAGGTGTATCTAATAAAGAATCACCATAACATAATAGGAGGCAGGTTCAACAGATATTGTGTTGGTCTTGAAAACTTTACTCTAGTGCTTGATCTAGAAGTGAAATTGTACCCATGTCATTAATCAATAAAAAGTCAAACACAGTTTGGGCAAGATAAAATCTTTAGTAAAAATCATCAGCTATTTACATTTACAAAACTGATTATAAAAGAAAATGCATTAGTACAGTCTACCCTTAAAGCTGCCACAAGCAAATAAGTGATATACATACATGAAACATAGTTTGGTTATATCTACAGCATACTATGTACAAAGTCCAAAAGGACTTAACTCAAAAACAAGAAACAAAATACAAATGTCTAACAACAAGCACGTAAAGAAAAATGAAAAGGTATTAAAATGGACCAAAATTAGTTCCTGAATATAGAGTTGTGTTTTTCAGAAGTCAGGTGACATCAATCTAACTGAACAGTGCACATGTTAGCCATCTCTTATTAAAAAAGGGCAAACACTAGTGTAAATAGGAGACTGGTGAGAGAAGTGAATGTGTGTGTGAAATCTACTGAACATGACAGTTTTCTTCGTGTGCTTGTGTCTGCTCAGTCTTCTGAATTGTTTTTGGATCCTTTGCACTTTGCGAAAGACGCTTCCTGGTTGAAGCTACATCAGCAGAAGGGCTCTGCAGGTGAAGAGGCTCCAGCACCTATGGATGAAATTGGATCAGTCAAAATGAAATTTGTACAATGTTGTGGACTGACCAGTTCTGGTTTGAAGAGCTTACCTTGTCCATGTCTGAAGATGTAGAGATCTGTTTTGACATGAGCCGAGGGCTACAGCGCCGCACTGTGGTTCTTCTGACGATAAATGGGCTGGCCTTGCCTTGAGGAATATCAGCAAACCCTATAAAAAGATATTAAAAAAAATATGTTAAAACACTACAGTAATTATATTTTATGCTAAACATTTGCTGCATACCTTTCTGCACCAGCTCTGGGAGTCCTTCAGGTCTGAAGTCCTCGTCCTGTTGAGCCTTGGGTCTGGGTGTGGTGGCAGCTGCAGCTTTGATTTTCTTGGTCAGGTTGTGCAAAGCTTCTTGAACTGAGTCTCTGTCAGTGACATCACAGTGGCCCCTCTTTGTTGCTCCCAGAGGAGAGCGCAGAGGTGTGGATGGGGTATTCTCAAAGTTTTCAGTGTTGTTGAGTTTGGAGCTGGACTTCCTGTTTGAGCGGCGGGGGCTCTCATTAGCATTAGCAGTTTGTTTGTTGGTGATCTGCTCCAGGCGCTCAGTGAGGGCGTTGTTGGTCTCTTCTAATTTGTGCACTTGAATCATCAGTGTGCAGTACTTGTCCATACTCTCATCAGCCTCTTGACTTTTCTCCTCTACAAGTTTGTTCAGTTCATTCAGGTCAGCCTTTGCTTCTTCCAATTCTTTGTTCTTTGTGTCCAGTTCCTTTTTTAGGAGTTCTAAAGCACTGTTTACCTGATGCAGTTTTCTGTCACTTTGTTGAGCCTCACTGGCCTTCACTTCAAGGAAAGCTTTCAGACTCTGCACTTGTTTCTCACTCTCCTCTGCTGCCATCTTGAGTTGGCTCACCTCCTCGCTGCCATTTACATTTTCTAAAAAGTTTAACAGGTATTAATTAATGTGTAAAGTCAAACTATCCAAAAATAATTCACAGAAACACGCACCTGCATCGTTCAGCATGACTTGTTTCTCCTCCTCCAGTTGTTTGCAGGTTTTCATCAATAGATTCATCTTGCTTACAGCAGAGTCTTTCTCTTTAGAAAGACGAGCAGTGCGGGAAGTCAACTCTGACACCTGGGAAACAATTGTTTAATATTTTATCCCAAATCTAGTATTGATGATTGAACAAAAGACTTTACCTGGTCATTTAGTTCTGAGATGGAAAATTTGTTTGTTTCCAACTCCTTTTCCATTGAGGACACAGCAGACTGGAGCAGCTCCTTCTCACACTCTAGTTTTTCTTTTGTCTCCTCAACTTGCGTCTTCTCTTCCTCAAGTGAAGAAATGGTGATATTCAGTGCATCTTTTTGTTCTTTTAACAAACCATTCAAAGACTGGCATTTCTGCATCTCCACCTCTAGTGCCTGTTTTTCCTGATCGATTTTCACTTTATCTTGTTCACACAAAGACAATGATTGCTCCACATCACTTTTGTTCTTTTCCACCAACACTAAGTTTGAGTGAAGCTTTTCATTTTCTTCTTTTTCCAGTGCCAGAGCTGACTGCAACTCATCCCTCTCCTGTTTGACTGAAATAAGGACTGACTCTAGTTGAACTTTTTCCTCTTGTGCCTGTCTGTTTAGTTCTTCAATTTTTTCTTTCTCATTTGTGAGCGCTGTTACGGACTGTTTTAATGTTTGCCTCTGTTCTTCTTCTTGGCAGCGCGTCACTTCCAAAGCTGCCTGTTCCTCCTCTTTAGCTGCAATGAGAGTTTTAAGTTCCTCCGCTTCTTTTTCCAAAACCTCAATGCGACTGATCAGGTTCTGCTTCTCCAAGTCCCACTGCTCCTTCTCGGTTTTAAGTCTTTGTCCTTCTTTTTGCCACTCATTTAAAGAACTGCTTAACTGTTTCTTCTCATTTTCATGTTCCAGCAGAACAAACTGCATTTGCATCTTCTCTCCCTCCAGTTCTGCACTTTTTTGTTCAAGGGAAAGTGTCTTCTTGTGCAAGTCTTCAAGCTGTTTTTGGAGATCCCCTACTTCTCGAGTCTGTCTCTCTGTGGCTTCCTTCATTCCTCTCTCCAACAGCAGCACTTCTTGCTGTCTGTCATTTTGAACTCGCTCCAAACCTTGCTCCAGTTCTTCCTTAGCCGCCTTCAGTGCTTCAATTTCTTGTCTTTTCATTATTAGTTCTTGTTCCATGCTTTCCTTTTCTAATTTGAGGTTGTGCAGTTCAGTAGAGAGCTCTTTGAGTTTTTCACTCAGCTCCTTTTTCTCTTCCTCAACCTAAACATAAAACATGTATTTATTGTTATAGCTATAATAAAAGATTACTTCAATTTATAATAAAATAAGTACTGTACCTTTCTTCTTTCCTCTTCCAATTCAGCTTTGACACTTTCCATCTGCATAAAACAATTTGGAAATGTGAACTCGATAACCAGACACTAGTGATGGTTATTAACAAACTTTGCTTTTACCTGAACCACTGCATCTTCAAGACCCTGTTCCAAATCCTCCTTCTCTCGCTCAAGGGCATCAATGCGATCTTGAAGTGCGTCAGCTTTCCTTTGTGCAGCTAAGAACAGGCTAATGTTACACAGCTATAAACTTAGGGGGGGGAAAAAAAAAAAGAAAAAAAGTACTGTCCTGTTGAGGTGAGTGTCAGCTCACCTGTTGTAGTTCTAAGTTAGTTCTTTATGGTCAGTTTGTATAACTTCAGTTGAAGGGAATCAACTGATCAACAAAAGAAAATCACCTTTAAGCAGTTCCCCCATCTTCTTTTTCTTACGCTCGTCCGCCTCAATGCGGACCTGGAGCTTCTCGATACCAGTCCTCATCTGCTGCACTTCGTCTTGAGTGGCGTTGAGACGAGAAGCGATCTCTCCTTTTTCCAAGAGAGAAGACTCCAGGGAATGTGTCAGACGAGTCACTTCACCCTCAAGACACTGTTTAGAATGAAAGATTTTTAAATCAGTTCATGAACATTTAAATTTTATGATTATATCGAGTAGCTCACCTGTATTTTGGTGGCTAAGGACTCTGTGTTGTTGATATCAGAAGTGTGGTCCTCTTGCATTTTCTCCAGTTGGCCAATTAGGTCCTCTTTCTCTCCACTCTGCTGATCCAGAGTCTGCTCTAAAGTTTCGATCTGCTTCAACAACTAGCAGAAGAAAATAAATCAGTCTAGATTTGTAGAGAAGTACATAAAGTAAACAGACTGCTACTTAAACCATCTTATTACCTGTTCTCTTTCAGTATTAATTTTCTCTTTGTTACTTTGCAGAGTGTCATACTCCTGTTTCCTTGCTCTGATGTCATCCTCCAGGATTGAAATGAGTTCTCTGGTATCAGAGTTAGTCTTTTCCAGGCTGTGCACCTGCTTTTTATACTGAGACAGAGAGTGGCTCAAATCATCTCGTTCTTCTGTGCAGGAGACCAGTTCTGACCTCAGCTGGGTCGTCTGCAAAAACAGTTGTTTGTTTTATTACTATTAACATATCATCAAGTTCCAAAATGTTCCAGAAAATGGTACACTGTGTAATATACAAGTGGGGAGCACACATAGAAACGAGCAAGTGGCGAAACCCACAATAAATACCCAGAATAAACCTGAATAAGGGCCAGGAGCTGGGCTTTAAAACCAGTATTTACCTCTGCCACGAGTTTCTCCATGCTGTTCTCAATCACAGAACAGGCCCGTCTTTGGATTTCAAGGTCTTGCTTCAGTTTGGTGCCCTCCTCCTGCAGTGTCTCCAGCTCTCCTTCCATCCCAAGAATGTGCTGCTCCAGGTTTGCCTTTTCTGAGCGCACCCTTTTTAACTCACTCTCTTGCTGAAGGAACTTCTCATCCCATCCACCTACAACAGCACACTTCAGGTGGGTCTGTACTACACAGCACTAATTTCTACAGTGTCAATTAAAAAAAAAAAATTACCTTTGGCCATCTCAAGTCCTTCAAGCATCTCTATGACATCAGTCAGCTGGCATTTAGCAGTTTGGAGCTGCAGTGTTAAAGATTCATTATCCTCAGTCAGCTTTCCCACCTACAAAAACACCAAAAAATGTTTAAGTGACAGATACATTTTTACATTTAAATCTGCAGCTGCTATATTCACCTGGTTGACAAGGCCTCTGTTTTCTTTCAAGGTGATGTTCAGTTTATTTATGGCCTCCTGTGCTTTTGTCTCAGTGGCAGTTGTTTTCTGTTCCAGTTTTTTAACATAGGTCTCCATCTCAGCACTCATCTCTTTTCTCAGCTCAAGGTCAGCATTCAGTAAATCAATCTCACAGTGGAGGGTCTCCAGTTCATCTTGTGCCCCCCCTTCTCCATTGAGCTCAGTTGTATTAGAAGTTGCTGTTCAAAGATTTTAATGAATTAAAAAAAAAAAGAAGTATGAAATCTTCTATAGTAAAAAGATATGTGCCACAAAAGCTGAAGCTGTATTTATTACCAGTGGATTTCATGTCTTCACAGCTGAGATGAGAGTCATCTGTGATTTTAGGTAAAGCATCATCATCTTTTAGAGGCTAAAGGAATGGACAATTACAAAGGAGGTCAAATTACAAGCACCTTTTACAAACTATTTACAGAATATAGATGTTGTCATGTTAAAATACCTGTTCTCCAATGACAATTTCTTCATAATTAGCACAAATATTTTGCATACACTCGTATGGTGTAAGATCACTGGGGAAAATAAATAATACAGATTAATTTAAAGTCAGTGCATAAACCCCAAATGTATCCCTGCTTAAAGTTTCTTACCTGACATTTGATTTGGGGACAGCCTCTAAACAGTCACCCATGGCCTCCAAACTTTTCTCTTCCCCTGTATAAAAACATGGAGATAATGGATTAAACACTAGACCTCTAACAAAGTTGAAATTAACAGAAAAAATACACACCATCAACAGCTCTTTCCAAACACTGGGTGGGGCTACACAGTTCAGCTGGATTTGTATTGCTCTTCGGTTCAGAGAGCTTCACTATAAAATCATGTTGTTGGTTGACTTGTTCTTTCAGGAGGTTGTACTTCTCTTTACAGTCAGCTAGCTTTGTGTGTAAGTCGGTGAGTTTATGGTGTAACTTGGCCTGTTCCACCTCAAAATGTTCTTCCCTGTTAAAAGGAAACAAAACATTACTCTTCAGCCAAAGATAATGATCAAGCACATGTAGACAATTCAACAAATCATAATACTTTTCTTTGAGATCTTCTTCATTCTTTTTGGCCCTCCTGTCCAGTTCCTCTTGGAGTTTTTCCACTTCTTGCTGTAGAAGATTGACAAGCAAATCTTTTTCTTGAACTTCTTTATAGATCCCCATCTCTGTACTCGCATCATTTACTTCAGCCTGGACTTTGCCTAACTGTTCCACCTTATTCTGCAGTTCTCCATTCTCCTCAGTCAGAAGGTTAAGGCGCTCCATCATCTGTGTCAGACTGGTCAGTAACTTCTCATTTTCTTCTCTGGTCTGGTCCAACTCCTTCTGCAGTCTACCCACAGACTCCTCCAGTTGTTTTCGACTGTCCGCTTCTTCCTTGAGTTGTGTTATATCACAGCTTCTTTCCAGTTGGTCTTTGAGCTTTTCCACCTCCAGCTGTGTTGATGCAAGGGACATCTTCATATCCTGGTTTTCATCTCCAAGAGACGTTATTTTATGAGATAAAACCTCTTTTTCTCCACTCAGCTTAGAATTTTCATAGAGGACCTCATCAAACTCTGTTTTCAAACTATTTTTTTCATAAGTCAATTCATTTACTTTAATCTCAAGTTGGCCAAACAGTTCTTCTTTGTCTTGCAGTTGTCTGCTCTCTTCTGTTAAACGGTTAATGGAGTCTTTTAGATCTTTATTTTCTACATTAACTTGAATTAGGTCATTCTCAAGGTTATTTTTCTCATTGACTAAAATGTCTTGATGTTCAATTGTTTGGCTCAGTTTAGTCTCCAACTTTTCCTTTTCAGCTCTGAGCTGGTCAAGTTCTTTCTGCAGTTCATCCACCTCCTCCTTCAGCTGTTTACACTGGGCAGCTTCTTCCTCCAGTTGGGTTATTTCACAGCTGCGGTCCATCAGCTCCTCTCTGGCTGTGACATACTGAGCCTCCAGTGAACTGTTGTGAGCCTGAACTTCTTCTAACCGGCTCTCCAAGACTGACACCTGAAAAAAGAGGCATTTTATCGAACAAAATACCAAAGTGCTTTTACGTAAGATTCAGATAAGATCATTTTTTCAGACCTGTGCTTTGGTGTCCTCCACTCTAGCCTCCATCTCAGACACCTGAGAGTTGCTGTAAACGAGCTGAGCCTCCAGTGACTCTATGGTTCCCCTCAGTTCCTCAGTCTGATTGTAAAATGTGTTCATCGCAGTCTCATTATCCTCCAAGTCCATTTGAAGCATTTCCAGTTGGACCTGGAATAATGTAATAGGTTTATTCAGCCCCTCATAATAATTATAATTATTATTTAATAATAAACTATCCTCATGAAACCAACAAAACACAAACCTTTATTTTGTTCATGGCATCCATTTTCTCCTTCAGAAGCTCAGCAGATTTACTTTGTTCTGCTTCTACCTTCTTCAGTTTCTCATTCAGGGCTGTTATCGTGTTGTCCCTCTCTTGCAGTCCACTGGAAGCAGCAGATATAGTTGCTTTCATGGTCTTGATTTCCTCTCGACGAGACCTTAGCTCCACTTTAGTCGCCACTTCTTTTTGTTGAAGTTCATCAAGCTGCTCTTTAAGTCCTCTTTCTTCATTATGGAAATGTTCAATCTCCAAAGCATGATTCTCAGATTGTGTTTTTACCTTCTGCGCCATGTCTTTGATACTGAGCTCCAAAGAAGTGATCAGAGCATTTTTCTCCACAAGGGTATTCTCCAGGATAGATTTGATTTCAGTAACAGATGAGTGGTCTCTCTCAAGGACTTCTAGACCTTGCTTTAATTTGGTGTGCGCCTGGTTGACCCTATTCAGGTCATCCTCTAAAACAGGAAGTCTATCTGCAGCATGTCTTCCTTCAGCAACTTTTTCTTCTAGTGATGAAATCTCCTGATGAAGGCTATTTATCTTCTCAGTTGTTGCATTATTGAAGATCTTTGGTAAAAAAAAATTAAATATATTACCATATTCCATACAGTATAAAAAAGATATTGGGTTATTCTTAATAAACTTACCTCTTTTTCTTGCTTAATTTCTTGAATTGAGTTTTCCAGTTCAATTTTTTGTTTCTCCAAAGACAACATCTGATCCGCAGTCTGTTTGTGGTGCTTATCCTTCTCTTCGCTCTGACATTTCAAATCCTTCAGCTCTTGTTTTATTTGCTCGACTTCATCTGTCTTCTCCTTTAGCATGTTCTTATGTTGTTCAGCCGCTTCAGTCAATGTTTTAATTTGCTTCTGCAGATCCTCTCCTAACTGCTCCTGTACCTTCATGAACTGATCCAAAGAGGTGATCTACAACACAGTAATTTTCATTTAATTTTATAGACATACTGCTTGTATAAATATAAAGATGCCAGAGTGACATCTTTAAGAACATACTTTATTTTGAGCCAGGTGTAGGTCTTGTTGGGCTTCCTGCAGTCGCAGTTTCATCTCTTCACTTTCTGCTTCCTTTAACGACACACTTTCCTCATAGTGCTTCAAAAGTGATGCTTTTTCTTCAGCCAATCTGCCAAAGATAAGAAGAAAATATTTTTGTGTATCACCAAACCCAGGTCATACAGTGTAGATCAGTTAGTAAAGAATATCCAGTAACATTTCATAGGAAAATTGCACTATTATACCTACTATACGACTATAAGAATACATCCCTCAGTCCTTGTCATAATACTCCTTACAATTGGAGCATAGCCAGACTGGAATGGACAATACTACCTCAATGTGTTAAGGATTTACCTCTTTTGGTCCTGTACTAATGGGGAAAAACATTTCCAGTATCTCTCTTTGCTCTAAAACTAAAGTAGTCTTAGAGCAAAGAGAGTCAGGAGACACTGGTTTAGTTACTCCACAGTAACAGAATAACAGCTCTACCTAGTGGCCTGTTCCTCCTGCTGAGCTGTAGCCATTGTAAGACTCTCTCTTAGTTGGTTGATCTCTGCAAGGCCGAGCTCCACCAGCTGGTCCTTAGAGTTGATCAGGTCAGATGCTGCCTGCTGCTCTTCCTGGAGCTGGGTGATCCTATTCTCAGCCTGCTCTGCATGGGCCACCTCCTTTAGCAGACGCATCTGAAAATCTTTAACCTAATTAGAAAGAGTTAGGTAAAATTATTGTTTTTCACTGAGCATTATTCTAAGGCTCATCACTGACATTGAGAGACTCCAAAAAACAAAAAAACTTACTTGAGTCTCAAGCTGCGCCATCTGCACACTGATATTTTGGAGGTCTTTTGAGTGTTTCAGTTCAGTGTCTGAGAGTTTGGACTGGAGCTCTTTGTATTGGTGTTCTTTCTCCTCTAGTTCTGTGCATTTGTTCAGGAGTTCCCCTTTTAGTGAGTCTATCTGAGCTGACAAACTGCTGTGCTTATCTTCTGCTGCAGACAGCTGTTTCTATAAAAACACAGATGTGCCTTCATGAACATTTTTTGGGAACACAGAATATAAAAGTACAAGAAAAAAAGTGTCATACTTTTAATTCCTCATTTGCTTCATTCAGCATGTTGACACTGTTCTCAGAGCTGCTCAGTTGCTCCTTAAGTGTATTTTGGACAGCCTCAGTGTCATTGATAAGAGTTTCCTTTTCTGTCTTCCACTGCAGAAGAGCTCCGTGTACCTGTTTAAGTTCAGCACACTCACTTTGACAAGAAGCAAGGTTGGATTTGAGCTCTCGGCACTCCATCTCTAATACATTTAATTTGTTGGTGAGTTGCTCACACTCTTGTTTCTGCTTCAAGAGATCACCCTGAGACCTACAAAGAAAAACAATTACAACTGAATTCATATAATTATACTTTTTATAAGTTATTATTTAGAAGAGCATTTTACTTGGAGTTGGTAGTCTCTGCTTCCAATAGTGTCCTTTTCATATTATCTAGATCCTGAGTTTGTTGATCTAATTTAGACTGAAGTCTTTTAAGTTCATCGGTTTGCCCCACAGATTTAGCTGGAATGTAAAAAGATCACGTATTAGAAATTAGCACGAATAAAAACATTTAGCTGTAGGGTTGTTTGATACCAC
This sequence comes from Odontamblyopus rebecca, assembly GCA_030686955.1. Classification (NCBI taxonomy): domain Eukaryota; kingdom Metazoa; phylum Chordata; class Actinopteri; order Gobiiformes; family Gobiidae; genus Odontamblyopus; species Odontamblyopus rebecca. The sequence goes on along the minus strand of CM060655.1, from coordinate 22,423,051 downwards.
TTTACCTCTGAGGTCATCGAGTAGACCCTGGGAGCGCTTTAAGCTTTGGTCTGAGCTCGTCTTCTCTTCCTCTAGCTGACTAAGATGTCTAGTGTTCTGGTCCAACTGCACAGATACATGGTTCTTCTCTCTTTGGAGCTCCTACAAAGAACATAAAACAAAGTGATAAAACTGAATACGTTTGTCTGTTATATTTGCACAATATTTTTTAAAATAAAAACACACCGCAACTTTCTTGTGGAGATCTTGTTCTTTTGTTTGACAGACCTGAAGACTCTGCTCAGACCTCAGTAATTTCTGCTTATGCTCTTCAACTTCCTTCTCCAAGTTACTTTTTTGAAAATTCAACTGTAACAAAGAGTTTACATTTAAGAAACAGGCACACGCTTAATGTCAAAATTTTGCCATTTTACCTTTTCCATGTCAGACTGGAGTATATTATAATCCTTCTTAGATTGTTGGATTTCTTGAGTGAGCTTCATGTGAGTTTGATTCATCTGCCTTTCCAAAGCCTGATGAGTATTCTGCAACTGGGACAGCTCCTTCGCAATAATAATTTTACAATTGTCAGTTTAGTGCAATCCAATTTTACACAGATTTTTTCACAGTAGTTTACCTTCTGGCTATCTCTTTCCAAGTCTTTGAATTTTTGCTCCAGGGCCCTTTTGCAGCTCTCAGCATTGTGCCTTTGACAGTTCATCTCCTCTGTCACCTGTTTTAGCTTTTGCTCAACTGATGTACACTAAACAGCAGCAAATACAAACCTTAAACACATTGGTGACTAATAAGAATATCTGATCATTCGTATATCACACTTGCTTAGCATACCTTGACCTGGAGCTGTTGGTGCTTGTCTGTAGACTGGGTGAGTTCATGGCTCTTCTTGGCTAAGTCTCTGTCACGTTCACTCAGTTCTTTGCGAGCTTGAGTCAGTTGGGTTTGCAGGTCCTGTAATTTGGAGGTTTGGTTCTTCATTTCTTTTCCTTGGTTAGCCAAGTTTCTCTCCAGCTCAGACACACGAGAATAAAATTCTGTAAAAAATACAGTAATAAATACATTGTGGTTGGTCATGTGGCAAGCAATGAAATTTGTAAAAGTAATGTAAATGTAATAGATATTTCACCTTGATTTTGAGTCTTGAGTTGGTCCATCTGTTGAGAAGAACTACTGGGACTCTGCATTGAGACAGCACAGCTCAGGCGCTGGCTGGGTTTAATTGGTGCCTCATCGTGGAGGTCCCACAGAGAAGCACCTCTCCTTTTCAGGGGTGTTTCCATTGCATCTTGAGAGTGGCGGCTGTGGTTCTGCTCCTGCTGTTGCCAGGGAAAAATTGAGGATCCGGCTTGTTGGCGAGCAGCAATATTCTTGTGGCTCACAGAGACAGATGATTGGTTCAACAACTTAAAAATCAAAACAAATATACTGTTAAAGCTAGTTTGCTAAAATTAGTTAAGAAGTAAATAAATTGTACTTACTTTAACCTGTAAAATTTTCAATTCATTCTCCAGTCTCTTTCTTTCTTCTACTTCCTGGTTGTATTTTTCCTGAAGGTCCTCAAGACGGTTATCTTAACAAGGGAAATAATTTTGTTAAAAAAATTCCCAAAAAGACAAAGAAACAAAAAACTGGTGGTAAAAACTAAAACATTAATTCAAGAGTACCTTGGTGCCTGTATATCTGGACAGGAGCTGGCGTGGCAAAACCTTTCTGAGGAGTTGAGAAAGCTGGAATATCAGATGAAGAGGCCACTGAAGAAGCACCTGCAGGCTGTGAACGTTCAAGTTCATTTTTGTACCTGGAAAAAACAATTTATACAATTATTTTTCAGTTTACCAGCTGAAAACAAACAGCATGCACACACTTTTTTAGTTCCTGTTCCAGTCGCTCAATGGTCTTCTTGCATGCATTAAGCTGACCCTCAAGGTAGTTAACCTAAAAACACAAATTATGTCAATGTCTGCTTTTGTAAAAGATTTCTCAGAGATTATAAAAATAGTAGGCAGTACCTGTTGCTCTTTGACTCCGAGGTCATGGACAGCTTTTTGGCGAGCTTTCTCCAGAGAGTCACATGATTCAACTAAAGACTGGTTCTCTCTTTTCATTGCAGATATTTCATTACGTTCACTGTCCACCTAAACAGATGATAAAATTGAATACCGCATTATAAAGGAATTAGCTTTGGTTTAATATGTTTAATGTTTACTCTGTGGACTAACTTTCTGCTTCTGTTTTTGTAAAGCAGCCTCTAAGGACTCCATCTGAAACTGTTTCTGGCTGCGCTCCTTCTTCAGCTTGTCCAGCTGGACCTCCATTTCCTGAATCCTTTGCCGGGCTTTCCCTGGAAGGCCATCCTTCCACTCCTCCACTGCCCAACTCATGGTTAAGCACCTGCAAGTGCACACATCAGTACACAGTACCAAAAAAGAAGCACTCACAAAATATATTTTCGGTTTACCTTTGCAGTACTGCACATATAATTTTCTAAAACCACATTATTTTATTTTTTTTATTTGATTATTTGCTGCTTTAACTGTTGTATGTAACATGTAACGGGAGTGCGTCCTGTGTGCTGTATCCTAGACATAAATAACTCGTTTCTGATATCTAGGTCGATCGTGGTTGTTTTAATTTGATCATGATGCTCGATTAGCAGTGGATAGAAGAATATGGACCACATATAATGATTTAAGCTACCGAATGTTTATTGGTCACGTCTATAATTGCCATTATTGATACCATTGTCTAGCTCATGTTGCAAAGAGTAATGTTGTTATGCACAACCTCAGTTGTTTAATAAATAATGACAACAGTGAGGATGTGCAAAGCAAAAAGCAACACAGCTAGTTAAAGCTAACTTTATCTTAACTACTTACTCTCAGCTCTAGCTAACGTTACATTTCGGAAACTTTAGCATTGTTTTTATCAGACTCAATAAAACAAAAAAAAGAACAAATAGGATTGATGTTTGTAACACATCGTTAATGACTAGTTGTTGTTTTTTTATAATTAGTGGTTGTTTGTGATCAGCAGAGCTTTATTACTCACTTTGGGCGCGATGCTCCTCTGTTCGTCTCTAGAATTATGGCTGTGAGATTCAAATTTGGGGGGGGAGGGCCGTGAGGCATTTTCCTCCCCTGTGATTGGTTGATTTTTGTGACGTATGTTCTACGCCGTATCTGATTGGTTGAGACCATCTAAATTGCACATAATGCACATAAGTAGCATCACAGCACCCCCTATGGACAGCTCTCTCAATGACAAAGTTAAAAGCATCAAACTTAAAAGTACTCGTTAACCACATGGGACGATTTTAGGAAGATTTTAATGCGCAAGATTTATGTGTTTTATTGAATTAATCAACAAGAAACAGACAAATTATAGGACTGCAACCAACCTAAACAAACATTCATGCCTGACAACAAGTTTGCTGGAATTTATAAGCAGTCCCCCCCCCAGTCTGCTCAATTTTTGTTGCAAGGCATGCAGTGTATGATGCTACGATAAAAAACAAACAAAAAAAAACACAATACTGATCATATACGCTGCATTGCTGTAGTGCATATTTTATTTGGGATAATATATTCTTTCATTGTAATTCATGCAGGTATTAAATACCATTGGTAATTATTTGTGAAAATTTTGTACCAAATATTTGATACAAGGTCTCAGAAACATCTGTAGAATCCTAATACCAGGATTATCTTATTCTTTCAAATTCGTTTAAAGGGAAATGTTTTCTCATTTTGATCATTTCGGGATCATTTAAAAGTGTGTATATATATGTGTATGTGTGTGTGTGTGTGTGTATATATATATATATATATATATATACACACACACACATATATATATATACACATATATATATACATATACATATATATACATATATATATATATACACACACACACATATATATACACATACACACACATATATGTGTGTATATATATATGTATATATATATATATATATATATAATTTAAAAAATAATTACATTCAGACAGCAATACATTTGAAAAAAAGGCCCTTCCTGTCCCATTGTATCAATCATACAACAAATAATTTTAAAAAAAGTAATCCAAGTCCCAGAAATGAAAAGGTTCTTCAGAAACAAGACTTTCCATGATACAGACAAAAGCTACTGTGCTTCGCCTTTTTGAGCATGAGTACTCACAAAGCTATTCTTTTGATGAAGTGGTCTAAATATCAGCACCCAATATTAATACAGTTAAAAAGACAGTTGATTTCTTCCCAGTGGCAAAACTGGGACCCATTTAACAATAACTCAAGACTATCAATGTAAGAACAGATTGGCATGTAATAAATATAACACAGTCAACAAACAGTACAGTAAGACAAACATAAGTGACAGGTGTCACTGGGTTTTCTCTACACATCTTTGCTCGGTTGGTTGCTACTTTATACATGATGCTGACTTTATTCACAGTTGAAATTCAAATCAGAAAATTGACAAAACAAATATGTTTGAAAAATTAGGAGCTGTGTACAAAAACAGCTTCCCCACAAAACACTTCATATTCCCCCATTAGTTGCATCTGAGCATTTACTTGTCAGGGCATAATTGGTCTGTTGTCTAGAGAGGCTTCAGAACATCTGCCATTTCAAACAGAAACAAGAGCAAGATTCATGTCACAAAATATTTTTGGAGTGCCATTTTTGCATGTAGCAAAATTTAAAGATTGAGATAGAATACACAATGAAGCAAAGGTGCTCTTTTGAACATCCTTAAAAATGAATTACTCAAACCTCAAAAGACAAAATTGTAGATGTGGTAAGTGGGGGTTAAAGTAGACGTATGCATGCCATGCAGCCGCTCCTGTTTTGTGTTTAAAGCCAGTGTTCATTCATGCCCCATCACCGCTCCATCACTTCTGCTCCTGAATTTCCCGTTTGACTTCAGCTACATAATGGTGATCTTTACCGTGAGCAACTTCCATAATGGCCAGTGCCTAAAAAGAAAATGTATTAATTTATAGAATGTAATTTAACCATGAACAAAACAGCACCTTGTGTTTACCTTTTTCAAAGCTTTCACTCCCTGAGGTTTCTTTTCCAGTCCCAAATAAAGACGTCCCAATTTGAGATACATAGACGCCACATTAAGGGAATAGGCAGGATAATGTACACTGTAGACACAAATGTTTTAGACACAATTTTGTTCACACGTTCAACGTTTTTTTTATAATTGTTGTACCTGTATGGGTGAACAATCTTCTCTCCGTAGCTCATAGCTCCATCCCAGTCCTGCATGTAGAGACACACTCCCATTGCCTGATACATCATGTGCAGCATATACACATTGGTGTCCGCGAATATGGCCCCCATCTTTTCCAAGCTGAGTTCACACATCTCCAGCAGCTCACTCGGGGGTGCCAAAAAGTTAAAGAAAACACAGATCACAGTCTAAAGGGCTAATAGAGTGCAGTCAGACAAAACTGACTTAAATTACACAACAGCTCTCATTACAAAAAAGGATATTCTTGTAGTGCTTAGCTCTCCTGAACTCCTCAATGACATTCTTTGCATAACGGACCATGGATTGAATTTCCTGTGGCTCTGGTCGTGTGCTCAACTTTCTGATGGCCATTTTGGCTTTGTCCTTCACAAAGTCAGATCATCAATACCTCCTTAAGCAGAATATTGTCATAAAACATTTATGTTATGATAGTGTCTCAGCCATACCTTTGATTTGGTGCTGCACTCCATACATTCACATGTGAAGAAGTACGAGTCTAGTAACCTCTCTTTACGGTCCTCTGTTGGATAGAGTAGGTCTATGTAACTGTTAAAGATCTGTAGAAAAAATGAAATGTAAATACAGTGAATTGCAGTAGTGTTTAATTATGTAAACATTTAAGTCCACAAGGGCATGTGGTTAATTTTTTACCTCGTCTCCAGGATTGATCTCCTTCACTGCACGTACCTCAGCCACAGTCCCTTTATATGTGACTATGACATTAGGACTACAGCTGTGATTCATAAGTGCTACACTGTACCAAAGAATACACAAATGTAAATTAATACAAATACTACTACTACTAATTACTTAATTGTACAAAAATGTGAGAAGTGAACACTTTTTTTTTGTAAATCACGTGACATATCTGGTTGCTAATAAAATTAAATGTAAAGTCAAAAGGAAATATGCATTAACTGCCCAAGTATCAGAACTACCCCAGTGTTTTCTTTCAGCTGGTGCTGGCATTTATACAATAAATAATAACAAAAAATAGCAGAATTTTAAATGTTAAAAATGACTAATTAATGGTTAGCAACTTAAATATTGCTCGTCAGTGTCTCAAACCTTCTGTGGTATAGTAATAATACTACGCTTATTTTTATTATTTTGTCTGTGATTTACATCATACCAAGCTACATTAATCTATTTGCCATCAATAAAGTTTACAGTAAGAAAAAATAAGTCATCATGTCAAAGAACTTACTCAGGAAAAACGGCTGATCCCAAATGTGACAGTTCCTCATCTTCTATTGTAAACCCATTACAATTAACCTAAAATTGACAAATGTGAATAATAAATAATGTAATAATATTGTTTAATGTGAGACCCAAAAAGTAAAACTTTTACCTGTGCAAAGAGCTCAATGAGAGCCTGTTCACCAGGGAGATCATGAAGGTGTTTGGAATAAAAATGTTGCAACGCTGCAATGTCTGCTTGGTTCATCTCATCTTTCTCACTGTCCATTTTGTCTAAATCTGAGGAGACATCCCAAAACATTCTACTTTCACATGTTTACACAAATACAAACTAATCAAATGTATACATGTCATTGCCACTCATGTTGCAGACAGGTGGCAGTGGTCAGCAGCTGTTCACACATTGTTTTGCAACAAGTGTGGCCATAGAACAGCCACAATTCACAAATGACATTTGTTCAGACTAATTTAAGCATAAAAAATAATATAGCATAGACTCATTTAAGCCTTAAAAAATAATTAAGCATAATAAATAACTAATGGGGGGGGGGGGGAAATACACTTTCTTAACTGGGTGTATTTAAAACAATTCATCTAGGGCACAGAGTTTTAAAGTAATGAATATGAAATGAAATTACAGCATGCAGGCAATTGGGATTCGTCTCCCACTGTGAATTGGAGTAACTGTAAGGGACAGAATCAGGACTGGAGGCTACAGCAAAAGCTATTTTTAGATACGCAGTTTCGACAGACAAGCCCACGTTAACAAAAATAAAACTGCATGCATTTTTAACAACACATACACAGTGTAGACCTACTTACGGGATTCAAACTCCTTCAACAGGAGGACCCTTTCTGACGGTGTGGGCTCTGTTGTACCTTTCTGTATTAATTAAGAAACAATATCATTACTGTAACATCTCTTTTTATTGTATTTATGTATGTAAGTACATTTTTAATCACACACCTGTTTTTGGATTATTCTTGCTACTAATCGAACAGTTTCTGATGGGCACCAGTTTTCACCATAGGCACACATGGCAACACACTCCATTTTATGTAATGGCCAATCACCTCTCTATAGGAAATACAAACAACAATAGACACTAATTATAATAACATGGTATTTATAGTGTAAATATTGTCTTAGTTTGTACTTTAGGCATTTGATTATTTCCACCACAGAACCTTTCAGTACTATTTTGGGTGTTTGATCTGTTATGTACCCAAAACTAGGGAGAGGGTGGATGGACCGCATTGTCATAGCAACGGCCTTGATATTTTTCATCCACTCCTAAATGCTTAAAAAATTGGTGGAATACGTTTAATGTGTGACCACTTTACTAAAAATATTATTTTAAAAATGTCCTATACTACGCAAAATTGACTCCTGTGAGCTTTAAGCCATGTTAGAGCATTCTTACCTCATCAAAAACATACCTGGAGTTGTGCTTTCATTCACACATGTTTGAGTAGCCCTGCATCATTAGTCTGCTTATATCCCCAAAGCCCAAAATGCTCTGTTCCACCTTGTGATGTCATGAAGCAGTAGTTTACAAGTTAACGGCTACCTTTTATTTTTTGTTTAAACATATGTGAATGAAACAAAAACTCCTGGTGTGCTTTTGATGAGGAAGCAGCATTATAACAGAGATCTGAAAATAGTGTAATATGGGCCCTTTAAGATGTTTCTCAGTGCTAAGTGTATAAAGTCTCATACAAAGCATAATTCTGTGTCAATTACAGATAGTTAATGGTCAATGGGGTTTGAAGAATATGAAATTACCTGACAGTCGACATTGCAGTAAAATGCTTGTTTGCATTTCCCACATTTGGAAAGGTCCTCTCTCCTGTGATAATGATATTTTTTATGACATATTATCAGGCAAATACAAATGTAGGAAAATATGAATGAATTACATGCAATTTACTATTAACCATTAAAACTGCATTTAGATGGGGAAACAATAAGAAAAGGGGCAACCAAAACAGTCTTTGGACATAAAGTGTTTGAATGAATACAGTCCTTGGGCTCCCTGTTTGCCTGAGATTTTGGCACCCCTCTTCTCGGACACATGGATGACTATTTTTAGGACCCTAACCTTTCATTGCTCTACAAACCCACTGGGCACCCACGTGGACACACACATTTAAGCATCAATGACAGATTATAATACAAGAGTATAAGAGGTAACAAATCAAATCATTATTTATATATCTTAGACCAATTGGACAACATTTAATCCCACAAGGTTTTAAAGCGATGAGGTGCGTATTTCTAAACTCAATCGCGTTCAGATCAAGGCCTATACATAATTTCACATTAACATTTCACATACAGTATGTCCTAATCACTAATCAATAGTTAATGCTGTAATGTTGATGTTGTGTAAGCATGAAGCTACCAGATAAAACAATGATGTCAAATTGGGTGAATTAAGAAGAAAAAAATAACTAAATGTTTGGGTCCACTAACAAATTACATTTTATATGCTGTTTGTTGAACTTTTTCAGCATAGCAGCACATCAAATGCTGCAGTATGGTGAGCTCTGTGGTTGCAATGACTCCTTTAGTCCACATGACACAAATCAAGCAAGACCAGGGCTAAGTAGAGTCCGAGTTAATGTGTTATTTAGAGGGAAATATTGTGGAAATTAGCTTCTGGATATCGCTTAAGTGGTCAAAGACAGTGCATTACCTGGTGAAACAGTGCTCACAATGTGCTCCCCTCTCATTCACTGTCAACACATAGGAGTAGGCAGGGCAGGCTAAGACCAGCTCACCCACGGCAAAGTGTCGCAGCGCCCGCAGGCCTCTACCCTTTCCCGGGCTGTCAAACCTCTCGGTCCCCTCTATTCCCTCCATCGTTGCGCCTTTTGACGTTTCTCTGTTCTTCAGACCCCCGAGTGGCCCCTGATCCTCTGAGCCTGAGTGCGAGAGTCTAAGCTGGGCGCAGAAATGAGCTTACGGCCAGGCTACTTCCTCACTGCATGTGAGCATAGTTACAGTATAGCGCCCTCTGCTGGATAGGACATCAACACCACGGTTTATTTAGGGCCAATCAACTCGCTTGATCAACTTTCCACTTAAAAGCTCCATGTGCTGAGAAATAAATTAATCCATGTCATAGCTCCTCTGTTAATTAACTAAGAACTAAAATGGACAATTGACTGCCGCAACAAGGGAACAAAATAGTTTTGAGGGGTGACAGATGACAGGTAGTTTTTTCATATAAATGCATTTATTTAAGTTAATCTTTTTTTCAAAGTTGCATTTCTGCAGTTTCTATAAAACATGAAACAATTAGAAGCGCTGTACAATGTGACAACAAAACTAGAAACTGCAGCGGAGTACACAGTGTTTATATGTACATAATGTACACACATCATGTGGGTATCTACAAAAATATACATGAGATCTATTTATGTTAGACACCAGAAACAAGGCCTCATCCCTTAAATGCATTAGTTTGTTTAATTTCCTTCCCACCATTTTGCCTAGGCTACATGATTTCCTCAAGATGACATTTACTCAACAACTTTGTGACAATTTATAGATATTGAGCAGTCCCTCAATAATTGATAATGGAAATCTGTGTTGGGCAATGAATGGTTAATTTGTTGGGACAAATCCCTTCATCTTAATTATAAAATTGCTTAAAACATGTCAACTTAAAGTCAGGAAAACAAACAAACAAAAAAGTAAAATAAGTAAAAATAGATGCTCCCTTAGACAAATGTATTTCTGGTTTTGATGCAGTCTGTTTGTTCCCTGTTACAAGTTTAGTGACAATTAGTTTTGCAGGAGACCCGATGGATTTGACAATGATGGAGAAAACTTTGGCACGTTTTTCAAAAGATGTAAACATTTAATTAGTGAATCAGAATGAGGCCCTCAGTAAGTTATTACAGTCACTCTCCTTGTACATTTTAAATAAAACATAATTTTCACAAAGATAAGACTTTTTCAGAACAAAAGGATTTAAAAGTTTTGAAAACTGTATTGCCATGGCTACTCAGAAAATAATGGGCTATGTTTATGATCAAGAATCTCCTTAAATGAACAATGACAAATTAATATTTACTATCATTTTCTATCTCAAGAACAGTTCTGAACCCACATTTATATTCCATTAAAAATCTAATTATGGAGTTGTTTTTCACAGTGAAGATTGCCAAGACATCAGTTTTCCAGTAAGTACAGAGTAGCATAATAAAGAAACCTACTAATGTAACCTTTAAAGTAACTGCTGCAATGACATGGCCTGATGTTTATTACATGATTCAATAATACGTCTTCGGTTTTATGTACCTTTCCCGCTACCCCCAAAGTTTTAGGTTTAGAGCCCAGTCACCATGGCAACATAACATCTCATGAGTGTCACTACGGCCCCAGACCGCAGCACGGCACACCTGTCAAGTCACAGGATAGGCTCCAATTGGATTCTCCATTTGGGACACTCTGTTACAAAAGACCTGGATGAAAGGAACACTCACCAACCTGAGCCATCAGACAGCTACAAACATGACCAGCTGTCCTCATCAGTATAGGGCCTAGCCCACTTCAGAAACAGTTGAGTGAAGTAAAACAATGTGCAGAAGTTGTTTTGCTGCAAAGCTGAAGTAAGACACAATTAAAGTAATGTCAAACAGGCCTAATCATAAAATGGCACTATGCTGTTGGTGGTGAAAACAAGTGTCTGCCCCAAAAAAGTCTGTGTTTGAATGTCCATATAACTCAGCAGCCATTTATGCAAAAACACAATCTGAAGCAGACAGTAAAATCATGTTTGACGCTGTTTGCAAACAGAAGGCTCATCAAGCAGGAATGATAGAAAAAACAGGGGTTGAAACATGTATTTAGAAAAAAAAATGCATGCTGACTGTTTATAATGTAAGCTGCAGAAAGCAAAGTTTAACTTTGCAACCAAACACTCCTCTGTCCTCCCATTTACATTATCACTGAGTTACTGAGATGAGAAACGGAGAGAGCAGGTGAGGAATCTAAACCATGGTACAACAATCTTGCATCAATGCTATGCTGCTACATTTAACAAAATGTGTCACGTATAAAATGTTTTTATAGAAGCATTTTGGGGGGGACAGTGCTTGCAACTTGTTTGAACCTTACACCACCAATTTTTGTTTGGTTTTGTCTTTAGTACAAGAGAACAAAACAAAACAGATTTTGTCTTTTAATTAAATAAGGATGTCTTGTCATATTATCAAATTATAGTGTTGAGGTTTGACAAGAAACACATTTTTACCATTATTCAAAATCAGTGACACCTTGATCAAACAACAGAAATCCTTAATTTTCTTTCACTCATTGCCAAATAGATCACCATTCTTCTAGTATGTGACCAGCTTTGCAAAATAAAATTTACTGAATGACAAAGTCATGTTATTAATGGAACATAAATAGTCAGATGAAAATAAGTTGTAGTTTTAAGTATACAATGATTTTGCTTTTAAAATGATCATGATTTTTTTGTCTTTATGATATTATGATATCATGTTTGTCTTTATAAACTTTACTATATTATGAACTGATATTATGGCGATTATTGACTGCCTCCACTTATACGGAAATACAATGATGAAATTATGGTACTGTAGCAGCCAGTGCCACAGACAGAAATCAAAGAAAAACAAAAGTAGTTCAAATCAAGATGTTTTCAGGTTTTGGAGACTGTGTCCTGTACCGACTTTGGGCCCACACTGAGGACCGCCAGCGCACTCCTGCAGAGGGACACTGTTCGTGATTGTGTAAAAAACAAAGAACCAAGCCCATTTCCACTCTGAAACCCATTTTGCACTCTCTCATGTGACCTGAAGTCTGTAGTATTGTACAATAGATGAAAAAGTATATGTTTGAAATTAGAAAAAACATTTTGTATTAATAAGAAATAAAAATAAAGTAAAAAGCTAATTTCTTGGGAAAACAAAAGAAAAACAAAATATTTACTCAAAATTTCCTTTTCAGCCACCTATGAAGACACTGAGGTATGTAGTTTGGATGGCAAGCATCTCCATTGTCCACATCATTGTCTTCCACAACAATTTTTATCCATGATCCCATAACCAATCCTCCTGTGGGCTCCCGGGTGGCCCTTTGGGGGCCTTATTGGGGCCCTGTCTCAGTCCCACCCCCAAGGAGGTGAAAGTCATCCGTTTGAGTCTTTATCCCTCTTTAGTCTGCTGGCATGACTGTCCAGTTTTCCCTGTAAAATCTATAATTCTCTCCGGCCCTACGATTGTAAATTCAGAGTGAACTTCCACTGTTGGGTGAGGCTGGGCCCGCAGACCTCCACGGTGAGTCCTCCCATCCTGGCACTGCGGCTGTCCAAGCACAGGTTACTGCCTACATGACGAAGCTTTGAATTTGACTCAATCTGCTCCCATTTCTAGACAAAGAATGAACAATTATTATATTTTTATGAGATTTAAAATGTTTAAATTTATCTGAGGTGTTACCTGTCGGCTGTCATTCTCTCGACATCCCTGGAGCTTTATTAAAGAGCCTGCAGTTCTGTCCACCACAGTTAGACACAGGTCCATGTGCTTCACAGACTTGTCCTTAGTCAGAGCCCATTCCTGAACAATAAGTACACGGTAAAGTGTTTCAGTAAAAGTACAAAATAAAATAAAATATATGAAAGCTACAGTACGAAATACTCTACAGTTAGAGTTGGGAGTAGGGCTGCACAACAGATCACTAAAGTTTTGAGGACGGCATTGGCTAATGCAATAATCAATATTGCAACAGACAAAATACAATCGCAAAAACACTGAGACTCTCAAAAAACCTGGATATAGAAATGTTTTTTAGTGTTTTTTATTAAATTTAAAAGGATGATTTTATTTTATTATTCCAAGATTAACCTTCATTTAGTCTTTATTTGTCGTAAATTTAGTTTGAATAGTAAACAGTAAATAAATTAAGGCATATCCTTTTTGTTTTAATATAATTGAAATTGTGATGTCTAAAAGTCCTCAAGATACAATAACAATTGATATAATACATTCACTAAAGAAGTCACCAGAACTGTAATCAGATGAGCGAGTTTGAAGAATGGGTTTACCTGATTGCCACCTGCGTTGTGGCACTCATAAACGCCAACAACACCATCAGCAAAATGGCCAAGAGTGTCCAGACAGTTTCCTCCCTGCTGCAATGCCCCAAAAGCAATGTCCTGATGATCTGGGACCCTGAAAAACAAAATCAATATACAATCAATTGACCTCAGTATTTAAAGAAAAAAAAGGCAGAAATACAATATAATTCAGCGCTTTATCAGTCAACTGGCTGTGATTTTGGAAAATTCTTACCGTAGTTCTGGGTAGACATTCTCAAGATACCACTTGAAGGGTTTGCAGCCCAATCTCTTTTTCATCTCCAGGCGACTCTGTATGCTACAAGACAGAAATGGATTATTAATTCATGGGTTTCAGATTTCTGTTACATGTGACATTTTGAGGGCTTTTCACCGTTCAAAAGATATCACATTTTGTTTTAAATAATTAATTAGTTTTAACAATTCTGAAACCGTGGATAGAAATAATTATAAATCACTGTTTTAACACCTGATGGAAATCATTGCAAACATGTATTATTTATGTCTGACACTAGAGGGAGATGTGCACAAACTGAGGTGGCCCTTTCACTGTATCTTCTATAAAATAAATAATTTATGATTAATTGGTAGTGTTACTAATACACATAAGGGCTGGTATATTGCAGGTTGACGTTCCATCCAATTCAATTCCCTATTTATAAATTATGTTTTACTTTAGTTAGGAAATGTGATGGTGCTTACTTTCCATAGGGAACATTTCTGGCAGAGGGAACAGCGGCATAGTAGAAGTTTTTAAATTCATCCATCCAGACCTCGGCGGCTCTTCTCGTGTTCCTGACAGAAGTAACAAAGAGCCATTAACTGTTTAAGAATAAAAATTTCATATGATCATGCCATTACAGTACAACATGTTTGAAAGGATTCAGTGTTGTTAGTTTGAGGTGTGGTGTGCTAGTCTTTTGGATCACACTAATAACTATTAATAAATGTGTACAAAGCAAACAGGACATTCTGAAATTGATCTGTAAACAAAGGAAAGAGGTGGACAGAATAGTCTTTCAAGCAAGAACATTTACTAAGTAAAAGTACAAAGTAATTAGAAGGAATTAGAAATTAAATAACATCTGAAGTAACATATTTCAGGTTAGATTACTCTGATTGTAAAATACATGACTCAAGTTGGAGTAGCATTTTCAAAAAGAAACTCAAGTAAATGTAACACACCTCAAACAAAGCATCTGTTTACTATACCACAACCAACTGCGAATTAAAAGATTACACAGATCCTTGAAGATTTTAAAGGTAACTATCAAAGGTTTTAAAGTTTAGCTCCCAGAAGAATGATTACCAAAGCATCAAAGCAGAACGGTGCCATATCTTCGCTCCCTGGGGTTTCTGCCAACAGCCCTAGGGAGTGATTCTGCCTTCACACTGGTGAGCAAACTGACTATAAGTGAAACTGCCACTGTATAAAGAGCATTTATTTCACTCTTGCTAATAAAACACATATAAATTTTATTCAGAGCAACAATATGTCTTATATAATATCTATAGTAGGCTCTAGTCTGTCTCAGGATCTATCGTAATGCGTTCATTTGGAGCATGGGTTTTGCTGGGCACAGATCCAGGGTGGTGGCTGTGTATTTCAAAGATTCCATTCCTTCCATGTTTTATGTATGTGATTACATGTCGTAAATCTGCAGAAACCTTCATTGCCCTAATTTTGCTGTGTAATTGCTTTTCAATTGGCTCTGTTTTGCCGGAATCATTTAACAAATCTTGGCGCAATAAAAAAATCACTGATGTATGTTCTGGATCAGACTTCAGACACAAATTGTTCATTACTGCAATTTAGCTACTATTCATAATTTTATACAGCAAGTTCTAGAAAACATCACATTAAAGCTGTGTAACTTTTTTGGAGGGGGTTGTATCAATGGAAATAAATACGTTTAATGCCATACTGTGGCAAATTCTAGACAAAACAATAACATTTCCACAAAGACAAGCAGATAAAGGAGACTTCACCAGAAAGTTACATAGTGCACCCTTAAAGGCACTGACTAGACCAAATTCCTTACTGAGTACCAAGTTAATTACTGAAATATTTTTTGTGGCACGTGTGGCCATACCGGCTTGTCAAAGCCTGATCTCGTCAAAGCCTGATCTCGTCAGATCTCAGAAGCTACGCAAGGCCGGGCCTGGGTAGTACTTGGATTGGAGAACCCTGGGAAAATCAGGTGCCACAGGAAGGCGCCAGTCACAAAAAAAACTGACGCTGTGTCCTTAGGCAAGGCACTTCACCCACATTGCCTAGTATTAAAGTGGAATGTGCGTAGCCAGGACTCCCTTGAAAAAGAGATTAGTAATGTCAATGGGACTTTCCTGGTTAAATAAAAGTTTTTTTTTTTTTATTAAAATTGGTTGCATGTGTATTTGTGATAGAGATGTGTGTCAGTTGTTTGAACAGTAATGTTATGAATGGGAAAGCATGTGTTATGACAAGGCTTATGTGCACAGACAGATGGCCTAATGTTATGATTGCTTTGTAAAGAACAAGCTCCTTTGTGCTTGTTTACACTGGATGTGGGCATTACCTTGCAAACACAGTGCCACTGCCTCCTGGAAACGTGTATGGGTGCTGTTTCCTGAAGACATGTCCCACTCGACTGCAGGGGATGATCTCCAGGCTACCGCCGCACTGCCACACTCGAAATGAGATCTCTGAAACAAATCATCACAAAACCACACTTATTATCCGTTCCTTTTTATGAGTTTAAAGGTCCTATATTATGCAAAATTGACTCTTGTGACCTTTAGCCCATGTTAGAATGTGACTATTGCGTTTAAAAAAAACAGCCGTGGAGTTGTGTTTTGTTTCATTCACACATTTTTGAATAATCCTACATTATTAAGCTGTCTGCATCTTCAAAGCTCAAAATGCTCTGTTCCACCTTGAGATGCCATGGAGCAATAGCTTTCCAGTTAACAGCTACATTTTATCTTTTGCTTAGAAGAGATGGGCAATTCCAGTTCTGAAATTATCTAAATGATTATAATGAAGATGTATGTAGTTTAAAAACACAGCAGAGCACTTCCTGTATTACCACATGACAAATCGATATTGTAATTATTGTGACAGGACTAATCGTACGATTGGGATGTTTCTTTAGTGTAAGTACAAGGTATAGGTACACAGCCAATTTGAAATCCCAATATGGAGTGCAGCAATTAATACTGAATCATGGAGTCATCTGTACATGGGCAAGAATTCCCAAAATGCATAAAAACAAAAACAGGGAGACAGTTATGCTATTGCTGTGATAGCACATTATTACCGGTACTTATTTTCCCTGATTGCCACAAATCTCATTATAACATTTAAAAGCCATTTATGTTTATCTGTTTTCTATGCTCTCTAATACTTATTTGATTAGACATAATTAGCACAATATAATGCAAGAGGCCATTTTCCTTTTCATCTAGACAACAACATTCACTTGAATAAAACGCTTTAAGACACTTGCTACTAAATCAGAAAGGAAAGCCTGTTGAGATTTTGAAAGTCAGCAAGAATTGTTGGGTGAGCTAAAAGTACAAAGTTTATGAAGGAAAAAATATGCATTTGTGAGTTAAGTCAAGAAATGAAACACATTATCAAGATGATAGTAAATGCTGACAATAGACATGTATTTTCTTTGCTACCTGTCACTTTAAACAAACTTCACTGTTACATTCAAGTCTTTGTCGTTCTCTGTGTTAGCTTAATCTGCTTTTGTGTGTAGCAATACCACTCACCTAAGTTCTCTCCTCCCCAGACATCCATCATCATATCATACTTTCCTAGCTGCTCAAAGTACTCCTTATCCATGACAAAGAGACCTCCCGCTATCATAGGAGTCCTGGGGAGAAGCAGAGAGAAGAGGGAGATCAGCGACTGCTCAAAAGTGTAATTTTCATAAGAGAGCTTTTGAGAGAAAAGTATCTTAAGACATACTTTATTGGGGCAATGGGGTTGCCTTGTCGAGCTCTCCTCTGCTCCAGTGTCATATAGTCCCATTTAAAGACCAAATTCCAGTCAAATCCTGTAAATAAAAACAGAAATCAAATGAGAGCTAGCAATGACTAACTACAAAAACAAATCTCTTAGATATACAATTTATTTTTAGGGGCAAAAAGAAAATTCATTACAGTTCAAAATAAGTAATGTACCTCCTTTTAGATCTGCAGAGGCTCCCACGTACTGGAAATTGTCCATGTTAATGACATCTATGATAGGGGAAACTACTCGAGTTTTGTCCTGCAAAGAATAGCCAAAAACAAAATAGGAAGTGCTATTAAATTAAGAGAGCTGAGTGTGGTTATATTTTCAACATGCATTAAATGTGCACAGTGCAACTCTCTAGAAAAGGGCCTGTCACTTTCTTGACCCCAGGAGATGTTTTCGTTTTTCCTGGAATATTTCACAGTATGGTATTAAACTATGAGTACAAGCCAGTTATACTACCAGGCCAAGTTCCATTGCACTCTCACTGAAAAGTAAGTTGTAATTTTTATCTGAGAAAGGGGCTCTAAAAAATAAACTTACTTACTCACAGTATAAGAATGCACGTTTTCCAAGATATTTTTCAGCAAGAAAAAATGTCCTGTTATTTTAATAGAAGAAGTGAAGGTAGGCAAGTATACTGCCATAGAGTGGAACATTCTGGGCAGAGTAATAATCTCTGAGGAGACAAGCAGGTGGTGGACTCTGCACCAAAAAAGTAACATAGTGCATGGCAATGATATGCAGTGTAATGCTAACTAACAATACTACTTGGTTGGGTTATTTAGTGCGGCGTACCTCAGCCACTCTCTCCAGCAGTGGCTCTAACCAGTGGTCGTTACATTCACAGTGAGAGTCCAAGAAAGTGAGGACTGGGGCAGTGGCAGCATCTGCTCCTCGGACCCTGGAACGCATCAGCCCTGAAAAATATCAAGAAAGTAATTGAAGCCAGAGGAGGTAAGCCAAACTTGTTCTTGGGAAAAAAAAGCAAATTGACTTTTCTTTTTTCTTTGGCAAATTACCTTCTCTGCGGTCGTTCCTCAATACACGCACTTTCTCAATCTTGCCCAGCAGTGCTCCATCTTCAGCTAAAAATAAACAAAAAGTATGAATGTTAAAAACAAATAATCACTTTTGACACTTTGTGGTTTACAAAGTTACAAGTTGTACAGAGATAGAGGTCTAAATAACACAATACTTACGGTTATCGCTGTAATCGTCAACCAAAATGATTTCTTTGACCAAATGGGATGGACTTTTCTTCAAGACACTAAAAAGAAATGGAAAAATATTTATAGAAGTGGACAGCAAAAATGGGATTTCAAAATTTCTGAAACCCACCTGACCACTGTCCGTAGCAGAGCTGAGCGAGCCTCGTTGTGAAAAGTGATGACAACACTGGAAGCTGGCAAGTCAGTTTTCCACTGTTTATGTCTGCAACTAAACACAGAAAATACACAAATATGAAGCTGGGAAAATGTCTGTGGGAATTTGAGTTGAACTTGTGAAATACCAACAACAAGCCATTATAGAAAAAGACTATAATGGTAATGGTGCATCTTGTAATTGACAGACGTTTAAACTACCACATTTCTGCATTCGGCAAAGAGCTATACAGCTATACCATAATAACACTTTTATATTTATGTTTATAGCCTATTAGTTTAAGCACTTTAGTTGCATGCAACTTTTAAGAGCTTACATAATGCAAAATTTACTCTTGTGAGCTTTAAGCCATGTTATAATGATAGCTCACCAAAAACATACCTAGAATTGTGTTTTGTTTCATTCACAAATGTTTGAGTAATCCTTTATTATTAGTCTATCTACATCCTCAAAGCTCAAAATGCTCTGTTCCACCTTGTGATGTCATAAAGCAATTCCAAGTGAACAGCTACCTTTTATATTTCATTCAGTAGAGTTTGGCAATTCCAGATCTGAAATTATCCAAATAATTCTACTGAAGGGGTATGGAGTTTAAAGACACAGTGGAGCAATCCCTGTATTACTTCATGACATTACAAGGTGGAACAGAGAGAAGAACACAGCCTAAATTTGCAGGGTTTGTGTGTTAAACATGCGTATATAAAAGAAAACATTAAAAGAGATCAGAAAATAGTGTAATATAGGCCCTTTAATACCTAAAATCGCCCTGTGCTCTGCTACTCTATTGCCCAAATGACACATCACTGCAAAATCAATAGGAGGCACATCTCCTCTTTTAGTGGACTAATGCCTCTAGCTGTCAGGTCAATAAATCAACCGGCCGCTACTTTTACAAAGAGCATCTCTGAACACCAGTGCACTAATGTAGCAGTTTAAATAATAGTGTAACTGGTGAGGTGTCAAATGAGTGAGTCACTGAAACAGATTTAATTTCCCTCTATTCCAGCTGTGTTTGTTACATAGACTCTTCACTCATGCTTCAGCAGTCAACTTCCACAGTTGTGAAGGTCTGCCAAAATCCGGTGCCAATATTTTTACAGATTAGCCAGTTTGCAAATGCAGTTTACAATCAATCGATTAATAAGGTAAATTTACATACAGTTCACTATTGTTATGCAACATTAAACACAAGCAAATGTTAAAAAATACATTAAATTTCATGTTTAAAGAGATAGCTTTTAAGGAGGAAGTAAAATATATGTGTGTGTCTACTGTAAACCATCATCAATGGTCACATTTTTATATAGCACTTTTCAAGCCTCTTCAAGGCACTTAAAGCACTTTATATCAAGGAACCACTCACCCATTCATACACACATTCATACACCAGAGTATGCATACTAGGAGCAAGTGCCCAAGTACACAATGGCAGCATTCATCTATGGGAGCTAGAATTGCACCGCCAACCTGTGGGTCAGTGGATCTGATCACTCAACCAATAATGTTTTTATGTTGAGAGCAGGATTTGAACCTCCAAACTGCAGATCAGTCTTGATGTGTCTGACTATGCCCGGACCAGTCACCTGACCTTTGTAAGCAAATATGTAAAAGTCCTTGGGAAAATGAGACGTCGAACTATACCTGGCCTGGTACATATTAAAAACCATAATATATTACAGAAAGAAATATGTATGAAAAGGCCAACTGTACTCAAATATTTAGCATGAATAACACTTGTGTGGGACACATATTCTGAAAGTACGCCACTGAAGAAAACAAGCACTCTAATGAAGAGATCACCAACTCCCAAGTCATGGCTCATTTATGTCTCCTCGTCCCTTTAAGTGGCGGAACAATCAAAACGCACAACAAGCAGTTAAGAGTTATGAATAGACCAGACAATGTACTACTCAGTGGGTGTCTGCTCTGTTACTTCCTGGTTTTCATCAGATAGACAACAATGGGGGGTGTTTCCAAGAGATCGTATCCACAGGAGCACTAATTACACCGATAGGCAGACAATCAAGCAGCCCATGCACACAAGCTTCAGAGAGTTATAAATAGAAAGCCTTATAGTTAAGTGCCTTAACAATTCAGTACTAAAACAAGTCCGTGATCATTGGGCCCATACTCACTGGTCATGTCTCGTGTCAGGCACTGCTCTGTCCATGCGCAGTTTGTCACTTTCTACTTGGTTGAACTTGTTTCTTGCGTAGGGGTCCTGCCCTGGCCGGACCACTGTGGCTCCAACATATAAGTCCTGGTCGAAATCCTGCCACCGCACTTTACCTGGACACACAGAGTAAGAGAAAAATGCACACAGGAGCTAATAGAGAGGAGGATACAGATACTTAAGCAGAGATTTCCCACAGCAGCGGATGGAAATGGGATTTTAAGAGGGCATAATTTTATGAACCCTACCTAGTGTGGAAAAAAGTTAAGATATAGTCGGCTAAATACAAGTTTGTACATTGTAAGTGAACAAATTTCACAATGTAAAGGTAGGCTAAAGTAAATATAAAGTCGAGGCATGCAAACAATAATGTGTTAAATAAAAAGAGACTTTGACTGAATATAGATATAATATATGAACAGTGTAAAAGTAGCAAAACAAATAGAAGTATTATTGAAAAGAGTAATTTATTTAACGTGACAGATGTAATGACGTGTTCACAGGTCCAACAACAGAGGGGAAGAAACTGTTCCTGTGGTGATAAGTTTGTTTTTTAAATAGTGGGTTAGGATCCTGAATCTTCAGAATCTTATACGTGTATATTTGAGAGAAAAATAATGGATTAATACACAAATATTCAACTGAAGATTTACCAAAAATGTCCAGAGTTGGAATAATTCATATTTTTTAACAATCTTCAGTGAAAACACTGAATAATCTACAAATCTCCTTTTCTATCACTCTGAATCACCATCTTTGGAGATGAATGGGATTAAACATAAATATGAATATAAAATGTATGCAGCAGCAGCAAGTGCTCTTCACAACTGACAGGAAGGAAAACTCACACCCTGAGCAGCTGCTCGATGGCGCCAAAAAGGCAACATGACATGAGATTTATGCTCCAAACTGTGGAGGTCACGTGACCAACATGGAATATATATTTCTCACTGCAGTCAGAATATAACATTCCATTTTGTTCATTAAATTAAACCATAAAAACTTTTATTCTTTACATGTCAAACCACTGTCCATCTGTCAGTCCCACTATAAAACGTTAAATGGAGAAAGTATCCATTATATTTAATTTGGCAGTTTATCTTTGACCACACAGATACATAACAATAAACTAATTAGCGGTTTGCTGTTGCTATGCTAATGAATTGTGTTATGCATATGGTATTGTGAGATTACAGTTTCTTTGTGTGCGACAGCCAGGAAACTGATAGACAAGAGAAACTGAGCCTGACGACTTGGTGGGAGCTTGGGAGCTAGCCTCGGTGCATGCGTCTCGCTGACAGAAAGCCAATGTGTCTGGCATGCTAATTAGCCGACCCCAATGAGCTGCCTGTTACCAAGAGCTGAGCCACTGCTGCATGTGGCTCAGGGGGTCTGATGTCCTCCTACTTTAACAAACTTTTGCCATAAACAGGATATCAACTTTAACCATAGCTATGGTTACGTACACACTAAAATCTAGAGAAATGTCATGTAAATAGTTACATTCTGATGGGAGTAATTGGATTTCTGAACTAGCTGCTGTTACATGCTCACTCAAAATGGAGATTTTTGGAGTTGCAAGTCTATTAAAATGGCATGTAAGCAACAAAAACATCAACAACAGTTCCTTTCTGATCATGGTCCCCTTGATTACTCACATCAGATTTTGTGGTTTTCATGTCATTTAAATAATCCAGAAATCAGATAATAATCCAATGATGTGCACACAAACCGAGACACTGTGTCACGCAGGTGCAGGTTTTGACAAATTCAAGAGTCGCTACAAATCCATTGTTTAACTGGCACATATCGCTAGGTGGTTTTGATGATCAAATTTCTTTGCACATGTAAACAAACCAAAAATCAGACTGATTATTGGGTTATCTGATTTTGCACACACTGTAAATATACCCAGTGAAGACTTTATCACTGGGCAGATTTGTGGATCAGATACTTCAAATGTGGCAGAATTTATATCAGAATCAGAATCAGAATTACTTTTATTCATCCCTGAGGAGAAATTCTCTTTGTTACAGATGCAACCGACCAAGAACATGTAGTTAGAATCAAATTTTTAAAAATAAGATAAGATACTTAAAACATCCGGTGCCTTTTATATTTTTTCTATTCTAATTATTTTTAATTGTTTGATCACCTATTCTTTGGCATTATGTTGTAACTGTGTCCAAATAATTTCTCTTGTGGACTCTTGTTTAATAAAGTATATTATATAGTTCTGCCAGTAACTCAGATTTGATGTCAGATGCCTTCCCTGAACTAATATTCTCTTTCATCTGCACTACTCATTTACTTTTACTTGTTCATATCTTCTTAATCATTTATTGTTCACTCCTTTGTATTGCCCTTTGGTCACTCTTCCGCTTCTTCTATCGCTCTCAACATTTCGCTCCAAGCTCTGGGTATGACAGCATAAAAGAAGAGATGAGGTAAAGAGATAGGGAAAAGTCAGTCTCCAGTGAAATACCCTTCTTCAACATTTGGATTTGTATTGCAGTGGTGAATCAGATAAGAGTGTTCGGCTTTCACAGGTCACAGACTCATAAGGGAGGGGCAGTCTCGGAGCGAGGACCAGACGGGAATGAAAAAGTCATGGCTCACAAAGGTGGACGATTTTTAACACCACTGTCTGAGAAATATTTGTAAGTCTCCACAGCATAGAGAGAAGCTTCAGATGCTGCAAGGTATTAATTTCTTGCTTTTGAAAAATAATATTTAAAGTGGTAAAAAATACATCAGATACTATTTTATCAGTACTGCTACACAGTAAATAAATTAATAATTATAATTTAAAGTATTCAAAATTTCCTTTCCAAAATTGGTCTCAATTTGTATTTTAAAAAAGTGCTAAACCAAATGCTGTGGAGAGACAGTAAAGGAGACTGGAGTTTCATGTATTTTAGCTCTTAATATCAAATACACACTACCATTCAAAGGTTTGGACACACCCTTTTATTCAGTGTAATTTTGGCCCGAGCCAGTATCAGAGTAACTAGCAAGGGCTTTTGTTCTTCGCCTGCTTCTTCTCTTATTATTTTTCCTTGCAAACAATTGCGATTTTGAGAGCCTAAACATCGATGAAAAGTTCTCAAACAGGTTATGGGACTGACCGGTCTGGTGAAAAATTTGATACAACGGGCACCACGACAATGCCCAAAGTGACCCGACTCAACAGCACCACCTAGAAGTGGTCCCCTATGGGAGTGGAGACCGGCAAAGTTTGGCATAGGCAAAGAAAAATTCAAAACCGTGATAGAGAACAATAAGACAAGCCAAAAATTAATGATTTGGGGATTCAATTCTATACATGACTACAAGCAAAACTATATATTAGAGACATGGGTCATTTTTCACGATTGATCAGCAAGGGTGCAAAAATTCAAGAAAAAAAAAAAAACATTTAAAGGTGCACTGTGTGTTTTTCTGATAGAGGATCTGTGGGCCTGGGCAGTTCTCGGGAGGGGGCAATAGCATGCTGGGCAGTTGTGTCGGAGGGGAGTGGATGCCTGGACGAGGGCCACCATTGCCACAGGTGGCTTTAAGGTTAGATACATACTGAAGACATCAAATATAAGATGCAAGATATATGGAATTATGTAGCACTACATAATACTTTATATTTTATATTCAAATGTTTTAACTTTCCATGCTTTGTGTAGTCGACAGAGCTGCAAACCCTTGGCCTTCTCGCTTATTGAGTTTATCTTTTGTTTGCTACATTCCATGTGTCCATTCATTGTTTTGATGCTTTCAGTGAGAATTTACCATGTAACTAATCATGAAAACAAAGAACAAATAAAAATGAAAAAGTGTGGCTAAACTTTTGACTGGTAGTGTATACAAAGTGTACTGGCATTACTTGCTTGTGTACTTGCTACACTTTTGAGACACTGGGATATGACCACCACGTGGTCAAATACTCATTGTGATATATATTTACACCATTCTAATACTAATCTGGGAAGGTCCAATTTTGCCTTATTTATGTGATATATTTCAGTATCGATACTTTACTCTATGAAACTAGACACTAGTTTTAGTATCTTTTTTGATAATCCTAGACAACTTAAAGCATGTTTAAAGGTGTATATTTAACAACCAATGTAAATTAATGAAAGATAAACTATTATATTTAGAGACCAGATGACTGGATAGATACCAAATAGATCCAGAGGAAATTGACACCATCACAAAGCAACAAATAAGGCAAGAAACGTAATTTTATTTGAGTATTGCAGAAGATGAAGCCGTACCTGGTGGTAGCGTTTCAAGCACATGAGTCTTGTCGTCTGAATTGTGCATTTTGTTTTTACTGAGTGAGTCACTGGAGCTCCATTCATCCTAAAAGCACAAAAGATATACAAATATAAATACTAGATAACATTAACTTAAGACATTAACTAGAATAGCTTCAAACTAGGCCTCTCATAATAAAAAACAATTGAAGTTTGATATATTGCAAAAGTAAATATAGACAATAAAAGATAATATTGGAACTAACCCACTCACACAAAAACAGATTTATACCACAAATTTATTCTAAATCTATGAAATAAATAGATTAACAAAATCATGAGCCGCAATAAAGAAACACTTTAGCACTTTAGTACTGTAAAGAATGAAGTTGTTAATTCAACCCTCCACAGCTCAAATAGACAAAAAATAACAAAAAATGTCCCAGTTGCTATATTGACCCCACAAAAATACCATAATGAACAATCAATATAGTAATTATTGTGACAGACCTACTTCACACACTGTGATTAGTGTTTTGAATGATTAAAGACAAACTAAACTCACTTAATTGGATCAGATAAACTTTTCATTTAATCCATTTCTATTTTTAAGCCCTCAAATGCTGCTCTCTGTTCTTCTTCCATCCTTCACTGTCAACTTAACCATTGTTAGTAATAGCATCAATGTTATTAGTACACTTCTTTTGATGACAAACAGAAATCCAAGTGCCTCTTCTCAGTCCATTAAAAGCCTGCATATCATTGGAGCTCTGCAGGCATGCATCCATTAATGACACTCAAAATTGTTGTGCGACTCCATTATATTGTCTACGAGCCCCAATCACCTCCCGCCTGCCTCTTAGAGCTATATTGATCTGTTTCTCTGCTACATCAGAGAAATTAGTGACACATCAGATTATCCACACAGCGCAAGAGGCAATCAGCAGACATAGTAGATTTTATGCACTTAATACAGTTTGAGATGGACCTTTTGAATGTGGAGCATGTGGAGCCTGGCTAATAGGGGAAGATTATTGAGTGTTGTTTCAATTCAGCTACTTCAAAAACATTGACCATGTTTTACGGCATCACTTGTTCACAGTATTAAATGTATGGATTTTGGTTATAGTATTGCTGCTTTTATCAGTTGAAAAGCTGTTTGTATGTGTACGTATTTGACAAAGCTCTTTCAAGTCAGTTTTTACTCCAAAAAGTAAATGTAAATGTAACAAACTTTACTTTTTCTTCTTTTAGCACCTGAAAGCAACAACTTAAAGAACCTAAGAATACTTCTAATAAGACAAATAGTGTAAAAAGCTATTGCTTATTTAATTGTCATGCACCAAGCAAGGCAAAAGCTTGCAATTGCACACTATTTTTGTATAAGAAAAAATAAAGTTTGTTAAAAAAAAAAAGGAGACAAAATTAATTTTCTAAACATTAATGGTTTGTGTTGAATAAATTTGCTTTCAGAAAGTCTAGATTTTAAAAAACATCAGCTTTGGCAGTATGAATAATTTGTTTCAGTAATCGTAAAGAGCAGTAAAATTGTGATGTTTCTTCTCACAATAGTCATACCGCAGTATCGTGACATGATGAATAAAAAGTGGTTCTCTAATTCCTTCTAAATGTCATTTTCTAACTTGATAAATTCAACATTTTGGTGTTTTTCTCACTAATCAATCTTCCATCTGTCCTCCTCCTTTCCAACTTATTCCCCAAACTTTCTCTTCTTTTTGTCCTTCCTGCTGTATTTCTTTGGCAGTCGTTTGTTTTGTCCGCCAGATGGACATGACACACACAGTAAGGCAAAAATACTGTAGATCTGATTGAGCTCAGAATGAAACACTGAGTAACTGCGTCAACCAAAGTCCTCATATATTTTCCCCATGTTTCTTATTTTGAAATCAGATATGATGTAGGGCTGTCAAAAGTATCCAAAGCCATACTAATCAATGCTAACATTAGCATTGAAACTAAATACTCATTTAAGCAGGTTTAAATACAAAAAAGTCACATTCACAGAACAGAAATGAACCTTTCCTGAATAGCTGTAGAATGATCTTGAGCTATATCAGAATAAATATCCTTGGACCACTATGGAACCTACCTGTATGACTGAGGGATTACATAGATATAATATAAAAGGATGTACTACGATTTAATCGATTTAGTCTCATTCTGTTGTCTAAAGAGAGTGTTTTAATTATCATTGTGGTATCAAAATCAATAAAGCTATTCCTTAGTATCGAAATAGAGTTTGAAATGTTAGTATCATGACAACACTAATATAATCTATATAGTCTGAGAAAACTCTCAGATTTGTATTTTTGTCTGTATTTTGGAGAAAAAGAGCAATTTCTGTGTCTCTGGCGCTGAGCTACAATGCAACATGACAGTGGTATATGTGACAAAATGGCACTTGACAGGTCAAAAGTAAAAGCCTCACTTGAAACGAATACTAAAGCATCTCCAGAAATATCACAATACATAAAAGATGAGGCTGTCACACTGGATTTTAGAATTTTATAAGAGTGGGACAAATTGGCTTGGATCAAAAGTAGTTTTTTTTTTTAACCACAGCTGAATAATGTGCACATACACGCACTGCCAAAAAGAGGAGGTCAAATCATATTTTCCTCCATTTGGGTAATTAGAACTGGCTATATTTTCTGTCTCCTCTACATAATGAACTTAAGCACACACTGTTCCTTAATCCTTAATAGTATAGGCTATATACTAACCTGCAATAGTGTGCCATAACCTCTGTTCTGTGCAAAACTTTACACTATTTTCACTTTTATCACCACAGTACACCATGAACATGATAGATTATATATGTATGGATAAGTGCTGCTCTTGTTTTATTGCTTTAGAGCATCACAATTATACTCTTTTTAAAATACAAAATTGTTGTCAGTATTGACTGAATCTTGAACTTTGAAAGCATGTAGGCCATGTATTTCTTGCAAGTTAAGATCTCCACATGCGATTAACATGTTCAAAACATCAACATTGGCTCTGTGATTTCACATGTAAAAACGTTCCTCTCATTTCTAATCCATCCACTCTGGTCTAGGGTTGAAAAAAAAAAAGGTTCCGAGACAGATACAAATAATGAGGATCTAGTTTCTAGATACTCTACAAGAACTAGATACTCATTTGAGGAGGTATCAATACTAAAAAAGCTTTAAAATGATCATCAGAAGTATAAGGCCACATAGACTAGTATATACGCTGACAACTGACACTTACACAGAAGACTGCACAGTAGAGATGCACCGAAATGAAAATTTGCAGCCGAATACCAAAACCGAAACCGAATATCAAATGCAGTTAAATTTTTCACATTTTTTTTTATATTGCATAAATAGCCTAGAGAAACATTTTAGACATGTTTTTAAAAATAAAGTAAATGTTTATTTAATATTCTTTAAATATACGAATAGCCTTTCCAGTAAGTATACCTGTAAGTTCTTCATTCATATTAAGATAGGCCAGGGGTCAGCAACCTTAAATGCTAAAAGAGCCATTTGGAGCGTCTCCCACAGAAAAGATCCACACCCGGAACCACAAAAGCCCTTGGACATCTAAAATGAAGATAACACTGCATATCTTTGTTTTCTTTACCTGTATGCTCTGTATAAAAGACTATAGTGTGTTGCATTTATTAAATCCATGAAATGCTACAGAGAATATATGTCCAATCATATATGCTATCTATGCGTACGACCTGCAGACGCAAGATCTCTGAAAGGTTTAACATGAACCATCTCCAACGCGGTAGAAGCACAGCTCTTTCAGTGCTTATAGAGTATGCAAATTAACCAATGTGGTTTTAAATTTTGTAAAACATAAACAAATGTCCGCAAAACTGGATTAAACACATTATTACTCAATCTCCATTTGAGTACAGCACGTAGGAAATAAATATCCAAACTTAAATTATCCACCCGCAGCGAACCAAAAATGCTGACTGCGTCATTGTGTCACACGCCTCTATTCGGCCCTAGCCCCTCGGCCTTGATTTCCACTGAAAATTAATGTGACTTTTTTGCAATATTCGGCTGAATATATTCGGTTGCCCGTGCATTATTATTATATTCAGTGCATCCCTACTCCACAGTAATATAAAAGAAAGTACTATGATTTAGTGTTAAACATGATATTCTGTCTAAAGAATATTTTTTATATTCATCATGCTATCGGAATCGGTTTCAAGTATCAAGTCTATATTCCTTAGTAACAAAAACAAGTTTGAAATTTTTGTAGATTTTAGACAACAGTACTGTCATCATGAAAAAAATAAATATATCATCTGCCTCCAGCTCTTTCCTCTGTCTTTAAATAACACAACAAAATCTCAGATTCACTTTCTTTTACATTAACCGCAAGATAAAGTAAATACACCCAGCAGGAGTTAAATTCTCCAGCTGACAGAGTTGTTAGAGGACTCTCGTGAGCCCTTACACCTGCTCTCTGATAATGGGATGCCCTCTAAGCCCCACACAGATAAGGCCAACAGAGTACGTGTGTGAGTCAACAGGTCCAGGCCCATATGAGTTTATACAGCTAGGACAGATTCACAGCATTAGGCCTGCCGCTCACTTACATGCACGCTAAACAGCCACAGTATAATCCATCATAATCTGATCACAACTGCTGATAGATTAACTCTGATAAGACGCAAACAGTTACACACATCTCACACACAAGCAGAAAAAAACTAGGCACCATGAATAACGTCATTTGACATTTTGGTAGTATATCACGATGTTGTCTGTTAGTTATTATAGTTATCTGATCAAATGTGCCGGAGTGTTTTAAGTGAAACTCAAGTGTGATTTTTTACAGGACAGGTAATCTTGATTTACAGCAGTCATACATCACCAAAAAGACCCTGAAGGGACCAGGTAAATGATCTTGAATCAGAGCAAAGGGAGTAACACGATTCTGTGCATAAATTGAATATCAGAAGGAAGCTACATATTATGATTTGATGAGATATAACATAATCAAATAGAAAGATCAAATAAATAGATAACAAAATGTGCTGAGCATGCACTAGCAAATTCAGGATAATTATAGAATCACATTGTTTTGTACATTCAGGTAAAACAGTGGACCTCTTCTGTAACACAAACAATCTGCACATTGAATATTATGGAACTGTATAACTGAGTGAGTGACCATGAAAATGATTATGTAAGCCTCACTTTAGCATATTTAAAGCTAAAATTTGTCACATTTTATGACCAATCAAAAACAATTATAGATGACTATTAGACTATTAGATTAGAATCATAAGTGGCAGCCCGAATAAAGTGCATCTTCACCCAAGTTAACTTTAAGGGGTCTTAATGAGCCCTGTGCAACCACATGTTTTACATATCTATCACATCAAATTCTAAATCAATTATAGTCTAGATAGTTGCGAAATTATTATAAACTCACCGTTTATATGTAACAGAAATAATTGTGACCAGTTCTTACGACAAGGCTCTGTCAAGTAGACAATTTTGATTTTACTAACACAAGTGGAGAAAATTACTGTGGGCAACCAGCTGTATATAATTCAACTGGCTTCAAAAACTTTTAGGGATCCTCTAAAAACATGATTAAAACGAAGGGCTCAAGGTTCATCCTGCCTGACACAGAATCCCCTCCAACTCCAGTTTACTGTACTCTGGATGAACCTGATCTTTGCACTGCCTGCAGAGTAATAGGACATGCATGCCCACGGGGGATTAGAGCTGAAAAGACAAAATGTTCATACTTGACTGGCTGCTGCACTGGCTGTGACAAGTTATTTTTTAAACCAAGGAAATATCAAACTGGGCCATGTGCTGCCAGTGTCCAAGACACTGCCCCTTACTCTCATTGGGAGCAGGATACATGAGCCACTGCAAAAGAGGATTTATATATCTATGCTCTGGTAAACACCCACTACACAACACACTAACCTCCTTTAGTTTTTAATCACTTTTCCCCAACAAATATTGCTAAAATGTAACGTTTGCTGGACAGCTCAAATGTTTGTGATGAATGAATAGTTTGGAAATATATATATATATATATATATATATATATATATATATATATATATATATATATATATATATATATATATATATATATATATATATATATAAGGGCTGGGCGATATGGACCAAAAAATATATCTCGATATATTTTTTGCTATATCTCGATATACGATATATATCTCGATATCTTTACAGGAAAAATAACCCCCTCCCAAACTACTGCAAAAACAATAAACAAATTTTATCTGATTAATATTCATTTAGTACTGCACTTAAACATTCTGTGCCCCTTTTTGGACCCTCACCTACAGTTTAAAAACCTCTTCTTTAAGAGAACTTCCACTGGTACTTTAAAGAAAACTACTTCAAAGTGAAAAAAGTGGCTAGGATTTTTAAACCTGTATTTTGACATTCCTAACTGGAGTAACATTCTCTTGTTTTAAAGTGATGTTTAGTCTCTGCACATTTACCAAACCAAACGCACATTGTGACAAATATGATCACACTCAGTATTCAAACCTTGAGTCCGTGACAAGACCGAGTCCAAATGGGCTCGCCAGCGGTGTGGGGGTGCCTAATGAGTGGTGGGGCAGGTGTGGGTCCTGCTGCGGGGTGCTCCTCGTTTAAGGTGGGCGTGGGTGTGTTTTGAAGCGGAGTTTGTTCGTATGAGTGATATCAGCCACACGCGGAGCTCGTATGCTGGAGTCGTGCGCGGTCGGAGGTGTCATGCCCGGGCACAGTTCGGTTGCGCTCGCGCTGGGCAGGTGCATTTAGAAAGTTTAACTCGTCACGTTGCGTCTGTGCACAGTTCTCCTTATTGTGGCTGCAGAAGCACTCGCACAGATGCTGTTTGTTTTTCCCGTTCGCACAACGAAATATTTACTCGCAAATGCGAGTGAATTGGACGCACTGGAGAGCCCTGGTCCCAGTCTTGGTTTAGTCCGCGACCGAGCCCCGGGCTCTGCGGCCGCGTTTAGTCCTGGTTTAGTCCGAGGCCAGGTTTAGTCCGAGGCCAGCTCCGGGCTCCGCAGGGACAAACGCGAGGAGGCGGAGGCGAGCGCGGCACAGAGAAGGCAAAACAAGCGAAGCGGCGAAACCAGAAGTAAACGTAAGCAACGTAGCGATATATCGATATGTCAGAATTCATATCGAGTTTCAAAATTATCTCAATATATTTTAAATATCGAGATATTGCCCACCCCTAATATATATATATATATATATATATACATATATATATATACATATATATATATACATATATATACATATATATGTATATATATACATATATACATATATATGTATGTATATATATGTATATATATGTATATATATATATATATATATATATATATATATACATATACATATAAATATATATATATATATATATATATATATATATATATATATATATATATATATATATATATATATATATATATATATATATATATATATATGTATATATATATATA
Source organism: Odontamblyopus rebecca (assembly GCA_030686955.1). Classification (NCBI taxonomy): domain Eukaryota; kingdom Metazoa; phylum Chordata; class Actinopteri; order Gobiiformes; family Gobiidae; genus Odontamblyopus; species Odontamblyopus rebecca. Next base: position 22,390,129 of record CM060655.1, on the reverse strand, counting down.
TATATAAATAAATATAAAAGTTGGGTAGAGTGAGGAGAGTGGTGGGATGCCAGAGAGTTCCTGACTTTGTCCGGTCAGATCATCAAACTATAAATTATTGCAAACTGAATGTTAAAAAGAAATTATTGGAAAACTGTATAACAGGACAATTGCAGTTTTCTGAAATAAATGATTATAATTTTTATCATGTGATAGTTGTGATTCAGGGAAATGTTGAAACAAAAGGTTGGGGATCACTGCTCTATTAGGTTACTTACACACAACCATAGAAGAATGCACAAACTATAGCTCCTATTCCTGATTTGTGCGAGCTGGGCGATATGACTTAGAACTGCATAAACACATGGCAATAGGAAAAATAAACCACAAGCTTCCAGAAGACAAAGTAGACGTAAGCTCTATAAAAAACTGTTTGGTACTTTTGAACTGTTCGAGAAACAGCTCCTCATTCATCAACATTAAAAGGAAACCCACAAAGGGAACATCTTAAGCTGTGCTGTGTCAATATCCCTGACTCACTCGCCCTGCGGTGGTGTTGCTGTCTCAGTCTGCCACTGTTTATCCTCCAAGAACAAAGAATCAACAAGTCACACTTTCCCTCTACACTTAATCACATCTGTGCATCCTTAGGACATCCACACAAACACTCTCTGGCACCAGTTCAACACAAAGCAATGAATGAAGCTTGTTAGGGAAAATAGTGCCGGAAACTGAGCTGCTAAACGACTGCACAGGCATTTGTGGAGGAAAAACACAATACTCTTACAAGTAAAACTTTGTACAGCTATAGCATTTCAGACATTTGGAAAAGTTTGCTTGAATCACAGCAATTATCATTTTATGGATGTAAGGAGCCTTAACATACAAGATTGAGACAGAGAACAATTAGGACTAAAGCATAAGGCAAAGAGTGTACTGACTCAGAACAGAACAAACTAGTAAAAGCACAGTAAAAAGCAGCTTTCAATACTGTATTGTTTAACATTATATTACCATTTCTATTTTCATAACATTTATGGCAATGTGCATGTATATTCTAAAACTAAAATCTTACTTTAGTGATGTAAATTACTAGGGTTGTCCCGATTCGATCATGTGATCGGAAATCGGGGCTGATCACATGACTGCAGACTCAATCCGGACTTGGACGTTATGTTCCGATCAGGTATCCTATAAATAATGTAAGTACATTTATTATTATTATTAATCACATTTAACCTAGGTACGACATGCTCTCATGTCATTACTTCATTGAAAAAGCACTCCAGAAAAAGATCCATGACAAGCTGCTTGAGCAATTATCAGAAGTCTCACTTTGCAATGGAGCGACAGCAAGTTTGTTTAACGCCATGTGAACATGCATGCCTGGGAATTCTGTGGACCCCACACAGCTGAGCGCATCCAGCAGGCAATAGAAAAGATGCTGAACAACTGAGCAATCGACAAGAAACGAGTCCATGTCATTTTGTGTGAGGGGTCCACCTACTTCTTCCGACGTGAGATATAAAAAAATAACAACACCCTGCTCCATGGACTCAGGTTAACTCTCTCTCACTTTCAAGTCCAAGATTAGCCCTGGTTTGGTCCAGCCTTAGTCCTGGTTTAAACCTGGTTTAAACCTGGTTTAGTCCTGATTTAGTCTTAGTTCAGTTCTGGTTCAGTTCTGGTTTAGTCTTGTTTAGTCCTGGTTCAGTCCTGGTTCAGTTCTGGTTCAGTTCTGGTTCAGTTCTGGTTTAGACCTGTTTTAGTCCTGGTTCAGTTCTGGTTAAGTTCTGGTTAAGTTCTGGTTTAGTCCTCGTTCAGTTCTGGCTCAGTCCTGGTAGAGACCTGGTTTAGTGTTACATGTTAATAATATCAGAGCCATTGGTGAAAAAAAATAAAATAAATAAGGGACATCCTGGATCGTATTCTTTGCTCTTAGTTAATTTCATAATGTTTTATAGAAGCATCGGATCATGATGTGGTATCGGCAGACACTCAAAACCAAATGACTCGGGGGCAAAAAAACGTGATCGGGACATTGGGATAATTTACAACAACTTGCATATACTTTTTCAGCTTTTTGTCAAGACAACTATATAGTCACTCAAGACCAAATTTATGTATTATGTTACTGTACTGCTAAATAGAGGCTTGTACATCAGATAAAAGATGTGTGTGCCTGATTCGTTCAAAGGCAAAAATTATAACAAAGTAGTAGCAGATCCACTGCAGTTCTTTGGAGATCCAAACTGTTTTGATTATTTTTAAAACACTACAATGTGTCAAGCACTTCTTCAGACAATGTTATGTTACCGTAAAATTAATCATTCGTGGTTGATTATGTCAACACATTCAGCATTGTTTTCTGATTATTAATGCTCACAGATAAGGGTCATAAAAGAAGGAAGACAAGAGATTCTTAGGTTAATATAAGGGCTGGTTCTTAAATTTTTACTGAGCTATTTGTTCATTTCTGAAGTGGTTTGTCTGAGCATGTGATCCTTCATGGGCCTCTTGAAAGTAATTATGTGAAATGTCAGAAAGTCTGGTATCACAAAATTAGATCAGAGCAAATTACTGTGAGTAACTGGAAGTTTCAATATAATCCTAAAGACTGGGCCAGTTATCGACTCAAATGGGACCAAACCTTTAACAGCCCAGTCTTGTTCCAATTGAGTGATGAGAGTCATGAACAGAAACGGCAAGACAATTAACTAACTCAAATTGTTTTAGGATGTGGACTAGAGGTAGGCAAAATTGGCAAAAATTATTAACTCAATATCACAATAACTGTAATCAGAAGATAGCCTAAAACATGTATTATTTCATGAGTTCAGTACCTACAAATTTGCAGAAATATCACTTTATACCATAATTTGGTACACTACACAAGTGAATTTCAGACTTTTCACAATGTGTTTTAATTATTTAAATGATAAACCAGATATGCAAATTATAGCCTATCTTCAAAATTACATTCATTATATTATAAATATATTGCCCACTTCTAACCTGGATACAGATACATCCATAAAAAGCTTTAAAAACAACATAAGTGGACATTACAGCATGCACAGAGCCAAGCAAGACAAGTATTGCCCAGGTGAAAGAGAGAGCGGGAGAGACTCAGGGGTGTGAAGACTCAATGGAGCAATTGTGTGTGAATGGGCCTCATCCCAAAGCCCCATCTGCAGGCTATACATACACACAAACATGCAATCACAAAGAGGCCCACAAATACAAACAAAATACAAATAGATTATGACTAGACACATCATCTGACTATGTTCAAAGATCCAGAGGAGGGGCCGATCCACAGACTGTGGCACGTCTACCACAAGGCAGCTGCGTTGCAATAGCAGTTGACTACCATCAAGTGCGGAATTAATGAATAATGCAAGAAATTGTCAATTGTAACAGATATACAGAAATAAAGATAGTTTGGGATACAGTTTTTTTTGTTTTGTTTTGTTTATGCTTAAGCTTTACTCATATAAAAGTCAGCCCTCAGCCTGCTTTATCTAAGTAGTAAAGAAGTAATCTGGTATCAGCGTTCTTTACCTGCAGTAAAATAGTTCAGTGTGATTGTCTGTACTGGGGTCAAGTGGAAGGCATGGCAGACAAAAGCATTCGCCAACCTCAAGCAGATCAAATTCCAAATTAAAAGGTAGGGACAAAGAAAACCTGGATTCACTAGATTCAAACCTGATGAAAGAAATTTGGAGAGCTGTGTGACTGAGAAATAACTGTCTCTCTAATCCTACAGATTCCACAGAGTTTGACTGTAAAATAAACATACTGCATCTAAAACATATAAACTTTTACTGTTGCAAACATGCATGAGACGGCTGTGTAACTTCTGATCCAAAGTGCTGAATCACGGGAGTTAGTCAGAAAAGGGAAATGTCTGGGTGGTGGATGTTAACATGTCTGATCCAAGTCTTTCATTGGGCAAAACTCCCTCTTCTCCTCTGCTCCCTCCCTGTGTCTTTGATGTCAGCCCTCTCAAAGCAACACAGCGATTAACACAACCAACGTGCACCGGTATTTTCACTAAGACAATCGGCACAATGCTTTCATTAGATTGTTCATTACACTAAATGATGGTAATTTGAGGAAATTGTGGCTCCTAGTGATTTAGAGGCGAATATAATAGAAGCTTGCAGTAAGACCCTAAACCGCATTGAGATCATTAAGACTCTGGCGCTGATAGGCCAAATGGGTGGAACTGTAAATGTCTATAAATATTTTCTTTGCCTTACAAGGAGAAAATGCTCCTATCCGCCTGTAGAGGAAGGTGTGTTCCCGAATGTATGGATGTGTGTGTTAGGGTGAACCAGAGCCAAGATGTGGTCATTTCCTATATATGCTGCTTATACGAAAGCTCCTCTGAAGTACTTCAGTATTGACTTGACACCAATTATGAAGCTACTACTCCTCTACAACATAAAGAATATTTTCTCACATTTCTGTGTCAAATGGTGGCTCATCACAATGTTCAAAAACAGTGTAGTTGTTGATGCCTCTTGGCCAGGACTCCCTTGAAAAAGAGAAATTCAAATATCAATGGGACTTTCCTGGTTAAATAAAGGCTAATCAAGCAAAAATGTAGTATATTCAAGATAAAGTACACATGAGAAATGCTACTCTGTGTATTAGTTACTATAGTTACTTTTTAGATCAGTATTAAATTATACAGTTTAACGTAACAGCACTGCATTACCTGATCAGGTTGGGTAAATGCAGATTGTGGTTTAAAATAATTAAACTCAGCTTTAAACTGTATAATTTAATACTGATCTTACTTATAATTATTAATTAAGTAACTTATACTAATTACTTTCCAGCCCTAGAATCCAGCTATAAAACATTTACGTTGTAAAACAGTCCCTGCTATATTTCATTTGAACGCCCTGTACAATGAAGGGCATCAATTATCTGTTCTAATTTGAGATGGTACAACCAGATCCACTAGTTTGTGTCACATGTCTCTCGAATGCGAAAGTCATCTCCTCATGAAACTTCAGTTTATTGCATTTAGTGCATCCCTTGTTGATTCTGCATAAGAAACCCCAAAGTTTCTCAATTCTCAGTATTTTTCCCTTTTTTACTCGTAAGCTGCCATGTTTGTTTTGGCATGAATAGGCCATGCATTTCTCTGGTTGGTTAAACAGCCAATCATGGCGGGGAGACGGGATATGGTTCCAGACCCACACGTCATATCACCTAAAACACTTTTTTATAAGATTACAACATATGCTTTCCGGTCAATCAGCCTCAATTCAACTAGTGGTCAGATAACCAAAAGATTTTATTTAAAACTTCATGTGCAAGCTGCTTTTGTTTTGTAATCCATCAATATTTTTAACTATATTCACTCAATATGATGTCATTTTGTGAGTTACAACTGATTTATTGTGGATGCATTAAATCAGTTTACATCAACTTAAGTCTTAATTAGCCTTCCTCCAGAGAAAGACTGAAACATGAATGAACACTACTGCAACATTAGGGGAGGTGCCTCTTGTCATTAGAGGTGTCATGTGTACGCTAAATAACATGCGTCCTCTCACATCTGGTACATCTGGTTTCTATAGGGCTTTGATGTTCCCGTTACTGGGCGTGGGGTACACAAGAGAAATAGGCCGTTCTTCAGTCATAAAGACACCAGATCACTGCACTTTCTCAGCTGGAAACACACTGGCCTCCATTTATGTTCCCTACACCAGGTTTCAATATAGCAACATACAGCAATATATAAAGCATAATTACACACACCAACTCAAAATCCCTTTGAAACATAGTGTTTCTTTCCTTGTTGTGAGGCCGTTTGTAACAAATGTCTATCTCTGTCATATAACTCATCACTATAGCAGATTTCATCACTACAAGATACAATTCTTTGAGAGAAGAACATTTAAGTTGGTTATTTCCAAAGAACCACAATTTTAACCTGCAATTCTGAACAACTAAACTAAAATGGAGATACAACCACATCTTAATTATAACTATCTATAACATAAACAAAAACAAAAAAGAAGCATTGTGCAATTTTTCTGGAGTGTCTGTCACCTGCTCCTTTCCATATTAGTTTTACTTCTCTAGCTCCTTCCAGGTGACCCCACTAGGCTAATTTACAGGTTATATCTGGACATTATTAAAGCTACTTTAAACAACAAAAACACTTGAAATAAGCTAGATGGATACATTTAATGCCATACTATGCAAAACGCAAGGCTAAACAATAATACAGATACAAATTAAGTAACATACCCCCTACCAGAAGTTGTGCAGTACAGCTATAAATTAAATGTTTGAAATAAGGTGAACAATTATACACATTTTTATATTTTTGGGGTGAAAATTTCAGTAGATAGATATTTTACAACAACTGAAGCAAATCAGGGAATTAGACGACAGAATGACAGCTCCAATGGTGCCAATCTATCGCTCTGTACTGACACATTTGAATTAGTGTGACACAGTTGATTCCAATGGGCAATGATTCACAGGAAGCATGAAGAAAGCAATGAAAGATCTTTGAACTCCAAGGACGGTAGTAGTTCTAATAATGAACAACAAACACATAGTGTTTGTCAGAAGCATACAGCAGGACAGAGCTTGTAGAATAATCAAACACCTCATTGACACTCAAGGAAAGTAGTGTCCTGGACAATGCAGCTCCTTTGACAAAAAAATGAGACATTAGGTGATTTTAGCTATTCTTAGCCACAGTCCTGATGGAATCTGACACAATCAAAAGTGCTCCCCCCTCTGCGCTGAAAGCACAGATAAATCAAATGTACCTTTTAAGGGAGAACTCGCGTGGACCCTGAAAAAGGCATTAGGGCAAAGCTGGCCTGGATTGTGATAGTCTTTTACTCTCTTTAGAACTGTGATCTTTCAGACTTTGGGTGTGGGACATATTTAGGTCAAGTTTCTATTTCTCTTGCTAGAAAACAAAGGACATAATCACAAGGAACCATGTTTGTGAAAATCATCTGCCTGTGTCAATCACTTAACCATTTCAAACCTATGTATTGGTTCATTAATGCTGTTTGACAGAAGGGTGTGAGAATGTGCTGTAAATCATATGTAAATGCATGCAGTTACACACAAACCACTGAAGGAACTTCAGCCTGGCTTAAAGGAGATCATGTACCATGGGCTGATAAGAAATAGGGGTCATGCTAACTTTCCCCTTCGTATTAAATGTATGCATTTGAAGCAAACAGGGCTATGCCCTGGGAGGCTGTTTTTAACAACAGTGCAGTTTTGCAGCCTCAGGAGACTTTTTATTGGATATGATGCAGTTTTTCCAGCTTCATGCTGCTGAGTCTTAACCACCTAGACATCATCTTATGACGTATCTCCTCAGCATTTCTGCTCTGTTTGTGTTAATAGTTAGACATCTAAACAATGTGTATATGAAATGGTTAATGTTCCCTTACAGGCCATATATGACGTCATAAATGAGGCTCTCAATGAGGAGGGCTTTCTTAAGGCGTCAGCATTTTGTTAAATAAGGCTAGTGCACTGTTCTGTCAGTCATCCATTAGAGCTGAGTCAGCTTCTGCTCCTTAAAACTACTTTCAGCATCACTGTATAAACTCACTGTGAGATCAGGTTTAACAATAATCCTTGCACATTCAGAATTTCTAAGAGTTTGGTTGAATAGTGTGTGGGGAAATACATGAGAAGCTTTCAGTGAACACAAGCTGCTGTGCTGGTTTTACACAGGTAACAAACCTTTTTCTTCAAATGATATTTGAAGAAAAACAAGTTTTTCTCCACAAGTCAGTACAATGAAGGAAGAGTGAGTTTTCAAGTCAGGTTTAAGCCATTCCAAGTTAGTCAGGTTTAAGCTATAACCTTTTATGGCTTCTTATCATTAGTGTGTAATCTAACTTAAAAATAGTAAAAGTAAGTTGGAAAGGTTTTTTTGCCTATACACCTAAAGGAAGACCCCAAATAATTAGTTTATCGATTTGAATAATCTTGGTTTAGTCAACAAACACTGGATTCTAGGGCTATTAAAATTAATCAGATGTATTATCATGATTGGAATTATTGCTCTATTGAATTAGGGAAAAATCAGCCTTTTTTTAATTATTTGAAAATACAGTTAACTACAATTACCCATACGCTCGTCCTGTCCTGCAATCTGGAGCAAAACCACTATAAAGCTTTGCTGATAAGTCACCATTATTAATAATAAAATATGAGGTTCATTCTTTCTACAGGTTAAGTTTGATAATAGAAGTAATAGTTTGAAATAAGTGTGATTTCAATACTGAGCCAAATAATTGTGATTATAGATTTTGTTGTAATTGATCAGCCCTACATGATACTCACTGAATGGATTTAATAATACATAACAGCAAAAATCAGCATGTCTGGATGCCACAGTGCTGCATTGATAAAACGTGAATGACATGCACAGACAGGCAGCGGATGCCTAAAGCTACAGATAAGAGGCTGGACAGGGCAGAGCTGCACATCCAAATCCCGCTCTGTCTGTGTGTGTGTCTGTCTCTCTGTGTGTGTGTGTCTCTGTGTGTGTGTCTCTGTGTGTGTGTGTGTGTGTGTGTGTGTGTGCGCGCGCGTGTGTGTGTGTGGTGTGTGTGTGGTGTGTGTGTGTGGTGTGTGTGTGTGTTGTGTGTGTGTGTGTGTTAAACCTCTGGCCTCAACACACATTTCCTCACTCTGATGAACAGAAGGAGCGCTGGGATCTGGCAGAAGACACCAATCACAACACTTATATCACCTCCAAAATAAAACTAGGACTGTCAGAATTAACTGCTGAGGTGTAACAAGCATTCAACACAAGCTCAATTTGATTTTTTCCATTAATCAAATCTAAATAACTGTGATGATGATTTTGGTAACAAAAGGTTAACTACAACAACAACAACAACAACATACTCTGTTCTTTGCTAACCCTGTAGTTAAGACTTCCACAAATATGTTTGGAAATGTATAGGAATGCAATTAGCAATTAAAATCTTATCTCATAAATAACAAGTCAAAACTCAAATTCTAATACTTTGCAACTTAATTTTCATTTGAGCTTTGTAATTTTGGCACCTTCCTTGGTGAAACAATAACCAAACAAACACTCAAACACTAAATTAAAGCCAAAAGCATCAATTCACAGTGGACTTCTCGATATAAACAACTAACATTTGATGTGGAAGGGAGAGAAATAATACTGAGCCCCCAGATGCCCAAAGAGTAAAACAACAACCAATTAAATGTATAGCGGCTAAACAAAAAAGCTTGGTAATCTATAGGAAAATGAAATTTCTAGTTGGCTAAAAAGTCTATTTGGCTGATACAGGATATTGACAAAATGTAAAAATCTATTTTTGGCGATTTCCTGATGACAATATTCAGACAATACTAGGGCAATCATTCAGAATTCAATGTATTTACAAAAGCATGACAGTTAAAATTTGTCACAAAATGTGAATGGGTTTTAAAATTAACCTGAGAAATGCGGAAACAAGACTTTAGGCTGCTATTCGAAATATTACAATATCAGTTGTTATATTGTATTGTTCAGCTCTTTTTATTATGCTTGGTGTTCTAATGTTTACTATTGCCAAAAAATGTTGCATTGTTATTCATTTTTTAATACATCTCCCCTGTATCCCATAGAGCCGTTTAACTCTATGATCACAGTAAAGACTGAGGACCTATCAAATTCAGTTAAAGAAAGAAGCAACCAGTGCATGTCCCCTGACCCCTCATGACAGCCACAAACATACAGATAATGCTATCAGGCTAATGGAGAAGTGATGGGTCTGCTGGGGTTGACTCTAGCAAAGCAAACACTGGAAGCCTAACACGGATCTTAGCGGCAGGTGGAGTACACCAACGCTGTTCCCAAATACAGAGGGGCAGCCATCATAAGAACCGGTTTACACGTAACCACCCACAACAAGACATGTACACACAGCAAGGGACATTGGCCTACATACATTTCAGATATCCTGTCATGTATGTTGATACAGAACACAGAATAGACTATAGATAACTTTGAACATATAGACTACCTTTACATGAAAATAAATAATTTCTTAAATGATGTATCATACAGGTCGGTGTTGCTTATGTTATGTATAGGCTACAGGTTTCCATCAATTTTTTTATTATGCAAGGAAAGTTTCATTGTGATTTGAAAACCCCTTTCCAGTGTAGTCCCAGACATGGACAGTATTATTATTAAGCCATTATTCCTCCTGTTAATCTTGGATCTCTATCAGTTTTACCAGGTTGTTGCGGCCTAATAATGTTAATTTATGAAGATTAGCCTATGAGTTTAATTGCTTGGGTACCTTCAACAAAATTCCTGATCTTAACTGTTTAAATAGGTCTATAGATGAATAGCCTAAGCCTAATCAATATAGTCTACTGTGACAGCCTAATGACATTTGCCATAGCATCATTGATGTCAGATCTGATTGTCATTTGAGTTTAAATAATGACCACATCTTTATATGGGAGCTGTAATCTATACTTCCTTATTTCTCTCATAGGCAGGAGCGGCTTGTGCTGACGTGCTCTTCACATACACCGGCCCCTCAGCCAGGCCAGCAGCCACATACCAGGCTCTGTGGACTACCCCAGCTCTAACCACTGTCACACTGACGGGACAAATAACATTTTAGTGGTTCAAAAGCGGCCCCGGTGTGGAGATGGCTGCTATACGGCCAGGCAATGACCGGCACAGCGGGAGCTCAGTGCACGCTGCCCGGCCAAACCAACTTGCCCACTGCCCTTGTCCACTCTCATCCCCACCAAATCAATGCGTGTCCACTGATACTAGCGGGGCCTTTATCGCGCTGCTCTCCCTGGTGATGTCTAGGCTCAGCAGCGATAGTTAAAGGAGATGTAGGGGGGTCCATACTCGCTTTGTCCGAGGAGAGAAATCTCATCACACCGAGACAACACAAGAGCAGCCAAGCAGCAGAAACGTACCTTCCGACTTAACGTTGTCCCCGAGTAGAAGTAGTAGGCTATCCCCAAGACCCAGAGCACCGCAAAACATAACAATATCCTCGATTTCCTCCGCATGCTTGCCCCAGTTTCTGTCCTTATGCTCGTGTGTACTTCGCGGCTTCCTGTGGGCTAAAGTCTGGCTGCGCTACAGCGGCTTGGGCTGTCGGTGGTGTCCGCGCAGAGCGCCTCCCAGTGCGGCTTCGGCGATGTTCGACAGTCGGTCAGGATAGCGAAAGGAGCAGGAAGCAGCGAGCCAACATCGGCGGGGTTAGAGGGCAAAGGCTAGCGGCCTGTAATCCAATCAAACAGCGGCTCAGGCAGCTCTGGAGGAGGGCCGGAGCAGGCGGCGAGTCGAGCGCTGGCAGTGGTTGTGCGTCGCGGTGCGCTGTAGCCGTGCAGAGGGGGTGGGGACACTCTTGAAGGAAATGACTGTTGTAAAATTTTAGCTATGTGGGAACAGGCTACCCCAAAACCATGATCACCGAGATCCATTAGTTTATGGTTTATGTTTGGATGAAATTCACCACTAGAGGCGCCACATAAATAACGATTTTTCAATGGGTTGTTGGAGAGTTCCTTTAAATAGTAGTCAATGTTTTTTACTCAAATCACCTCAGCCCATTTGTGGGCCCATATGACAAAACTACTCTGTAATTGCTGACAGTACGTTGCAAATATTTTATCTGCTATTTCCAATTTTAGTTTCATGTGATTTTAGTTTCCTAGATATATATCTAGGAAGATCAAGAGAAAATAACTTTTTAGAAGAAAAAATAAAACTTTATTGTGTGGTACAACTTTCATTGAGGCCTTTATGTAGCAAATGTAGCCATCTACATTTACTTGTGGAAAACTAAAATCTAAGCTCGTGTGCTTTGCTTAAACAGTTCTCTTAAGATTTACATAGCACATATGTAGATTCTATAAATACACATTTTATTTTGCTGCTGAAAGAATGTCCCAGCGGTATTAACATGAACAGACTCACATTTATTCCCTTCTGCACGGGTTTGGGTGTATTTATGTTACCTACTACAGTAATGTTAGACCAGAGCAGAATAATAAAGTCAAACTGAAGGAGAGAGATGGTGGGAAGGCCAACAAATGAGCAAATTAAGAAAACACGTGACTGATTATATTGCTTTCAAATGTATGACAATTGAAAATGACAAGAAAAGTCTTGAAAAATATTTGAAATATTTTTATAAACTAAATCACAATTGGATTTTTAAGATCAGATTAGCAGCACATTAGTACTATATTTTTAAATGTATTACAATGTTTTATACCTCATTTGGGCATAACAATAGTTGTCTATATATGCGACTTTCAAATATCCTGTAATATTACAAGAGTGTCTTCTGTCAAGAGCAGACTACGGTGATTTTTTTCCAAACAAAAGTTAGATTCATATCACGCATCACAGTTCACACAGTATATTTCTCTTCTCCTTGCCTCTGTGTTTTGTGATAATGAGTGTAGCTGCTGTACAGCTCATTGAACACCTCTCGCACTCCCGTCTGCAGCCCGGCCATCAGAAACTTGATATCCTGCTCCAAACATAGGTCCAGTATCATATAGATGCCCTCAGTCAGGTGCAGTTTAACGTCTGGTCGCAGAGTAACCTTTTAAAGAGACAGAATGACCGTTAAGACACTCATTTCTCACATCAAAATGAGATACAGCCCAATGTTATGAGCTAGGTCAGTTAATGTAGTTAGTTAATATAGTTAATGAGTTAATATTAAACATTGAAAAATGTTCTTTTCTTTAATTTAACCAACTGCTGTGTTTCAGTCTGGTGCTTCTCTCTCCAGTGGTAATTGCTTTGGAAAATGCTGAGTCAAGTTGGAGTCATCTAAAAAATACTTGGTGACAGAGTTGTATTCACAAACCAGACATTACTCAGTGTTTTAAAATGGCCAAGGGCCAATGTCTTTTGCTCTTATATACTTAAATATTGTATTTAACCTTTATTTTACCAGGACCCACACAGATTTACAAGGTTGAACGGCTCTGGAGATCAGGATTTTTTTAGAATGTAATTTTCAACACAAAACATATGATTAGACCAAGGCCATTCTAAAACAGTTGAGAAAAGGGCCCAAATTTGTTTAATTTGTTTTCTTGTTTTGTATTGATAAGAGGCTGGGTATTTTTGACAACCCTACACACTGGTACTGATTTACTATATACTATTTTTAAGTGTAGAAGATGGTTACTCATTTGTAACTTGTGTACCTTCTGCAGCTCTGTAACGTACTGAGCCACTATGAAGGCGGACAGAGTGGTGAAATCCTCAGATGTGGCAGCGATGTGGGAGTACATCCTCTCCACCAGTATAGAGCAGCGCAGATAAACAGCACTGTCTGGATACATTGCACAAAAAAGTGTAGGGGAAAAAGTTGTGAATTAGAGCATAAACATATGTAAAATTAGAGCCTCCCCCAGCTTCAGTTGTTAGTAGACTGGACTAAGGGAGTGTGAGGAGATCCATATTAAGTATAGAAATTTATTTACAAAAAAACAGCTAATTAAAAACACCAGGAAGATCACTGCAGTCGTTACAGAGAGAGAGGTGACTATTTTCAAAGACAATTGGAGCCAAAGTCAATGGAGCCAGAAGCACGACCATGCTCATATCTTATTTGGAACGTGCCGGCTAGTGGGTTAGCTATGTTCATTTATATATACCAGTATCAATTATGAGTATGTAAATAATTATATACATATATACAAATGAAAGTTATATACTGGAGAAGCAATTGAGGGGACCCTAACATAATGTATCTTTAAGTTATGCCTTGTAATGTTTGAACAGGGTTTCAAAATCATGTTTATTGCTCTAAAAATATTTCTGAATTCAATACCCATGAAGTTACCTGTGTCGCTGTCTTTCCGTTGTTTTCCCTCCTGCATGATTGAAGCCACCAGGCGGTAGAAGACATTCAAAAACGATGGAGCTGCTTTGAGCATCACCTGGAGACAGAGAAAACGCAACAAACACCATCAAATACCACAAACAATATACAACACACAAATAATATTCTCAGTAAGTTTTACAGCTTCCAAGGCATTATTGCGTTTGAAACTGTAAACAGAAGAGCTCAGTTGCCTTTTTTCAATTAGTTCAATCCATGTCATGTCAACCTATACTCATTGCCAAGCCTTTAAGCTCCCCTGTTCTTCCTTTTGTTCTGTTACATTTTACTCCCAAGGGTAATTCGCTTTATTACACAGGTCTTACTACTCTCTCCTCCTTAATGTATTCATCTCTTGAGGATTGCCTTTTTGATTCGCTTTGCTTTTCTCACCTCACAGACATCTGATAACATTAAACGAGTCTTGCAGTTTTATTCATCACAGCTGTTTATCTGTGCATCACTCTCACATTGTCACTCTTTCTAAAAAAAAATAGTCAACCAATGATCATGAAGTCAGTGTTATCTACAAGCAAAAAATCTAATTGACCATTTACATGATTTACCACTATGACAACTGTATGAGCTAATTCATTAGCGTCCTACAGTCATTATTCTTACAGTATTTTTCATGGACTATATTATGTTCTTTCCACTTATCTTTAAAAAATACCTGTGGATGACACTTGATGATGGCGAACAACGTCTCGTGAAGAGCTGTAAAGGTCGCCTCATACGCAGTTGGGGCCAAGCGGTCGAGGGGAACACACTGAAGTGCGCCCAGGACCATAGTCACATGATGAGGGTTAGTGATGAGCCCCTCTCCTTGCCGCAGCAAAGTAGTGACCGTGACTACCACAGGAACAGTGAAAGGAAGGGTCAGGGATAAATCCTGGCTGGAGGATTTTACCAAGAACTGACATACAAAAGATAAAGGATACATTTAATTAATTACATCAATATCAGTTGTGTTTTGCTTGATTGACATATGTTTTACAGACAAGAATTATCCTGGAGTCTATATCTCCAAAGATCAAAATTCTCTGTTCCCCCTACATGTCCTGTAGTGGTAGTTTTCAAATTAACAGTTACATTTTAACTTCATTACCGACACTAGTAGAGATTGGCGAAATGATTGAAATAATCTTAAATTATTCTAGTGAAGGTGTATGGAGTTTAAAAACCACAATATAGCACTTCCTATATTACCACATGACATCACACCAGTGTTTTCAGTTTGAGAGAAGAACTCAACCTAAATATGCAGGATTTGTGTTTTTAACGTGTGAATAAAACAAAACACAACTCCAGGTATGCTTTGATGAGTAAACAACATTATAACAGAAAATTGCATAATATGAGCCCTTTAACATCTGCCAACATGTGCCTCAGTAAAAACCAGCAGCACATCTGTGGTAGTTTTCCCCCCAAAGTCACGTCCATTGTGAATATGAGAATTGCTTGCAACATAAAATGGTCCAACATTGATAAACAGTCAAAGTATGATAGCAGCTGAGTTAAAGTCATTATAATAATGCATTGGATTTTTTGTAGTGCTTTTGTGGACACGCTTTACAGAGCATTATTCATTCCCTCCATATCCGGTGGTAATAAAATGTAGCCACAGCTGCCCTGGCACAGACTAAGCCGACACCACTCACACATACCACATTCACACTTGCCTGTGGTCCTCCACTATGACACCTGATATAACAATACTATTACTTTATCTGTCATGTTTGTGTTCTCTTACCATCATTGTTGATATAATCTGGGATGCAATGAGCCACAGCGCATTAAAGCAAGCCTCCGGTAATGGACAACAAAACAGTAGCTTAACAAGGATTACAGTGGAAAGCACCTCCTGAGGAAAAAATTAACATTGGGAGTACTTCACAAATAAATTAGACTAAATCATTACCTAATAAAATACAAGATGAATTACCCTATAGTTTCCACCTCTAAGTTTTCCAATGTCCAGTCCTTCTTTGATCATCAAGAGCATCAGGTTAAATCTTTCAGAGGAACATTTGTCCACTAGGTGGCACAGGAGCTTTTGCAGAGCAGGCTCCAGGTCATGGAGGTCAGTTGAGCTCATCCAATGTGCTAAAATCAAAACAGTTTAGGCGAGACATTAAGGCATTGAATTGAAATATAGTGTGATGTAAAGCAGTACCTACCTGTCAACAATCTCTGTAAACTGTGAAGTATTGTCATAAAGAGGCCATCAAAATCTTTGCTTTCCTTGTTATCATTTTCTTTCTTTTCTACGGTCATTTCAACAGCAGCATAAAATGTGGACAGGAAACGCAGAGATGAAACCAAAAACTCTCGGGGTCTGGGAGCAGAGTTGATTTCTTTGAGTACCTGCAGACTGGAGCCCTGGTAGAGAGGCATATGACTGATGGAGTGGGTCTGCTGGTTCTCCTCCATTGAGTATAAGGACAGCTCACATTTCAACATAACAGTGACTACATCTACCACAAAAGCTTCACTGATAATGCCGGACACACTTAACACAGCTTGGGGCTTTAGGAGTGACTTGACAGCAAGCGCAAGAGTGGCTGTGGTCTGCGTGAGTATTTGAGTCAGCAGTTCATCCAGTGATTTGCTCTTTCCCAAATTAGAGGTCAAGGTACGAGAGAAAGTACTGAGTGATGCAAGCAAAACATGGGCTGTTACAGTAGAGATATGGGCTCTGTCAGTTAGCTTGTCTGTTGTTTCCTTACAGCAAAGGAAAGAGGCAAACTGATTCAAGTTGAGGCGTACACTGCTGCTTCTTGTAATTATTAATTGGACTAAACAATTAATAAAGGCCTGCATTTCCTTTACTAAATTGAACCAATCTGGATTCTCTGTAGATATTAAGCTGTGGTGCAAAACACTTGACACCACAGCCTGCAACAAGGTGCCACCATGAATGAACTTCAAAACACTTGGAAAGTTTGAACCCTCTAAGAGACAAATCAGAATCTCGAGAAGTCCAATTAACAGAGGACAACTCGGGTCATCCATGTTGTCCTCTTTTGTTTGGCAGGTTGTGGAGGTGAGCATGAAGATGAGGAGAAGAAAACAAGATGTTAAATCCTCAGAACTCATGCCATCTGGGTTTAAGACTTTTATTATTTGGAGCATGTTCAATATGTCCTTGGTCTGTGCACTGCTAAGCTCCACACATGCTTTACCATTTGTTAAAGATGCCAATATCGACTCAACTACTATTTCTTTTTTTATCTGAGAAGTATTTTGGATAATGTCCAACTTTCGCTGAGCTGTCCTCAGGACTTTGAAGACACTTTGTAAAAGATACTGAACCGTGATGGAAAATAAATTAGGCAATTCTGGAAAAATGTGGTTTTTAAGTAACTGAGAAGATATCAGTGAAACAGTCAGGCAGTTGGCCAGTGTGACCTTGTCTTTTGTAGGACTCATAAGCTGTGAACCTACGAGGACAGTGGCAATAGAATGAAGATCTTCCTCACCAAGATAGGGCAGGATCAGAGGCAAATTTGAAGTGATAAGATACCAGTATGCAACAAGGTAGGAGCTGGCATTCACAGTATACAATTGCCCATCCCATTTCTGATCTACACTCAGACACTTCTCAATCTCATTCCCAGCAGCAATAAAGTGGGCTGCCTGGTATAAAACCGCCATAGAACTTGAATTGGAAAGCATCAGGGGCATTGATAGTATTTTCTTCATCTGTTGTAATACAAGATGTCGAAGAAGCAAAGAGCTGAATGGACCGCTGGTAATCACAGCTGACTGGGGAAAAATCTCTCCTGAAAGAAGACTTTGAATGCATTCCATCATGGGAGAAGCAGTGGTTGTTTGGTCTTCATTTTCACTTTTACCTTGATGAACAGGTTCTAGGGACATATATTTGTTGCAGTGGATACTAAAGAGGGTGTCCACCTCCACCCAGGTGTACCTAAGGAGCAGAGTTGCCTCTAGTGTATTTTGAATGAACTGCATGTTTGTTTTGGAGTCCACAACTTTCTGTCCCTTTTTTACTTTTTGAACAGAGGGTTTAGTTTTCATTTCCACCCTTGCTAAAGGTTGTTGCAACTCCTTAATGACTTCATACATCGTTTCCATAAGTTTTTGACTTTGCCTTACTAATGGGAGAGGAGAGCCATTGTCCAGTGTCTTCAAACTAAATAAAACTGAATGCAGAATCTGACTCAGAGACATAATTTTCATGGATGAGCCTGCATTAAATACTACTTCACTTTGCATGCTCATATCATTGGTTGTTGTTTGTTTTTGGGGAATATGGGTTTTGATGCTTTGCAGCACTAATGAGCAGATCTCAGTTGTTTGAGATGGCGGAGTGTCCAGGAGACAGGTCCTGAGTACGGAAAGGACTTCCCCAGACAGAAGAGGAGGTCTAGGCTGGTCCAGGGCTGTCTCGCTTATTACAGACAACAGATCTGAAAATAATTTGGGCATCTGACGAAGCTTAGTATAAGTCTGGAGAACACTGCAAACAGTAACCTGTAAATAAATAACCTTTTATGAGTTACATGCATGGTTAAACAAGACCCTTCCATCCTCATGGATATGCAGCCAAATATCACTGAGAAATATTCTAAAAAAAATACAGATATGTAGATATGTAGTCTGTTTGGTAATCTGAGAATTTAATTGACTATAACATTTGTTTGAATATTAAATACTTTTTTAATTTAAATGGCAGTGACACTAAGTGTAATGATGGTTTTTAAATATCTTAACAACTGAAACTAAATAAACTGAACTAATTAAAATAGATTCTTAACAGTAACAGTAAATACACACCATTATTTAAAGGTAAAAACTAGTTCCAATCTTCATAATAACCCCCAAAATAGAAACAAAATCTATGTTGATGTTAACAAGTCATACCTGCTTGGCTCGTACCACTCTTGAGTCAGTGCAGTCCATGTTGACCCAAGCCAGTGATAACAACTGTTCCAAGTCAGGCTCAAGAATCAGATGATTTAGATTTAATAAGTTCTTCAAACAACGATACCATGCTGGAATGCTGAAAAAGACAAATTATTGACAGCCTTATCTGCAATTTTTGCCATCAATAAAACATGAACATAAAAACACTTGCATTATATTTTGGTACCTTGGTTGAGATTGTTTCAGAAGCATTTCTGCAAGGCTTTGGTAAAACCTCAGTTGAACTTCTCCATGTCGAATCCTATCTGCTGCTACATTATAGATATCACCTAAAAGAGCACTGTTCAGTAGAGAGTCAAGAGCAAGTAGAGCCAGGCTCCAGTTTTCAGGCCTGCAGGGGGCGCCTTGAGGAGATGGACACTGAAGGTCGGTGTTTTTAGACAAATGTGATTCTAGACCCAAATCTAAGGTTTCAGACAAACTAGCAAGAAAAAAGAAACACAACATCCCTTGCTCTTCATTCTTTTCTCCTTTTGCTGTCCCATAGCTTTCCATAAACAAACTGAACAGCACTGACACAATGTTGGACTTGACCCCATAGTAAAATGATGGTGCACAGATGTTCTGAACAGTCAATTTACTGAGTAAAACTCTAGCTGGCCTCAATGGGCCTTTTAGTGCTCCTGAGACTCTCCTCCCAGAATTCACCTTTGTCAGTTCTTCCTGGTACAAAGACATGAGCTCAGGTGCAAAAAGAGCTAACTGGAAGATTGTGTCAATCTTGATACGGATTTCTCTGCAGATCTGTTGAGACACTGGCGGCAGTGTGGGAGAAGACAGAGCAGCTTGGGACAGCCAGTGTCTAAGAAATATCATAGGCTGGAAGAGCTGGTTGGTCACTAAAGTAAAAACCCTGTTAGGATTAGCTTGTTGACGTTGAACCGATGAGTAACATGTCAGAGCAAGAAGCAAAACTTCTAATAATTTATTCAAAGCTACGTTTTCTGTGGATTTAGGGTTATATTTAGAGTCTGCTTGTAGATTATCTTCATGACTTGTATCAAAGTCCTCTTTGTCTGCAAAACAGGCAAGGTGACTTTGGAGAACCTCCATATCTGATTCATGGTCACACTTTGGTGATTCTGAAAGCTGCTGTAATTCATGACAAGCCAGTGATATGAGCCCGGACACTAGAGAAACCATCAGCTCATACTTTGTAGTGAAGACTGAACAGAGCGCAGGAGTGGATAAGATCCCCTGACACACACTCAGCAGTGTGGACAGACCCACTGAGGCCACTGCCTCAGACTGTCCATGATCTTCAAGACAATCAAGCAGCAGCTGTAAACAGACAACTGCACATCAGTGTCAAATGTATAAGCTACTTATTAAAACTATGAAAATCAACTAGTGCCTCAGGATCCCATATCTAATGTTTCACAACTCAACAACTGTTAAAACGTGCATCACACCTGTGCCATGTTGAGTCTCAGGCTGAGGGATTTTCCCTGCTTGAGGAAAAAGCGAAGTTTTCTGCTGTGAAGTAGGTCATCAAGGTAACACCACAAGCCCTCCAACACATTTTGAGGAAAGTCCACTTTCTTATTGTACCAGCCAGTCAAAGCATGAGTGCACCAATCCAACAGGACCTACAAACAATGAAGTGTTTAAATTTTGACAATAAGAGTGCATGTGTGTGATTAACAATTCATATTTACCTGCTCTTTGTTGGGCAGCAGACACTGTGAGGAAATCCAGGCAAAACGAGCGAGCTTTATCTTATCCTCCCATGGAGTCTGAGCACTTTTCAGTTTCAAATGAATACCCGAATAAATGGCAGCCATTGCTCCTACCAGGGCTGAACGGTGTGAGATAAAATCAAATTATTATGATTATTCTGGCAAATAACATGCTGAATCGCAGCAGATGAGTAGTCACGCGATGGCAGATCAGATTCAATGTGCTAACAACAATTAGCTCGTGATTTAGCATAACATTTTAACGCTTGAAACTTTGCGCAAGCATAAGGTTTACAATTAACAAGGCGTTTCTATTACGGATTACAATGAGCCCTCATGTGTTCAGGTAGTAACATGAGTACTAAGCCAAAATAAGACAGAAAACGCGCTTTTTACCTGCACGTGTGCCCTGTTTTTACACATACAATGAACTTTTACCTTTCACCCTAAATAGCCAGACACAACTAACCGATAATCGTTGTCAAAAACCATTTTGTCAAATGTACGACTTTTAAAAACATACTCTTCCATATAATAATGCAGTCTAAACATACAATCATTATTTGTGTTTTTTTTTCAAAACTTTTAAATCACAATAGATTTTAATATTTGTGAGCTGACCAGACCGGCAGACCATACGACTCTGAGTGTGATTGCTCGTGGCTGACAAAGTTGCTTCCATCACATCACCGACTTATTCAGTCGTCCGAGGAGTCGTATGTGGACAACTCGTGAACCAGGGTCACCTTTTTCTTATTTATGATGATGTTATATACTATATTAATGTAATTTATGGTTAAATGAATATATGTTTTTATGATATTTAGCAGCTGTAGTTTTGTCCGTGTGGTAGTGTTTACAGTATATTAACAGATGAGAGTGGTAGGGTGTTGTAGGGTGTATGTTCGCGGCACAGTGATAAGAGATGCTCCTGACAGACGGCTGTCAGTCGCAGATAATAACGGCCTGAAGTCGACAATGAACTGACCATGGGTACAGACTAACTCCGAGTCCAATATACAGGTGGACCCGAGGGAAGTAGTCTAACAACGCCTACGCCAAATCCAGCACTGTCACTAAGGAAATACTTTGTCGTTGTGTGGAATTGTTTAATTTCTGAAAATGCGATTTTTAATTCAATGGACCAGTAGAGTGTGTTTGTCAAAGATGAAAATGGGCAGCTCCAGACGGTTATGGCTTGACCACCGCCTAAAGCTCCCCGCGACCTTTTGCAGGAAAGGACTGCTGGCCTCCGCCTGGAGCCAACACAGAGGTTCCCCATTCCTCTGTTTGCACAGGATTGCCCTCCACAAACCTGTTGCCTTTACCAGGTCTTTTGCACAATATGAATCAGAGAAGGCTGAAGGAAAACCTGACCAGGTAAAATCACTTGTCCCAGTGGAAGATGTCAGAAGAATTTTAAAACTTGCCTATCCAGAGAGATGGAAACTTGCAGGTACCCCTTCATCTTCTTTGTAAAAACAATTCATCTTTGCCCTTATTATTAACATTCTTACAGTATTAATCCAACTTGTCCTCGTAAACTATAATATAGAGTAGTTGAAGTCCAATTTGTATTTTCTTCTTTTATTCACACAGCCGCTCTAGGTTTCTTGTCCATCTCCAGTGCAGTCACCATGTCAGCTCCCTTTTTTCTGGGTAAAGTCATTGACACTATTTATTCCACTGGCTCAGACACAGAGACAATGGCAGCATCGCTCACATCACTGTGTCTCATGCTCACTGGGGTGTTTCTCTGTGGTGGAGCTGCTAATGCTGCCCGAGTGTACCTCATGCAGACTTCTGGTGAGTTAGCAGTGAAAATTATCATCAGAAAAATAAGTCTATGCAAGTAAAAATAATAACCTTTAACTTGTGTTTGACATTATTATTGAACCATCTAGAAATAATCTTTTGTCACATCTCTCACCATTAATAGTTTTTTTTTTATTTAACTTGTTAACAATTGTTACAGGTCCCAAGTGCTGTGACCACAATATGCATTTGGGTGCACCACACAATGCTTTACCACAACCACAAATTCAAATGTATGATTCATGATAATACTTATCTCCACAGGCCAGCAGATCGTACGTAATCTCCGTGACTCAGTCTTCTCCTCCATTCTGAGGCAGGAAGTGGCCTTTTTTGACAGGAATAGGACTGGGGAGCTTATTAATCGCCTCTCTGCTGACACCACTGTGGTCGGCCGCTCAATCACGGACAACTTGTCTGACGGCTTGAGGGCCGTTGCTCAAGCAGCTGCAGGTGTCAGTATGATGGTGAGAACAATATAATCTTATTAATTTATTTATTATTAAAGGGCCCATATTATGCTACTTTCTGATCTATGTTATGATTTTGTATCTTCATCATAAATATACCTGGATTTGTGTTTTGTTTCATTCACACAGGTTTAGTACACAAACCATGCATATTTAAGCTTTTCCCAAAGTTCTTCTCTCAGACAGAAAACACTCTTTTCCAACTTGTGATGTCATGTGGTAATACAGGAAGTGTTTCACTGTGTTTTTAAACTGCATACAGCATTCTAATAGTTTAAGTGTCAATTTTGCATAATATAGGACCTTTAAGTCTTATGCTTAATAGATGTAAAATATGAGGTATTTTCTCTTATCATGTAAAGAATGTGAAAAACAGGTCTATTTCATTCATAGAAGGAGCTACCTGCTACAATGATGATGTTACACCAGGATTACTCAACTCTACATTGTGATTTGTAAATGTTGTGTAAATGTCTGAGAAGGAAGTAAGCCATTAAAGCAATATTTTACTCTTCCTTCCTTATTGTACACTATACTACCCAAAAGAATTAAAACACATATTCCCCAAGAGGATAAACATTGCACTGGGTATAAAAATAAGAAATGTCAGTTTTTAGGGACAGAAGGTTTTCATTTTTGTCAAATAATGTGACATCCATCATGTCGCATTATGTGGCAGAGCTGAATTCAATAAAGTATTCAGTGGGCTTGACAGTTTGCTTGATTTGATTTTTGCTTGCACATTTTGCGGTTATGTAAGTGATGCAACTCTAATTATAAAGTGTTATTTTATGTATAATAATCATGTTTTCTTTCAGTTCTATGTGTCTCCAAGTCTCGCAAGCTTTGTACTGCTGATTGTCCCTCCGGTGGTGGTCCTTGCAGTCATTTATGGCAGATATCTTCGCTCAATCTCCAAAAAAACACAGGATGCACTAGCGCAGGCCACACAGGTATCTGCTTTATTATAATATGTTTGTTAAACCAACGGGATTTCATCACCGAAATCGGCAACCCAAATGAGAGACTTACTACAATTCCTTTATTATATTAATTATAAAGAGAATATGCCGTTTCATTATTGCTTCTAAAGATAATGTACTGGCTCAACTGAACTGATTAGACACTACGACTGTTTCCTGTTTAAGATAAAACCAGCTTTTGTGTGTGTGTGTGTGTGTGTGTGTGTGTGTGTGTGTGTGTGTGTGTGTGTGTGTGTGTGTGTGTGTGTGTGTGTGTGTGTGTGTGTGTGTGTGTGTTTAAAAGAGCAGATGGAGCTGTTTGTTCAGTTATTACAGTAATAACTAGGGCTGCACGAAATGGAAAATGTGCACTATTTTTGATTATTATGTCTTAATTTACTAGTCAAGATAAAAACTTAAAAAATACTAATCCAAGACCAAAACAAGGCAAAAGACGGAAGTAATAGGGAAAATCATGAATAAAGTCTGCCTAAGTAAACCGATAAAAAAAACATTCTTCTTGCTATAATAAATATTGTGTTGGCCAATATTGCAATATCAATATTTTGGACCTAGTCATAACTGCAAAATAAAGTAATTACAGTGTCTGTGTGTTTGAAGTTGGCAGAAGAGAGAATCAGCAACATCCGAACTGTTCGAGCGTTTGGTAAAGAGCTTTCAGAAGTTGTTACATACTCCCAGAAAACTGACAGTGTTTTCAGTTTGGCCAAGAAGGAGGCAGTGCTCAGAGCTGGCTTCTTTGGAGTGGTAAGTCTGTCACACAGCCTGTTTTATAACATTTTTAATGCAAAACTCAATCAATCTGCAATCTGTGTGCATGCCACCAATTTTCACATGGTATCATAAAGTCAGTCTATTTATAGAGTGTTTATGATATGACTGGGTGATATGGAAAAAAATATTGATCAATCTTGAATTTGACTTTGATTTTAATTATTTACTTAGATAGATAGATAGATAGATAGATAGATAGATAGATAGATAAAAGTTACCTTTACTATTTTACTGACAAGCATTGGGTCTAAAGAAGGAAACTGTGTGTGTGTTTCAGACTGGCCTCAGTGGAAACATCATGGTCTTGTCCGTGCTTTATAAAGGAGGACTTTTGATGGCCAGTCAACACATGACAGTGGGGGAACTCTCCTCTTTCCTCATGTACACGTTCTGGGTCGGCATTAGTGTTGCAGGTAATAGACATATTATTGTGGTATGGTAGGTAATGGATTTTACATTACTGAGGTTGAGAGATTATTTGACCCTGTCTATTTTTTAGGACTCAGCACTTTCTACTCTGAACTGATGAAGGGTTTTGGAGCAGGGGCAAGACTGTGGCAACTACTGGACAGGACCCCAGAGCTTCCTCTAAGTGGTTCAGTTTAACTTTTATTTATTTACGAAACATTTTAATGTAATTTACACAATTTACTTGTACGAAAGTTTAGTACAAGGGAACTCCCCAGATGCTAAGAACCATAGAAACTTGACTCATAAGGGTAGTTTACTAGTTGTTCATTCTGAAGGGGCGATTTAAGCACAGTTAATACACATACCACAAGCATTACATTTAAAACTCCCTACACCATTCCTCTTTTCTCATTTCTCTTTAGCTAAAGAGGCTGCATTATCATCTGTTTACATTTAGAATCCATGGTCTGAATGGCAAATCTCTTTTTATCCACAGAAGGCCTAGTCCTGGATGAACATAAGATGAAGGGGTGCCTGGAGTTTTCAAATATTACTTTCGCCTATCCCACACGAAAGGAAGCCCCGATCTTCCAGAACCTCAGCCTGCTGGTCCCCGCAGGTTCTGTCATGGCTGTTGTGGGGCCGAGTGGCTCAGGAAAATCCACCCTGGTGTCACTGCTCCTCAGGCTATATGATCCTGATGCTGGTGAGATGTGTTATAGTTCCTATATTACTGTTTAATAGAGCTAGGGGAGTACATCACACTTATTTGACAGTGTGACACCAGCATATAATTTTAATACAACCACCACATAGAAAACTGTTACTACTGTAAAGTAAAAGGTAAAAGTAAAAGTAGTAAAGTACTGTACTTAAGTACATTTTACAGTGGATACTTTTTACTTTTACTTCAGTACATTTGAGAGCAATTATCTTTTCTTTCTATGCCACAAAACTTTTTAACTGGACTGAAAAGTAAAAGTATTTTTCATTATTGTTTGAGACCTGCTAAAAAGGCTGAGGGGTGTAATTTAACTTGTTCATAATTTGGGCAAACAAAAATATACAAAAGAAAAACATGTTTGAGTCAGTTGTTTCTAGTAAACAAAATTCAGCACAAATCTGTATCAAAATGAATACTTTTGAATCCCTATAAGACCTCAAAATGTGCGCGAAATACTTTTACTTTTTACTCTTTAAGTACATTTTTAAGCAGGTACTTTTACTTAAGTAGATTTTTTTTACTTCACTTAAGTAACAAAATTGAGTACTTCTCCACTACTGACTATTAATCTAATTGGTGGTGGCCTAGAGGCAAAATTGTTAGTAGCAATGTTACTGGAGGGCTTTCTCAGTGTACCTCAATGTATAATGAATTTCTTTCCAGGGGTTATTACACTAGATGGCCATGACATCAGAGATCTCAACCCCTACTGGCTCCGGAGTAACATAGGAACAGTAAGCCAGGTAACAATGGTCTCTCATAGATTAATCTTTAGTCTAGTTTTTGTTTGTTTGTTTTTAAGTTATTTTTTTCCTGTTCTGTGTATTCCTTAGGAGCCTGTGCTGTTCTCTTGCTCGATCAGAGACAACATAACATATGGTGCTCTGGAGCCAAGCTCTGTAACAACAAAAGAGATTTATCAAGTGGCTAGAGCAGCAAACGCATATGATTTTATTGAGGCCTTTCCAAATGGCTTTGACACTGTAGTGGGAGAGAAAGGAATCTTGTTGTCAGGTAAGACACAGTCACATAGTTTTACTGTTACTGTTTTTATCCCTAAAGTTGTATTCAGTGTACTATACAGATGTGTGTTTTATTGTGTAGACATATAATCAGTATTTTCACTCTTTAGGTGGACAGAAGCAGAGGATAGCTATAGCCCGAGCACTGCTTAAGGTAATTATTCTTGTGTTGTATTGTATTGTAAACGTTCACCACAAAAATCCAATGACTTTAATTATTTTTATTTTCTTTCATATAAGTTGTATTTTCAAGTCTTTTACTTCTTTTCCCAGAATCCCAAGATCTTACTGTTAGATGAAGCAACAAGGTGAGATGTCAATACAGTTCATCTTTACAATTTTGTTGTTCTGTTATAGCGTTACTGAAGTCTTTTGCCCTGTCATTAGTGCTTTAGATGCAGAAAATGAATTCTTAGTTCAGGAGGCCCTGGAGCGTTTGATGGAAGGTAAAACTGCTTCGTATTTATTCTGACTAGAGACAATTTTATGTTTCATTTACATTGTTTTTTGGTCTATAATCATAGTCTGTATAATGCTATAATGCTATTTGTATTTAACAGGAAGAACAGTCTTGATTATTGCACACCGCCTCTCCACTATCCAAAATGCTAATGCTGTAGCTGTTCTGGATCAGCAGCGGATTGCAGAGGTTGGCCAACACACAGAGCTGCTCAGTAACAGGGAGGGACTGTTCAGGAGACTAATGGAGAAGCAGGCGTTTTTACAAGAAGAGCAGAAACGAGCCCTGCGTTAAGAGCTCCTACAAGCTTCAATGCAAAACATGTTTTTCTGATGTGGTGCCTCCTTTTACATGGCAAATTACATTAGTTAACAAACAAAAACTAGCTTTAAAACTACCATGGACAAACTTTGGCTACTACAGATTGTAGCAATAGTTGGAAATCACAATACACATAGAAACCGTCTTTTATGGTTTCAAATTAGGATACATCAATGTCGACAATTTTTAAACTCAAGGCATGAAGTCAAGTCACTGTCTGTGCCATTAGTGAACACAGTGTAGATTGAGATAATATTTTCTTAATTTATAAAGTATATAATGATGCCTATATATTTGTGATGTTAAAACTTGCACTGTTTTGAGTGTATTTAGAGATGTAAATAATTTAACTTAAGCAGCTATGGCTTATTATTCTGTTGTGCTAAACAGGACACTATTTTGATAATATGCTTGAATATAGTATATCACACATTTATATGCACAGGCATATTTATGAGAAAGTATCCATGCTAAAGAACAATAGCATCTTTATTATGTAGTCCTCAGTTTTTTTACTCTTACTAAGAAGAGAAGAAATGCAAGTCAAAATCATTTACAATGTGTAAATTAATAAACAGTTGGTGCTGGTAATTTTCTCAACAGGTTTATTTTTATTGAGGATTATGTTTTTTTTTAAACTAAATAAGGTTTAAAATAAAATAACATGTTAATTTAAACCTTATAAACACACTTCGTTTTAAAAATATTTAAAGGTGTTTTTTTATTCAAACAATTTAATGTAAAGTCAATAAAGAGGAATTTGAATATCTATGTCTTTCTAAATGCAGCCTGTGAGTCATTGATAATAAAATAATAGCTGAGTATAGTGTTTAAAAGCAGGTTTCACGTGTGTAATCGCAATTTTTTCCATGCAGTGATTTTGCCTTTAAATTTAAACTGTAGTGGGATCAGAGCCAATGTATCCCACTGCCAGCAGGTTGTGCTGTTGGTACTGTCAGTAGTGCTCTTCCACTGTCTGAATTCATACCTATTTTGAGGTTTGCTCCACAGTCTATGCAGCCATGCTATTTGAGGATTTGTGATAGTGCCCCCATATGACCTTTAAGCGAATTTAATAGATTGGACATTACAGTCCTTCTATGTTGACCATTTCAAAGAATGAATTACTGCAGTTTGGTGATTTTTTTAAAACACATCCACAAAACAATAAAGCAAAAGGGCAAACCAATCTAATTATTATTACTGATAATCTTTCCTTTTAATTTTATTCTTAAAAAAATAAAAGTAATGATTTATTTCTGTTGTCATTGTGGATATGTATCATTCATAACAATAAGAAAATTCAGAAAATTTGCCACATATGTTAGTTGTTGAAATATGTGCAAAACACTCCCCTTGAACACAACTGAAATTGAGTATTTACATTGTACTAAATCATGTAATACTTTTATCTACTTGATCCTCCTTCAACTTTGATAAAGACAAGTTCACTGAATTTTGATGCTATAGATCCTTGGTTTAAGAATTGCTGTCTTCTTTGCAGCATAAACAAAATCCAGTGAAAAAATGTTGAATGTAGAAACTGTAATTTGTTGTCCCCCAGTGACTACAACTCTTACACTGAACTTCAAGCAAATGTATTATTTCTTTCTACATCAAGGCTTATACAAAAAAGTATATTACCTGGTGAGGCGCATATGCTACATTCTCAAAACACTGCAAAGATATTAAAAAGGCTCCTAAAGTCTGAAGAGCTATCTGCGGTACAGTCCCGACACCATACAGTACAACACAGATTTGTGGTGCCACCTGCTTCACATGCCCTACCTTCCTCCCTCCGCTCTCTCCTCCCCCTTGCCCTCTCTGACCTACCCTCCTGCTCTTTCTCTTCCTACTCCCGACAACTGCAATGGTCCCATTTACATTTTAGGTGTTTGACAGGCCTGGGATCCAAAGAGGCTCACAACAAGTGCATAAAAGTAGCTCAACCTTGCTGCCTCCCTCCACTACCCCCCACAAGCACATAGCCATGCCTCCCTCTCACTATAGCGCCAATATTAGACCAATACGGTCAATCAGCTATCGTAGTTATAAATGCATGCATTCATTGTTTACTTTCAATAAAAATGATTTAACTTGAATAAGTGCAGTACATCTTTAAAACACTGGCTTTTAGCACTTTCCCAGTAAGTGTAAATCTCCAACTGATAGTAAATCTCAATGCTTAATCTTAGGGTTATGCACATTTTGCCATGTGGAACAGAGTGGATAACAGTGTTTTCAAGACAAACTTCATTCATCATAGCAGTCAGTAGAAAAAATACAAACTCTTAAATAAACCTGGAGTGTTGGTTGATTACATTGATGTGTCAGTGACATTTGTAACACATGTCTTGAGGAATTCCAGTTGTCTCCATGTGTCACCTAACTGCTCTTTTGACAGTTGTACCTCCTGTGATCATCCAAACAGTCGCTTATTCATATGTTCCAGGGTGATAAAACCCTATCACTGCTGCCATATATTACCAATTCAAGTATTATATCTTTTTAATGGGCAAACGTCCCCAAGAGATCAAGCTGAAACCCATTATTGTTATTGATAAACAAAAGTACTGTGGTGCTGTATTTATATTTCCTACCCTTTCCATTGCATATGTTTTCAGTTGCCATTCATTCATTATTGCTCTTTTGATTATCTCATCAGAGTCCCTTAGGCAGTCAAGCCCAGCCAATGCATTCATTCTCCAGTCCTCCATTTGCAGAGCTGCCATGCTTCTTCTCTCCCTCCTCCTTCTGAGTTATAATTAATCCAACTGCTCCTGTGACAGAGCAGAGTACCACTGCAGATAAGGTGTCAGCTGTTGGCTGTTTCGAAGCGTCTTCCCTTATTTATTCAGCTCTGAGGGCCATGTGTTTCCAAGAAAAAAACATGCCTCATAAACCATGAGTTTAAGACTGGTGATTTCAAAGAAATTCTTAAAGTTACTTTTTAATTGGTTCCAAACACAGTCCCTGATTTAATTTCAAATATAATTTGCAGTTCAAGTTACATTTGAAATTAAGTTATGGACTGTGTTCTCATAAAGATACAATTACAATGTGATTTTAATAATACAATGCACAACATTTTGCATTTGAATTTGCACTATTAAGACATTTTAACTCCCTGCAATTTAACTCCCTAATTCCACACATAATGGTAATTATATAGTATATACCACTACTGCAATGGCCATGTTGTTACCAAATTTGGTAACAGTGCTGTTAATAATATTCTACATTTATTTAAGTGTCTGAAACAGTACAGGTAGGCCTTTGTAATTGGAAAGTGACTGCATGTTATTAATCAAAACCTGGTTTATAGTGGCCCAATGCATTTGCCTCATGTGTTAATTGTGGTCGAAGCACCTGTCACTGCACTAAATCTAAATCAGTTGAAACAGCAACTTCTCGTTTTAAGGTGGGATATGGCCTTCTAGCACCAAAACTATCACCCTGCTTGGTAGCAACTGGTGTCTCCCCTAGAAACCCCCAGCCGATCGTGCAATCCTTATACGGCTCTCGAGGTGGCATCGCGAGGCTCGAGGGGAGGTCAAAGCGACAGTGCCATATATGGCACGCGCTCTCTCCTCGACGGGCGCGCGCGGACGCACCTCTGATCCCCCTCTGAAACTTGATGGATAGGGCTCCCTGCTTCCTTCCGAGGGGCGCGCCTCCTTGCCCACCTCGACCGGCCAGTTCCTAATATGGCAGAGGGCCGGGATGGGGGCTAGGGCACAGGGTTGTCAATGGTGCAGCTCGAGTATATAAGGGGCAAAAGCAGCAGACAGGACGGTAGCTGGTTCAGCAGCAGCACTGGTTGGGTCTTTCTCTCCGAGCCGCAGACAAACACCTAAGGTAAGATCCCAAGGACCGATCTCCTCTGAAGACAAACGCCCGGGTCAGTTTAGGCCTTGAACTAGAGCAGCAGCGGGGCTATACGGGAAAGAAGAAGCAAAACTATGGGGGACCGCAAAGCTTCTAACGGGCCAGTGGACACAAGGGGATGGGCAACAGATCTTAGAAGAAGATACCATAGAACTTATTGGTTAGCTTTAAAATCTGTGGAAGAGTATGTTCAGTACTTTGATACTTTAAAAGACTAAAAGAAAAACAGAGGTTTCTGGCATGTTTTCAGTGTCTCAGCAAATGTAGATCCCGAGGAAGAGAAGGATGCGCAAATTGGTTGATATTGAAGCTTAAGGCTTAGCCTCACTGAAATGTTAGGTTTGAAGAACCAAATATATGTGAAACAAAATATTAACGCATTGTGTTCGAATTATGCTTTGATTTTGGTTATGTATATGACTAAATGCTAAACAGAATACAGCTGGTCCACGATCCACTCGTGCGCTATGCGTAAAAGTGCTGTCACTGTGCAAGGACAAGATTCTAGCAGGGAAATGTGATTTATTTGAGAGAATTACATACAAACAAACAAGAGGATGATGGTTGGCTAGTTAGTGGGCGTCTTTAGAGCTTAGACCAAGAATTTTACAAAAGAGATGTGTGACTTGATGTAAATATTTCCCTCCATTCTTTTTCCTAGAAGCCAACATGTGTGACGACGATGAGACTACCGCCCTTGTGTGCGACAACGGCTCTGGCCTTGTGAAGGCTGGCTTCGCCGGAGACGATGCCCCCAGGGCCGTGTTCCCCTCCATCGTCGGCCGCCCCCGTCACCAGGTAAATAGCGGAAAACAATAGATTAGAAAGTAGATTTACTTGAAATGGGGAAGAAAAAGCAAGAAAGATAATAAGCCTATATATCTTTACTCTATTCAGTACCAAAATAGGCTAATAGCAAATTTAAAATATATATTTTATCAAAAATATGCAAATAACCATCGCTAAGATATTGCTATTATTTTAACGGATAGAAGGCAATTACGTTATATTTTGTCACGGGGCCTAGAGTAGTGATTGTGCGTGTTTTTGATCCACGCAATTTGGGCACTACAGGGTATGGTTAAAAACGTCACCGCATGACTTAACTCTTCATCTGCTCTTTCCTCCTTCAGGGTGTCATGGTCGGTATGGGTCAGAAGGACTCCTATGTCGGCGATGAGGCTCAGAGCAAGAGGGGTATCCTGACTCTGAAGTACCCCATTGAGCACGGTATCATCACCAACTGGGATGACATGGAGAAGATCTGGCACCACACCTTCTACAACGAGCTGAGAGTGGCCCCTGAGGAGCACCCAACCCTGCTCACTGAGGCCCCCCTGAACCCCAAGGCCAACAGGGAGAAGATGACCCAGATCATGTTTGAGACCTTCAACGTCCCCGCCATGTATGTGGCCATCCAGGCTGTGCTGTCCCTGTACGCCTCCGGTCGTACCACTGGTGAGAAAAATAATAACTTACTCAACATACATCAACCAATTACAAACACTAAGTTAGGAATCAACATTATACACTGGAAGCACAATTAACTTTTACGCATGACATTGATCAATTAACAACTATTACGCACTAGATTTACGCACTGATACGACGCACCTGCATCTTTAATAGCTTATATGTTACAATTTATTTTATTATTCATATTGTAATAAGACATTATTAATTTATAAAGACAGTCAATTGCGTATATATCTGATAGAGCGGGAGCATATTGACGCAATACACAGTCATGTTTCGTCACAGATTATTTTACTAAATGATTTCATCATCTTCCTCATAGGTATTGTGCTGGATGCTGGTGATGGTGTGACCCACAACGTCCCAGTCTATGAGGGTTACGCTCTCCCCCACGCCATCATGCGTCTGGACCTGGCTGGTCGCGATCTGACCGATTACCTGATGAAGATCCTGACCGAGCGTGGCTACTCTTTCGTGACCACTGGTGAGGACTCTAAAGCATATACAACCGCAATAATTTGGCTAAAAATTAGAACAAATGAAAGCAAAAGCTTTTTTGGGCCTTTGTAATTCAAAAAAATTAAGATTTAACATTTACTCACACCGTTTTTGTTTGAAATAGTTAATAGAAATAATGTTTTATTCTATGTTAAAACGCTTTATTAATGAAAATAACTACAACTACATCTATAATTTCAACTCTTAGCCATAGTTTTATAGTCATTTGTAAGCCGCTGCTCTGTAGTAAATGGTTAGAGCGCATGTGTCTTACTTAGTCACTTAGGTAAACTTATAAACGTGTGCCCCTACAGCTGAGCGTGAGATCGTGCGTGACATCAAGGAGAAGCTGTGCTATGTTGCCCTGGACTTCGAGAACGAGATGGCCACCGCTGCCTCCTCCTCCTCCCTGGAGAAGAGCTACGAGCTTCCCGACGGTCAGGTCATCACCATCGGAAACGAGAGGTTCCGTTGCCCCGAGACCCTGTTCCAGCCTTCCTTCATTGGTACATAACATTACACAATATTCAACAAATAATAAGCGCAATTCTTGTCATTGTCCAGTTGAGTTTTAACACTTGTTCTCTCACCTGCAAAGGTATGGAGTCTGCTGGTATTCATGAGACTGCCTACAACAGCATCATGAAGTGCGACATTGACATCCGTAAGGATCTGTACGCCAACAATGTGCTCTCCGGTGGTACCACCATGTACCCTGGTATTGCTGACCGTATGCAGAAGGAAATCACTGCTCTGGCCCCCAGCACCATGAAGATCAAGGTAAATACAGCAAACCAACCCAATATAGCTACTAATATGCTGATACCAAAGTTTTCCTGAGAGACTGACAATGTACTTGTCTTCCCTCAGATCATTGCTCCTCCTGAGAGGAAGTACTCCGTCTGGATCGGTGGCTCCATCCTGGCTTCCCTGTCCACCTTCCAGCAGATGTGGATCTCCAAGCAGGAGTACGACGAGGCTGGCCCCAGCATTGTCCACAGGAAGTGCTTCTAAATTCTCTGTCTGCAACTCCAACTTCCTCATTGTCTCCAACACCAGCCATCAGGAGAGCGAGCAAGGAGGATCGGCCTCTGCAGCACAGCAACACTCTGCTGTCAATGGACTGTCATTCTCTGCTGTTAACTTCATATGCAATTTTTATTTTTTTCTAAAATGCGCATAGTTCGAAGCTGTTTGTTGTCTGTGTTGCACTGGAGAAAGGCTGTGAAAAACATCACTGAACCATGCATCTACCAAAAAAACTTTAATAAAAAAAAATAAGAACAACATGTTGCCCAACACATGTGAATGTAAGTGTATATACATATTGATAATTTATTAAAGTCCAATATTTGGTATATTTACCTGGTCTGTTCTGTTTCTATGGACAGTAGGATTCAGACAGAAAAAAAATCAACAAAAGGTTAAGAACAACATCTTCAGTATGAGAAACTGACTGAACTATCAGTAAACCAATCAGCAGCACCCCTCAGAAGGCATAGGGGAGATGGTGGGGAGGGGAGGGCAGGAACGCGCGGGGGTCCCTAGAAGTGTCAGAAACAACTGTTGGGTCATTGGGTCGGGGAGGGAGCAGGTGGGCACCGGGCAGGCGCAGTTTGACTTGGCAGGAATGTGCTTAGGCAGCAGCCCAACTTTAGCCCATCCGGATCGGTAGCTTATGGGACACCTGACACCTGACTTAAGCTACCCGTTGAGCTGATATGCCCCGCTCCAAACGGTCCAGGCTCCACACCATCTTTAGACACAACCACGCTGTGTACAGCGGAGCTCTGCAGACCAAACCTTATATGCATAGACATTGAATTGGTTTTCAGATCTGCTGCCAGTGCCCAAAAAAGTTGATAGCATTTGGTTCACGTTGCAATTCTCCAACAAACTGGAAACTATGTCACAGTGGAATTCAAAATTTAACTATATATGTAGCTTTACTGACTTAAATTATAATGTATGTATGTAACATATTCTTAGCTAGAAAAAAAATATGCCTATTCGTAGATCAGTGTGTCCTTGTTGCTTTGTGTGCTTTTAAGTATTACTGAGACAAATGCATGATAATTTCATTAAGAATGTGAGTAATACAAAACCTGAAATCGCTTTAACCACTGGAGAGCCAATAGAAGTATATAGATCCACCTGTTGCGGATATGTTGGGCTTTTTAAGAACCTCCCGGAGGCGGGCGGAGCTAAGAGGCGCAGCTATTACAGCAAGGCCGTGAACGCAGCGCCATCTGTTCTACTGTTCCGCCGTGAAATCCGAGTCCAGTGTAAGTGCTATTCTTAGGTCACTGTAGACAAAATTAGCCTCTTACAACACCACATTTCTGTTGTCGCGCTGAGCATGTCGTGCATGATGGACTATGTTTTGTCAGTGAGACAGTGCGATGTTTCCTACGAGGCTCGGCTCGCCTAAATCTGGAGACGGTGACAGGCGATTATCTGTTCTGTCTAGTGACTGATTATTAGTTGTCTGTTTGAAGGTTGACGCTAGATTATTCTCTTTCTGAATTAAAGACAACAGCTTCTGTGTGAGGTTATCGAGGGTCTGAAACATTTATAACATCTGATTTTGGACTTTATCTGACACCGAGCTGACAAAATATCCATATAGGCCTATGTCCACTTCACCAAATATCTTTATTTTTAGCCTTTATGTTGTCCTGAAGTCTGCCTACTGAAATAGTAGGCTGTATTCTCGAGGACCAATTAGATGAGCCTGTGCTCGCGCACGTCACCACATTCAAGAAATTTCTGATTGTACAATTTGTTGTCGGTAGGTCGCAATATATGATTCCATAACAATACAGAGGACGTTTAGTTGTAGTCGATTCGAAGCACTGGTTTACCTCTGCCTTTATAAAAACCCTGCAAAAACCCTGCAGAAACCCCAGAAAGTCATAAATAAGTCAACCAGCAGTAGCTCTTCTTGCTCTTCTTGGCGACATACGCTACGCGTGGATCTATGGAAGTGGGCGGGTCGTAATAAGACAAGATGTACTGCTATTGGCCAGTTTTTACGCACGGGTTTAGTTTAAAAGTCTGGCGGAGACGCAATTCTCGAAAGGAAAACAATGAAGCATGGATCTGTGCAATGAAGCAATTGGGCGTTTGCGTAACACTGTTCTACTGTGACTTTTAGTTTATTCTAGTTTCTTTCTTTATCGGTTTCATTTTAGTGAACTATGGTGACCAAGAGGATCCGCTCAGAGTACATGAAGAAGTTCAAAGACCCCAAATGGGAGACGTTCAGTAAATGCTATGAAGAGATGTTAAAATACAGGCTGACCCGTAGGCTGCTTGAGCATTCGCACAATCCCTGGTTTTGGGGCGGTTCGGACACTGATTCCGATTCTGGTGGAAGAAGTCCTACACCCGCGGGTAAGACCCAAACTACAGAAGACCCAACCCAAGGACAGGAACTGGAGGAGTGCGCAGCCGTAAGGTTGAACAAGGTGAAGGAGAGTGACCCCACAGTAGGACCCAGACTAGTCCTGACGGGGGATGAAAACACAATCCAAGGTTATTAATGTTTATAATGTCATAAGTGTATTTATATAGGCCCAGTATAAGATGATGTTTATTCCATGCATTGTTGTAGGGGTTGCAGAGAAGGTGCTGGAAAGGGGGTGTGATGGAGGTGGAGAGGTTATTCAATTAGGTCTACCTGTCCTACAGGGAAAACAGACACAAGGTGGGCCTAATATCATCTTGCTTTTTAAAATAATGTCTTTTTATAGGTTATGTTTTGTTACTTTGTGTTTGTTTTCACTTGTATCTCTTTACATTTTTTATGAAATATATAAAATGCATTTTTGTTGTCATACACAAACAACAGGTTCAAAATCACAGCTAACTTCTAGACAGGGTCAAAGTCAGCGAGTCAGGCCTGTGCCAACACAGCAGATAAAGGAGGATGGTAAACAAAACCGGCATCCCTTTGTTTTGTATGCATCAGGGGAGAAAGACTCTGACATTGCAAGAAGAAAAACACACAATGTACGGCCTGTCGCTTCTACAAAAGAGGTAAATTGTTTTTGTGAGTTTGTGTCTGTGCACATTTCTACATCAGTTTTCATAATTATGCTTCACCGCAGATTCACGAGTCAGCTCTGCGGGCAAAGACACGAAGGGAAGTGGAAAGACAGCTCCTGTCCCAGAGAGCAGAGCGCAGACGAGCCAAATCTGCAGATGTGGAGAAGGCGAGGCTCAAGGTGGTGCCACCAGAGTTTAATCCGTGGCAAACTGAGTACATGCGCTGTTTCTCTGCTCGCTCTCGATAGAAAGGACATCTTTAGGCTATTAATGTAATTATACCATTGTTATAAATCAAGTCAAAATGCCATTGCTGCCTATCACACATGTGGCATTGACACATACAAGTCAAGATCATATCAAGTATTTAAGTGATTTTGCAGTATGTGACCTCTTATCTTTGACTGGCCTGCTTAAAAGAAAGTAGGGGCTGGGTTGCTGGCTAATCTTATGCAGAAGCATGATAAGGCAATGATTTACAGGCTAAACATATATATTTACAAAAATAAAAATAGCCACTCTTTCACATGAAGCATTTTCCAGGATATTGTTTTTAATATTAGTTTAGTTTGCATGGATAAGGGCCATGTTGAAAAGTCACTTTTTTTTGATCAATTGTAAATAGAACATTTTTAATTAAATTTGTGAGTGTTGTATTGATTTGCTTCTGTGAATAAAATAGTAACATTCCTTCCTGCAATAATGTAGGCTTACTTTCCATTATAACTATGTCTGAAGTGATACAAATTAGATTTCATCCTAAAAAGCCATAACAGTGAAAGTGGTTGTTAGGCTGCAGAGTTAATTGTTATAGGTCTCTTTACATGTGAAAGCTTTATTTCATGTGTTTCAACATTTAAAAATATCCAAAATTTCTTTATAGCAGATTGTTATTTGGATTGGAGTAGCTCTTGATGCTGGTTGCTCATTTAATGTGTGATTTGAAATTAATTTGTCTTTATAGAAACTTTAAAATGGATTTAAATATCTTGTGCCAAACTTATGTAAATGTTCTGTACAAGACAAGTTGATGGGACTAAAAGGAATGTTGTGGTATTTTTGTATTTAAAGAAAATTAAGAAAATGTGTATACACTCTCTAGTCCACTGTTGAGAACCAATTAAATTGTATTTGTATATTTATGTGAATTTCTAAGGCAATTTATCACAGTTAAATTTTTTGGGTTTCATTTATTTCAATCACTCAATGATTAAGAGGTCTATAGAATCCTCTGACAGTAAAATGTGGCTGGAAGCAGAGTTCAGACTTTGGAGGAAGAACTCTGGCTTTTGTTTTTTTTATAGCAAGCAATGATTAAAAGTCTGTCTTGTATAAATTCAGGAAATTAACATTGAAAGGCATTTTATTTTTTGTTACAAAGACAAGATTAAAATGAAATTTGGATTGATGATTGAGAAAAAGTGTCTTTATTACTATTATGATTATTAGTATTATTTTTGTCATATTGTCCAGAAATTACAGTGGTGCATGTCAGTATGTTTTATATTGCACTTAAACCAATGATGGGACAGTTTGACAGATCTGATGGAAATCCATTGTATGATTTGTTTCATAATAATAATGTTTAAATACAATTGTAAAATAATTTCTAGTGCTTATGGCTTTATATTAACTGGCACAAAAATGTAATATGCATTTGTAAAATTGTTTTTATTATTTTAAAAACATAAGCCTTTATAATACAGAATAAATTATGTCATATTTAAAATATAAATAAAAATAAAGGTGAAAAACACAAAACAGAAAATTGTGCAGCAAAATATGTAGATTCAAATGCTTAACAGTGTTAACCCAGTGTGTAGTTGATTTGAATGTTTCATTAAATGTAATACTGAATTGAGTTGATGTGTGGAAATAACCTTTTGATTTCCCATAGAAACTCGTAAGAAACAAGTGTGCACAAAAGGGCTTCTTCTTCATAAAGTTACACATGAATGCATAAAGGTTGTTAGTTCTACACCAGAGCAGCAGCTGTCACTCAGTCAATATATCCATTACAAGCCAAAACATACTAGGTACATACAGTACATACTTGGGCCATTCAGTCATTTTGGATTAAAGGAGTGTTTAACAGCCAGATAGCAGGATGTGCCTTTGTTATTGCACATTGTTTACACAAATTCTGAAATATTTCCACTGGTTTAAATATGACCCAAATATTTTGTACAATCACATAGAACTGACACCAGTGCCTTATTTTAAAGAAATATATTTGAATGACGTGTTTAATTTAGTAAACATGATATTCATGATATCACAATTAATGCAGTACACTTTAATTTAACATACTGGGCCATGAAAAAGATTCAGGATATGACTGATTGTTTTAGATATAGATATTGTACATAATGAAAAATCATTATGAAATACTATTATTCATTATTCATGCTTCCATTTCTATTTGTATATACAGAAATACAGAATTATAGGACATAGTACAATGCAGTAGGAGGGGATGCAATGTTTTTGTAAAAAATAGGAACGCATTAATGGAATTGTCTAATGGCAGCAGTTACAAAGTGTACAAAAGACTATCAAAGCCTTTTCATGTCTGGATAGAGATGAATCTGAAAAACTGTTGAATAAATGTTTGTGTACAACTAACAAAAGGAGGCCTGTAGAACTGTTCATAATCTTTGTACAGTAAAATGCCATAATAGAAAAAATGTATATAGGATGTAACTATTGTTGCCACTATTAAAATGATACATAGATGTTTTGTTACCATACATTTACATGTAAATACGTAGTTCCAGACATGAGACTCTGAGGACTGGTAGTCTATTTATATTGCAGGTTTCTTGATGGTAAAATGCTATTCCTTTGTTACCTGAAAAGATTTTCCATTCTTGATGTTGAAGTTCTCTTTGACGCAAACGCGTAGAGGGTTTTGAAGGATCCATGCGAAGGATGAAGTTCAAAGGTCAATAAGCAGTCACTAGCAGAGCGTAACCCAGGAGTCGTCGGGCGCCATGGGCTTGTTCTTCCTCTGGTCTTCACAGAGCTGTTTGCAAGACACTGAACAAAACAGTCATTCAAACTTCAGCACAGTCTATGACACAAACTATGACATGCTCAAATGCGTGTACCTCATCTGTATAAGGTAATTACTGCATGTCCTCTAGCAGCCGCACTCCTGAGTGCCCGCAGGTTGAGCTCGCCGTGGTGACCGCAGCTGTCGTAATGCAGCATCGCCATACTGAATACCTGAGCCCATCCTCTCTGGATCCAATTCTCCTAGGAACCATAAGAAATGTGTAAATTACAAAGTTTATTGCACTTTTAGATTTTAAATGAGGACAAGTTCTACAGTGTGGAACAGAGACTAAAACCTGCTGTATGAAGTAAATAATTATACTGTACTGGTCAAAATAACTAACCTGATTCAATCTTGTTCAGTATTTTCCGAGCACATTGGACAAAGGCTTCTTCAACATTCTCCCCTGTCAGGGCACTAGTTTCCAGGAACATTAGCTCTAAGAAATACCCACACATATAAATAAAATGATAACTAGATTACAAATTACAGTGATACAACACATTTCTACCAAAAATCTTACCATTTTCTTGAGCAAAGCGAGATGCCTCCAAAAATGTGACTTCTCTATCAGCATCCAAGTCCTTCTTATTACCACAGAGTATAATAACAATGTTCTGACTAGCCAACATCCTGGCATCACTTAACCATGTAGTCAGAGCATTGTAGGTTTCTCGACTAGAAAAACAACACATGCATATCCCATTCACACTAATCAATTATTGTTGGAATAATTTTGGCCCTTGTTCGTGACAGAGTTACCTGGTTATATCATAAACCAACAATGCTCCTGCTGCTCCTCTGTAGTAACTCCTGGTAACTGACCTGAAGAATGAGAACACACTTGTGTTATAATGAATAAGGCAAATAGCCCCATCACTGGGTAACTATCACATGTCTATCATATTTATCTAGGCTATTCAGTGGTTTATCAAATACACCGTATTTGCTTGTCATCATTGCTAATAATAACAATGTCAAGTGAAAACATAAAACGTGTTTATTAAACACTTACCTAAATCTCTCTTGACCTGCAGTGTCCCATATCTGCAATTTGACCATTTTATTGACCACGCTGATGATCTTTGAGCCAAATTCTACACCAATCGTGTGATTAGACTCATCCTTAACTACAAATGACAACATATTTGATATAAGATCTAATAAAATCTAACAAACAAATGTAATCATTATATTTATACTGTAATAGACACAAGATAATTGCACTTACATCTTTTCTCTATGAATTGGTGCAATAAACAGGACTTCCCAGTGCCAGCGTTGCCAATCACCAGAAATTTAAAAAGGAAATCTATAAAGTAATATGTACATTACATTTTTCTTTAACACAAGAGAAACTTAACGTCAATAAATAGTTATGCTATCCCAGCACAGCTAATATGCTATATAAATGGGCGCCGTTGCTTCAAGGATTACTGAAAATAATAAGAGGGCTGTCAGGTCGACATCCTCAAAACAAGTGAGGCTTAGAACTGCTGCGACTGATAATAACTCATTTTAGAGGTTTTCTATGCAGAGAGAACTCTAAAGGCCAGTATCCTTTAACGATAGCTGGCTGGCAAGGTTAGCCTCTATGCTATTGATCTACGATGGGAAACAAGAAGACCCCACCACACCTGCTTTATTAAGACTAAGAAGATGTCAACAAGGTTTATCATTGCGCTGTCTTACCGTACGACTCTGACATGTCCACAGTTCTTTAGCGGACCAGAGGCAATGAAAATTAGAGGATGACAGCAGAATACAACACCCCGAAATAAGCAAAACAGTCTTTATGATTATTTCCGTGGATTCCAGCTGATTTTTCTGCAACTTCCGGTGTGGTGTTGATACTCGAGTTATTTCAAAATAAAACCTAATAGTTTCAAAATAAAATTATCTCGAGAGGTTAACAGTTGATCAGTTTTAAAGAGAGATTTGAGAGAATGGGAACACGTTTTTGTCCGAATCACAGAAATTGATAGTACAAATAAAACAATTCTGTTAAATTTGAATGGAGCTAATTCAGTCCAGCCACAACGCGAGCAAAAGATAGAGGGCAGATCTGGCAACCCCGCTACGAGCTCAGTTTGCTGCTCAATGGGATGCTAAGCTAATGCTAACTAGCAGCTATTCCCTTTCAGAAAAGTATGGCAGCTATACTTCCCATCAGGGCGACCTGCGACAGCAACCCTGCCACTCCGGGAGCGCAGTCAGTCAAGGTAAAAAGAGGAGTGTGCCCAAAAATCCACACTTTTGTTCCAGAGCTTTGCGTGGCATTTTAGTGCAGCAGTCGCATTTGTTTACACAGAGTTTTGGTTCTGTTTGGAAGCGACGTGTTAGCATCGTTAGCACACCCCTTTGTTTTACAGTACTGAGCTTTACAAGTCTTGATTGGTTGATTAGTCTTATTGTTTCTTGCTTTTAGTTTGAGTTATTTTAGATGTTTCAAAAATCTATTTGTTTAGATACAGTATATTATGTATTTATAGGAGGATGTCCTTGAAGAAGTGTCCAATGATGGAAGCCAGCCCCCCAAAAGACGGAGGATGGGATCTGGAGACAGTTCCCGGAGTTGTGACACCTCCATCCAAGAGCTTGCGTAGGGTTCACAATTTTTAATAAAATATAAGACAAATCTGAAGAGTCTGAAACTGAAGTGGAGTTGTTGTTTTTTTTT
This sequence comes from Odontamblyopus rebecca, assembly GCA_030686955.1. NCBI lineage: Eukaryota > Metazoa > Chordata > Actinopteri > Gobiiformes > Gobiidae > Odontamblyopus > Odontamblyopus rebecca. The sequence continues at coordinate 22,346,960 of CM060655.1, read as the reverse complement.
TATACATAAGTATTAACTTTTTTCTTTCAAATTTGCTTGCAGGCCAACTTATTTCCCAGCAGAAAATTTAACAGAATATAAGTGGCCTCCAGATGATACTGGGGAGTACTATATGCTGCAAGAACAGGTCAGCGAGTATTTGGGAGTCACATCCTTCAAGAGGAAGTATCCTGGTACATGGAACATGTCAATTATTTCATAGTATGCATGATTTTCAGAATGTAGACTATTCTAAAGAGTTTTTGTGTATTGTTGTTATCAGAAATGGAGAGAAGAGATCTATCTCATAAAGAAAAACTCTACCTACGTGAACAAAATGTTATCACAGAGACACAGTGTACACTGGGTATTACTACTACTTTTACGTAAGAACACCATACTTTAGCTCCTTTGTTATGCACTATCCTTTATCTTCTTCCAGGTTTGACTGCTTTGCGGAGTGATGAGGTGATTGATCTTATGATTAAGGAATATCCCACTAAACACTCAGAATACTCTGTAATACTGCAAGAGAAGGAGCGTCAGAGAATTGCTAAAGAGTACTCTGTAAGTACAGCACTCAAGAAATTAATAGAAGTTGCTTTTCAGCTGGAATATTTTTATTATTTTTTTGTTTTATAGCAAATGCAGCAACAAAATCCTCAGAAAGTTGAGGCTGGCAAAGTTCCAGAATACATAAAGAAAGCTGCGAAAAAAGCTGCAGAGTTCAACAGTAATTTCAACCGTGAACGAATGGAGGAAAGAAGAGCTTACTTTGACCTCCAGACACATGTATGTTTATAAGCGAAATAATGCCTTTCAAAGCCTTAAATTTGTCTAATGCTTTTAGTTTTGTCATAGATTATTCAGGTCCCACAAGGCAGGTTCAAAGTCCTGGCACCAGAGCTGACCAGAACTGGTCCTTATCCTGTGGCTCTCATCCCAGGGCAGTTCCAAGATTTCTATAAAAGGTAAAAAATATTTTAATAAATATTTGTGCTGTCAAAAATATTGCCCTATTAACGTGTTAACTCGAAACAATTTTAACGGCATTCATTTTTTTTATCGCAACATTAATGCTCTTTGTGACCCAGTGAACTAGTTTTTTCATAAGCTGTTGCCACTGCTGCAACATCAGAAAAACTACACGATCTGGCTGTAAACAGGAAGGAAAATAATTTGTATGAAACTGAAGTCCTAGTTGGAGGAGGTGGGCCAAAGCATGGCACACCTGCACGTGCGCAGATGCCACCCGTATGAGGAAAACACGATACAAAGTCTGCTTAAAAACATACAGCGAATCTGCGTTAAGGACCGCAGACAGCGGCACAATCCCATCCCTCTCTCCCCCAGTTGCCTCGACCCCCCCGTGCCACCATCACATCCACAAACACACGGGGGAGTGCGCACCGCAGCAGGACCCACACCCGCCCCACCACTCAATAGACACCCCCGTCACTGGACCCACCCTCTCCGCCACGCAAACAGTGCCGTGCGACGACGTCCTGGCCACAGCTCGGCAGGTGTGAATGTGGTCCACAGAACCCCAGGCAACCATGCCCAAGCACGTCACAGCCCAAAAGTTCCAGCGCGAGTGCGCCTCTAGTACAGTAGCGTTGGGGTGCAAACACAGTCGCAATAACTGGAGATCGCTGGACGTCCCTCAGTAATGAGAACTACCTCGGGGTCACAGCACATTATTTCCATGGACCGTCACCCATAGCGTTCAGCACCACTCGTGATACTAACAGTTACAGGGGCAAATCTGGAGCCAGGCTCTGTCTCTTATGAATAGGACTTTTTTGACGGATAAAATAGTGAAAAAAAATTCAGGATCATGTAGAGCAGGTTAATACGAACATTTTAAGACCAAAATGATGAGGCAAAAAACATTTGCTCAAAGCCTATCCACTTTTCTATGTGGATCAGAGTATTAAAATGATTCAAGGGACAAAAACTGTGTTAATTGTGAGTTAATTATGCCATTCATGAGATTAATTGCAATTAAACTAATAAATATACATTTGCTTACCTTGAGTGCTTAATGGTTTCTTATTGACAGGTACTCTCCCAATGAATTACGATACCTGCCATTAAACACTGCTTTGTTTGAGCCTCCTTTGGACCCAGACCTTCCTGCCCTTGATTCTGAGCCAGACTCCGATGAGGCAGAGGATGGCAAAGATGATAGAAGGAAACACTCATCTGTGAGACTCTACACACTTATTTTAGTTGGTTTTTTAATGGATTTTCTGTCATTTCCAGTAATGATAACTTTTACACTTTTGATCATTCTTTCTCCAGGACAGCTCATCAGGCAACACGTCTGATGTGGAGAGCCAAGAGGGAGGTGGACCAAGGTCTAAAACCAAAGAAAAGGCACAAGGCAAAGACAGCCATCGACATTCGTCTTCCCACAAAGGAGGCTACAAGGTAGAGGACAAAAACAACTGAACTCTTCTCCAACAACAGCTGCAGCACTTTTCTACCCTTCTTTCTTACCCTACCACCCCTACTATATAGACCCATCTTCCCTAATTTTTCTTACTTTCCTCCAGCCCGATAATAGCATTTTGATTATGATAAATGGGAAAGTAGTTTGTTTTTAAAGCTTTATTTTATACATTTCTTTAAGACTGTGTGCAATAACATTTTAAAAGGACAGTCTCATTTTACTGCACATTCATGTTTGGCACAACACTTTAATTTATCTTTTGTTTATAACATACCTCTTCTGTTTTTCAGCACTTGCATTCAAAAGCAATGCTTTTGCTGATATTAATACTTCAATATAGCAAATATATAGACAGAGCTATATAGTATATTCATATACATATAGACTACTTGTTGTAGTTGTTGAAAGATTTCACAAATAACATTTTAAGTGGAGAGCACTTCATTGGTTTCATGTAAGAAATGTTCCTGCTCCACTTGATGTGCTGTCATAAATTTGAAGTACATCAATAACAATAATATATTTTGCTGTTTGCACAGTTGCTAAGATGAACAACACTACACAACTCACAGCTTTGTTGAAACAACTTTCTTTCAGACTTTTTGCAACTCTTGTTTTGAGCAGTTTGAGTTCAGCTCAGTTGTGAAATGGGTCAGTGTAGACTGGCTACAATGTATTAACGTTACATGTGTTAATTATTGTTTTGGTTCATTTGCACATTGGTTCTATGAACAAGAGGAAACTTTGTAGTCTAATAATTGGGTAATCTAAACCTGTTTGTGTCCATTGAGATGTCATTGTTTTTGCTTGGAACGTACTGCAATATGGCATTAAACTTATCGATTTACATGGAGTAGCCATGTTACATGTTAGATCTATGGTGAGGCGAGCCCACACACAATAAAAATGTATCCTTTAATTGATTGTGAGCAATAAAAATGCAAGATGAGCTTAATGTTATACTTAACAACATTCCAGGCAAAGCAATAACGTCCCCATTAAGACAAGATCGTGTACTTTCCACCAGCAACGTTATAGTGCACCTTTAAGGCACTAATGGCAAAATGCTAAAGGCAAAATGCTGTATGCAAAAATACAGATGTGTTGTCTGAACTGTGTGGTCCATGGTTTTTTTTAATGGATTTTATGCTGAAAGTCTTTTTTCACTTCCCGTTACTGTTTTTCCAAATTTTTTTAACCAACACATGGCAGGATTTTACTGCTGCTTTAGTAAAGGTATATTATAGTTTATATGAACAGCCCATCTGCTGTTTAAGTATAACAGATTAAAGCTGTTTTCTATCAAAATCAGAATTTGTACAATATAAACCAACTATGACAAGCCAACACTGTATAAAGATTTTTAGTATGATTAATATTATTGCTATTATATTGTATTGACAGTTTTAGTCTGAGATTTCTTTATTTTTTTCAGCATTGTTTGAGATAAGCATGAATCCTTTGCAAATTTTGTTAAATGATGAACAAAGTTTTTGCGCATATTAATTGTCAACATTAATTGTGCATAAGTAATTCTGTAAATTTCCTCGTCTTTGGTTTCCTTCTTCAGCTGCTTGGTCTTTTCCCTCTTCAGCTGCTTTCTTTTCCCTAGTTTTCTTCTTATTCTGATTTGTCCACCTCCTCCACCTGCACCTGACTTCTTATTGAGTCCCTTGTCTTGTGTTTTACTGTTTTGTCTTGTTTCCTCTGTATTCTGGGGACAAATTAAGATGGATGCATACGTAAATGATACAGCAACACCTCGATATGAAAAGGTGTTACCATTTATATGCAAGGTTTTTGATGTTACCGGTTATAATATATTGCTGACGTTTAAACAGTTTTTTTGTTGTTGTTCTGCTCTCATTTAATTTCTGTCCTAGTTAAATTCATGTTTTACATTTGAAAGAATAAAATCTGTGATGTTACTGAGTAGTTACAGAAGTGGTGATTTTGTCAGCAAAATTAGCTCCTCTTCTACATTACGCCACCGATTATCTCAAAGCGGTGTTTATAATGTTGCCACAGTGAGGCACATACCAAGATGGCCAATAACACATTTCACAATTTGTAGCATTATTTTCCTTGCAGCCTAAGGTCATTCCCAGTGCTATATGTGGCATTTGCCAGAAGGGTAAAGAAGAGAACAAGAAGGGAAAGCCTGAGGCGCTCATTCACTGCTCCCAATGTGATAACAGTGGTAAGTTCTGTTTCTTTTAAAGACATTTTTTTTTAAATTATTATTCTTAATTATTTTATTGCATAACATTTGGCTTCTACACCAATTCCTACTTTATACAGATTTTTTTTTTAAGTCTGGTTGGAGAGATAATTGTTCCATGGAATTTTTTCAAATTCATTAGCCACATATCAACATATCAGTTGTGCATACATTGGGTTTAACATTTGGTCTCATATGCCCTGTACTACAGGTCACCCCTCCTGCTTAGACATGAGTGAGGAGTTGGTGAGAGTGATTCAGACCTACCACTGGCAGTGTATGGAGTGCAAAACGTGCACTGTGTGCCAACAGCCCCACCATGAGGATGAAATGATGTTCTGTGACCAATGTGACAGGGGATACCACACCTTCTGTGTTGGAATGGACACTATACCAACAGGTTAGTTTAGTACTGGAGTCTTGCATTACAATGTATACAATTTTTGCCTTTTCATTTAGGGTTTATTTTTTTTGTCTTAACTTTTCTTTCAGGTCTGTGGTTATGCGAGGTTTGTGACAGAGATTTCACCACACCTAAGAAGAGAGGTGGAGCCAGAACACCAAAGAAGTCCAAGTCAGCTCAGAAGTGACAAATGGCGATGCTTATGTTAGTCATAAAGCTCCATCGGTTAGTTTTTATCTTTGAATAAGCTGAATCCAATCAAGTTTTTTTTTATTTTAATTTTTTTACAGTGACCGAATTTGTAAAGCCATCATGAATCCTCATAAACTTGTAGTCAGGGAATGATACATGCACTGTTTTAGGCTCTGTTTTAGTGTAGCCACTGCACTATTTATAATATGTTAAAGATGAATTTGGCATTAATGTTAGGTTAATTAAGAAAACGCTATGTGTCTTAATTATTACTGTTTAATAAACTGAACCACATCTTGTTTTCTAAACTGTAAATAAGTCTTTGAGTATATTTTGTTAATGTGTATGCCCACTTTATGACCATTTGAAATCTACATCTGTTTGATGGGTTTTGTCTTGAAATTATGTGGCATTTCATTGTAGAGTATTAAAAAAGTTGTCACTTTTCAATAAATTGTAACTTTTCAATAAATATATGAATGGAAAAGTCTTCAGGTTAAAAGCTTTGCAACAGTGCCAAACAATTGTTGAATAGTTGAATAATAATTTAAAATAACTGCAGAAAGGTTTTTGCTCTAGTCTCTAACTGTACTTTATTTTCCCCTCTTATTATTATTATTTTTTTTTTTTTTTTTCCCTTATTATTCCCTTCTGGTTATCCCTCCAATTCATGGGTTTTAGAACTATGACAATTTAAAACTGTTGACATAGTGATTAGCTATTTAAAACTAAACGTATCTTGAATGGGTAAAAGTCCTCAAAATGTTGCATATACCAAGGATCTTAAACCCATGGTCATGAATTAATGTAAGACACTCCCGTCCAGAGGGAGAAAAATGCTGCGAGCCAAGGCTACGGAGCTGGGGGGCTGCTAGGGGGCGCTACTCGCTTTTGGATCGGTGTCTGGAGTCAGTCAAAGAAGCGACTGCCATATTGCAGTGATACAGCGAGTTTGTGGCTTGAACAGATAAACATAACATATTTTATAAAATGCTCTCTTCTTTGTCTTTTGGAGATACTGGAAAAATGAAAGAGTACCATTATACAGGTCCAGTGGAGCACCGGTTTTCTCCATACGCGTTTAACGGAGGGTAAGTGAAGTCTTATTTACTGATCAATTGGCTAGCAGCTAAATAGCTAACACTAGCTACTCTTTATTATTCTCTCAATAAATGTTACATGAGTGTCATTTATAAATCAATTTGGGACTCCGTTTGGTCTATACGTGAATTTGTGCTGATCTATATTTAACACTAACGTTAACTTAACAGTTTTAATGCTCAACATTTGTTTCGGTTTCGATTGTCTGGCTTCTATTGTCGTAGCTAACTTATTCATTACAACTTTTTATGGCGTTCAAATAACAAGTGCCTGTTGTTTTCTCGCAGGACTGTTTTAGCTGTGGCTGGAGAAGACTTCGCTATCGTAGCCTCAGACACCCGGCTGAGTGAAGGTTACTCCATCCATAGCCGCGACTCTCCAAAATGCTACAAGCTGTAAGTACAAGGGGTTCTTCCAAAAATCTACACGTTATTCATAAAGTATTTATATGTTTGTTAAGTAACTTTGAGAGGTGTAAATTTAGGTTAAGTGTTCTTATTCGCCTTGTGTTGTTCATCTCCTTTGCAGGACTGACACGACCGTCATTGGCTGCAGCGGTTTCCATGGGGACTGTTTGACCCTGACTAAAATTATTGATGCTAGGCTAAAGGTTTGTTTAGTTTATGCTGTATTTACTTCCCATGTAGCTATGCAATATCACAGTTTATATAAATCGTACATGTCCATTGTTAAGATCCTAGACCTGATGTAAGTAACACCGATTTTCTACCTTTTTAGATGTACAAACACTCCAACAATAAGATGATGACATGTGGAGCCATTGCAGCTATGTTGTCCACAATCTTGTATGGCAGGCGTTTTTTCCCTTACTATGTGTATAACATAATTGGTGGACTGGATGAAGAGGGTAAGAATATCATACTTAAGGATTTCACCAGTGGACTCTGAATAAAGTAGGTTGTTTTTGTGGTATTGTGATGTTATAGGAAAAGGTGCAGTGTACAGCTTTGACCCAGTGGGATCTTACCAGAGAGACACGTACAAGGCTGGAGGATCAGCTAGTGCAATGTTGCAGCCACTTCTTGACAACCAGGTACATTGTCCACCCATTTCTTACTTCAACATTAATGAGTAGAAAATTTATTTTTTATAAAATGTTCCATTCTACAGATTGGTTTCAAGAACATGGAGGGTGTCCAGCACGTTCCCCTGACAAAAGAGAAGGCTGTTCAGTTGGTCAAAGATGTCTTTATCTCGGCTGCAGAAAGAGATGTGTACACTGGAGATGCACTTCGGATCTGTGTTATCACCAAAGAGGGTGTAGATGAGCAGACAGTTCCACTGAGAAAAGATTAAGTCCTGTTCCAATTGTTTTGGTTAGCTTCTGTCTCTTATTAGCAACCTTGAGATCCCTTAGTTTTCTTAAAACTCTTTTTGGTCCAGAGATGAGATCAAGTTTAATTCGTATTGCAATTTCTCAGCCTTTTTTCCTGGATTGACTGACCATTTTAGGAAAACTAAAAGCACTTCGGCAGACACATGTCTATTTCTACCAATGCTGTTTGTTTCCACATTTGTAATAAATTGAAACAATATATCATTCTTGTGTGGTGTACTTTCAATCTCATGTAGTTAATAGCCTGTATATTCTGTCAGTTATTGTACTATTGTACTATAATATAGTATACATTCAGCACAAATTGGTTATGATGAAAGATGATTCTTGTTTCTTATACATTACCCAAGGAAATAATTTCAATCACAGTAATCTTCTGAAACTGCATGCACAGAAGGATTCAGGCTTGTGTATATGAAGTAAAACATTTTTAAGATTTTATATTACCCCTTTATATAAACAATATAATTATAAATTATTGTTAATTATTAATTTTCAGTGTTTTTGTTATATATAAGGGGGTTATTATGTTATCAGAAACATACCTGAGGTTTTAGATGTCATCCATGGACATTTCTGTAATTTAGCCTAGTCTTCGGGGCCGTATTTAAATTCTTCATACAATTAGCTGTAAGATTCGGTGCAATGCTAAATCCACATTCACCTAGAGCATCCATGCTCCCACACAACAATTCTCCATAAAAGTACAAATCCATGAAGTACAAAACTATGCGCAGCAACTTGACAAACCTGATGTGGTGTGTGCTAGTTTCATTAGCGGGATGCACGCCGATTGTGTTGTGATGTTGCTGTGAAGTCACGCAGTAGCAAAGGGTGAGAAGACAAAATATAAGATGAAACTTAAACATGTAATCATGTTTTTGGCATTTTCAAGACAATAAAAGGTAACATGGTGATCTAAATATGTTCTTATTAAAATATTAATATATATATATACTAATAAAAAAAACAATTCTGTAAACAAAGATGTATTTATTTGATTAACAGGTTAATCAGAAAATGCTCACACTGCAATTTTTTTAAACAATCAAACAAAGAAACAAGTGCTGAACTCAGGCATAGTACTGGAGGTTTGCTTTCTTCTTGGCCTGGACTTCCAAGATTCCCTCCATGTAATCTTCATGGTTTAGCTCGGTTGCACCGCGGCGAAGTGCAATCATTCCAGCCTCAACGCACACTGCTTTGCACTGGGCTCCATTAAAATCATCTGTGCAGCGGGCGAGCTCCTCGTAGTTCACATCTGGGCTGACGTTCATCTTACGAGAGTGGATTTGCATGATACGAGCTCTGGCCTCTTCATTTGGCATGGGGAACTCAATCTTTCGGTCAAGACGTCCAGAACGCAGCAGCGCAGGGTCCAGAATGTCCACTCTGTTGGTGGCTGCAATAACCTAGAAATATAAAACTTATCAGTACAACCAAAACATATGAAGATTTTGAGAAGATCTTAATGTACTAGTGCATTCCAGGGACCATTACCTTGACCTGCATATTAGGCTGAAACCCATCCAACTGGTTGAGCAACTCTAGCATGGTCCTCTGCACTTCTCTGTCTCCAGCCTTTTCGCTGTCAAATCTTTTGGTGCCTATGGCATCCAACTCATCTATGAAGATGATGGATGGGGCTTTCTCCTTGGCCAGGGCAAAGGCATCCCTCACTAGTTTGGCACCATCTCCAATGAACATCTGAACAAGCTGAGGACCTGCCAGCTTCAGGAAGGTGGCCTTGGTCTGTGCAGCACAGGCCCTAGCCAGGAGGGTCTTTCCTGTGCCAGGAGGTCCATACATCAGGACTCCTTTAGGGGGCTGAATGCCCAGGTTTTCAAACTTTTCTTTGTGGTTCATAGGCAGGACAATGGCCTCCACCAGCTCTTGGATCTGCTTGTCCAGCCCTCCTATGTCACTGTACTGCTCTGTTGGACGCTCGTCCACCTCCATGGCCTTCACTCTGGAGTCGTACTCGGTGGGTAAGGTCTCCAGGATCAGATAGGAGTCTTTGTTGACTCCTACCAGATCTCCAGGCTTGAGCTTCTCTGCATCCACCAGGCCGATTACCGGTAGGAAGTATGTTTGCCGAGTCGATGTTTTAATGACGGCGCACTTTCCTTTTCTCTGGGAGTCCAGATCCACATTGGCCCCATCTTCTTCTTGATCATTTGGATCCACATCCAGGAGCTCGATCACGTTGGAAACCAGGTACGGTAGCGTTTTGTTCACCTTTATCTTCTCCGTGTTTTCCTTGATTTTGTCTTTCATCGCCTGAAGCTCATGGGTAACTCTCAGTACTTCACTCTTCATTATCTTTATCTCACTGTCGAGCAGTCGAGTACGCTGAACTATCTCTTCTGTGGACATTTTTAACACTTCTTCCCCGATTCCATCTTCCACTTCATCCCAAACTGATTTGTCACTCAGCGACGCCATCTTTGCTGTGTCTGAGTCTGACCCGTGACTCTGGCGGAAATAAAGGACTGCTTCCGGAAGCCGCTCATGAGCTCCGAGAGGACCGATCGTCTCCACCGACACTGAACCGATTCAGCCCCGGGCTTTCACGGCGTGTGGCTTGTGTAAGTAGTTAAGAATTGTGCATTTAATCAAGCAATCTGGTGCTATTTCTCATTGTTTGTCATTTGCAGTTAGTCTTTGTAGGCAGGGTGCTACGAATTTATATGCGTTAAAATGCTAACCTTAGCTCAGCAGCTAACTGTGGCTAACGTTAAACTGGTATCTTGTGAAATGTTTTCACTATCTTTATTGTAGTCAAGTTTGAAATGTATAAATACTGTATTTCTAAATAATGCTGTATATTTGCGAAAGTTTGTTCGCACCTCCTGTGTACTTGTGGGTTTTTCAGAGTCGTGTTTGTGTGTGATGTTATTTACAATACATGACTGTATTTTCGTTGTTAACTCTGGGATTTTAAACCCTTTATACAGGTGGAGAAGTCGCAAAGCGGGAATTGAAGTATTCTGTCGTGTTTTAAAGAGCAGCCTACATCAAATCTCATCAGGTGATTGGCAGTGGACACACCTGGAGAGATGGACCAGAACAGCATAACCCCATTTCAGGGACTGGCATCCCCGGTATTGAAAGCTCTCAAATGCCAATTAAAGCTGTATAGATTTTAAGCTCCATCTGCTTATGTTTCTGATTTGTTTGGGATCACTTTGCAGAATGCCATGACACCAGTTATGCCGATGTTCAGTCCCATGATGCCCTATGGTTCAGGGTTGACACCGCAGCCTGTACAAAACACAAACAGCCTGTCTATTCTGGAGGAGCAACAGCGCCAGCAGCAGCAGCATCAGCAGCAACAGCAACAGGCACAACAGGCCAATGCAGGTACAACGTACAAATCATGTTCAGTGATTTCTTTTCATGTGAACAAAACAAACCTTTTTAATTGGCTAATATTCATATTTCAGGGCTGCCGGGAACATCAGGTCAAACTCCTCAGCTATTCCATTCCCAAGCAGTTACTGGAACAACCACCACAGCACTGCCAGGGAACACTCCCCTCTATAACACCCCACTGACGCCCATGACCCCAATCACACCAGCCACACCAGCTTCGGAGAGTTCTGGAATAGTGCCACAGCTACAGTATGTTCTCTGCATTTCTTGCCTTGCATTAGTGAGAGGAACAATGATTCATGTTGTATTATGTGATGTATTTGTTTAACACATTTTGTTAGAAATATTGTATCTACTGTCAATTTGGGCTGTAAACTGGATTTGAAGACCATTGCCCTCCGAGCCAGGAATGCAGAATATAACCCAAAGGTGAGGCGCGAGGCAGGATGCTTTACTCAGTTACTTAAATGTTGCTTGTTTAGATGAAGAAGAAAAAAAATGTTGTTCTGTTGTAGCGTTTTGCTGCTGTCATTATGAGAATAAGAGAACCAAGAACCACAGCTCTAATTTTCAGCTCTGGGAAGATGGTCTGTACTGGGGCAAAGAGGTGAGCTGTAGGATTAAAACATATTTTATAAACATTTGCAAACTTTTACCTCTAATATTTGCTCTTTTGTCTCAGTGAAGAGCAGTCAAGATTAGCAGCCCGTAAATATGCTCGAGTTGTTCAGAAACTTGGGTTTCCTGCAAAGTTTCTGGATTTCAAAATTCAGAACATGGTGGGTAGCTGTGATGTCAAATTTCCCATTCGACTTGAAGGATTGGTCCTTACTCACCAACAGTTTAGCAGGTAAATATTAGAGTTGCCCTAAACTAGTGGATATTATTATATGACTAGTTTGTTCAACCTGTTCTTCTCTTTGTAGTTATGAACCTGAGCTCTTCCCTGGACTAATTTATAGAATGATCAAGCCCAGAATCGTCCTGCTCATTTTTGTTTCTGGGAAGGTTGTACTGACAGGTAAACATAATTTCAACTGTGTATAGATACAGTTTTGTTCAGGATCTGGTTTAATATTCTGTTTTGATGTTTCAGGTGCAAAAGTGAGAGCGGAGATCTATGAAGCGTTTGAGAATATATATCCAATCCTCAAAGGCTTCCGGAAAACAACATAGTACTTTTTATCTGCCCTCTGTGGAAATGGGACTAAAATGGGAAATTTTTATTTTTAAGTGTCAACAATATGTTGACATCCTTGGACTGCTGGTGGGCTACAGAGGACATTTTATCATTTTAAAGATCCAACCTCAGCCCTAATTATGTACATACTGTAAACAAAATGTAAAATATCAATGGTTTGAGAAGGAGTCCATCATGGGCTGTTTTTTATTGTAAGAAATTAATGTTTCATACATTGTATTTTTAACTATTCTTTTATTAGTTTGAAAGGTACACACATTGTTTTATTTCAGAAACTCTTATTTGGTAACACTGAATCGGTATGTTTAAGGTAAGTTCAGACTGAATGTTAACATTTGTAATTCCCATTGTTGGAAGTTTGACTGCATGTTATAGAAGAAATTCTCTTTGAGACAAACCAACTCCCTCTTAACAAGTTATGTTGAGGTGTTTTTACTGTTTACCAATGTTTGAATTTCTTGGTTCCAATTCAAATAGAGCAAATTGAGCACTTCTGAATGCAGAAAAACTGTTACTAAGTTGGCTTGTACCTTTTAAAGCACTAAAATATAATTTTGACCAAAATGTTTTGTCTTTTTTATTTGGTGTGCTCAGAGCACTAGTGTATGCTTTAGAAAAAGAGTTTTAATTATTGGATTAGATACGAGTATGTATGAAAAGTCTTTGAGCTCTTAAATATATATAGCTTCATACTATTATCCCACAAAGATCTAGTTTCAAGTGAGTCTTATCTTAAGAGTCTTTATTACACTCATCTGCTGTAAAGTCCTGCTTCCACACAAACTCTGTGCTATAATCATCCTCATGACTGCAGCTGCGTGAACATGTGAACACTGCCACTGTCCCCCAGTCAATGCTGGCTCCTGTTGAATCCACACACAGGCTATTTAACAGTTGAGGCATCACCTGAAAGAGACATCACAATTAGGTGGGATTTGTCGATACAAAGAGCAGCTATTTGAAGGAGAGTTCCTTTAGTTTTGATTACCTGGAATTCAAACAGACGTTTTGAGCCACAGGAGCAGGATGGGATGTCCTCATCTGAAGGTATATTTTTGGCAGATACCCACAGAGGAAGCCCCCCTCGAGTGTAGCGCACCACCTGAAAAGTGAACAACATTCAAAATAATGCATCTTTTTACTCTCACACTAGGCGCTTTACCTGGTGTGGCTCTGAAGCAATCCGCTTTTTAAATCGCTGGAAAGCCTTCATGTCTTCAGTCTCATGCATAGCCATTACCTCCAACTCTGTTTCTGCTAAGGCTGAAGACAAGATCAAACGGGTATTATCTGGGTTATCTTAAAGGTTTTAGGTCATTAGTTAAGTGCTTACAATCTGCTAATGTCTCTTCTACATTGCTCTGAATATCTTCAGTTTTCTTTTGTGTTGTTTTGGTGTATTTGGCATTTTTCTCTAGATCTTCAGGTTCAGTTATAAGCTCAAACTCGGGGAAGAGAAATGGACATTTGCCAACACATGCTGATTCTGTGTGAATAAAAACAAAGGTTAATCAAGTATCATTTTAACCTTTTTACTAAAAAACATTGTGGTGCAGAGTCTAATTTCACCTTTGCTGCCACACTCCCTCTTGTGTGAGTGTTTCCAGTGGATGGTCTGATGATGTTTGCCACAGTAGGTGACAGAGTGACAGCGGGAGCAGGCTTTGGTGCCCGGACAACCACAAATCCAGCACAGTTGAACTCCGGAGAATGGCAGCATATTGTTCCATTTGTACGGTTCAGAAGGGGGTTCATCCTCTGAGGAAAGAACAAGTAGATATGCGTTTTACCTTGTAACTGTCACATTTATAACATTAGATTTAGATAATTCACAAGAATACCTGGTGGAGGGTTATAGGAATAAAATTCATTCTTGCGTGGCAATTGGCTTCTGAAAACTATAATTGTTGGAGAAAAAAAATGTAATAATAATTCACTACTACAGTGCAGAGAAATGAAGATGGAGCATAGGCTACCTTTCATACACCGGCTGTCATTATGGGAGTAGCACTCAGGGGTTTTGCAGCAAAACAAAAAAAGTGTTCTGTGAAAACAGTGGTCCTGATCTGATAAAGGTGCATAAACCTGTAAAAGAAAAAAGGAAAGTTGTCAGGAAGAAAATCAAGTGGTATCAAATGTAGATACCTGGCTCACACACTGAGCACTTTGTTCTTTGAGCTCAGTTTTTAACATCACATCATGGGATTTTAACCAGCTACGAAGTTTAAAGTACACATGTAAGGGACTGTTGGACTGTGTGAAAGGAGCTGTCCCGTATCCATGGAGACCGCAAGAGGCTAGCTGAGGAGCTATGGTGTGGACATTTGAGATGCTACAGGATTTTTACACCACCTGTGGCAGCAAATGTGGCAGAAGACTTTTCAGAGGAAACACTTTGAGGGAATGACCCATTTCATCACCAACTGAAACGCCATAGTGGAGTAAGAGTGAGGCCTTTCCTGAGCGGTTCACCTGGTTACACCCTAGACACGATTGTGAAAAAAATGAACGTTATGCCTAAACCTGGACAAAACCATCCAGGACCAGCTCTGTAAAAGGCTCAAAGTACAAAAATGGGTGGGGCGAGGGATCCACTTACTTGAAGCAGAAAAGCCATTTGGAGATGACATATTTCGCACTCCAGCTGGGACAGAGCAGGGACACCTTTCTGGCTCAACCACGCGGGTTTTCCACCTACTTTACTGGGGAACTGGGGGGAAAGCAGTCGCCAAGGCTCTACCTCCTCAAGGAAACCCAGAATAATCTCCGCTGTCGACATGCTGTCACTTGATTTTATTTTGTTATCTTGAAAAGTCTAACTCAGAACAGAAACATAACAAACCGCATGTATAATTGGTACTCAAGCAAAACTCTCCGGTCAGAAACACGAACAGTAGATTTTTGTTCCGAGGATTGTCTTGCACTTCTCATGTTTCGACACCAGAGAGCGGCAAAGACAACAGTTGCAACTGCAACCCAGCTACAATATGTCTGTGATTTATATATCTAATCCATAGACAGGACAAATAATTGCACATGTGTAGTAAGTATAGCCTACAGCATAGGAGCAAGGTGAATTATCTATATGTTGTTTAAATCACAGACTATAATATACTCTAATTTAAATACCATGTTACAAATACCATTACTGAAAGCTTCCACCTCCCTCCTCTCTGTATCCTGTAGTGTGATCTCATGTAGGGGAGTTTCAGAAGACTGTCAGCTTAGTTCAGTGGGCCATGGGACATTGTAAGTGCTGGATTTAACTTGTTTTCAAGTAGCCTACTGACTAAACCTTTTCAACTCAAATTAGGATACTATGGCGCTTAAACTTAACTCCTTGGTTCTACACGAACAGCCCCTGAAGTGAATATTGTGACTTAACCATGAAAAGTAAACGGAAACGAAAACAGAAAAGTTACTTGTCAAATCGGTGTTTACATAATACCATGGTGGATTTAAGAGTAAACTCGCAGTGGAAGTGATCGTCCTGCTCCGTGTCACCATCCTCTCCATACCAAATGTCTCCTCTGGGCGATGGGGGCTACAAGACTACAGCCGTGTCCCCGGCTCCCCCGGTGCCGCCAAGGAGGCTGTGGAGCCGGGATAGAGGCTTGGACAGGACGCTGCGGCCCGGAGCAGGTTCATCGGGACCCGGGGCTCCTGAGAGGCGAGTGAAGTGTGTACTTGTGGGGGACGGAGCTGTGGGTAAAACCAGCCTGGTGGTCAGCTACACCACCAACGGGTACCCTACTGAGTACACCCCCACGGCCTTTGACAACTTCTCAGGTTATTGTTTATTCTGTAACTTATTCTGTTTTCTGTAACTTTTATATATTTTCTATATTTTCCTGCATTATTCAGGCTATGTCACCAGTGGCTTTTAACCAATTAACTTAGGCCTAATGTTTACTCTTTAAATAGTCTTTTCATTGTAGCATGTTCTTTTACTTTCATACATAATTTATTCTTCATTTGTTATGTGTTTTTGTAGCAATGGTATCAGTAGATGGACATCCTGTCAGACTGCAGCTCTGTGATACTGCTGGACAGGTCTGTGATCTCACCTTCCTGCTGCCAACTAGATTTTCTGCTATTTGAACCCAAATAGGAGATCAAATATAGAAGTCTCGTCTATATGTAGCTTGTGTTGGGCCATGTTTAAACCTTGCTCAAAAATATTGTATTATCTTTGTTTGGAAAAATATCCTAACCTACGGGAAGTGCATTTCATAACTGTCTGGAAGTGATGAGGGTCTATAGGCTAAATATATCACAAGCCAGATGTTTGTTGTCATAACATTGTCACGAAGACCAACATTGTTAAATATAATTATTCAACTGGTATCATTATTTGATCTGTTAAATCTGTGGACACATTATGAACTTTGTTTTTGTTTCTAGGATGAGTTTGACAAGCTGCGTCCACTGTGCTACACCAGCGCTGATGTCTTCCTGTTGTGCTTCAGTGTCGTCAGTCCTGCTTCATTCCAAAATGTCCCTGAAAAGTGGGTCCCAGAAATACGGACATACGCCCCTCATGCTCCTTTAGTTCTGGTTGGGACGCAATGTGATCTCAGAGAAGACGTCAAGGTTTGTGACTTATGTGGAAATATCATGTGATCAATGCAAATTGATCTAGTCTTTATTTATTCTACTGCTGTGAAGCTTACTATAGTTTTTTTTTAGTTTGATATTTTTTACAGCTATAGTCAAAGGGCATGTTTAACAAAATTATCTTGCCTCGTTACATTATGTTTGTATCAAATAGCCTATTTCAAATAATAATAATGATAATAATGCCTTGCTCTAATGTGTTTAACAGGCTTTACATAGCCTCTCAAAGGGCTTCACTGTAGTCATTAGTCATTCACTTACTGCATTCCAACGGGGAGGGTTCGCCACATGCTTGTCCTCAAGGAGTTTTTTTTATTCCCTTGTCAGAAATCTTAGTTAAATTTAACTTATCCATCTCCATGGAAACAGAGCAGTAAACAAAATTTGTAAATGAATAAAGCTTAAATGTAACGAGACATGCTTAATGCCATTATGGAATATTGTGTAAAGCAATAACACATTTAAGGAATAAAATGTATATATTTTATAGATTCTTATTGACCTGGCTAAATACAGAGAGCGACCAGTAGATCCAGCAGAAGCTGAGGACTGTGCGATAGAGATTGAAGCAGTGACCTACATCGAGTGCTCTTCACTAACTCAAAAGAACCTAAAAGAGGTGTTTGACTCTGCCATATTGGCAAGTCTGAAGCACTACAACTCCCAGAACTCTTTCAGAGGGAAAAGACCTAAGAAATACAAACAGACCCCAGGCAAAATGAAGAATCTGTCAAAGTCATGGTGGAAAAGTCACTGCTGTATTATTTAAAATACACTCCTGCTCCTGATCAAATATCATACTTTTCCCAACTCAGCCTAAAGATACAAGAGGTGCCTCTTGTATCCTGTGAGGTGTCGTGGGACTAACTCACAAATACAGTAGCTGTTTGAATACTTCACTAATATGTATGTTGAATCCTACTGGGGCCAAACTTCAAATCTTTCTCTTTTGCTGATTTTTATATTTTAACATGAGTCAATGTTATCATTTAACATGCTTTTTTCATATTTAAATACATTTAAATTTCTAAAATGTAACATATATGGTAGTACTTTAGCATAGGTACCTGTTACTCAGATGTGAAACATTCATCTCATAATTAAAGTTTTAATGGATCTGAGCCATTATGAGAAACCACTAGTTTTCGTTTTTTTTTTTTTTTTTACAGCGTCCTTTCAAGGTTGGAGGCGCTGATTATTATTCATGTAATGTTGCAAACAAGTCAAGCTTATCTATCCAAAAATATTTAAAGTTATGGGCCCAATGTTCTGTATGTGAGGATTTTATACACAAGAAGTCAAGTCTACTGGTTGAAAGCAATAAATTGTATTTTGTACTAACAGTAGTCAAAGGAGGACAATCTTCATTGCTTGGTACATGGCATTGTGAAAAGGTGTATGTTTGTAGCCTGATATTTCTGGGTTGCTGGTTTTTTGCCAAAGATGTTGCAAAAAAAAAATGAGCGCAGTTTTTCTGACCAATGATGTAAGTGGGCAAAATGTCCCAATAGTCTTTGTATTTGCCAAAGGAACTATAAAGTGATTAAAGATACGGCAACATGCCTTAACGTAGAGGTCAATATAAACTCAGAAAAACCGTCAGCTCAAGGGAATGAGAAAGTTAAAAAGTGAGCCTATGTTGATTGTTCAAAAAGCAGTTCTTTTGGTTCTTATTTTTTGACAGATGTGTATGTGAACAGAGAAGTCCTTGAAAGTGAATGATTATATAAAGAAAGAAAGAAAATATAAAGAACGTTTCTTTTACCCACACAGTTCCCTGGTTCAGTCCAGAGCTCCGCGCCATGAAAACCTGCAAACGCCAGCTTGAGAGGCTCTATACAAAAACCAGCTTAACTGTGCATCATCAGATGTACATAGACCATATTCATTTATACAAAAATGCCCTAAATGCTGCCAGATCTAACCATTATTCCAACATAATTCATTCCGGTTCCAAAAATCCCAAAACTTTGTTCTCTACAATAAACAAACTATTGAAGCCCAATGACAACTCCTCCTCCTCATTTACTGTTGATAAATGCAACCTATTCCTATCTCACTTTCAAGAAAAAATTGACTCAATTTACAACTCTCTCCCCCCTGTTACTGACCCCACACCTGATTCTCCACCCCCTCATTCCACTCCGCAACTCTCTCATTTCTCCCTCATATCTTCTGTTGAACTCAACAAGCTTTTGTCAAGCATCAAAACTTCCACCTGTACCCTGGACCCTATTCCCTCTGTTTTCATTAAAGGTTGCCAGTCAACCATCTCCCCTCTCATTACAACAATAATCAACTCATCACTTTCCTCCGGTTCTGTGCCTGAGTCTCTCAAGCTGGCAGCAGTCACTCCAATACTCAAAAAACCTGGTCTGGATCCTGAAAATCTTGCAAATTTTCGGCCCATTTCCAACTTGCCATTTCTGTCAAAAGTTCTAGAACGTGTTGTTGCTGCTCAATTAAAAACCCACTTAAACTTCAGTAGCCTTTATGAATCTTTTCATTCCGGTTTCCGCCAACAACACAGTACTGAAACTGCCCTGGTTAAAATAACAAACGATCTGCTCCTCTCCTCGGACTCTGGTAACATCTCCATCCTCATTCTCCTGGATCTCACTGCAGCATTCGACACCATCAGTCACTCCATCCTCCTCACCCATCTCAAAACCTCCTTTAATATCACAGGCTCTGCTCTCTCCTGGTTTCAATCCTACCTCTCCAACCGACAACAGTTCATCAAAGTCAACAACTGTTCATCCTCCACTTCTCCCCTGCTGCAAGGTGTTCCCCAAGGTTCAGTGCTTGGTCCTCTCTTGTTCATCCTCTACCTCATTCCCCTCGGTAACATTATTCGCCGTCATGGTCTCCAGTTCCACTGCTACGCTGACGACATACTAGGGCTGGGCAGTATACCATTTGAACCGGTATACCGGTAATTTTTATTTTTATGATATGAATTTTTTATTTACCGCCATACCGTGTGTGCGCGCATATGTCGGCAACACAGAGCGGCGGAACGTCGCACAGCGGTAGATTGAGCGGGGGCTGTTTTTCAGTGTTACACCAAACAAGCCAACAAGCCAGGTAAGGATAGCGAGTTGAGTGGTGAGCATGGACGAAGAAAATGACACAGACACAGAACTCATTCCGAAAAAGGGAGCCGTGTCTGCTGTTTGGAAATACTTCGGTTTTAAAAAATCTGACGCGGATCAAACACGCATCATCTGTAAGTGTTGTCGAGCTAATGTTTTAGCTGCAGGAGGCAACACAAGCAACTTGCTTCACCACCTCCGCCACAATCATATCCTGGAATACGAAGATTGCATGAAAGTAAAATCTGCATCTTCTCCCCAATCTCTGCGTAACGTTGGCACTGCAGCACAAAACACTACACAGACGTCCCTGGTAGGCGCGTTTGCTAAAGGGACCGTCTGTGTAGTGTTTTGTGACACGGCTCCCTTTTTCGGAGAGCGGGAGTGCGCGGAGCCGTGCCCGAGCGAGAGCGCGGGTGCGCGGAGCCGCGCCCGAGCGAGAGCGCGGGTGCGCGGAGCCGCGCCCGAGCGAGAGCGCGGGTGCGCGGAGCCCCGCTCTTCACCTTTTCGCCCGGGCACGGCTCCGCGCACCCGCGCTCTACGCTCTCTCGCCCGGGCGCGGCTCCGCGCACTCGCGCTCTACGCTCTCTCGCCCGGGCACGGCTCCGCGCACTCCGTCTAAAGGGACCGTCTATGACAAGAAAAGCAAATGTTGGAATGATATTACCAACTCTATCACACTCCACTTAGCCAAAGACAAAAATACCGTTAAATACCGTGATACCGTGATAATTTAAAAAAATACCGTGATATCAATTTTTGGTCATACCGCCCAGCTCTATGACATACAATTGTACATTTCCACAAAATCCATCAACTCCACAACTCACTCCACACTCACCCACTGTTTAATTGAAATCAAAACCTGGTTACAACAAAACTTTCTCAACTCAACAGTAATAAAACTGACATTATCATAATTGGTCCCAAAAACATCTCCAAATCCTTTCAAAATCTTCAGTTGACCTTTGACAATAACACTCTGACTCCATCACCTGTTATCCGCAACCTTGGTTTTCTTTTTGACTCCAATCTCTCTTTTGAACAGCATGTCAACCAAATACCCCGGACTGCATTTTTCCACCTCAAAAACATCGCCTGTCTCCGCTCATCACTTTCCTTCTCTGCTGCCGAAACCCTGATTCATGCCTTCATCACTTCAAGATTAGATTACTGCAATAGCATTCTCTATGGTACATCCTCCAAAACACTCAATAAGCTACAGTACATTCAAAACTCTGCTGCCCATCTCCTCATACACACCCGCTCCCGTGAACACATCACTCCCGTCCTCCAGAACCTCCACTGGCTCCCCATCCCTCAGCGCATACAGTTCAAAGTCCTCCTCATCACCTTCAAAGCCCTCCACAATCTGGCCCCATCCTACCTCACAGACCTGCTCCACCGCCACACCCCATCCCGCTCCCTCCGCTCCTCCGATGCAAACCTCCTGTCCCTCCCCAGCAGGACCAAGCTCCGAACCTGGGGAGACAGAGCCTTCTCCATCGCTGCCCCCACCCTCTGGAACTCACTACCACAACAACTCAGAGACTGCACCGATCTCCCAACTTTCAAAAACAACCTCAAGACCCACCTGTTTAAAGCTGCTTTTAATTTGTAATTTTAACATGTTCTCTCTGAACGTTTAATTTTATGAACTTAATGTTGTATTTGTAATGTTATGTTGTGTTCCTTGTATTGTTATATTTGTGAAGCGTCTTTGAGTATCGTGAAAAGCGCTATATAAATAAAATGTATTATTATTATTATATTATTATTATATGGACAGATGTTTTTGAACTGATTCAGATGGGAATTCATGTACATCTTGGTTATCATGTTTTATTTCGTGAATCCATTGACCTCTGAATTTCACACACAACTTGAATCATGTCTATTGTGTAAATAATTGTAAAATGTATTGCCTGTTTTATTGCCTATATTCTATTGCAGACATGGCTCTTGTTTTCTAGCAGTTTTATACCCTGAAAAATAAAGATTTGCGTTAATTAATTCTTGATATTTAAACTTTTTGTACAACATCAAATGTACACCAAAACATTAGTCTTTTTACAAGTCAATTCAAGGATCATTGTTTTAACAATCTAAGATTATGCAAAATTCATTGTCAAAATGTATTGTAATAGTGACAGTGTATGTATACTAATTACTCAAAGTCAAAGATTTTTTATACACTATAAAACGATGATTTCACTTTGTAAGGCTCCTTTCATATTATGTTCAGCTGATGCACTCATAATAATAAGAGCTAATGTTGTGGCTTTGGACTTTGGGGCATAGAAAGCACCAGCTCAGACAGACTCACACTCCAGGCTCTGTTCACAGACAAACTGTTGGATCATAGGTGTTGTGCGGATTATGCAAGAGTTTTATTTTGAAGGCGTCATGTAACATTTGTAAGTGTGGACTTGGAGAAGGGGGAACCCTTTATATGTTACACTGTGATTTTCATTTAGACTCTTTTCTAGTGGAAGGCTGCCACTTACTTGTCTCCAAGATGTTAATGGATTACCTGGCAGGTTCCACAGTATGACATTTAACATCTATCTTGCGCATGTACAATTACAGGTTTACAGCTCAATATTTAAAAAAAAAACAACAAAAAACCTGCATTCTTACTATGAGTAGAGTTGCATGATTTAACCCGACACTTAGCCTGGTAGCATCATCTTCTTGTCTACATGAAGATGTATAATGCCATACTGTGGAACATTCAGGGCAAATCAATAACATTTCAGATGTATTTTTTTATTTGTGAAATTGACATGAAACAATCCAAATCTCAGAGAAATACACTGAGAAAACTCTGACGCTAAATTTATAATTGTACATCTTTCTCTCCTTTTGTCTCTGTGTTACATAATGCAGAGGGCGGAGTCACCTCTGTGCTGACCCTACACAGGCGCAGCTGAAACAAAATCTTTAAAGGGTGAAGAAAGAGTGAAATTTGGATAATGTGGGTAAAAAACCTGATATATGGACAAGAACAGATAAAACAATGTAGTCTTCAGAATGTAACAGGAAGTGCTGGGGAGGTTAACCCAACTGGGTGTGTCGTCAACAAACAAATAAACAGATCCATGCAAACATACATAGCCTACAACACTGTATTAATGGAGGAAGGGCATCTGGTCTAAAACCTATGGCAGATGATTTGTGGTGGTAAGGATTATTGGTGTTTAGATGTTGACAGTTCAGGCCAACGTTAGGCAGGTATTTATCACATTGTGTGTTACACACAAATGACTGTATATAAGAGTATAGTATGACGTAAATCCTTCAACATGAGATAAACAGCATATATGGGTTAATAAAGGAGTTAAACTAGGAGTGGGGTTAGGTTCAGCAAGTTGTAATAGTATGTCAATTCAATGCACCCAAAAAGTATAGAAACCCTGTGTGTGTGTTTTCTGGATGCCATATAGCAGACAACCAACACTTTTTTGCCAGTCCAAGTCTGAACATATTAAAGAGATTCACAAAGATCACATAAAGCATCTCTTTAAAGCCAAACATTCTGTTGTTACTATAACATTCACAAACATGTTTCTGAAGTCTCGACTGTATCTTCTGGGATTTGGGGATTACAGAGTGATACTAGGAGGTGGGAGAGCGTAGCCTCCCTCTATAGCCTCTGAACCAGATGTAACCAGCTGGCACACCCGGTCACCAGGCTTTTGGCCAGAGCTTTTGTCCTGTTTTCAACCAGAAGAGGGGACACAAAAACAGAAAACAGGGCCTTGTGAGGTTAAAAAACACAGTTCCAAGGGACCGCTGCCTCTCTCATGTCTCAGCTGTTAAATCTGTTCTACCCATTAATGAGGTATATAAATCTTTGCATGGATGGGCTCTTCCACTGAAGACACAGGGGGAGTATGTGAGAAACAGGAGGTAATTACTGTGTGTTGTTGTCTGCATGTGTCAGTATTAATACGGAGCAGACACTGGGAGAGGACTGTAACATTTAAGGAGCATCAGGGAGTCTATGAGTCATGGCAGGCCAGTTCACTCACAGGTCACTAAATCTTAAATCTGTTACAAAATGAGTTTTTCTTGTAAAGGGAGAGTTCTACTAGTGTGCCACCAATTCTGTAGAAACATGATTTTGCGGATTTAGCCTTGTCTGTTAAAATATTCAGAAAATGTCTACTCGATAGAATTTTTAATAATATAGAAGTCAGTATGTGTTTCAACTTTTTGTCTAAACCTTTATCACAAACTGTTACTTTACAGATGACTGAACTATATTATAAATATTTACCACAGGTACTATCCCAACATTTTGAGTTGCTATGTCCTGTGGCAAAAACTGTGTGATAAACCTATAAGGGCTTTCTGTGGTCTCAATACTCAACTAAAATCCTAATACCGTACAGTTATGAATTCAGCACATTCACCTGAAAATGTGCGCAAAGACAACTTTTAGCAAAATTAGGTGACGTTTAACTGGCTAATAAACTTGCAAACTCTCTTGTTTGGGGAAACATTTGTCTCATAAACAACACTGAGTACATAAAGTAATGCCCTGGTGTAACTCAGGTCTGTTAATGTAAGAGGATGTTGCAGATCAAACAAAGGGCAGAGTAGTTTTCTGTCTCTTATCAGTGACGTTACAGCCCACAGATACCCTGATCCGGCGTGCTATCTTCACAGGTGTGTTTGACATACCTGAGCAGGAACGTATGCCCCATCTATGGCACTGCCAAGTAAATGTTCTAGTAAATATCCTCTACTTCAGTCTTATCTCAGTTTATCTTTCATTTGCAATTCCTCTATTGAGTAACACAGTTGCAGCTAGTGCATATTTGATAAACAGTGTGTAACTTTCTAATCTAATATGTGCCAGTGAGCTTTACATTGTACAATCTCTGAAGAAACAAGCTGGGCTGAGGGAAGCACAAGGACAGGAAGACCAGAGACTGCACAAAATGACAGGAAAAGAATGAAAGGAAAAAAGGAAAATCCAAATGGGAGGATAGGGAGTGAAGGAAGAGGACCGGATTTGTCTGTTTGATAAGCAGACGCTGACGTCATGTGGATGGTGTGTCTGTACTTGATGCATCAATAATACCTTCAGCCATGGGCGTCACAAGCTTTCATAATGTGGGGGGACACAGTGGCGGGGGTCTTTGTCATCACAAATAAATCAATTATAGTTTTTATGCCATCACTGAATTTCGATGAAATACTAATATTAAGATAGCTGATAATATTGACCAGCCAGCTAACTGCATAACATTTCCACCGGAGAAAATAACTCCAGTTGAAATGCTAGCTGATAACATTGACAAGCCAACTAACTGCAATAACATTTCCACCATAGTAATTTTGACTTACTTTCCGTTTCTTTGTCAGGAATTTTCTTATGTCCATTAGTGTCTGTCTGGGAAGGGAGCAAATATCAAAACACTGCTCATCAACCAAGAATATCTCCAAACACCAAGAAGGCTCTCTTACGGTTAGCCTAAGCTAAAATAAGCACACTTACTCCTAATATTTCATTGTTCAGTTGAACATTGATTTAACATGGCCTAGGCTTAATTTTGAGGGACAGAACAAAAATAGGGTTTTGACAAAAAGCTGGATGGGGCTGACGTTACCTCCTTCGAGCAGCCTAGAAGCAACTGTTGCACTGACGATTCACTTGCATGTGCTGAGTTCCAGGCAACACACGCGCAGACAGCCAACATAGAAAACCCGGAGCGAATCGGTGTAATGCAGGGGTCTCAGACTCGCGGCCCGGGGGCCAAGTGCGGCCCGCAGTACAATATTTTGTGGCCCGACTGTTACCGGGCTGTTTATCGTCTACGCTGCTGTTACAGATAGAAGCGTGTGACGGAGCACCTGTAGCTGCCCTGACATTCCCCGACTGGCGCCTCTCGCTCTCACATGTATCACAACTCATCATATCATTATTGCACTGTCTTCCTGTGACCTCTTGTATAAAGCTGTGATTTTGTATTTTATTACTTAGCCTTCTATTTGATTTTGACTTGTACATTTACATTTATATAATTATGTCTTATTTCACACCTGTCTCTTGCTAGTTTTTGTTACTAATTTACAATTTTTTATTACCATTCATATTTTTGTTCTTATATTATATTATCCATCCATCCATCCATCTTCTCCCGCTTAATCCGGCTGGGTCGCGGGGGCAGCTTGCTGCCCAATACTCATAGCACCTGACCCCCCTATGAACCCCTCTGCAGGTGGTGAGCCCACAGGAGGGTATATATATATTATGTTATATTATATTATATTGTGATGTGTGAGCTACTGTGTCCAATTAATTTCGCTTGTGGATCAATAAAGCTTGTCTAAGTCTAAAAGAAAGATTCATAAACCTTTTCCAGACATCCACGCCACATGTTAGATCAAATGCCCTTCTCGTGTTTGAGTTTGTGCCTTTAAAAGACCTTGAAGGAAGACTAAATTTGACTTAATTTAAATGCCCATGTCTGACCACTGGAATGGGCCAGTTTGAGCCCAGTAAAGTGCATCAGGACTGGACCAAAAATGAAAATGGTGAATGCCTCAAAATACAACCTGCTATTGTGGTCTTTGTTTCCATTTCTGTTTTCTATTTATTTTGCTGACTGTACAGTTGCATTTGAAATAGGCAGGATGACTTTGTAAGCAGGCTATATTGGATTATGACTACATATAGCCTACAGCCATGAGCATTAATTGTTTATATATATTCTATTACGAACTGAAATATGGCAGATTTTGCACTTACAGTATTTACTACAAGAAAAATAACAGAAGACGCTTTCTAGCCTGTTTGTTTTGATTCAAGGACAGTACATTTCCTTTCATGTTTTCTATTATCCCTGCAGTAATAATAGTGATCCATAAGGGGCAAGTAACAGAAGGTAAAGATCAATGAGACTGAGGAACGATGAAACACTTTAAAGTGCCCTGGTGTGTGAAAAGTCCGTAACCTGACGATTATTATGAGGCTCTGGGCAATAATCATTGACTTCTTTTAAATTTTAGAATCTTTGCTGCCACCCACAGGATTGCACATACACATGCAAACACCTTAGCGCCACAGACATAAAAAAAACTTACAACAATTATTTAAAAAATGTATTTGTATGTACTTACATACTGGTCTCAAAAGAGTATGCACCAAATGTCACACTGAGTCACAATTACAAAGAAAAGCTTTTTTTTCCCGATTACAAGTATTGAAAAACTATGTACATAAAAAGGGCATGGTGTTAAGATAGAACATGAAAACAAATGCACAGCCAAACAAATTGGTTTAACAGGTATCTCAAAGGCTAAATCAACAGTTACATTGAATTGGTGCTTTGAAAGATCTATCCACTTGTAAATTATAGTACACCCACTGGCAGATAGCTTAAGAATGTGCACAATATATATTTTGTCTGACCAGGAACAAAATAATCAAATCATGGACACCTGCTAATTAGAACTATTAAAATCTGAGTTTAGACATAGCAGACAGGTCATTTACAACTTTGAAACTAAATATCTGAACAGTCAGTGTCCCGCTGCAGTAGTGCTCTCATGATCAACTTACAATACATTTGTCGCTGCCGTTCGTTTCCCCAATACCCAATCTTACATACAGTATATTTATGTTTGCTCTCAAACGCTGGTGTTTAACCATTTGGAAATGTACAGATCAGAACAGACTACAAAAACACAGGAATGAATGGTGACATGTGATGTGCTCAAATGCTGTTTTACAGAAGCCAGCCAGAAAAGGCTCATTGCTTTTAAACCAAGTAAATGCTCAAAAGGGAAAATATATCAAAATGGCTAATTTAACCTTCAGATGCTACTTCTAATCCTCCATTTGGGAGGGGTGGAGTCTCATCAACAAACTCCAACTGCATCCCCAGTGGCAACCCAAAACCTTGACCAACACATGCAACACAAGACAGACATCTTTCCAGTGCCTCATTACAGTTTTTACACCTGCTTTTGATTTGAACAGGCAACTCTAATTTTAATATTAATCTATAATTCCATTTTTAGATATCTACAAGAAATAGAAAAATGTGGCACTTTTAAACACATATGTATTGTAAAATGCTCTGTACACATTTGCATTTCAAAACTGCACTCTGTTACAGCACTCCCCCTTGTCAATTCATGTTGAGGTAAATGCAACAAAAGCATAACAAAGTGGTGAGGGCAATAAGGCTTTCATAGCTACAATATCATTTTACTCATACGGTTTCTTTCTAGTTACCAGAAAGATTTTGTCCATTACTCTGCTGTATAAAAGGCGAAATATATGCATTTGCATTTGTTACCAAGATAAGAAAAAAATAAGTGGTAATTTAAGTAAAAATCCAACTAATTATGTCAATGAGGATACAGTGAGGATACATTACTGGTCCTACAGGAGGAAATCATGGTCTTTGAGGTATCAATCCCATCTTGGATAGATGTGTATCTGGTGTGTTGGGGCGGTCTGGAACCAGCTTCCTGGGATGTCTTTCCTTTTCATTTTAGTCACTCTTAGCTTTTTTATTGTCGTTCCCATTCTTCTCCGGCTCACAGTCTCCTGACTCCTCCTGGAGCTTCCTCTTTTTAGTTTCATCTGAGTCGCTCTGGATAGCAGAGGGGTAGGACTTGAAGGTAACTATCATACAGGTCATGTTATCACATCCTGTCCCGTCTCCGGAAGTATCAGGAGCCAAACAGTGATCCAACAGCTGCAATCAGCACATTATATGTAAGAAAATACAATTTCTACTACAATCAGTTTCAAGCAACAGTAAATGGTTTTTTTACCTCTTCAACTATTGATGACAAAGATCTTGTTTTACCACTCTGGTCTGGTTTCATCCTTTCACTAACAAAGTCAACAACTTCCTGACTGCTCAACACATTCCTGTGAATGCCACCAGTAAGATTTATGTTATTCTTCAAATATTTTTAGAAATGTTAAATATTTCTGCTTACCAAATTCCATCACAGGCAATGACCATGAAGTCGTGCTCCTCGTTAAGAGTCAAAACCTTGACGTCTGGCATAGCAGAAATCATCTGCTCCTCTGGAGGCAGCGCCTTGTTTCTTTTGTAAAAGTGGTCACCTGGTGAATAAAGTTAATCTATTATCGCTTATTTTCTTACAAATGCAACACTGCTTATTTTGCCCAGAGACTGTATAAACAGTGGACTAAGTGAGTGTGACGTGTGAGCGTGAGCTCTGTAATATGAATAGGATTATTTTGATGGATAAAATAGCAAAAAAAAAAAAAAATTTCATGTAGCAAGGGTTAATATGAACACTTTAAGGTCAAAATTACGAGGCTCACAGCAGCAGTCACAGAGAGAGGGACAGTAATATTTCAATGTAAGTCAATGGGAGCCAGGGTCAGTAAGAGCAGGAAGAGCCCGTACACGAACTTCCTATTTGGCACGGAGTGGCTAGCGCGTTAGTCATGTCCATTTATATATACAGTCTATGATTTTTGCCTGGTAGTTGCAAGTAATACATAAAGTACTTTGGATTCTTAGACACCTACTAAGTGACACCTGAGAGTGATAAGACTTTTTACCAATAGCTCTAGACAAGTTGAGACCCCCATTGACTCGGCCGTCCATGGTCACCTTCCCTCCAGCATTTTTAATACGAGCCAGTTCCAGCTCATCCTCTGGCTTGTGGTCATATGACATATCTACAGCTTTTCCTGTGGCAGAATGGTTGAAAAAAAAAAAAAAATTACAAAGTCAACAGATCCTCAATAAATAAAGACAATAATATTAATAATAATGATGCTAAAGGCAAAAAAGGCCTTACCGCGCTCAGAAACTACACATCGAGAGTCTCCAGCATTAGCTACAATCAGCTGCTTTCCCCTGATTAATGCCACAACAGCCGTGGTGCCACTGTCTGAACCAGGCTGGAAACACATACAAGGTTGTTGAAACCCAGTTTAATAATTTAAACTATAACAAGTGTTTACACAGATGAGAAGTACCTCTTCTTTTCCGTCCATGCCTGGTAAACACATTTCTTCTTCATCCTCATCCTCAGAGTCTTCCTCTCCCTCCTCTGTGTCCTCCTCCTCCTCCGCTTCACTGCTTTCTCCTTCTTCACTACCGTCCTGAGAGCAATAAAATGTGTAATCAAGCACACCAATGTTAATACACAGATTAAATTGATTATGAACAGAATGGATCACCTCTTCACTGCCCTCTTCCTCTTCTCCATCTGACTCCTCACTGTCATCAAAAAATCTGGACTTTGAATCTCCGTCGGCCTTGGATGTTAAAGAAGAGCATGAAGGGCCTGCATCGCCTTCTACCTTACCAGCCTTCTCTTCCCCATTAGAGCTACCACCGACGCCATCTAGTAAGAACAAAGTGTGGGTATTAGTGAATTTAACTTAAACTACTTTGAATAGCTACTGGTGATATGTTTTTAGTCTCCTACCTGCATCACTTCCTGCACTTGCGGCTCTTCTACAGGCCCGCACTTTAGACCCACATGCTTTTCCGCAGCCTTCACTGGTTTTTCCATTGCTCTCCTCCTCCACTTCTCCATTTACACCCTCCTTCTTTTGCCCCTCACTGCCACCTGCTTCTTCTCCAGAGGCACCAGCACTTGCTTTTTTAGCTGCAGCACTATAGCAAGAACAGCAAAACAAAATAGTTTAAAAACATAAAAATAAAATCATAGGATTTTGCTTAACATGAATATATGTAAACACTCTTCACAATAAATAATATTTTGTACCTCCCAGCATGTTTAACTGCATTGCGATTTTGTCCATA
Organism: Odontamblyopus rebecca; assembly: GCA_030686955.1. Classification (NCBI taxonomy): domain Eukaryota; kingdom Metazoa; phylum Chordata; class Actinopteri; order Gobiiformes; family Gobiidae; genus Odontamblyopus; species Odontamblyopus rebecca. The sequence goes on along the minus strand of CM060655.1, from coordinate 22,316,174 downwards.
TCGCACAAGTAACTCCTCAATAGTCATGGTTGCTTCCTCATGAAGCAGAGCTGCCTCCTCCTTGTCCACTTTTAAAGCAAAAGACAGTTGACGACATCAGCAAATTATAAAATAAATTCCTATTCAATAATTTATTAATTCCTTTGGCACTTACAGTCATCTTCCTCTGCAACTTTCTCAGTGGGTGGCTCTTCAGTTGGTCGGCCAGCGATCTGCACCAGCTCCTTGATGACTTCTTCTGTGGTCATTCTGCAGTCAATAGCCAAGAATGCGTCTTCAAGAGCCTATAGAATATTGGAGGTTTAAAAATATAACTGTGTTGACGTAGAAGATATTTTATTTGTTAACTAACTTTTTGTAGTTTTCCATCTTTATAAGCCTTCTGCTCTTTGATGATATCCGGGAGATACTTTGAACAATACAAAGCCACCTCCTCACCTAAAGAAAACAAACATTTGTCATCAATGAGTTGAGCAGACTATGACAGTTGTTTGTTTTTTTTGCAACATTGAGAAATGGAAAAAAAAGTTGGACAGCAGAATCAAAGTACAGTATCGAGTAAAAAAAAATTACCTCCGTGTCCATCATAAACAGAGAACATAGCAGTGTCTTCATCAAAATCTGGAATACAGTTGTGGGCATCCTGCAGAACAGTGTGCAAAATTGCATTTGTATCTGACTGATTACTGAAACTTGCTTTCACATACACCCAAAGTCATCATCAACTGTTTCGACTTTGTATAGACAACACACATTAACACAAAACTTGGAAAAATAACTGTGCAAATCACGTTAATGTTTAATAGTGTACAAAACTGTGGTTTTATATTTTATTACTTACCTTTCCATTTTATTTTGACTTGTACATTTACATTTATATAATTATGTCTGATTTCATACCTCCCTCTTGCTACTTATTTAAAATGTATTATTACCTTTTATATTTTTGCCCTTTGTTATTATATTATATTGTGATGTGTGAGCTAATGTGTTCAACTTGAGGATGAATAAAGTTTGTCTAAGTCTAATGTACAGCAGCACAAATCATCAGTTTTCATGTGGAGACAAGTGAATATAAAATGCAGATGTTTACTCATGATTTCATAAATGCATGTTATTGGAGTTTAGATGTACATCTCACCTCCATCGACACACGCCACCCTTGCATGGCAGAGAAGCCGTAGCTCAAGTTGTTGTTGCCGCCATCGGAGGAGGTCTTGCAAGTGTTGGGTTGTGACAGATAAGCTCCCATGTTTGTGAATTACTATGGCTTTAAACCTGAGAACACCCCAAAACACAACTGGTTAGGTCCTAAATATATCGATACACCTGTCACCCTGAATATTCTGGATAGGTACGGTTGCTAACGGGCTAATGTTAGCAGCACAACAACAAAAAGTGAATGCATCAGCTAGCCCACATCATAATGCTAACCAGAGCAACCCGGCTAAACTTCCATTTGTAAGCTCTGTCCACGCCATGAATACGGCTGCGCACTGGCTCAGACAACATATATTCAGCACATGCGACTATTTTTACCTGTCTGGGAGAGCAGGGAGAGCTTATGAAATGAGTCCAAAAAGAATAATTCACATAGGACTTATTGCACGTGTGGAAGCAAATGCCGCTATCAACACAAACCAAAAGCAGCAAAAGCCGTGGAGGAAGTGAGTGGTGTGCGCTGTGCATTTGGTCCGGGCAAGGGGGCGTGCATCTCGGTTTAATTTCTGCAGGAGATAAAAGTTTGTGGTTTATTTTGTGAAGCTATCTAAAGCGGACGTTTTCTTACAAAATTAATTGGCAGGAAGTGGTTAGTAGTTACAACAAAAGTAAAAAACAAACAGACAAACGATGAGACACAAACCTATTTTATTAATTAATCGGTCTCTTGGCCGCTAGATGGCGCAACCCTGTTTCCATTACGAACATCCCCGGAAGCTGAGAAGAAAAACAACAGTTCAACATGGAGCGGGAAACACAGGTCATGGATGTTTGTGAAAATGAAGACGAAAGTAGGCTCTCGCCATCCAAATTAAACATGTACGAGGCGCAGTTTTTCGGATTCACGCCCCAGACATGTATTCTGCGGGTGTGTAACGCGTTTCAAGACTGCCTGTACGACATTTTACCCGTGGTGGAGAAAGTGTGCGTCCGACAACTGAGCTCTGAAGGGTCTGCCGAGGCCGACGAACAGCTGAGGACAGGGGCAAGAGAGTGCAGCCGCAAACTGCAGCAAGTCCTGGAGGAGCGCTTCAGGCGGCTGTCGGAGCGCATGACCTCGCTGCTGGTCAAGCAATGCTTCACCGTGCCTCCAAATGTGCTCCTGCCCGAGGACCAGTCACACGAAAAGTACCCCCGAGCCGTGCAGGTAGCTCCCCAATCTACAGGACTGTGTGTGTGTGGCGTGCGTGCGTGAAAAATGTGCTAATAAAGGTTCACTTTATATTTTTTCTCTTGTTGGGCTCGCCACTTTTTACTTATTTCTGTGGAGATGCGGTTGCCTCGAATGTTCCACAGTATGGCATTAAAATGATTTATTTCAGTGGAGACTAGCAGCTGACTGCACCAGACCCAAGTTACTGTTCAGATCTGTGGAGAAGCAACTACAATGTTTTTCAGGGTATTTTATCCAGCAATAAAAACACATGTGATTTAATAAATGCCCAATAGTTCAATGTCGTACTGTGGAACATTCAGGCACAGTACGACATTGAACCCTAAACCTAGTTGTCTAGGGTCTTCCACCTAGACAACTAGGTGGAAGACCCATGAAATTTTCTTGGTTCAACTTTAAAATAAAACTTTAAAACAAACCATATGTTATGATGTACGAAAATGTGTTTTTGTGCTTTTACTTAAAACATGTATTCTCGTTAGGAGGCTTTCAGATTGGAGTCATCCATTGCTGAACTCCAGAGTGCATTTGAAGCGGAGGTGTGTGCCAGGCAGGCGTTGCTGGCAGAGCTGGAGGAGCAGAAGGAGGTGCAGAGACAGCTAGACGAGATTGTGGCATGGGTCCGAGAGCTGCAGTTCGCCTGGGTGAAGGAAGGTAACAGTAGCTTTCACGACTGTTTCCGAGTTGTGATGGAGTCAGTAAAAAAACTGCAGAAAGCTCTCAATGAAGTCTACAACAAGGCACCCCACCAAACAGACTGAACTTTTTACACATAACCCCTATCTAATGGAGTATATATACATAACACATATATATGAGGTGGAGGTCACACTTTGGCTGTCAGTTAGAGTAATTATAATGACGTTAAAGCTGACATTTAATCAGTTACATGCATGCTCAAAATCAGATTATTATCAGATTTTTTGACTTAACATGTAAACAGCAAATCATGTAATTTCTTTCTGAACACGGTCCCCCATGAATCAGATTTTGTGTTTTACATGGCACTTAAATATTCTCAATGGTCCAGAAATAAGATAATAATCAGAGTTTGGTGTGCATGTAAACAGCCATTGTTGCTACTTTGATGTCTGCATAAGATGTTGTCTTTGTATTATTTTACATTGTAACTTGTGTTTGTCATGTCTATATGTTTGTTGGGGCATGTTAATAAATGTACAGTTCAAGTTTGAACATTTTTGGATGTAGTTAGTCAGTCTTGCCACTAGGTTGCGCACTCTACATGTAACCATTTTAACTTTGAACAGTGTATATTGTTTGAAAACACAACACATGCTAACAATTCATATATAATAAAATTACTTTTTATAATGTCAATCTTTGAGTAATATTACTCTACTCTGCCATTACAGTTTTCTTACATCTGACAAAAATTTGCTCAATGGTTTTGCAAATATCAATTTGATCCTAACTGAAAGCCACAAGACAACATATTACCAGAATGTTTGTTTTCACTAATAAAAGAAAAAAGCAAGGCAACAAAATAATAAAATTGCAAAAATTCTGGCAACTGATACACTTTTAATATGACAAGCCCCAATTACACACAAAATTCATTATAGTGACATTTCACTGTAGCAGTTTATTTAGACTTTATACACATTTTGCTAACCAATGTTGTATTAGTAAATTTAAGTGGTCCTCATGAACACTTGTACAAGCTGTAAAAAGAACTCAGGAACTCAAGTCAATATCTGCTGCCCAATGTCAGCTGAAAATCAATTAACAAATTGGATTTGCTAATTTATCAGTAATGTATGAGGTCATTAACTAAGCATTACTTTTAGGGGTTTACCAGAAGTTGTCCATATCAGCAACAAGAAACAAGCAAGAAAATCAATTCATTAATTAACTTAAAAAAACAAGTGTTAAAGTTATCTTTTCTTAGAAAATATTTTGACAAAATTAATAACATTTAGCATCTTCAGAGGTTAACAAGAATACATCTAATCTTCCTTTTTGCTCTGGTAAACAATGTCAAAGATTCAGACTTTTTGCGATAAAGGAGGAGACATTTGTGATCTTTAATAATGTCTCCTTTTAACTTGTGCAACAATTCTACATGTAGCCAGTGGGGGGAAGCATATACTGCAGTTGCTCATCAGTGTGTCCCCAGCCTTATTTCCAAGAAAATAAAAACCTGAAAATTGTAGCATCCAGTTAGAGGAAAGGTGCAGTATTTCACCTGAAATCTAAACGTGAGTGACTCATTTATTATGTGGTAAATTTCCTAAGTGAAATGACCTTTATCAACTGATGAGCTGAAAGTGAAACCAGTGATTGTTCTGAAGTCAGATTTACAGCACCCACAGAAACAACCTCAAGTTGAGTAACAACAAGTATATAAACACGACTTGTGTAAACGGTCAACATTTGTTTAGGTCACAGCATTCCTCAAACTCTGAAGGATTTGTTTTTGTGTTTTTGGTCCCACTGACTGTCATCAGCTGCAGATGGGGAAGTGTCGAGGCTGTTCAGTGGGTTGTTTTTGAGCTGTGCGGGTGCCATCGCAATAAAGTGCATGTTAAACTGGTTGGATTTTAAATATAGGGCATATGATTGGATTTTCCCACCTCCGGATTACAAGAAATACAAATAAATGACTTAAAAATATATTTATTCTCAATCAAAATTTTTTTAAAAATCTATTCAACATTTTGCACAACACCAGCAATATAAAAGCCCAGCCATCACACATTAACACCATGTAAAGAGTCCAGCAGTGCCTTTGTGAGCACAGCTGCCCAGTTGTTATCAGTGTGTCTGCTGCCACTATAAATCCTATACTTTGCCCTGTAGTGTATGTGTGCGTACCTCTAAAGCCTGTAAAGTGGTTGCCCAACTGCCCCACGCAGCTGTATACAGCTGTCTGCACCAGTATCTGGAGCCCACTGCAAGTGTGAAGATAAAGTAATCTGAATGGAAGAAGAAACTCTTCATTAGCAACACAGAGCAAGAGAGGGCCAGACAAGTGTCCTGACACTAGAAAGAAAGTGTGCTTGCATTTGAACAGGAGGGAAACCAAATACAGGAGAAAAGTGTCATCTCTTTAAAGAACAACCTCAGCCCAGCCCTTTATACAGTGTTCCTAAACTGCTTCATTTTTATTTTGTGTTCCTAAACTGCTTTATCTTTATTATAGTTGGACTAAGGATTACTTTAACATGCGATGGCACATGTTACTAAATGTTCATTCAACAAATGTGAAGAATTACAGAATTTATAATGTCACATTGTTGTACATAAGCATGGGAAGGGAGCACAGGGCATATGGACAGTGGTCTCCCTGTTGTAGGTCTCTGTAAACCACTGCTCGACCTTTGCCCTTTGGTTTCACGCATGCAGACTACAGCGACACATAGAAACTCACAGGGCGCCTTCATCCAGTCACTGTCCAGCTGTCTGTAGCGTCTCCTCCACGTATGCACTCAAATACACAGCACTGAGAGGTGAGAGTGAGAAGCCGTGTGCAGTCTCCCCTTATTAAATAAAAATGCCACTGATACAGTAACTCTAAGCTAATAATCAGAGTAAATTACCATATTTTACATTAAACAAAGTACAATAAATGACACATTGAAAAAAATGCATCTATGGAAAAAAGTGTTATTAGTTATATTTAGACAGATGCACCTCACAACATTCACTTTAGCTGAACCCATCTAAATTACAAACAAAATTATGAATGAATAATTTGTAACCATAGAAGTATCTATCTTTCTTTTTTTTAATAGATTATATTACCAACAACACACTGATTATTTTATATACTATGACTTGGGCTTTGTCATGAATTGTGAAATGGGGCACAACTGGACCAAGACAGCAACACCTGAGCAGATCAAGACTGTTCCTGACTACCATATGTTCTTTATGCAATTCAAGCTGCTGAGGAGAATAGTGTCTAAAGCAAGTAAAAAGAAATCAAGAAGGGTGGGTTCCCAAAGTAGAGCAGGAGCATTAAGGACAGGGATGAGGTGAGCTGAGCGAGGCCAAAAAGGCCAAAAAAGTTGAGGAAGAGCAGTGCAGCAGCTGGCAGGTGTCACCAGTCACAAAAGACCATCTGTCCATCCAATGCTATCAGTGCACACTCACATGAAAAAAAAACAAAAAACTTTGATCTGCACTTTTTAGAATGCCTGGACACTATGGATACACAAATATATACACACAATCTAGACAAAAAAAGTACATTTTGCATCAATAAACGACATAGATTTTTTGAACATTAGATTAGTTTAGTTGTCATATTTTGAGTGTCTGATTTAACAGTCTATTTTCTGTTGGCAGGAAACCATTGAGCATTAGTAGCATTACTTCTGTAGACCAACTTGGACATGGTGAAACGGTGAATCTTTGTTGACTCCGCTTAATTATTCCCTCTTTCACCACAGTGTAAAAAGTCTGTAGCATCTCAGAGGTCCATAGTGATCTTCTTAGCTAGCTATTCAGTTGGCGATGAAACGGGCCATTCACTGGAGTTTCCTCTAGAAAGTCTTCTGTTACATTTACTGCCACATTTGGTGTAAAAAGTCTGTAGCATCTCGGAGATACATGGCAAGCTTCTTTCGCTGTCTCCACGGACACAGGAAAACAAACACCTCATTTCACACAATCCAACAGTCCCTTACTTGTGTCCCCTGAATTGCACATGCTGCACTTCTTAGTTGGTTAAAATCTCATATGATTTTAGAAACTGAGCTCAGTAGCCAAAATGTTTCAAAAAATTGCTCAATGTGCCAGCCAGGTAGCCTCAAGAACAGCCAGTCACTCTGTTGCCATGGTGCTGCTAACATGCATTACCTTTGTATTGTTAAGCATGTCATTGGAAATACAGTGTCCTATTGCAAGATTAAGTCAGCATTTGATTTTTGTTCATATCTGCTTTTTGCTTTTTGGGACTGGAGTGAAAAGGGCAAGATTCAAAGTAGAACCTGATGCGGGCCGCTTCAGACTTTCTCACGGCCCCTGTTCAGTTTGGGCAGAGAAAACACTTTTAGATGGTACCAAATGGTCAACCCCAAAGAAGCATACTATAGTGCACTTTTAACTTGTACAACACAAAATTCTGAATGATATAAGACAAGGCCTGTCATTAAAATTCTATATGGAGTTATTGTTCAATAAAAAAAGGAAACAATATTTTTTGTGGGGTCAGCATTTAACGTTGCTTTTTCACTACTGGGGGCATTTTTGTTATTATTCTGTACTGCAATAAGATTTGATCTTAAACCTTAAATAACTTCTAGGACTCACAGACACATCATGATAGGCCTACATAGGACCTTTTGGTTGTAATTCTGACCCTAATCCCGCTGCTTTGCAGCAAACCATTCTGACTTAATTCATCCAATAAACAACTAGGTAAATAAAGCTTTCAAATATAGGCTGACCAAGTTAAGTAGTTATACAGGTTGAGTACATAAAAATCTTAAGATTAAGTCAGAATCAAGTCCAGGGAAGCTGCTGTACTGTCTCTGCATTTGTGTGATATTGCTGCCTCTGAACTCTTTGGACTCGAACACACATTGTTGACCCTTGACCCTTCACCTCAAACTATTTGTCGCTTGGGAACGTAAGAAGAGGATATGTGTTAGAATTGTCATGATGCTGCAAATATATCTGGGAGAGCTAGTGATCTGGAATACGTTTGCTTTTCTTTTGTAAGAATAAGATTATTTCTCTTTGCATAATCATAAATATGCATAATTGGCTTGTAAACTTTTATAAACACTTGGCTTAAAAGATAATATGATGGACTGGAAAAATCCCTGAATCATTTGTGCCCAGTGAATAAGGTTAGTATAACAGAAGCCATCAGGAAACTTTTTTCCACACCTGGAATGGTGCCTCCCCACCTCAAAAACAATCTTGCCCTGTATGTTCTGAGGATTGTATATTGCTGTTGTCAAAGCACCAAGTGACTGTAAACATTCTTAAACTTCTCTTGACTTGCTTTTCTTGATCCTTTCCTCCACATGTAGTTGACGAAGGGAGGATGCTGGAAAACACTTCCTCTTTCCACAAAGTTACTTCCTGTCACTGGAAATCCATTTCCTGCTACAGCTTCGGCAGCCTCACGACTCAGACTAGTCTGACTTATAGCTCACATTGTGATTTGTTTTCTTTGGCTCAGCTTCACATTGTCAGCATTTGGCTTCTCCTGCTTGTTTGTACCCAATGTCTGCCATTCAAAATAAGTTCAATGGAATCATCAATCATTTGCCAACCACCAATAAACTATATACAGTTTTAAATGATTCATTTCATGGTCACATAAAACAAGACATCATTCTAATTGTGTGGATGTAACACATCAAAAGATGTGCTCCATGCACAGATCACAATCAATATAACAATAACATTAAAAACACTCAAAGTATCATAGTGTGGTAGTGGCAAATATATGATTTAAGACCCACATGGGAAGAGAATATAGGGGCAAAAAGAAGGAAAAATAAAGAAATCTTGGCAGGAAGCAGGCCTGGTTTCCTGTGGAGCTGACACCACGAGTCGGTTTGATACAAGCTCAAGGCCCTCCTCCAGCACACACCACAAACAACACATGGCTCTCCTCTAATCAGAGCCCCAGTGTTTGAGTGGTAGAAAAGTTGGACGAGACATGGAAGAAACATGCATTAACTTTATTTTCTTGTTATGTTATTTATTCTTTATATTTAATTGAATCAGTCATTTACTACAACAAAAATATTATGTGATATATAACTGCGGCCATTTTTCAACACAGTCAGTATTGGTATTATAGTCTTATAGTCTTATACTCTGTTGCCTGTCTCTCTGGTTAATCCTACTTTCTGTTCGAATGCAAGAGATAACTTAGTTTATTTCAAGTTGCGATCTTATTGGTCAATCACCCCCATTGGAAACCGAAGACAGGTTATGGTTCCAGGTTAATCTTTGTAAAGTATTGTAAAAGCGTGTCTTGACTCGCCAGACAAGAATAACTCTCAATGGCTGTATATGCAGCAGTCTGAAAATGGGCATACACGTTAGGTGCAAACATTAACCTGTCACACACAGTCTGTTTCTAATGCCCATTCTTTACATTATTATATTGCCCGTTTGTATATTTTGTCTTGTTTGTGGGTAGTGTTGTGGATTTTCTTTTGACCATGTAGGACTAAAGAGATCTTGTAAAATAATGGATGAACACAAATTATCATCAGTCCAAGGCTTTGGTTTTCTTCACCTGCATAAAAGCATCAGAGATTGGCACATAAACAATTGAAAATTCAAGCAGAACTTTGTCTAGTTTCACAGATGGACACACCCAGCGGACATGCAGAGTTCCCATGCAGAAACATAATTCCTCTGCACCTTGCAGTTCACCAAAAGGCACCCTTAAAAGGACTGAGATTAGATGTCCCGTCTGTGTCAACACCAATCTGCCCTGGGCCACAATTATCTATATCTCCATCTATGTGTTTAGGATCCCCACAATATAACCTTTCTCCCATGAATATCCTGAATGTCATTAAGGGCAGCCCGACTACTAAGTTAATAGTGTGTAACTCTACAGGATCATCTCGTGGTGCTTTTAAGTTGTTGGTGCGTTTGTTCATTGTTGCCTCTCTCCCATCTGCCGCTCCTCATTAGCATAGAAACAGGACTGGGAGCGTTTTCACACATACACACACTGGCCATTAATCAACAAGTCAGACCAGGGTCCATTCCCACACATACAACTCTGTACACAAAGACTACACTCATAAGAACAGGAACCTAGCGCTTCAACTACACCTGTTTGTCTTAAAGCTTCAGACAAGACAAGGACAATTTTTGTCTGTCCAAAAGCACCACCCTAGACATGTCTCATTCTCTTTCATTTCAGCCATAGATCCTCTTAATATAGACAATACAGAGCCCCCCTCAGTGGTGCTATTCTTGTCTTAATGGGATGAATTTGTGAGATATGTTGTTGACTAGACATCCAATTTGTCAGACCACTATGAATGTCCACATTGATGTCCAATTTATATAATTAGGAGTAGTGTCTGGGAATAATGTTTGAGAGATTAAGATTTACTGCATGCTGCTAAATTTAATCACATGAGAATGTATTAAATAATTTTGGCAATATGGTTTTTTATATATATATATATATAGATAGATATAGATATATATATAGATAGATAGATAGATATATAGATATAGTCTCCAATGAAAAGCACGCCTTCTCATACATGCTCTGAGAAGAATTGGTTTTGTAAGCCCAATATCTTCTTGGACTTGTGCTGTTGTAAATTACAGATAACTAATAGCCGATGTGTCAGAGGGAAAAGTTAAAGCGAACATTGTTGTGAAGTATTTTTGTAATTACATCCATGAAGACATGTGGATTAGCATATAGTGGGAGGTGCTGACGTGTTTGCTTGTTTATTACAGATCTAACAGGAGCTATAGAGACTGAGAAATTTTCTTTTGTGAATGGGTTTATGAATGATTTATTATAGAATATCTACTGGCTCAAATTTAGACCTGGGTCCTACTTATATTTTTAACAGTGAACATTTATTGTAGTGTGGTAAAATCGGAATAGGAGGATCTACTTCCTTTAATAATCAACAGTTATATAGGCTCTTACTAATGTATATGATCAAAGACCAAGGAGTGCCCAAAGTGGGGCCTGCAGGCCAAACTTGGCCCTTCAGGGGGTCTAATTTGAAAGGCTACTGAAAGACAAAATAATTAACTTATTCAATATCTATTTGTTCCCTCCTGTGGGCTCACCACCTGTCCTGCAGAGGGATTCATAGGGGGGGTCAGGTGCTATGAGGATTGGGCAGCAAGCTGCCCCCGCGACCCAGTCGGATTAAGCGGGAGAAGATGGATCGATGGAATATCTATTTGTGCAAAAAACAATAAGTTCAGTAATTGGCTTGATAATGTGCAGTTTGATCCACTGTGTAACAAGGCATTAGATTGTGATTGAGATGCTGTTGTCTTTTATAAACAGAAGTGTAAATATTCTTTCCCTAATCTCTAAAATTGTAACTATATAACTCATATAAAAACTAAAAATAACTAACTCATATAAAAAGATGGTCATATTTGTCATCTGTCAATTTTTGTAGTACATTCATCAGTAGCACTAAACTCATACACAACATTAGCCTATATTTTCTATTATTGTTTTGTTTGTTTTACATATATATTGGTACTTCAACATCACTTTTAGTTACTGTACTGCCTTGTTGTAATGCTCACAGTGACATGTTTCTCTTTCCTTCCATGACATTATCCAGTTATCCCAAACGGTGGTAGTTTGGGCAGGTAGGGCCCTCACCTGCTGTTTAGGAGCCATGGGACAGTGACATCTGCTGTCTCTGGATCAATCCTCTCTGTGGCAACATCTGCTTCCTCCACTGCTCGTTCCCATCACAAGGTGGGCGTGTCCTTTGTGCTGCCCTCCACTTTATTGTTCTAGCCAATCATTGTCCTTTGCAGAGTTGTTCCCACGATGCACCAGTAATGGCCAGAAGGCGCTGATAGGGAGCTTGCACTGGTGACTCTCTGAAGGAATGACTTTGTCTTTACAACCGCCTTTAACCCCCTGGGAGATGTGACAATAAACACAAACAAAAACAAAATGCGTGTGCTCTTAAGCCAGAAGTTAACAGCTTATAGGGTTATAGAAAAGTAAATGAAATCAATTGATAATGTTGAATGTTAAGTACAGTGTAGTGTGTATAGTGTGTAAGGTATAGGTTCTAGAGTAATAAATGAAGAAATGCTGCTCTGGGAAAAGATCAGAGTGAGGTCCCAAGGGAGTAGCAGCAGATGAAGTAGCTGAATAAGCTGTCTGTCATTGTGTGACTTAGGCCGCTGTGGTCATTTTGTTTGTTCAATCTCAACAATGGAGGCAGGTTGATAGAGAAATCTCTGTTTTCCCACAAGATTTAGGCAAAAATCTCTAGTCGCTGATGCTCGGTGCATGTGGGGATTTGGCCTGGTGACAAATTGTAATGCTAATATCAAACAAAGAGAAAAAAGGGAGGTGGTGGGTCGTGGAGTCAATGTTGTGATGCTGCCTCGTTTGGAGCGGTGAATGAAAATGTGATTCAGAAAAAGTCAAGACCGAATTAAATAAAGGAGGCAAATGTGAAACACTTAAGTCAAGTGGACTAGTGGCAGGGCCAGAGATATATGGCCTGTTTTTGTTTGGTTCTGGACAGGTTAACAAATCATCCTGCGGTTTAGCGTGTTCAACCTGCTGCAGTTTTATGGAAACTTCAAATCATTTCCTTAATGTTTTAATCTACCATGTCAGTGTATGTTATAAGCAAAATATTAGGACACACAACTTCCAATAAACCTTTTCAATAATGGATTTAAATTGCCATTGAATTGAACATTAGCTTTAATTGGCAGTCCCATGGCTTTGGCTTGATTTTTTTGTCCTAAGGCCTAATGGTTTGTTAAGTTACACTTTATTGTCCCTGTAGGGATATTTGATCTCTGCTTTTAACCCATACTCCCATTGACAAACCTTTCTGTAGCTGTCCTCCTCTGGGTTATTTCTATATTCTTTTTCTCTAGTCTAGGATCCCTCTTGCAGGGGGCTGACATTACTTTCCCTAATGATTGCAGCCAGACATATGAAACAGAAAAAAACATCACAATTAGAATGATGATTATGTATTTGTCTTATTAAAACAGTTATAATGTCAATATACAACAGACTCATGACCAGAGAATTGACTAAAAAACAAGAGGGAAAAAATCTATTGCAAATTACAATCTCTTGTCTAAAATTGTTTTATTTATTTATTTATTCATTTATTTATTTTATTTTACTTTGTTTCAAAATGAATGGAGTTTGAAGTGTAAGTCACTGTAAAAATATAAAATCACAAAGACATACTATTTGCTGCTTGTGAATGTAAGACAACCAAACAAATCCTAGAACCAACCTGTGTATGCCTCTGAGAGCTTGTGGATGTGACAGGTGGCCAGTGTGTGAAAAAAGAAAGGGGTCAATGGCCAAACCGTCTTTCTCTCACTCGTGTAGGGTCCCAGGCTGACCTAAAGCTGTGTGAATGCAGGAACAGAGAGAGTGAGGCTGGATGCTCTGCTTGGGACAGGACTGAATGGACAGATTAATCAGATTATAGAAGACACACTTAAACAGCCAGTTTTCTGAATTAGCTACGGTCCTGCCCACTCCCTGTCCCAGCTAAACATGTGTGACGAGGCATCGTAAAGAGACTATATTTTAAAATTGCGTTTACAACTAGTTTTGACTTAGTTTAGTTTACTTGCCATTTATCACCAAAGTGCATCATGAGACATTAAATAAAGTATAATTTGACTGTACTCACAGTGGAGAAATTCACTAGTTATAGGAGCTCTTAATACACTGTAATAAACTGCAGATGGTAAGACTAAAGCCTTATATGATGTACTTTGACAGTGTAGATGCATACAAATCATATTATGTGGCATTTACAACAACTGGGATATATTACAATTAGGCTGGCATGAATGGTTTGCAAATCTGTGTAGTCTTTTCTCAGGTCCCAAATCTGTGGCCAATCAATGTACACAATGAAAAACATTTTATTGCACCCATTAGTACATCTGAATGAGTAGGTCCACACTATTAATTGCCCATCCTAAAATTTTTAAATGTGTACTATGTAACTTTTCTGATTGGGAGTCCACCACCTACTTGTCTGGCATGGGATGTTATTAAACCTCCATTAATTGTGCAAAAAGTCCTGGTGTATCACCTACTTGTCTCCATAGGGATAGATAAGTTACATTGGATACATACTGCACCTTTAACTTTGTCAGCTGCAAAAAAGCCTAAATTAAATTAATCTCGTCCAACACCATGAAGAAATGCGAGTTCCCTCTGAGAAGTTCAAAGAGTGCTGGTCTTTCTGTGCAGTGTATGGGAGCCCCTGAGTGCTTTGTGTGACTGTTGACACCAGTGCGATGGCGATAGGGAGGATGCGAGTGAGTGTGACTGTTCAGGCCGGAGGACAGCCTAACTACAACAAAGAGCCAGCTTTGAGCCTGTCTCCTGTGATTTTCCAACTCAGCGAAAAGCTTTTGTGGCACTGCAAAAAAGTTAAGTTAAAAGCTTAGCATGGTATGTGCTAACAACTGCCTGCCGCTTGTGTAATACAAGCAAATAGTTTTTGAGCAGTCACAGTTGCAGTCTTTGGAGGGGCTAACGGTCCCCATGCCCCCAGCCATTAGCCCAGCACTGCTTGAGCGTGCTGGTGTGTGAAGTCACTAGCAGGCACGTGGATAGCAGAGCAAGGTGCAGAGGCAACTGAATTCAAAGTGCAACTGAAGGTCACTTTAGCCCTCTCCCTAATAATGAGGTCCAGTTTACCACAATAATGAGGCCATCTACTCAAAAGGTCATTGTGTAGAATCAGCACTAGTATTTGGCTGTTAATGTCTAAAGATGGGTACATACAACATAAAGGGCTATCTATGAGAATTAGGCCTGTCACGATAATTACTGTATCGATTTATTGTTCAATATATAAAAGCTGGAACCATATATTTTCATTTATCGTGCGCACTTTTTCTTTTGAAAAGTGGGGAGATGTTTGAGATTTTAGTTGTAATATGATAAGATTTCAGATGTAGAGATTGGATAAGTAACTTATATAGGTAATTAGCCCTTCATTCTGCTGTTTGATTGATGTAGTTCATGATACTGTCTTAAAAAATGACTCACTACTTTATTGTTATTGTCTCAGTGGCATAATGTTGTTTCAGTATTATTGTTTATTGTTATATTTCTCTGTAGCGATATATTGTGCTTCACAATTTACTATCATGACCAGATTAACGAGAATGAACATAAATTAGAACATAAATTTCTTCTCACAATAATGTAACTCTAAAATCTGATATTCTAACATGCATTCTTTGTATATTTTGCAGTTTATTTTCTTTGCTATAGTGGAGATAATAAGAGATCTAATTTTACCATCTTGTGTGTTTTTTATTTGAGACTGTGAGCCAGATGAGTTTCTTTGATGACTACTTCTACACTGCTAGTGGTCTTCAAATGACACACACGTACATTCAAATACACACACGAGGGGCAACTGGGACTATATCCAGACTGGTGGTTTTACTCTGTGCCTATAAATACCCCAGTGCTTAAAACAAGTTCTGCTGTGTGAGAGAAGATGAATTAAGGCTCCGTGATATGACATAGACAAGTCAATGGAAAAACACACATTCTGACCAGAAATGAATGTATACAGTAGACCTATACACAGTTTGCACCACAAATATTGACTGATTATCGCCCCATCTCGCTTATACAAAGAGATGGGGCTGACCTCAGAGGAGCCCAGCTAAGTGCTCTATGATTATGGGGTGTGTCTTTGTCTCATTTAGTGGTTCCATGAGGAGACAGTCTTCTGCTGTGTCAGGCAAACACACAGGAGTCAAATACACTGTGACAATAAAGCTGCTCTGATCTTACTGACAATCTAAATGTGTGTAATTTAGTAAAATATAAAAACATATACTGTACATAAAATCCAAATTAATGTGCATGTTGCTATGTGAAGCAATTATTTCCACACAAAAAGTATATTTAATTTGTCTTTTATTTTGGAAAAATATTGCGGTGTTTTCCAGTAATAAAAATGACAGGCTCTGTACATAAGACATTTATCTTTTAAATACAACACAGTCACAGTGGTCTCAAGTGCCTAACACATACATACATCCATACTTACATACATACAATATCTGCCGATAAAACAAATCAACTTAAATTAAAACAAAAGCATCAACACATGAACCAAAATAATTACAATAATTAAATTAAAGAATACATCTTTCATTAGATAAAAATAAAATAAAAGGGTAACAAATAATCTATCCAATAGTGGGCTGGTGGTGTATCTTACAGTGGAAGACACAACTTGGATGGGTCAGGCAATACAGACACACATTCACCCACACACTTGCACCACTCACACTCTATAGTGCAATGAGGTTTTGGCAGGTAAGACTGATGTAGCTTGGAGATAAAAGTGGCAATAGAACCATTTCTTACATATTTTGTTCAGGTGAGATTTCTTTTATTACCTGTCCAAAACATTGCCCTGTGTATCACAACCTTCAGGGGTCAGGGGCCAGTATGGCCCAACAGGATCCATGTTGGATCAGTCTGCAGTCACTACTGGAGTCTTAAATCCATATTTCTGCTGAGAACCAGCTCAGCTCACACAGTGTCTGGCAGTGGTAAAGAGAGACAGCTGAGTTAAAAAGTCAGAAAGTGATTATAATTATTTCTGTTCCAGCTTCAACTCTGCCACACCATGCAGATTACAATATCTATAACAGTTTCACACATTTTGTACCAACTCCAACTTGACAGGACAACACTTCTTCAAAAGCTCTCAGTACTCCAAAGGTACTACACTTCATTCAGTACACTGTGGTACTCAAACTTCATTAACTGGCATTTGATCCATATGCTGTAGACTCAGTCCATTAGTTCAGCAGGATTTGTCCATATTTCCAAGATGTACATCCACTGAAATGATACGATCTGCAATACTAGTGTAGTACGAAGTCCTGTGGCTGTGTCAGTTTTGACTGTGCACAGGCTTTGTAGCACCTTGGCTCAAAGTCCTCCGGTAAATCCCAGGGAACAGCAGCAAACAGCAGGAGTAAAACCTCCTGGAGACAAACTGAGCTCTACTGCTCATGGCAGGTCTGGACCTCCATCCAGAGATGACTGTCCCATGTCAACGGGCATCATACCTGAAGAAAACAGGGACAACACAATTAATCTTATGTTGTAAATGACAGGGACAACTAACACAAGACAGCAAAGTATACTTAATATGAAATCTTTAGCTCTCAAAAAAAAAAAAAAAAAACTCACCTCTGTTGCTATTATACATTCATCTTTCTGGTCTGAAAGAACATAGACAGACTGGTATCTGCTGTCACACTGGTAGTCAGCATCACTGCAGCTTTTCATATCACTTGTTGATTGATTTCTTGAATCGCTGAGTGAAGCATGACCATTCAGGTCACACGAGGAAGTGTATTTTGAATCACTGCAGCTTGGCAATTCATCACCCATCTTCTTCTCCTCAGATGCATTACTATAAGGCAGAAAATATACACATTTACTAAATAAACTTTTAACATTTTAAAGTATATTCTCATCAATAATGAAATCCAGAAGTATACCTGCATCTTTTCTTGTTTGTCTCCTCTAAGTCAGACTCGTCCAGCATTTCACATTTGACTTCTGGTTCATATCTTTCCTCCTCTTTGCACAGGGACAGCTCATCTGCACGCAGCTCATGGACCAGGTTGTACTCCACACCTGAGTACCGAGTCTTGAAACCGTTCTTTTCGGATCCACCAAGTCCATTCAGGCTGCTGATCCCACTCAGCCCACCCAGAGACCCTCCCAGCTCTGAGTGATAATCTGCTTTTTTATTTGTGTTTTTAACTGAGGTGGTCATCATGCCACCTAGTTCCTTGTCACCACGGAGACAGTTGTTAGTTGTGGTAAGATTGTTCATAGTTTCGTGGCTGTCACTGTGCACACTATCACCATGGTGACTGTGGCGATCCTGTAGTTTTATCCGTACAAACACCATGAGTACGGAGCAACCAATCAACATGACAAGCACCAGGAAAACTCCAGCACAAACAGCTGTCCAAGGAAACCCGGCATCCTCTTCCTCACTTTCCTCGCCGAGGCTCTCCGAGTATCTGCGGTCTGGACCTTCCACTACGGGTTGGCCTCTGGGAACTTCAGGCAGCAGGAACTGGCAATTGTGGCCCCCATATCCAGGTAAACAGGCGCACACATAGCGACCTCCACGCTCGTAGCAGGTGGCACCATTGTGGCAGGGGTTGTGATGGCAGCGAGAGATGGGGGAACTGCAGTTTTGACCAGTGTAACCTATAGATATATGATAACCCATTAGTATCAGAAACTTAAAATATTTAAAACGTTAAAATCAATATTGTCCGTTGTTTTTGCATCATACCTGGTGGGCAGGTGCAAGTGTAGCCAGTCTCTCCCTCCTGACATGTGCCACCATTTTGACATGGGAAGGACTGGCAGAGTCCACTAGCAGCGTTGGTATTTTCACAGTTTGATCCAAAGAATCCCTCCAGACACTGACAGAGATAGGAGTTCACAAGATCTACACATTCTGCACCTACAAAGGTAAAGGAGAAATATAAGTTAGCAAAAGATACTGTAAAATGGAAATTGAAATAGCAATAAGGTTCAGGAAAAACAACTTGCCATTTAAGCAGGGGTTGGAGGAGCAGTGGTCAATCTTCTTCTCACAGTTGAATCCTGCGTATCCCATTGGACATTGGCAGAAGTAGCCTCCCTCCGGGTTGTCAGTGCAGCGCCCGCCATTAAAACAAGGGCCATCGGCACAAGTGTTTGCACTCAGCTCACAGTTGTTGCCGTAGAAACCAGGTGGGCATGTGCACTTGTAGCCATTTTCATTGTCCTGTAGAGCATATAATAATGCATTTAGAGATCTACTTCATGTTTCTGTTTTTAAATAGTTCTCTTTTGTTGCTGATACTCACAGTGCAGCTGCCTCCATTGCGACAAGGGTTTCCAGAGCATTCATTGACCTCAGTCTCACAGCTGGCGCCGGTGAAGCCAGGCAGACAGGAGCAGGTGTAGCTGCCCTGCCCTGTGTTGGTGCAGGTCGCTCCATTCAGACACGGTTTGTGGTGAGTGCAGTAATTCAGATCTGATTACAGCATTAACATTGTATAAGAACCAGCACAATATTGTATGTGAACAGGTTTATATTATGTTATGTGAAATGTAGAGCTTACCTTGGTTGCAAAAGAGTCCACCCCATCCTTCCTGACAGTTACACTGCCATGGCTGCTGGCAGGTCCCATGCAAACAGCCGGGATATCTGATACAATCATCACAGTAGCGACCACTGAACCCCACACGGCATCTGGGAGCAAACATGAGTACTGTTAATAACTCTTTTATGACTGGCTGGGTAGATTCAAGTTTAAAGCAATTTCGATACTTACTTGCACTCTCCTGGTTTATCACAGAAACCATGTTCTTCATCACACCCAGGCAGGCAGATTGCTGTGGAGAAAAAAACAGCAACATTAATAATGAAGCTTTTACTTTTTCACTAATGTTTTCCAAGTCTCGTGTTGTGGCCATTACTACAGTCTTCATAATCATGAGGGAGACCAGCCAACAAACTTTTCTTCTAACACAGTTCTCCCCTCACACAAAAGCATGTCACACAAAGCCGCCTTTCTCCGCTTAACTGTGGGTCAGACGTCCTGTTTCTCACCCTTGGCCCTCTCGTGTGCCCCCTCCCTCTCTGGTCCTATCCTCTTCCATCTATACCATCCACCTATCTGTCCTGTGTTCTTCACCTCGTCCCCGGTTTGCTCACACTCCTCCCTCCTCTTCCCCCAAGGCCAGCTGGCCTGTGTGGAGCTAACCACCAGACAGCTGCTCCATTGTCTCCTCTCACCGAGCAGCTGCCCCCTCCACAACAATACACCATCTCTCTTGGCCAATCAACAGCCTGAGTGCCAACAATACAGGACCCCCACTTGGCCAATCGGGGAGGAGGTTTGGGGCTAGGAGGCCCCAGTGGTCTAATGGAAGGCACGCGGCGTGTGAATTACTGAGGAGCCAGGAGGCCTCTGGTGCTATGGGATAACTAACGCCTGTTGCACACAGGCCCCACATTAGGTGGTGAAAAAGTCTCCAAACAAAGACAAGCCAATCACTGTAGGGAAAATTACCTTGAAGCCTCACTTAAAAAGTCTGTAAAAAATTAAAAACTTTGATGACTCTAAAATCAGCAATAATAACTACTATGATAACCAATATGTCATTGATGGATCATCATTCAGCATGTCTTTCTCAAATATCCATGGCCATCCATATCTATGGCCCATGTTGTTTTCTCATGGTAGTGATGTTTAGATAAATAGTAAAAATTCTCTTACGTTCAGTGCAGTACTGGCCTTTCCAACCAGAGTTGCAGATAATTTCTCCCCGTTCTCCACAGGTGAAGTGTCCGAAGGCATCATCTCTGGGTCGGCAGAAGACTGAACAGCCCTCTCCGTAATAATGCTCATCACACAGGAAACGGTAGGAGTAACGCAGCTCTGTCCTGCCTGATGTCTGCATGTCTTTGGACCATTCCTCTCCTACAGTCAGGTGACGCTGAGTGGTAATCCTGCTGATCAGACGCTCTGGGTTCTCTGCAAAACAGCGCTGGTGTTACTTATTATGCACCAAACTAAGAGGCTGATGAACACAATACTGGAAATATACAGTTTGGTATCATTTTTGTTTTCAATATAAAGGGTGCCGCATAGGTGGCCACCTGGATTTTATTATTGACTGTAATACTCTGATTAGTGTCCTATATAAAAATATACAGATATATTTTGTTACCTTTATATGGGATTCTAATCAGAGTAATATGGTTGATAATGCTCTGATCAGAGTCCTATATATAGATAACAAAATATATCTGACTGGGGTCAGTCTTAACCAGCTAATGATATCTTTGTTATGACCACATGTAAATGCAGATAAATGTTAGTATATGTGATTTTGAATTCTATGTTATGACAGAAGCACATGGCACAAAATCAAAAGATGCTTTTTCCAGCCCCACTTTTCGTGGTCATAAGGTAACAGCGGTGTTTTCAGTTTTGGACAGTCACCCACCTGTTGTTAGGTCGTCCAGAGAGTCCGTGTGCAAAGCCTCGATGATCAGTGAAAACGTCCCCTGAGGAGAGACGGAGAGAGTCAACAGCTGCTCTGCCTGTAGCACTGAGCCATTAGAGGCCTCCCAATAAAGTTCACAGCCTAATTCCCATGTTGATTAGGGGCCTTGTAAGAGCTACTACCTGCTCCCTTTTCACACCCCTGCTACTATCACACTCCGACACTGCCGTAAAACCAAACAAGGCGGAATTTCACGCTGTGCTGCCAATGATGTGCCAACTCTGAGGATGTTAAATTTCCCACCACGCCTGGTCGGAGAAGATGCATTTTCTGAAAGCACCCCCACCCATCTTGCTCCCTCAATGCCCCCTGCCCTCCCCATTTTATTCTACCAAAAGCACAGACGTATGCCTACTACAATAGCCCCTCTCACACGCTGCTGACAAAGACCTTCACAAGTGTTCACAAGGGTTTTACGCATCTGTTGCATCTTTCACTTTGCGAAAAAAACCCTTTCCCTAAAGAAAGTCACAACAGTGCGTCCTTAATATCCTTGCCTGTATACTTAGTGCCATTACATTAAAACTAAGTAAACATTGTACATTTAAACATATACATCCAGGGAACTTACCGGCCATGTGAATCCGAAATTGAAGCGAATTGGGTTGGTGAATGTGTCCGCGTTGGTCTCAGGAACCTGGAAGGAGTTGGAGCCCAACACTGGAGTGACAGCACCGCCGTATGTGCACGGGGGTTCAGGAGAAACGTTGGCCTGGTAATGCTTTAGACAAATCCTAAAGAAAGTCTTGCATTCACACTGATGATGGTTTTGGGTTTGAGCGCCACCAGGACAGCAGTTGGCGTTTGCCGGTATCCCCTTCTTGTTGAGAAACTCCTGCAGTTTCAGCTCAAAAACTCCTGAGCACAGAACCTGTAGGTACAATATACGATTCATGTAATCTATGTCAGAACAAATTTAATTGTATTAGGTAAATTACTTTGCTTTTTGCTGCGTAATCACGTGCGTAAAAGTTATAATTGTTAGTGTGTAATCCACTGAAGGTGCATTGATGGTATTCTTGGGCTTACCTGACAGGTGAAAAGGGAGAGCGTGACAACTAGGAACAGATACGGGCGTCCCATTGTGTTGACAGCTCTTGAACAAGCGGGGAGCGCTCCACAGGTCAGTCCGTCTAGCCCGAGTCAAACGCGCATGGAGAAAAACTTTGATTTCCGCGTGAGCCAGTCAGAAGATGGAATGATGACCAAATATAAACTTCTTCCCTTCTACTTTCCCATGCAGCAGGCTTCTGGTAGTAAAAAGTAATCCTCAAAAATGAAGGATCCTCAAGAAGAATTCCTGGTAGAAATAAGTAAATCCAACTTGGCAGCCGTTGATGTTTACGTTTATTTTCCACTTGGTTGGCAATGACAAACACATACAACAAGTCTTCGTTTCCCTATGTATGTCTCTTGGTCTCTTGGTTTAGTGTGTGTCTGAAGGGCCGACAGTCCGTTCAGGGTTTTATACCAGGACAGCAGGCAGAGGGTAATAAGATGCAAATGAGCCCCTCTGCCCCTCTTCTTCCCTCCCACACCACCACAAGTCCGCCCCGGGGCATGACAATGAGGAGGAGGGGGTGCGCTCAACTTTTCTGCCCCCTCTCTGCACTTCTCTCAAAGGGCTAGACCAAATGGCTCGTGAGCAGTTAAATGTGCAACACTTGTTTCCCTGATACCTCTTTCGGGCGCTACTAACAAGCAGACTTAATATTTAGGTAACATTAGATTTGTTACTGGATATTCCACCAAGCATCATATTACAGTGGTCTCTTATTTACGAGGGTAAATTGGTGCTCGTAGACTGCTGGCCAGCCGTCCCAACTGAGATACAACCACCATCTGCTTCACCGCATTCCTATGGTGTTCCCCTGCCGTGGATATTCACACCCCCACTCCAAATGAGTCGACCTGTTCTCATTGCCTTATCTTTATTTATACATTAAAACTACACAGCTACTGCCTGCGAACCAATCATAATATCAATTGTTTCAACTAAATAGGCATCACTTTCATGCGACTTGGTGTCTTTCCCCGAAGACCAAAAACATTTTCATGTAGTTTATTTGGTGCAAAATACAGACCTAAATGTGACTGTAAGTGATTGTCTTGCCTGACATGAGAAATGGAACGACGCCCAGGAATGTGCACAGTGGCGACCTAACTGGGCATCTATAAACGGTTTCCTTGCATGCTTGCGTATTTCCCGTATTTGCCTTTGGTATGGGCAGTAAAAAAGAGTCGGTGTGTGTCGCTCGCGTGGCTGTCATTAAGGGACTTTGTGGGGAGAAGGAGGGGAGGGGGGGCATGCAGGCAGTAGTTTTTTTTCTTTGTGCTTTCAGCTGTATGGTAATTGGTCTAGCAGCACCTGCTCTCCCACAAGAATACAGCACCAGAGAGGCTGAGGGATGTGGTCACTTGTATTAGGGTAATCTTTATCTTCATGATAAGATAGCTCTATGTCCTGTGTAGCCTTTTCAAAGCTGTATGAGATGCGTGGCAATAGTAACTGATTTGCCCACATGCCCCTTTATTAATCTTCCTACGTGTGACTTCTGAGAAATGTGCAGAAGGAATTCACACTTGTTGACATTTGTGAGCCTATGCTCTGTGTAACTATGAGCAAGCAAATCCAACTTTATAACAAAGCTCTTTTATGAATACTTAAGAGTAAAATAATCATAAAAAACCTTACCATATCTGGATTGGAAGTTGTGTCCTGATAAGATGCCTGTCCTGACCTACAAATCTTGAGCCCCTATTTTTAACACTTGATTTGCTCTGACTCGAGATTGTCCTTGAAATGAAGCTTGTTAGGGCGTATTTTGATTTTCCCCGTGGGGCATTAAGATTACTGACATCATTAATGGCTTTACAGCCGGGCGCTGCCTACCTTCCTTATATCTTATCAACAGACAAGCAAAATAAGAGATTACTTTTTTACTGGATATCTGTTCTCTGGATATTTATAGCAATTGGTGTACAGTGTAGCAGTTGTTTCCCAATCCAGACTCTTAATTTGTTGGTCCATATATTCGTATATCAACAGACCACATTGTAGGTGGAAGCTGGTGCCCTATCAAAAGTTTAACGACCTGCTGAATTTAATTCCCTATGGGTCAGCGCTGAGATAAATAGGACTGTGTCTAATGTGGTTGCGTGTCTATGATGTGCTCTTTACACCCTTTAAAGCTGATTGAAGGGCCTTTAACCTTAGAGTTTAACACTATTATCCCTGCCTGCCAAGGCCTTCCCACATACCCCTATGTGTGTTTAGCTATACGACGCTGGTCCAAGCTTTTAGTTTCATTTGACCGTGTTGATTGTAGCTCTGTTATCAAGAGACTACAATGCTTAGGCTATAGGTGGCGTGGCGTAAAATCTCGCTCTTGAAACCATTTGTTTACACTCATCTCGACTTTCAGCGGCCTCGGTGCTTTTTCACGCGCTTCAATATTAAGCACATACTATCAGTCATTCATCACCATGACATGGCACACATTTCCCGATTACGCCAGCAAAGCGTGACTGAAAAGCATGGTGCGATGGAAAGTGGTTCCTCCTCGACCACGTTTTGTCCCAAACATAATTGATGCCAGAAGATGCACCAATTGCACCTCAAGGAATCGGCTCAACCCAGAAACCCCTCCCCAGTGGCACTTCGGTGCGCGTGTGCGTGTGTGAGGTTAAAATTGTTTAACTGGAGGTCGATTGTTTAACTGAAGTGCTTTACCTCTGCCAGTGTCTGCGCGCGCGCGTGCTGCCCTGAGCGCGCGCGCGCTTATGAGCTCCGTGACGCGCAGGGCACAACAAAGGAAGAGGTCTTGCGCCCCGCCGCCCATTCATCCCTTTCTCTCGTGAAGTAATTCCTATTGATTCTTATTGAACGGCGACTCACGAGCCCCTCGGGGGAAGGCCTTGTGATTTGTGAAGGGTCGCGAGGACAAGACACACCCCTTTTCAGGCCTTGGCCATCTGCTCACCAAACACGACAACAGCATCCAACTCCCAACAACAAATTCCCCTACAAATACTTGCGCGGATCGATCTCGCGAACCTACTTCAGTACAGCGAATTTGAAACGTATTCATCAACAACTCCCCCAAATTCCTTGGTGTTGTAGGGGTATGTGGGTGCTGGTTGGTCCCCAGGGTATATGCACACAGTAGAGGCATGCGACGTTAAGAGATGGCCATATGGCCATTGTGTGTATTTGTATGTGCGTGTGTGTGTGTGCCCAGAAATGGATGGATGGATGGCCGTCGTGGGAACCTCCACATCGTCAGCATCACATCAGCCACACACTGCCTTAAAGAGTGGCCAGCCTTCTGGTCAGTTAGGATCCAATGTGCACAAAGACAAGGATGGAGGCAGGAATCTGTGACATTCAATTTGAAAATAAAAGGAATAACTAATAATTTAAAAAAAACTGTCGGGTTCCCATTTTATTAGCTGGCATAATACTAAACTTCTGCATCTCTTGAACATTAAACAGAAAACAATAATCAGATACCAGTGTTAGTCACAATTTGCAGTAAGACATAAACTCCTCATTAGGGTGCCAAAGGCCTAGGGCAGGCGACCTGCTCCCAGTCAGGATTTAGCACCTGTAATAGTGAGTCTGAATAATGTGTGACGCAGACATGGCTTTTGGTAATGAAGCTTCACACCTTTGTAGGCACCTGGTTGTCTCCAACAGAAATCAACAATTCAAGGCTGACAATGCATGCAACAGAACATGTAAGTAGACCTAATTTACTAAAACTAATCTTCCAAACAATATATTTTTCAACAAATGTGAGATTGTGCTGTTCCCTCAGATAACTGCCCTGTGCCCCCTGGGGGTCCTTGGCCTTTAGTTTGAGAAGCAGTGGCCTCCAGCAGAAGGATTATCCTGGCCAGCTGCCCAGAGACACTGAACTCTGGACGCTGACACCAGGCCTGACCCCTGTGTGCTGCTATCAGGCAGACCAAGGGGATTTAGTCTGCACTGTGTGAGTGTTCATTCAGTTGGACAACTGTTGAGCCGGTGGAGATGTGGGCAGCGGTGTGCTTTGTATGTGTATGTGCGTGCTTGTGTGGTCAATTCTTTCCGGGGGTTAACTGCAGATCCAGTACAAATGGGAGGTGTTGGGGGTAGGGTCATCGTTTGGTCCTGGAACATCTGCCACAGTTTCTCCTGAGTCAAGCCTTACTCTTTCTTATACCTGCAGATAAAAAAAAAATCTGTTTTTTTTGCTGTTAAAATAAAAACCCTTGACATGGAAATTTGATAATTATGTTGTAAGCATTTTGGTTACAGAATACAAATCCTACATGTGTTCATATTTTGTAATTTTCATTCTGATAATTCTTATGCTCATAACTACACTAAAATTAGATCTACAGCTGTTCAAGGACCAGTTAGAGCAGGTGAAAGTAGTCTGTATCTATAGCAGGACCACTGCAGTCATAATCACCCTTACACTACTTATCTAAATATGCACAGTTAAAGGGACATTTTATATATTTTAATAACCAATTATTTGTGCAGCTTAATTTGTTATGCGTGATCTAGCGCATAATGATTCAAATTCAAAAGGCCAAGTTTTAACTGAAAGATTACCAAAGACAAGAGATAGATACAGCACTTCTCCACTATTCCTTATTCCTGAAGCTTGGAAGGGGATTGTTTCCCCTGTCCATAGAGCATCTGGCTAGGGAACAACTGATGCTGACAGCTGGACTGACAGCCAGCATATGTCTCTTTCTTTATTTCAGCTCTGCTCAAACAATGGCATGGAAGGGCTGGGGGTGCTTTGTTTTGAAGGTAGACCTAATAGCTTCTGACTTCAGAAAAGAGCCCCATTCTTTTGGAGAGCATGAAGAGCAATTAGCTCCTCTGATCCTAGCCTGAAGAGTTTGGAAACCTCAATGGTCTATTCTTATTCATGCCAATTTTGTTGTTTAGTTTTCAAATAAAGCTGCAGGTTACCATTAATAATACTTAATGGATGTTGAAATTACACTTTAAATTATGTTGCAGCTGATAGGCAATGACTAGATAATATTTAGACAATTTTATTAGAAAACACTTGTTTTATGCACTGTACAAAAATACTGTAGGCTTGTGTTCTGTGTGCGCCATGCGTCAAGCACGTGTGCTTTGTTTTGCTACGCGATGACGCCACGCGTAAACCACAGGAAGTAATTTGCATTTCGGCCAAGTAACCGCAACACAAGTTTGTGTGTTTTTTTGCCCAAAGGATTTAAGTAAGTTGCTATCTAAACAATGTAGCACCAGAATAAACAAGGATGATCATTCAATCTAAAAGCTGCAAGCTAGTATAGACATAAATAAGAGTGACAAAACAGCGTTTAGATGCTAAACTAGCATTTAGCATAGAGAGAGAGAGACAATGCTGCTACCACAGTATAAACAAGACCTAACTTAAATGTTTTGCTGTGGTTTATACTGACCACTATGAATTAATTTTTTTTTACAGAAATGGGTGTAAAGGGGCTTCAGAGCTTTATGGAGTGCTACTGTTCTGAAGCATGTGTGATTGTTCACTTGAGGGAGATGGCAAAACAGCACACGGTTCCACAGGGAGGTACATCTACACGCAACCAGACCCGCTGTATTGGTACAATATGGGATAGTTTATTGGGGCTTTTGTTATGTCTTATGATCCAAATCAGTAACATGTATTGTATCACTATGTATGTTTTCAATGATGAAGGCAGATAAATTACATTATTCTGTTGTTATATTTGACTGTATTATGTGCTTAACCTTTATGGTGAACCCTACCATATACAGTTCCCACACTGGTCGTAGATGGGATGGCGTGTCTGCGTCCTTGGTACTCCGGTAAAGACTGGGTGTCTGGGGGGCAGTGGAAAGAATACATGGACAGTCTGAAAAGATGGGTGGAAGCCTTTACCTCTGCAGGCATCAGATTAGTCTTCTTCTTTGATGCAGTTGTGGAGGAGCAAAAGAGACTAACATGGGTAACACCTGATGTCGGAAAATAATTTATGTATAGACTCTGAGCATTTGTTATTTCTTTAACATTTTGGTGTTTTATTCTTCACAGATAAAGAGGCGTCATAGAGTAAATGGCGATGTTTGTAAAATATTTGCTCATATTAAAGCCTATGGAGAGCAACCTCATGGAGAGATGTGTGTTTTGCCTTCTGGTCTAGCAACGTTTACCAGATTTGCTCTTAAGTGAGTAATTAATTCATTAAGTCCTTTTAGTCAGTTTGAAAATCTATTGACCTCATTTTATGTTGATCAGATCATTGGGGCAGGAAGTGTTTTGTTCAGTCAGGGAAGCTGACTATGAGATTGCCAGCTATGCACGTGAGCACAACTGCATGGGCATATTGGGACAGGACTCAGATTATATTATATTTGACAGGTTTGTTGATGATAATGTTATTTTTCATTTATATATAGATTTTTATATTACTTATTAATCACTAAAATTGCATTGCTTTCAGTGCTCCATATCTGTCTTCTGCAAAGTTAAGGATAGACACTCTAACTACAGTCCTATATGACCGTCAGAGACTCTGCCATGCCCTTGGATTGGAAGTTTTTCACTTACCACTATTAGCTTGCCTCCTCGGTAATGATGTAGTGTCTGAAGAACAAATGCAACATATACGAAAAGATGCCTTGGCAAAATACAGGTTCAACTTTATAGATTTATTTTCTTTTGTTCTTACATTATTATTATTTTGGGATATTTTTCACACTGATCACTAATCATTTATATATTGTTTTCCTATAGAGAATTTAATTCTACATCCTATCCTGGTTCTCAGCAGCGAGAAATTATACTTGCTGTATCTCAGTTCGTGCGCTCCTCTTCAGAAAGTCATGATGCACTTATTACACCGTCTTTAAAAGTATCACCTGTAAACAAAGAACTACTGGAGAAAGGCGTCCAGTCATACTTACTATCTGATCAAATGAAACATCAACCTAGTGAAACTACAGACCACCCTGTAGCTGTTTACCAGAAATACGTCAGTCCAACCATATTACAGGTATAATTTGCTCATGGACATTTTCTATTTATGCAAGCGCTTTTGTCACATTTTCTAAATATGTGTTTCTATGTGGTTTCTACAAGGCATGTCGAGAGAAACATGTAGCAGCAGAGGGATTCATGGTTTATTCTGTTTTGTCTGAGGGAATGGTTGAATGTAGCAACAGTCTGGAGGACGAAGAGGACATGGAGCTATTGCCACAAGCTCTTGTCTATAAACCTTGTAGACAGAGAATGTATGGTGTTCTACTACTTAATACATTCAATGGTAATATCAAACCAAATGTTCACATAGTTCATAATACTTCATGGGGTTGTAACTGTTTTAGAATGGTCGTATTCTATCAGGATTAGTATTATACCACTTTTTTTTTTTCTATAGACTTTTTTTTTTAATATTTACTTTGTATTTTTAGCCTCTTTCAAACAGGTATGATTTATGTGTTCATAGATACTGATATAAACCCACCACCGATTAAGGAATGGTTTGTTTACCCTGGAAATCCCCTAAAAGAGCCTGAAATGGTCCCCCCCATCGCACTTAACATGCAGTGTAAGAAGCAATGAAATGAACAGAGATGATAAAGTATTTTTTATGCCCAGTCTAAATTTTCACATTTGGCCTGTGCAGGTGATCAGCCTGGGCTAGAAACATTATGGTTCGGCAAAGAGGAGGAAATTTTGTCACTGCGCCAAGCATGCTTTCTGACAATTCTTGACTGCCAAGACTTTGTGGGGCTGTATGGAATTATAGAGGACTACCTTTTTGTCACATTGTGTTTAGTGACCTACATAACTATGCAGGTAACATAAATATCTTTACTTCATTAATTTGATTAACAAATCATTCCAAAATGTCATTTTATGTACAAAACCACAAAAAGGTAGCTATAGTAAGTAGGTTTTTAGTTGAGTCTGATACAGTTTCTTGTTGTTGGTCCTGATTTGAATGAATAATTTTGATTTATTAAGGAAAACATGTGAGGTCTTTTTATGTCAACATGGAAGAATAAGGGTTGATGTGTTTGGTGACATTGAAGGCTACAGTGAAGATTTTGATAGCAAATTTGTGCAACACCCTCACAACAATATCTCTTTTATTTTGTCAACATCTAATGTGGAGTCAAACATTACCTGTTGTTTGTAAAGGCATTATGAAGGCCATTATCTCCTGCTGAGCACCTAGTTTAACCACAGACACTGCTCTTTGTGATCTCTAATGTAAACAAAGTACTCTGATGGACAAAGCCTTGCATATTTAAGCCTTTACTTCTGCAAGTGGTCCTCCTTCATTATGCATTCAAGCACATATTTTTGTGAGGTTTTTGTTTGGCTTGCAGACTTAATTATTAATTAATTATTGCTGTGGCTGTTATCACATAATTAGAGTGATAGGGTATAAAACAAATGTTACTTCTGATTGGATTACATGGATCATTTTACTAAAGAGAAATAATGATTACAACTGTAATGTCTCACTGGTAACATTTTTCACAATAATGGCCCTATGTTTCTTGTGTGGGCATTAAGTTTTCCCCGCTTTGAATTTTTAACCTCTTGAGACCCTGTGGCCCCATACGAGGACATTACATTTTTGCCTCTTAGCACCATGATTTTCAAATATTTTAAACTTTCACCTGTAATCAACTAAAAACCTCTACAGCAGCTCCCAAAAGTAAAAAAAAAACTGCATGGTAAAGTTTAGATGCAAAATTTATGAATAAAACCAATGTATTTATGTACAATAATGTCTCTTCATGTATCTTAATGTATCTTCATTTGGCATTAAAATTTGACACATTTTATTGACCACAGCAGACGAGAGCATCAGTAAATGTCATGTCCTCGTTTGAAGACATTGGGACTATGTTATATTATTGATTGTACATGTTGTTAGGTAAACTTGGGAATATTTAGATGAGTTTACAGTTATAAATTGCTGGACGTTTCTGCTGCTATAGGGAAACTGCTGCCTGTCTCCACTTTTTGCACCTCTACTTTTTTTGTAACGATTGAAAACCAGAAAAAATTAAAACTGTGGACCACATTTTCAGGCCTTTTTGTGTGTTTTTAACCTCACTCACTGAACCCCAACCCGCTCACTGTCGACCAATGTCACATTTGGCAGGTTTAGGGCTTGAAATAAACAGCTAATTGCTGTTTGTTTTTTGTAATTTATTTATACATTTTAATGTTTTTACATTTTTTAACCAATGGTGTCATACAGAAGACTTACTTAGTAGGTCCTACTTATCCCAAATAGCAAGAAGCAATGAAAAATGCACACCAGACAAAAGCTCGGGTCTCAGGAGGTTAAAAAGGGAATATCAACTAGATCCTCGCTAATATGCTGAATTTACTGGTTTAGTCCAAAAAGCAGTCAATGTGAGAGTGGCAGACTGATTTTCAAATGCAGTGATTGACTCTTGGAGACAGTTATTCAAATGAGACTGGACTCAGTCTGATCAACTTAGGCTGAAGACAGTAGCTGTTATTGTCTGATCACCGCTGTATTCAGTGCCCTCAACCGCTCATCTATTTAAATTACATGGGACTTGTTTGTTTTGAACATACAACTGGGCAGTCTTGTTTTTGCTTTCAGTATTGTCTCTTTTGTTGTCCAGAAAGCAGACAAAACAAACTGTCCCACATAGAATACACATAGATGCATTGTTGACATGGCTAACTATATACAGTTCTTAACTGCAATCAGGTACAGACACTGTCTCAAGAGGACGTGGATGCATACCTAAGCCAGGCTGTATGTTTGGCACGCAAAGCTCCTCAAGATATCCAGCAGATTAAGGTTAGCCACTGTTTTATTACTAATTGTTTTAGATAATGTCAAGTACATTCATTTATTTTTTGGGAAATGGACTCTTTGCTCCTTTGTTGTAGCACCATTTACCTTTACTGCTTGATTACCATTCTTATGTCCAGTAAGTGTAATTTGTATTTTTGTTCTTTTTTCTGCACAATAATTAGCACTGTGCATTCATTTAAATAAACTCTCTTAGAGAAGTGAAGCTAATTGGTGCACAGAAAAGCTTGTACGTAAACATTTTTACAACACTACATTTCCTACATTACATCTCCTAAACTTATACCAACTAGAATGAATTCCATTTTACTAAAGCACAGGAACTGTATTTGTAACCTTATTGCAACACTCCACAGACTGGCATGTGTGGAGTGTATTTAGTGAAACAGGGAGAGTGGCGACAGTCGCTCACCACATGGAGCTATTTACACCAGGCTCCCTCCACAACACTGGACACACGCACTTATCCAGCCCCCACCCCCCAGCCCTCCTCTCTCTCTCTCTCTCTCTCTCTCTCTCTCTATCTATCTATCTATCTCTCTCTCTGTCTATCTCACACATACACACACAACCACTTTCACCTTTTTAATGTTACTCTTTCTCTCTTTTTCCTGTCTCTTTCCTTTGTTGTGTGTTTGTGCGCGTCTGCAGGTCTTTGTGTGTGTGTCTGCTGGCTCTTTGTTTTCTGAAGGTGAAGCTGTGTTTGACTGGAGGCAGGTGGCAGGCAGGGCTAAGTGTGTGTGTGTGTGTGTGTGTTATCAGTGCTATCTGCAGAGACAGGTGAGAGAGCCACACATCTGCCTGCTGTTGGCCTCTGCTGTCATTACTCTCAGCTCACAGGCTGCTGCTGCACCGTTCATTGTACCTTTAGTTTACAATTGCCATGAAAAATTACCAGGGTTTTAGAAAATATAAATCTGCATAATTAAAACTATTATTGATTTTATCTTTTCATTTGGAGGGTCCACAACCTGCTTATCTTTATGAGATTTTCATGCTAAAAAAACAAACATGCATTTTTATGTCATCTAGGCTGCCTTTCCACAAATCTGACTTATGCCGTCACCTGATTGTCTCCATGTAGTTTAATTCCATATAGCAAAACATTCAGGCAACACAGCAAGTAGCACGAGTGGCAAACCTTGTGCCTTAGTGCACATTTAAGAGTACTGTTGTTGTGTTATGTGTTACTCATAATGTTTCAAATTTACAGATTTGTTGAACTAATTGTCAAGTGTAGAAAAAACAGGTTTGTTTTTGTTGGTTTACAGTTACCCTTCTTGTGCAGCCGGGCCGTACAGCTGGGATGCTTGTATGTGCGTGGTCTCAGTTATCTGCTGGGGGCAAACTGTGCCAGTGGCTATCCACTAGGCTCTGAAGTCCTGATGCCCTGGAACAGCTTTGATGGACGACTTTTCCACTCAAAGTATCTTTTAGCTCATAGCAGTGTGGAGGACCTGGTGCTGCTGGATAATGATGTGAGTGAACCTGATGGATTAAAATTACTTTGAAAACCAGTAACAACTTCTACAAAGATCCATGGATATTCATAATCTTGTGAATGGCAGAACATGGGTGTCAAATGTATTGTTTTTGGTTATAATGGGTTGCTGAAAATAGAGGCACTACATAGCCCATGGTCCTATATTCCCATTTATGTTGAGACAATATAATGAAGTTATTGCTTTTATTTACTGTACTGATATTTTTAAATGTTTATCACACTGAAGTGAGAACATTTCAGGGCAAATGTTGTAACTAGACATCTCAAAAATAGTATAATATGAAATTATACTGTGAGATTAATTTAGTGCATTTAGTGGTCCAAGTTTTCAGAATGTAATCGTTTTTCTAGATCTAAACCAGGGTTATCACGGGACTAAACCAACTGAATAAACCAGGCCTTAAGTGTCTCCAAATGAGGATTTACCCCAAAAAATCTGAATAAAATACACACATTTTTAAATTAAGACAATACAGGCGATATATTCACTCAAACTATATTTCCTTCTCATTCATTGCTGTAGGCCTCCTGTTTGAGTGTCTTTCACACCTTGAGGACCAAAGTTAAAGAAGTTTGTCTGAAAAAAGGCAGAGAGCTGCAGTCCAGACCCAGACGTGACACTCCACAGTTTAAGACCAGAGAGGAGCCACAACACAGGGAGCACCACACAGGTGAGAGTAAACTACTTTGTTAAGATAAAATATGGTGTGGTTTTAACTACTTTATGTAACATCTTAAAACTATTTTATGTGAATCTATTAAGACTGCAATATTTTAGCCTATTTGAGCAGTTGTCTAATCAGCAGTAATTGTTTTTGATTCAATTACTCAAACAGTGATTTTTCTTGTGCCTTGTATAAAAAAAAGCCAATTTCTAGTTAATTTCTAGATAAATTCATTTTAACTTTTACGTGCTGCTGTTGCATTAAAACCTGTTAGTAAATGGGAGGTGTTATACTATGTTTATACCCCAGATAAGAGCTGATCACGGATTATTCTGAATAATTGTTGCAGCCTTTAAAAACTTTCCATTTTAACACCTCTTGCATAATAAATGTATTGCATAGGGTTACAATTTACACGTTTACCAAGTGGTTCATCAGAGACCATAGCCACAGGATTTTAAGTGTATTACTACAAATGGCAACCACACACAAAAGATGACAACATGATGAAAATGTGTCTAATCTGAAAAGAAGTGCAAACTCCTCAAATTTGACTGCTGATCAATGCTTGTAGTTCTTGGTTCCCCTCATAGAACCACATTTCCCAGAGGCCCTTGCTGTAACACGTTCCATGTGTGCTGTGGCCTTGAGCATAACACACACTTGGAGAGTAGACTTGCTTTGTCAGTGTGCTAGTAATAGTAGGTTCCGTTTATAGGGTGGGAGTGCTCTATTTTAAGACGCACAACAAGACTGATTACAGACCACTGTGTCTGACCCTTGCGCTGCTGCCTTTGTTACTCCTCATCCTTTTATCTCCTGCTTCCTTCTGTTACTTCATCATTGTACATGGCCTTGATTTATGTAGAACTTACTCAATTCCCACACCTACACATGAATATGCATTAGTGTTTCCCGTAGACTCCGGGCAAACTATAATAGCATAAATGTTTTAATTTTGAAACCCATAATTAATATATTTTACTGCCTATAGTAATTAATCTATAAGCTGTCCAGTATCTCCAGTCAGTACTTTTAAATGTTTATGATAGTACATTGGGAAACAAAGTGGGATTTTGTGATGGCAATTTATGGTCAGTGTAAGAGAATTTTTGACTATAGGATTAATGAGAAATATTGATGTATAATTCTGTAAGGTTAAGGTTTTAGGTATCAAACCTTAATCAGTATGGTAACATACAATATTTCCCCCTGCGTAACCATGTTTTTGCTCCTTTACCGTGTCTGAATCTTGTGTCACACGACTTAACCATAAGAAATATGAACCCATACTTTCTGTGGAACCCACTCTTACAAGTCTTCTGCCAGCATTTTCTGACAAATTCTGCATTGCATGTTTGGGGGAGAGGCTCAGATCTGCGCCGAGCTGTCTGCCTTTTGCCCAAGTCAGCCCCTGTGGGACTGTTGTTTAATAGATGGAGCGCGTCTCCCTCTCGTACCTCAGACACAGACACCCGTCATTACTGCAGAGGGAGAGGGAGAATGCGGGAGAGCAGTGGTGGCGCTATGTGGTATCACGGAGGGCCCAGTTTGGTTTTTGTTTGGAATCAGTCCTGATGTTTAGTCTCCTCAGCAAATATCTTCTTTGCCCGCCTGGTCTCACAACTACCCCTTAACAGGGAATCCATCATAACTGTCTTTGCATGCCTCCTCCAGTTAGTTTCTTTTCAGTTTCTAAGGGAAGAAAAACAGCAAAGTTAAACCCTGAGGGTATTAAGACCATACATTTGATATGTTTTTAACATTGTTGGAAAAACTGATCAAACTGCCCCTACTTTATTGTTCCTGTAGTGAAATTTGTCTTGTGAATTTGACCCATATCTTTTAATGCTGCTGGGTCAGACCTGTCAGTCAAGGCACTAGGTACAGTCAATTTCAAAATTATTCCAATTTAATTATTCCTTTTTCCTTTTTGATTGTGCTATGTCTGTTCTGACTTGTGGATTTTAAGTAAATTATGCTATACTGCAGGTGATTGGACCCCCCCCCATCAAAAAGTTACATAATGCACCTTTAATTGCAGGTGGCGAGGGCTGGGGGCGTGGCATTCATCATAGTGCAGAAGGATGGAGGGTCCAAGGCGAGGCCAGAAGAAGACCTTTGTATGAAAACAGAGGGAGACACGACAGAGGACACTACCCCTCAACTTCACAACAACATCCAGACTTTCATTCACAACATTATCACAACAGAGGGGCTTCTGCCAACAGAAGATACTCCAGGGGCCGATTCAGCCGCAGAGGCAGATACCACCTAGCACCAAGGTATATATGCGTATTATATATGGTTTATTTAAAGGGCCCATATTACACTATTTTTATAATGTTGTTTCCTCATCAAAAACATCCCTGGAGTTGTGTTTTGTTTCATTCACACATGTTTAACACACAAACCTGCATATTTATAAAGGCTGAGTTTTTCTCTTAAATAGAAAACACTCTGTTCTGTTCCACTTTGTGAGGTCATGTGGTAATACTGGATGCGCACCACTGCGTTTTTAAACTCCATACACCTTTACTAGAATAATCTGGGCCATTTCAGTCTGGGAATTGCCAATCCGTACTAAACAAAGTGTCAAATATAGCTGTTAATTTGAAATCTACTAATTGAGGTGGGGCAGAGCATTTTGAGCTTTGAAGATGTAGACCACGGACTGTATAAAAAAGTGGACTAGTGTGACGTCACCCATAGCGTTCAGCTCCACTCAAATGACACTTGCGATGCTAGCGAGCAAATTTGCAGCCAGGCTCTATGTTATGAATAGGATTTTTTAAATAGGTGAGCAGGAAAAAAACAGAATCACGTAGAGCGGTTTAATACGATTAGTTAAAGACCAAAATGACGAGGCTCACTGCAGCAGTCACAGAGAGAGGGGCCACAATATTCCAATGTAAGTCAATGAAAGCCAGGCTCAGCCCATATGCAAACTGTCTACTTGGAACGCAGCGACATGTGCGTGAGCTATGTCCATTTATAGTCTATGATGTAGACAGACTAATAATAAATGGTTATTCAAACATGTGTGAATGAAACAAAACAAAAGTTCAGGTATGTTTATGAGGAGGTAACATTATAACATACCTTAAAACTCAATTTTGCTTAATATAGGACCTTTAACAGACAAAACACAAGAAGTTACTACATTTATTAATGTGTTTATTGTATGTTTTTGTATTTTTTCCTAGATGGTCACAACCTCCTGCTTCATGAGAAGAAACAAGTGACAAAGATTTAAATTAGTGAACAAAGGCAAAGTTGTGATGAAAGGAGAAGTCAAGTGCCTCTCAACAAACTTATTTCAGGTTTGTTTTTTCAAGGGGATCAACTGTCAGTGAGACGTTTGAAGATTAAGAAAAAATAAATGATGTTCTGTCAACCGTGGTGTAAGTTTGCCTTTCTGATACAAAAAGAGAGACTTTTGAAATGAGAAGATTTAGTCAATCCATGCGTATAAGTAAACCTAAAGGGTGTT
This sequence comes from Odontamblyopus rebecca, assembly GCA_030686955.1. NCBI lineage: Eukaryota > Metazoa > Chordata > Actinopteri > Gobiiformes > Gobiidae > Odontamblyopus > Odontamblyopus rebecca. The sequence goes on along the minus strand of CM060655.1, from coordinate 22,278,428 downwards.
TGAAATAGAGAAGTGGATTAGTTGTTAATCTCAGAGCCCGTTTTTATATCTTATCTGTGTGAATGGAGAGGCATACATCTTTAAAAGTAATATTTACTCTGGGCCTGACTCTGATAATAAAGGTTTTTCTTCAGAGAGAGATTTCAGAGAGAGATTTCATAACCGGAACCTATAATGAGAACATCACGCATCCCCTAACGCAAATTAGGGGAGTTTAGACTGTTGTTTGAATTTAAAGTTTGTAAATGTGTGCCTAATCTGCCAAATAAAATATATTTATCTATAAAAACATTTTTTTATTGATTGATAATCCTATACTAAGCATATTCAGTGTATAACAGACAATTAAATATTCATATTAAATTTATATATATATATATATATATATATATATATATATATATATATACACATAAATATATATATATATATATATATACATACATATATATATATATATATATATACACACACACACACACACACACACACACACACACACACACATCCCCCACATACTCGTTTTGCAGATTAGAAGTATCATGTGTACATGATACTATATTTTAAAATACACTCACTTATAACTACACTGTAATGGCACAACAACATGGAAAACAAAAGTGAAAGTATTAAACCCAGTTAATTTAAGCACCTTAAAAATATTGTATTTTGTTACTACTGTTACATTAACATTATGTCATTGCTTTCTATATTGAGACATTGTTTTAAGTGCCAGTATGAATGGGCTGAACTGGGTACAAATAATTGACCAGTGGCTTCAGTGATTATTAAAGTCACATGCAGAGTCTTTTCTTGTCTTTTCTAGTGGCGTGTGACCACAGCCTCCACTCCCTGTGTTTCCTTGAGCTACAGTAGCCCCAGAGAGGGACCAGGCCTGTGTGATTGTGCAGTTAGTCAGTGGTGAGTGAGGAGGGTGTGGTGTGGGTGGGGTGCATAACTCAGGTTCTGTTGCCCCTTCAGCATAAAAACAATAACAGGAGGACTAATTTAGTGGTAAAAAGGAAGCAGGAATTGAAAATGGATGGAAAAAATCAACTAATGAAAGAAGAAATAACAAATGGCTGACTTTTTGCATTAAAAGGGGCCACAAATTAAGTTAATTTTACTGCATCTACAGAACAAATGATTTTTATTTGTGCAGTAAAGATGGGTGGGGTCCCTCTAACAAAAGCCACATAGTTTATTGTTTATTTCGGGATCAAATCAAAGCTCAGTGTCTAAGCTCATTCAGTTTTTTGTATGTGTCAACTGCCATTATCAACAATTAGAAACTTTTGATAGCAAAGTCCTAAAACTATTGTCATCACATTATCGCTATTGAGAGAGACACACAGAGTGAGAAAGAGTAAACTGTGCAAGTAGAAATTACTTTTTTATTGTGTTGTAGTTCTTTTTTTTTTATAGATGCATGCACTCAGTGACAAGGGTATCCTAAAATACTCCACAGCCAGAAACCAAATATATCTGTCTGTATTCACTCCAAGTCTATAAATATAAACAACTTTATTTTCGACTGAGCCCAACACAGACATGAACAGCTTCCAGACTGCGTGTCTTACGACTCACGAGTTTGGGTTTGGACCACAGTTGTGACCTGATTTACCAAGTTCTGGCAATCACCAGTATCCACAAGTGTTCGCCACAAGTACACAGTGACCTTTCCTTTTGCATGGAACTGTTGGCGTAACTGAGTCCTAATGAAAGAAGAAGAGTTGTACTGAAAAAGAAGAAAAATATTATAACCTAATATAAACTTGGAGTGGAGTTGTGTGTGTTTTGGATTTAGATTATGTGATAAGGAAGTTGTGCAGTGGTTTAAAAAGTTGCATATCAAAGGTGACACAGTCGCTTTTAAATCTAAAAAATTACCCACTCAAAGTTGACCCCAGCATCATTATGGCTTCTCTTCATTTTGTCCTATTTCTGCACCTCAATTCACCCTTTGCCCTTTTGCCTAACACCCACTGACCTCCACTTCTCCCTTTTCATTTCTCTTCTCCTTTCTTCCTCCTCCTCTCTCTCCTCCTCTCCCTTCTTCCTCCACTTCCCCCTCTCTCTCCTTCTCCTCTTCATTCTCTCCATCCCTCTCTCTTCATTCCCTCTTTTCCCTCTCTCTGTCTGTCCTCCTCTTCTCCCCTCTCTCTCCTCTACTCCCCCCTTCCCTTCTCCTTGTCCTCCTTCTCTCCACTCCCCCTCCCCACCTCTCTCTGTCTCTCTTCACTCCCCCTTTCTCTCCTCCACTCCGTCTCTCTCTGCTCCTCCACCCCTCCTCTCCTCCACCCCCTCCTCCTCTCTTTCGCTCTCCTCCTCTACTCCATCTTCTCTTGTTCAATCCTCCCTTCCTCTCTCCTCCTCCTCTCGCCCCACTTTCCCCCTCCTCCATCCCCCCTCTTCCTCTCTCTCTCCTTCCCCTCCTCCTCTCCCCCTCTCTTCCTCTGTCTCATTCTCTTTCTCCTCCACTCCCCCTCTCTTCCCCTCTCTCCTTTTCTTCCTCCTCTCCCCCTCTCTTCCTCTCTTCCCCTCTCTCTGCCCTTCCTCTATTTCTCTCTCCCTCTCCTCTCCCCTCTCTCTCCTGCTCCTCTCCCCCTCTCTTCCTCTCTCTCTCATTCTCCTCCTCTCCCCCTCTCTTCCTCTCTCTCTCTCCTTCTCCTCCTCCTCTTCCCCCTCTCCCCCTCTCATCCTTTTTCTCTCTCCTCCTCTCATCCTTTCTCTCTCTCCTTCTCCTCCTCCTCTTCCCCTCCTCTCTCCCCTCTCCCCCCTCACCTCTTCTCCCCCTCTCCCCCCCCTCTCTCTCCTCCTCTCCCCCTCTTCCTCTCTCTCCCTCTCCTCCTCCTCTCCCCCCCCTCCCCCCTCCTCCTCTCCCTCTCTCTTCCTCCCCCTCTCCCCCATCTCCCCCTCTCTTCCTCTCTCTCTCCCCCATCTCCCCCTCTCTTCCTCTCTCTCTCCCCCTCTCCTCTGCTCTCCTCTATCCTTGAATGAATGCACTCTGACTAGTGGAACATATGCTGCTGGTTGTTCTATACCCTCCCTCGGAGCGCGAGAGCATCCACGGGTGTGTGTTTGTGCACCGGGCCTTGTGTGTTCATTCAAACGTATGCCTCCTGTTGCACATCGGCCATCTGTTCGCTCAATGGGCTGATGAAGTGCTGCCGTAACCATGGCAACGGGCCCATTCAGTCAAATAGCCGTCAAGCAACCCCTGGCTCTGTGCTGCGCAGTGTATTTGTATGTTTATGTTTAGGAATTACTGGCACACTGGAGGAATTCCCACATGTTGATCCAACACGGGCAACGTACAGGACGAGCTGCATGCATCACAGATCTTCAACTGTAATTAAACTTTATTTTAATATGTGTAGAAAACTATAAGTACAGGTATAAGAAGAAGGTAGAATTGTTATGACAAAGTTGCAGTTTCTGGCTAATGTTGATTATAGAGAGCCACAAATCCTGATTTTTAAAATATATATAATAATATGCTATACATAATCGAAATATTCCACCTATACAAGGACCACTTCAGCTAAAACAAAAAATAGGCTGTTCACAAGCATGACCCAGTTACTGTAATAAAAAACATGTATTATTTATATTTTGCAGCACATGGTCTGAATTGTAGCCCAGTTTCTTTTATCCTCAAACGGTTCCCACGAGCTGCAGGGCAAATAAAGTAACATCCTCATAATATGGGGTAATACTCATCCCCCCTGGCCCATCCCACTCACAAACAGCAGCAAGGCAACACTGAATGAATATTGTGTTTCAACTGTTTCCAACCACTGCCCTATTCATCTGGCCTCGCACACGAGCACCCAGCGGCCCCACCCACACACACCCAGTGCAGTTGTCTGCTGGCCATATGTCAGCCCATTTCTCCAGAGACACCTCTCCCGGGACCCCTACTCTATTGTATACACATATATTTATTTATATGTGGAGGTGTATTCTGTGTGTTTACAGACCTTTTTATGACTATCTCGTTCATATCTCCTCATGTCAATCACTCCTGTGACTTGTTTGCCCAGCTGATCACTCAAAGCTTTATTTAAATACTATTATCATATTTTTTGTAATGTCCAGCAATTTATATTCTTTGCATTATTTCTTTTTCCCTCCACAGTCATTTTAAATATACTGTTGCTTTTGGAAATAATTATGGTTAATGCTATGCTGGTTGTAAAATTGTGATTGACTTCTGTAGCTCTAAGACATATAGTTAGACTCTGGACAGTGACGTTTTACATTTTCAACCCATTATTTTGTCAATTTTGTCACAGTGTATAGACCACATCTGACCCAACAGTCAGTATCAATCCCAAAATAACCTATTAATTAATAATATGTATATTAGTAGATCATACTACTAAGTCGTTTTGGAGGTGATTAACCAACCAGAGAGAGTAGCAAATTAAATAATGCAAGAGTCAAATATATTAACCTTGCTAACTTAATCAAATATAAAATGCAATTTGTCTTATAATGGTTTAATATTTTCAATCCTCTTCCCATATCACTGAAATATCCTGTAGTGATTTGTCCTCTAGCTTGTGTCTTTGAGTGGAAACTTGCAATATGTTTTCCTCATCACTGGATGTCTTTGGTTCTGCCCCACAGGCTTCATAATTTATTCCCCTCTTGGTCATGGTAGTAATGTGTACCTGCCAGTTCACCACACCGTGTAACCACTCTAAAGTTTAATATTTGTTGGATTGTGATGATGACTGACTATTAGAACAGCAGTGCGTGCAAAATGACTCAACCACAGTAATACAACCATCCATACAGCATCTGAAAATATTTTCTATTCAGTTAAATAGTCACAAAATCTCCGTCGTTTTGCATTGTCTGTGTGTTTTTGTGGGCTGTAGTTGCCACATTAAAAGAGACCAGACATTAAAAGTAGTGAAAGGCTTAAGTGGATTTGAATGAAACAACATATGGGAGTATTCTTTATGTAGCGTCATCATTTAACTGGATCATTTCTTGCATGTTTGTGTCATCCCCCACTGTTGAACTTTCTCAGTGACATTCCTGTCTGCTAGTACATGAATCATGAAAACATCGCAGCTTCCCCTCTGCGTTTGTCCCGTAACGCTTTAACCCTCCACAGATGAGTAGCTCCTTGTCTTTAATGCTTTCCCAAACTTCCAGGTTCAGGGGGATGGAAAAGCCAAGAGGTCAAAAGTCACAAAAACTGGGAAATCCCAAAGCACAGTGCGTTGCAGGTTCACCGTAATAATATATAAACGTTTGTCCAGTTGACAAATTGAATTTCTCCTTTGTCCTGGATTCTACCTGGACGACTGAGGGATTTTACACTTCACCTTAATAGTTAACTTATCCTAACAACTTCCAGCTTAAACTGTCGGGATTCTTATTTTTTCATACACAAGATTATTTCTGTCTTTCAAATTTCAAAGTTCAAATTTGAAGTGGAAGTATTATTGAACGTAACAAAACCAATAGTAGACTAGAACATGATTTAACCCTGTTTAAACTGGAGTAAGCAATAATGTAGAATGATACTGGGATGTGGCTTCAGTCTTACAATATTGTCCAGAGTCTGGTACAGTGTAGTTATACTAAACTTAGAGTACTATTATTTAAAAATAATAATTCTTAGGTAGAAGTGCAGTAGTAGTGGGGAAATTACTTGCATAATGTAAATGTAATGACAAAATAATGCAGAAATCTGATATTTTCAAAGGAATTGAGAACAACACAATAATATGTGAAGCACAAACAAAAATCTTCAAATCATTTAATACTGAGAATGTAAGCTTTTGTCACTTGAATACTTAATGGCAGTGGGAAGAGAAACCAAAACTATTACTTAAGTAACAATACAATAGTTGCTGCTCTACACTATTACAAAATAAAAATACTATACCTAAATGCCTTGTTTTCTTAATTGGAAAAGCCAATAGGGGACTGCTGGACTTTTTTTCATACAAAATCTGTATCACAGTTTATGAATCCCTGTATTTGAAATGGTGAATCTTTATGTAAACAATTGTGATTAAGTGTAACTTGAACTGTAAGACCTCTAACGCCACAGACACTGAGCAAACTTTTGTCACTCTTTTGCTTGTTTAAGGGCTGTTTGTTGCTGTAACATCTGCCTCAATACTGTCAATTACCAGTGTCAGTGAGGTTAAGTGAATGTTTTAGCTCATGGCACCTTCTTATTCACTGGCCTGCTAGAAGAAAATCATACTTTTCTTGCATTAATGTGTTGTATTTTATAATCACTTTTGTACCCTTTCATCTTCCTCATTTACCACCAAAAGAGCCAATTAGTGTCCACATGGGAAAACACACATCACTGCTAGTTGTTTGCAGATACAAGAACTAAAATCAATATCCCTGTGGGAATATTAGAGCGTAGTGTGTGAGCTGCCACTGACAGATGACACACTGGTTAAGCCTTAAGCACACAACTCCAGGTGCTAAATGTCCTCATTACACTAAACTCTACAAAGTTCTCACCAGAGCTGGGATGGATCCTGATACAGCCACTATTCAACCGCCTTGTTTTGTAATACCTTGCTTTACTGATAGGACAACAATTTGTTGTCCTATCAGAATAAATGTTTTCATTATTGCCCCAAATAACAATATTATATTTTCAAAATCATCTCATTAGCCTACTGGTCTTTTTCTGAAAATGTTCCAGCACATAACTTGTTGCTAGCTGCAAACAAAAACAGAACTTTCTTTCCATAAATAAAGTTCAGCCTTTATATTTCACTTTTACAGTGTTTACATTTACACTCACTATTAAAGAGGACTTGTTCACTGAAGACCACCAAAGGTTGAAGTGAAGAGTTTATTATACCTTAAATATATATGATATAAAAGTGTCTTTGAAGTGGCTCACCCTGTGACAGAAGCCCTGTGTTGGGTCTAGACTGGTGGTCTTCAGCAGGTATATGTCATCTCATCAGGCTTTGTATTGGGAACAGACATTTCCCTTTAGCAGAAACACAGCAAAACTCGCCCACAGCCTTCCCCTAAGAGGTAGGACAGAATACTGCTGTAGTGAAAAGTGGAGAAACCAAAGAAACAATTGCCGTGTTTCACTGAGATCACAAAATGCCAACACCGATTATTTTAACAAGTACATGAACATAGTGTTTCTCAGATGACTGGTGGTACGTGGACTGTCTCTGGTGGTATCCATAGCCATCTGCAGTTTGGATATTTATTTTATCTGAGACAAATCTGTTGGTTTTGTCAATATTTAGAACTACCTTATCCATGGTTTAGTCTCATTTCATTTCATTTTAGACCATGTTTAACCCTAATTTAGGCCTCTAAGATATTGTTTGGCTTTTGGATAAAATCTGAAAGCCAAACATATCTAAGATGATACTCTGTGTGCAGAATCTGAGAATCACTGCAATAATTTAAAGTAAATGTTCTTTCTCTTTAAAAAAAAAGAAAAGAAAACACAATACAGTGTATTAAACTGCCTCTACTCACATTTTCTCAGGTGTAACAACACAGTCTATACTCTGAAAACAACCAAATAAGTTTGTAAATTGAGGACAATACATTTCATCACAGCAAAATTTTATGCTCCCCATTTTTATAAAAGACATGAGAAGATCTGACAGTGGTGCTTTGGTACAAATGAGGCTTCTTTAGCAGGACAATGGTGAAAAGAAGCAGGATGTGTGTCAGAGAGGTTATGGGACTGGCACACTGGTTCTAAACACTTAGATCCCTGCAGTGTGAGCCTTGTTATGTCTGTATATGTATATATATATATATATATATATACATATACATATATATATAACCCACTGCTATATATATATATATATATATATATATATATATATATATATATATATATATATATATATATATATATATATATATATATATATATATATATATATATATATATATATATATATATATATATATCTCCTCATCCTATTCTGAAGACCTGGGAATCTATTAAGCCTTATTACTATAGTGTATGAGTTAACTGAGTTGTATTTTCTCTAATTTCTATGTGAGTGCAGAGTACATTTCTGGGAGTTGATGAAATTTAAATGTGAGCCTGTTTACTTTTTGTTGTTTTGGAGGCGAACCCACTGCCATTTCCAATTTCCCATTTGAATGCTCTGGCGTTTATCTTAGGATTTTACTAATAAAAAACTATTTTACTAAAAAAAATACACATCATTTTCATAATGTAAAATAACTTCTATGTTCTTGTACTCTTAAAGTGTGCTAAATATATGACATAGGCTAATAGATACTGGATATAGATAATGCACAGGTATGTCTTTGAATTGTGACTTTTTACAGTGTGGCACATTTCCAAACTTCTTATGTGTTGTATTGTTTGTAGGTACATGAGCTGACCGTATGTGTGCGCTCAGTGGTAACATGGGATCATAGGCTCATCTCCTCCCATCAGTGAGGTGTGAAGGCCGAACTCGTCACTGCCTCTCCCCCTCACACCCGTCCAGGCGTCAAAGCCCCCACAGAGGTGACACTTATCACTGGTCTGGGAAAGACTCTTCATATACACTTCACTGGAAAAGCTTGTTCTGTTTAGCAAATGCAGAAAGACTTCTGAACATGAATGACTCAGGCACAGTGGTGGAAAGAGTACTGAAAATTCATACCCAATTAAAAGTAACTAAATTTAGTTGTTTTAATCCAGAATCTGCATATTCTCAGATCTTGGGCTAATCAGAGCATGGGATGCAGTGCTGTTATGTGAGTTGTAGGTGTAGAGAGTGGAACAGAGACAGCTCTGAGACAGCTGTCCCTTAACTTACTAGTTACTACTAGTTAGTTACTTTCCACCCCTGCTTCTACAACACTGACTTTCTGTTTCTTTCTTCCCAAACCAGACTTTATCACATGGTATTATTGCAAGCCTTTTGAGCTTTGGGAAAAGTGGCTCTATTACCAAACAACGATTACTGTATTATCTGACCAAGCGCTTACTCAGCATGTTGTAGCTCACAGCACACACGCTTACACAGTATCTGACCACCTGATGACTGGTCTGCTTTTAGGAGCATATCTCCATGAGTCCTCTCCCCTCCTTTCCTCTAAAGATAAATATGTGAAACACAATTGCTGACCATTTGTGTGTGTGTGGAGACAAATTGGGATGCTGAGTCTCTTAGTTTGGTGCTGATAACAAAGCAGACAGGCTTGTTGTACAGTTGTCATAGCATTGGCATTACATTTTGATGCAGACTATAATAAAGCTTGGACTCACGTGTTTATCACAGTAGTATATTGTTCATTATTTTGTTATTGTTTTCTTATTTTAATGATATTGATGTCTAGATCCTCCAAAATGTTATTGGAGATGTTAAATTTACTTAAAAGAGCATTTATAGTTAAAACATTATTCAGTTTAATCTTTTAGAATCTAAAACATTTCCCTGGTCCTTGCACCCCTGGTTGGGAAACACTGATCTACATTTCTGTTGAACATCCCTTTTGTACATTTTACACAAGCCATGGGGAGCTACCCTTATGTGTTCTTGTCAGCATTTGATATTTAGTATTATTACCATCCACGCCAAAACAGCTCTCATTTGCTGACTCTGTTCAAATGGTTTTCACATTTGAGACCTTCAGTCACTCAAAAGGAGATGTTTTTGCTGGATGTTTGGTATGGGAGGGCTCCGCTGCTCTCTGCTGACACACGCAGGCAGCCAAAATTACAGCAGGAGTGATGGTAAAAGTCATGCAGTATTTGTGGGTTTTGTTGCTGCCAATTCAAAGGAAAAGAGACATTTAGACTGCTGTTTGACAAGCTGACTCATAATATATTTCTGCAATGGAAAGATTTACACAATATTTTTAACCGCCAAAGCTGTAGCTCTATTACTGTTAAATTTAGGAGTTTGATATTAATTCCACTTCAGATGTTGTTGGATGTTGACTAAACACTATGCAACTTCTCATGTATAATAGGCGCTATTGTATAAATCTTTTAAATATCACTTGCACCGCTGGAGTCGTCTGTGTATCCATTAAATTAAGGTCTGTTTTGGATCCTTGTAATAACTGTGTCTGATTCAACATTTTATCTTCGCTACACTATGTCATGTGTTGCCCTTGTAATTTGGGGTGTCCTGTATTGTGGCGTGTTGCTGATAATAACTGCTTTCCGAAGTAATTGGTGTTATTCTTTGTTTTGTTCGTTTAATTTGTACTGTCCCATGTGAGGAGCCTGCCAGGTGACAGTGGCCCTGCCTAACAAAGGCGTTTGATGTGTGCTCCTGCAGCTTCATGTAAATAGTTTGGACTGATGTGGGATAAATATTCATCAGGATAACTGGAGCCACTGTGTTATTACCGCTTTTCACCTTGATGCTCTCTTCAATATCCTTTCTTCAAAGTGGATCCTAATCCAAGTTTTTGTTGTAATGGCTCTGCCTTCGGCTGTGAACAAATAGGAAAAAACTAGTCGCTCCTCGCAGTCCTCTAAAAGTGTGGGTACGCGACCTAGTAGGAGTGACCTGGAACCTACACATACGACAGACAAATAAGTAAACATTAAATAGAGAGAGATCAAATATGTAGTCTTCTTTAAATCTGCAGTTACACTAATTTAATTATTACAACAGGTTTAATACGTTCTAAGAAGAATGAACTTTTAATCTTATTTTTGGGTTGTGAGGACCTCTGGTGGTGTTTTGCCTGTGGTCTGAATGTTTTTACAGTCAAAGTAAAGAAATATGGCACGCCATCTAGTGGCGGTTCAACAAACAACCTTTATGGTTACTGTATTCTCAATAAAAAAATGTGGCCTAGCTACCAAAATATTTACAATTTTGGTACACATTTAGGTTGACTTGACATATTTAATGTATATAATTGAGTTTTTAAAATAAATCTGCAGTTCACTATATTCTTAAAATTAGATAATTTGCCTTTAAGTTGTCTGTATTTGGTGATACAGCACTGTTCTAAATCTCAATTTGTAAGTCTCTGTATATTTGCACATTTTATGCTTTGGTAAACTGAATATTTCCCATTCATTTTTGTTTCATTCATGTAAAACGTGCATTCACGCCCATCCTTCCTGTGCGCAGTACATGTGGCCCCTCCCGCTCATCCGGAGGCTGGATACTGCTCTGCCCGGCTCGGTGCTCCCTCCTCCCTGTCATCTGCGGCGGTGCTGGAGAGAGCGGGGATGTCTCCACAGCGTGCACCGGCATAATGCGCAAATGAATGACAATGACAAGCGACTTTTCATTTGGGAGAGATGGAGTCATAAAAAAGAGCTCAAATCCGCAAAAATACCAAAGTCTAGCGATGTAATTAGTTTTTATTTTTGCTGCAGACACGACTGACATGTTAGGCCACCGAGGCATGAACTGACATTACTTTCTGAGGTAAGACATCCCTACACACAACCATACTGACAGACATTTTTCAAAACTGCATTAAAACCTAGCTATGAATTCCAATACTATGGCTGAGTTCTGGGGCATATTATTCTAGTAGGCTACACCAGTATCTTTTCTATTGGTGGACTAAAGCTGGATGCTGAGCTGTGATTGGCTGTTGATAATGTCTGTCCTGTGGCCTGCTGTGTTCTCCGGTCATCATATGGTCTCATGATTAGGGCTGTTTAGCATTGTAGGCTATACAGTTAGGCGTGGTTCAGATGACATGAAGCTGAGTAGTCAGGAGGGACAAGACAGGCCAAAACAAAATTAATTTGCCAACATTATACATTTTTCTTTTTATTATGTATTGGTACAATTGGACGTTTTAGATATTGCTCTTGTATGTTAGTCTATATGCAAATTACACTAGAAAAAAAATTGAAATCAAGAAAGCAGCAACTATTAAGTTAAAAACTTACATTGCCAGACTCTGACCTGGCGTATTATACTCAATCATTAACCATGGATAGTTGTGAGCTGTAGGAAACAGTCATATGATGCTGGTCAGGCTTAAGCTATTAGAGAGTGAGACTAAAGCTGTAAAAACATTCAATAACAAATCCGGTCACGTTCAGTGATGTTTCAAACACATCAGGAGAAGCACTGCAACCATTTATAATTTTTATGATTAAAATATGATATGAAAAAAGACTTTTAATCAAGCTTCAAATAGACGAAACAAGAGAAAAAACACTTTGAAATGTTCTGAAGCTGAATAAGTCCAAAACAGAACCCAGCAGTATTTTCCCAATATTTGACAGAAGTGTGTTTTTAGGAGGCATGTGTGACACTGATTACAAAGACTGTTCATGGTCAGGAGCTGATGGAATCGTTTTACGGTATTAAATTCTCCACAAAATGTTTCCAGTGTGATTTAGATGATGGAGCTTCATCCCTGGGGCAGAGTAAAACATCTCCTCAGGCGTGTCTTTCATGTCTTTTATTTTGGAAACTATCAGGATTATGCACGTTACATTTTCCTCATCAACATCGAGCATTCCTTGATTTTCCCATGTCACAGATGGTTTCACAAGTGACTTTTCCATCAATGGCTCATCCTCCCAAGTCTGTATTTAATAAGATGTTATTATCATCTTTAATTTTCTGTTTTTAGGTTTACCCAAGGGTGGTCTCGACACTGGATGCAACAAGAGCAAAACAAAGCTACAAGAGAAGCTGTGAAAAGCAGACCAAGTGACTTTTGGTCTAATCACCGCCATACCCCATGTACTCCCCACAGAGCCTTCACCGCTGGGGCATCACTCACAGCGAAAGCATGGAAAGATTGGCTTACAGTCAAGGTATGTGTCAACAGAAATACTGGTTTAATCTGACCTACTTTCTTTGTCCTAGTCTAAGATGAACAGAAAAGTTTGTGATATAAGATACATATTGTATATTTTGTAAAGCAAAACATGTGGCTTGAGGAAAATTATTTAAGGAAGACAACAACAGTACACATGGATTCACCCATGGAAGCTACGATGCAACCACCAACCTGTGAAGCAGTGCAGATCCACAACAATGTTTACCAGCTGAGCTACTGTTTCCCATAGGCTTAGAATTAGACAAACTTTATTGATACAAGGGAAATTATTTGGATACAGTAGCTCACGCATCACAATATATTATAATTACAAAGAGTAAAATAAAAATATATAAATGGTTCTAATAAATTCAGAATAAGTAGCAAAAATATAAATGGTTCTAATAAATAATTTCATTAAATCATTATTAAAATTCTTTATATTATTTTATCCATCCATTTTCTTCTGCTTATCTGGGGCCGGGTCACGGGGACGGCAGTCTCATCAGGGATTCCCAGACTTTCTTCACCTTTGTTATGATATTATATTGTGATGAGTGAGCTACTGTGTCCAAACAAGTTCCCTTGTGGATCAATAAGTTTGTTCAAGTCTAAGTCTAAATTTAAAATAAGTAGCAAAAAATAGCAATTGGACTGGTGTCAAATAAGGCATAATTATGTAAATATATATGCCTTATTTGACACCTTTGATGTCTATATTTTTATGCTTCTTAATTTTTATACATTTTACTTAGGTAACTACATTAAATCAGGCTTATAATATTCAGATTTGTTGGTATTTGTATTTATTTATTAAAGGGACAATGCATATTAAAAGACAAGATAATGAAAGAGACAAACATGTATTTGTAAATTTGCAGGAGTTAATTTCCATTCTTAGTCCCCTGCTGGACCAAGGCCAGCCACATTACTAGCACAATTCATAAAACATGACAAAGCCTATAATACCCACTCCCATATGCATTCATACACTGTAAAACACACTCATACAGCGTTAGTATTAAAATGTAAAGGTCATTACTTACACATGCACAGCATCTATTTGCAGGTCGATATACAAATATAATTGCAGTCCTCGGCTCATCTGCAAAAGGTGCAGTTTAAGTTCAGTTGTGTGGACAGATCGCATTGTCCAATAGCCATGATTTAAGTTGAGCAGAGCAGCTGAGTGTAGATAGTTCACGTATAGACACGGGGATGGTGTTTCAGGTTTGAGAGACACGGAAAGAGAATACAGCCTGTCCAAAGGCACTTTTCCTTGATGGTATTATACAATCACCTCTGGAGATTGCTCTTGTTGATCTGTTCTCTTTTTTTCTTTTTTTTTCTTTTTACATATTCTTGTAGTGAAACAGACCATGTAAGGTTTTGTACATGCACACAAGAATATGTTGTGTTTCTTCAAAATAATGCAGTGATGGTGGGTCCTTGTTTTTTGTCTAAAATCTTAAAAGCTTGTTAATGTACTATTTCAATTGATGCATTTCTTACTCCTGTGGCCCATGTGTGAAGCTGTAATCCCCCCTACCGCCACCAGAGGACGCTAGTGGCTAAAGTGAAGTGATTACGTAGTGCTTATCTTTTGTGTCTTGCTCTGGGCCGCTCTCGGGAGCCTCTGACACCGCCCCTCTGGTGGTGGGAGCAGCGGTACCGTCAGAGGGCAAGTATTGCACAGGACTGCGCGCTGTAAACAAACCCCAAACCCACGATGTGCAGGAAATCGGATTTTTCACCGGTTGCAGAGTCGGTAAGCGGAACGAGTTTTCGCCATGTAGCCGCCTGACGCCCACGCTTCGGTGTCCACGTTTGTGTTTTTGACACCGTCCTGCAGACCTGTCATTATTTTTTACCGGTGATCTCATCTCGGAGCTTTGTTATGTGGGTCTGCAGCTTGATTTTTTTGCCCCGTGGTCGCTGAGATTAGCGTGTGCAATGTAACTGCGACCCAAAGTCCAGAGGTACACCAACATGGCATCGTCCGCCGAGCACGACTTGTCTTTGGCTGAAGCGGACGGCACCAAGGAGAAGTCTCAGGTGTTTGGGATTTTGAGGCTGCAGGAGGACAAATCTGGAGGTGTGGATAAGGCCAACAGCAGCAGTAGCAGCAGTGCCAGTGCGAGAGGTTCAGGAGACGGGCGATGGCAGGCTCCTATCTTTGCTTTGGCCAGGAAAGCATCCGAGACCATTTCAGGGAGTATTCACGTCCTGCCCAAAGTGTCGGAACACAGGACGTCTCTACCAGGGGAGTGGACTATGCAAGGTACAGCGTAAACAAGGGGCCGCTTCGACTCTCACTGGCTTATTACTAATGTTCTTGAATGCGTCTTAATTTGATATAACATGACATCACCTTTCTCTGTGTAACCAATTGATTTTCCATCGTGCTCTCATGAGATGCTCTCATCCGCTGTTCCCTGTTGGCTACACAGTCCTGCAGATCACATGTGGCTTTTATGTTGGGCCAGAATTTCAAAATAAAAAACTGTGATATGTTATGCAGAGACCACTCATTACTAACATGTGAGTCAGTATAGTCACATTTTCTTTGTGTTTTGGTCATTTTGAGACACATGTTTCAAAACTGGGATTGACCCAGACAGTAGGGGATGTCTTCTCACCCTATTTTATGTAGAAGTACAAAGACAGTATATGACTTTGTGTGTCATGCTTTGTGCTCTCTAGGGCTATGGTGTGCTTAAAATATTCAACATTAATATTCAATACACAACATCTACTAAAATTGTCCTTTGTCTTCACCTTTTAGAATATAAACCTCTGGACCATTACGGAGAGTGTGCTATAGGTGCATTTCACAAAGTTCATTCGAGCTAATCATCAGTGTCGTTCATATACACATTAACTATAGTCAGTACACCAATACCAAGAAAAAACAAAAACATTTTAAAGAGTGTAATTGCTAAAATGTATAAATTAATAAAAATGTCATTCCATTCTGCAGTGGAGGAAGGAGTATACAAAAGTTGATTAATGAAATAGTTTAAATCTGAATTAAGTAGTTGTCAACCACAGTTTCCATAGGTTTTATCATCAATTACAAATGCATGCTTGAAAGTCTATCCAATCACATAATATCAATACTTGTAATTGGTTCCTTTCCACCCTGTCATACTATGTGTAGGTGTATAATAAGAGTGTACTTACAATCACTCATGACTCAATTGTTTTGTTTGTTGTTTCCCTGTCTCTCTGCAGCCTTCCGTGACCCAATGGCCATGGAGCGCGCGAACCTGTTGAATATGGCCAAGCTGAGCATCAAGGGTCTGATCGAGTCTGCTCTGAGCTTTGGGAGGACCCTGGACTCAGACTATCCCCCTCTGCAGCAGTTCTTCGTTGTCATGGAGCACTGCCTCAAACATGGCCTTAAAGGTAAACATGTCAGAATGTGGCCTCAGGTGTGGGCTAGCCATATTCTTACAATAAAAAGTTTATTTATAGCATCTAAAAACACCTTTTGCACATTTCAGTGAAGAAGTCTTTTCTTGGCTTTAACAAGTCTCTATGGGGTCCTCTTGAGTTGGTAGAAAAACTGTGCCCTGAAGCAGCAGAGATCTCGGCGTCAGTGCGAGACCTTCCAGGACTTAAGTAAGACTCTGTATTACAGCCATGTTTATTGTTCACATGTGGCAAGAGTAACTCTAGAATGTGACCAGAGCAGGAAACCACCTGTTTTACTTTCACTTTAACAATCCTGCTCAGGCCTGTGAGCAACATGCACAATATTATTTGAGTCACCTGTGATTATTACTGGGAAATGCTTGGAACCATAACATAAATCTGTATTTAGTTTTACAGTAATTAATAATGTATTCATAATATTCCAATTTAAAAACAAAACCATATTTGTATAATTTACAATCCCATATCAATGAATCAGGTGATCTTTAGTTTCTGTCACATGTTCCAAATGAGGAACAGTTTTAGTCAATGGTGGAAACATCATTGTTTCCTTTGGGGCTGCTGAGTCAGGTCAACTTCCTGGTGACAAACAGGTCTTAACTGTTCAACTGACTACTTAAAGAGAATCCCTGAAAACATATAGTCTGTAACCCAAAATAAAAAAAAAATCACTGTTACTGATCCGATAGGTGTGATAGTATAGTGCCTGAGCCTGTCTAAAGCGTTGCTTTACACAGATCCGGTGCGTGTTGCCATGAGTGCCATATCCGCTCTGGTTCCATTGCGTTGAATCTGATTATGTTTGTGCTGCGCAGGACTCCACTGGGAAGAGCCAGAGCCTGGCTGCGTTTGGCTCTGATGCAGAAGCGGCTGGCCGACTATCTGCGTTTACTCATCACTCGGAAGGATCTGCTCAGGTACACCAAAAAAAGTGTCACAAAATAATAAATAAATAAATAACATATGTTTGACTGGCCTTTGCTTTTTAGTGATTTCTATGAGAATTCAGCCCTGATGCTGGAGGAGGAGGGTGCAGTAATAGTCGGCCTGCTGGTGGGCCTTAATGTCATAGATGCCAATCTTTGTGTCAAAGGCGAGGACCTGGACACACAGGTAACTCTGTGTACTTAAAATGTTACTTTGAAATGTTAGATCAAATGTTGAACATTTATTTTACCACGTTAACTTTATTAACTGTCAGTGAGCACTGGGGTAATTCTTTCATGTTGTATTTTGTTTACTTGTCCTGTAGGTTGGGGTAATAGACTTCTCCATGTACTTGAAGAGTGATATTGATGACTACAGGAGCGAGGAGCGGTATGCACACACAGCTCTGCACATGGCCTGTTTCTGTCTGGGCTAAAACTGTAACTCTAGTCCCTCTGTTTCCTTGACAACAGGAATAGCCAGATAGCAACTATCCTGGACCAAAAAAACTACATTGAAGAGCTGAACCGGCAGCTCAAGTAAGGAACCACTAAAGCCCCATATGTGTTATTTAACTTCATTCATTTTTGTAAAATGGCGTCTGATTTGTTTTCATTAGCACAACTGTACACAGTCTGCAGGGCAGAGTAGACTCATTAGAGAAATCAAACTCTAAACTCATTGAAGAGGTAAGAAAACACTACTGAGGAGAGGATTGAAATGTCCCAAGGATATTCCCATTTTTAATTATAGATTTTTATTTGTCTTCACGTAGTTAGCCATTGCAAAAAACAATATTATCAAACTACAAGAGGAAAACCAGCAGTTAAGGAGTGAAAACAGTCTAATATTACTGAAGGCACAGCAGCACTTAGAGGTAAGAGCATAAATAAACAACAGAAACACTAGAGTGAAATATACTTTGCTCTGATCCCATGTTGTTTTTTTAAGGTAACCCAGGGTGATGTGTCAGTGGAGAGAGACACTTACAAACAGTCTCGTCAGGGTTTGGATGAAATGTACAATGAAGCTCGGAGACAACTGAAAGAGGAGTGCCAGCTCAGACAGGTCACCCCAAAACAACTTTGTCAGATAAAGTTTAATTAATGAAACCCTTTAGCATGTATTTTGAACATGTTTCTTTCTCTTAAGGATGTGGAAAATGAGTTGGTGGCCCAGGTGTCAATGAAGCAGGAGATGGAGCTGGCAATGAAACTTCTAGAAAAAGACATTCATGAAAAACAGGTATTGAAACTAAACTGTGGGGTTATATAAAGTAAAAATGATAGTCCAAAACGTAAAAAAGTAAAAGTAAAAATTATAGTACAAAGTGTTAAAGGGTTTATACTGTTTTCTGATCTACGTTATAAAGTTTCCTCATCATAAACATACATAAACATAGTTGTGTTTTGTTTTAGTCACACGTTTAACACACAAATCCTGCATATTTAGAAAACGCTCCATCTTGTGATGTTATGTCGTAATACACAAAGTGCTCCACTGTGTTTTTAACCTCTGTACACCTTCACTAGAATAACTTGGATGATTTCAGGCCTGGCTGTGCCAATCTCTATTGAACTAAAGGTAAAAGGTAGCTGTTAACTTGAAAACTACCGCTTCAAGACATCACAAGGTGGAACAGAGCGTTTCGAGCTTTGGAGATGTAGACAGACTAATAATAAAGGATTACTCAAACATGTGTGAAACTAAACACAACTTTTTTGAGAAGGTAACAACAGTCTAATGGCTTAAAGCTCACAAGAATCAATTTTGTGTAATATAGGACCTTTAATAACTGTAACAATTGATTTTTATTTTATTTGTTCATAGGACACGCTGATCGGTCTGAGGCATCAATTAGATGACGTGAAGGCCATCAATGTTGAGATGTACCAGAAGATGCAGGTATGGATTTGAACACTGTAGTTCCTATAATTCAGCCTAATTGGCAAAAGTACAAATTCATCTGTAATGTGGGAATGATTTTGACTCAGACTTCTGATGATGAGATGAAGAAAAAGAATGACATGATCAGCCGACTAGAAGAGAAGACCAATCAAATCACTGCCACCATGAAACAACTGGAGCAAAGGTGAGTAACGTGGGGACTGTTTTTGACCCCCGTTTAAAACCCCCATGATGCGGATAGTGTTTATAATTCATAAACAAACATATCAAAATTGGTTCAGGAACAATGAAAGCATGCACCATTTGTGAGTTTCATTTGGGTTGCCTGTACCTGTATTGTAATGCTTGGTCATTGATGCCTTGTGAGCCCTCTCATCCCACCTCTTCACCCTCCCATCCCACCTACATTGATTTAGTGATTTATTCATCATGTGTCTATAAATGTTTAGAAGTTATATTCATGTTTTATTATATTGAAAGTAATTAGTAGTTAGGTGCATACATTTGATAGAATTTTACAATGATCACTTATCACATCCTCCATTTTCCTCATTTAACTCTATTGAGATATAAAGTAAGACGTTATGGGAGATTAGTTGTGTATTGACAGTCTTTCTTCCTTCTTTTCCTCTTTTCTTCTGCTCTCTGTTCATTGGCTTTGACCCATTCTTCATTCATCTTTTCATTTTGATCACTTCATGCCTCATAATTCAACCCATCTTTCTGCTCTGTGTAGTGACAAAGATCTGTTAAGTCAGACAAGAACACTCGCTATGTCATTTGTCAAGTGTGCTAGCACAGACACAGAGCACCAGTATAAACTGGTCAAGGACATTTCCTTCTGAAGTTTGCTAATAGACCCCTTTTTCTTTTAACTAGTCATTTGTGTTTTCTAGCACAATTTTGGTTTGGAGCCGAAAGATTATTTGTATTTTTTATCTGTGTGTTACTTAGACTTAGTAGCACATAAAGGTCCAAAGAGAAAAGGACCATGTATACTCAATTTGTTCAAATACCTAACCATATTATCATATCATATTATGTGGTATTGCTGAAAATGTTAAAATACTAACACAGACTCCTGTACAGTGCAATAATGTGACCATTATTAACCACAGTACAGTACGCAAAACCTGTCTACTTTTTTCAAGTTGACACAAAGCTAACTCCTGAGCAGTAGTGATATCCTTGGCTAGAATAAGCACCAGTGAACCACTTGTCCGTTGGTAATGAATGAACCATTAATTGACCTTAAAGGGGCTTTATGTACGTTTTTATCCAGGGAGGATCTGAAACCTCCTTTCTCTATGGAAATATTGTTTTGCCTAGAACGTTCTACAAAAAAACAAAGCATAAAAGTGATTTACTCCACTCAAGTCAAGTATGTATTTGGAAATAATAATAATAATAATTCATTTATTTATTTATTTATTGCTCATGCATCAACTCAAAGAGCAACAAACAACAACAAAAACCCGACAACCAGCACAAGTACATATTCCAGCCATTACTTGCCTGGTCTTTGCTGCATTAATAATAATAATAATAATAATAATAATAATAATAATAATAATAATAATAATAATAATAATAATAATAATAATCCATCCATCCATCCATCTTCTCCCGCTTAATCCGGCTGGGTCGCGGGGGCAGCTTGCTGCCCAATACTCATAGCACCTGACCCCCTCTATGAACCACTCTGCAGGTGGTGAGCCCACAGGAGGGAATAATAATAATAATAATAATAATAATAATAATAATAATAATAATAATAGAATAACTGTAATTGAATAAAAAATAAAAACATATAATTGAGTCCAGGCAAAGCAATAACATTTTCATAAGACAAGCAGGTGACGGATAACCTTGTGCTGGAAGATTCATTCTCACTATATTTGTGAGTTCAGACTCACTACAAATATGAGTCTGGTGTTAGTTATGTTAGGGGATGGAATCTCAACCAGAAAACCTACATAGTGCACCTTTAATCTCTAAGCAGGTATTTTAGTGCTTTATCTTTTGCCTAGTAACAGGTCATCACCAGGTCCTGCATGTCACCACGTGCACTTTGCTGAACAGTTTGGTCAGACTGGAGTCCTCGTGTGAGGCCTCGTGCTTGAGTTTACGCTGCATGTGTGTGATCAGCTTTGCCTTTATCCCCCATTGGTTTGAACTGTAAATGGTTAAATGAACATAACAGGACTAAAATATTTGTTTAATATACAACTTCGGATAGTCAGTTGAACTTGTAAATCATTCGTACTGGAAAACTGTGTACTACAGACATTTAATCAGGGGATACAGGATGTGAATGTGTGTTTGTGGCATTTTTAATCTGTATTAGAAGTAACCATTCTACTCATGTATTCCTCCCTGAAACTTTTTTGAAGAGATACCCACTAGTTAATAATAATGCTGTTTAACGCTATATAAAACGCTATAGCGCTATATAAAACTGATGCATTATTATAAAAAAAACTGATGCATTAACATGCTAGTGCTGTCTGTCACGCACCATGATCAATAAAATTAGTTGTTTTAAGTTGTTGGATTTTTTGACATTTTAAAAAAATACTTATTGTTCTTTATATAACAACATTGAGAATAACTGTGGCTGGAGGAATTTCTTGAACACCGTTGACTTATAGATTCACCTTTCAAATCAGGAAAATTATAATTGTCCTTTTGCGTTTTCACATTTACCATCTTCAACTGCATCCTCATCCTCTGTTCATTTTTACTTTGTCATTATTCTTTTTGACATCCTCTTCCACGTTTGAGTTTTTCTCTCCATGGTCCTGAGTTTGTCCCTGGTTATAATGGTGCAGATTACAGGAGGCTGAGAGGCATCGCACCTCCGCCGAAGAGGGAACCCGGCGCTTCAAGCTGGACTTTGCCAACAAAGCTGACAGCCTGCAACGGCAGATTGCACAGAGGGAGAAACAGCTGTAAGAAACCAACTATATAACTAATAAAATGTTAACAGTTCCATTTGTGTTATTTCAGTGACTGAAATAAAATGCTGTAAATGATTAAATGTTCTATGTGATGTTATTTCACAGACAGCAGCTGGAAACTGACCTAAAGATTGAGAGGGAGTGGAGGCAGACACTACAAAATGATCTGCACCGAGAAAAGGACACTGTGGCTCAGCTCGGCGCAGAGGCTCTACAGATAAATGGTTTAAAAAAGGTAGAAAATAATTCATATTAAGTAATAAATTAACCTTTGTGTAGTTGTAGTCCATGTGACTGATACTTGCTTGATTTCACATTTAGGAGTTTCATCGTCTTCAAGATGAAAATATTCAGCTAAAGTCTATCTGTGAAGATCAGGAGCAAGCACTTGAGGAACTCGGCTCTAAACTTAGCGAGTATGTTTAACTTACTTAACTTCTTTTCTCTTTTAATATGACTAAATTGAATTCTTCATTTGATTGTAATTCCAGATCCAAATTGAAGATTGAAGACATCAAGGAGGCCAACAAAGCCCTCCAGGTAAAGGCACTGTCTTAACCATAGATCGTATAAAGAAGTGGACTAAGCGAGCGTCACCCACAGCGTTCAGCCCTGCTCAAATGAGGCTCGTGATACTGATGATTACAGGAGCAAATCTGGAGCCAGGCTCTATGCTATGAATAGGATTTTTTTGACAGACAAAATGGTGACAAAGAAAATTCAGAATCATGTAGAGTGGGTTAATACAAACATTTTAAGACCAAAATGACGAGGCTTACTGCAGAGAGAGGGCCGACAAAATCTCAATGGGAGCCACGGTCAGAAGGAGCCAGAAGAGCATCCTGGAGCTCTTCCTATTTGGCACGCGGCAGCTAGCGCTTTAGCTATATCCAACTCATACGGTCTATGGCCTTAACATACATACGCACCATAGAGAAGGAGCATCATTAAGTAAATTGACTGAATTGTTTTAGGGTGGTCAGGTTTGGCTAAAGGACAAAGATGCCACTCACTGTAAGCTCTGTGAGAAGGAGTTTTCCATCTCCAGACGAAAGGCAAGTCCACATTTTTCACACTTCCTCTCTACACAGTGTATAATATTATGTTTTATTCAAATTCTTGTTTGTTTGTCTGCAGCATCACTGTAGAAACTGTGGAGAGATTTTCTGTAACAGTTGCTCTGACAACGAGCTGCCTCTGCCCGCCTCGCCCAAACCGGTGCGAGTGTGTGACACGTGCCACGCCCTCCTCCTCCAACGCTGCTCCTCCAACACCACTTAAAGCAGACAGGGAACCATCTCTACCCTCAACTCAGATACTGCAAGATATCACTGACCTGTACCAACGCTGCTATGAATGCATGGACAAGCCACTTCTGTATTATATTTATTTATTTGAACTCTTGCTGCATTCATAACCATATTACATAACATGGACCTATTTTTTAAACACCATAAACTACTATTCAGGTGTTTTTCACATTAAGTATTAAATTTCTACCAACATAAATGAAAGCTGCATAAAATACTAATAGTTTGTCAGCTCGACCATTTGTTAGAAACAGATCAACCCAAAACATATAACATTTTTACATTTTGTGCCATATTAAGAGTCCACTTACTATAATTTTCATGACGTTAACAGTAGACCAATTTGTCACTCACCACAGGATCAATTTCACATTATTAACACTAAATTAGCAAAATGGTCCATATTAAAAACATTTCAAAATAGTGGTGCTGAAAGGACCAAGACTATTGAGTAACTAAATACTACAGACGGACAATTTCAATCAGTGAGAAGAGACTTGAGGCACTGACCGTGATTCCCCATGTGCCATTTAAATGTTAAATTGTGTATATATTTTTAAGCACAATGTTAAGTGAGGTTTTATCTATAATTTAAGAACCACTTTGTACTGCTGCTGCAAACAGGAAGGGTTTGAACTGCCTAAAATGTCTTTAATACTCTACTGCATAGTTTTCCTTTTTGTTTATCTTTTTACACAGCCTGTGTTCAGCATGATTCTGAATGAGGCCAGGCTGATTGTTTACTTTCATTACTTCTACTTTAATCATCACAGATTTGTTCAGTACAACAATCTGATCATCACTGTGGCCTTTTGCTGGATACATTCTGCCAATGATGTTTGCCAAGAAAATGAACTGTGTAGCAATCTGATTAAAGTTACATTTGTAAGTAAACACTTTGTCTGTGTAGTATCTTGCATTACGAGCCTTCTCAAATTTTAAATAAAAACCTGAGGCAGGGAATGAGAATTAAATATAAAATTTAATATGCAAATGTACAACAGCTGCATTACCATCTTACAGCTGAAATATAAACACGTTTTTACTTCGGCTCTTCAAGAGCAGAATACAAGATTAAATTTAAGTCATTTAATGAACTTTCAAAACATTCATAAAACACACAGGCTCACATTCATCTTATTATGTGATTAGCTGATCTGAAATCAGAATAACAGTGGACTTTGTCCAAAAACCAAACATACACGACCTCACAACAAACTTAAATACATTTGTGTTTAAAAAATAACTTAATTACCAAACAAATTGCTTTAAATTTATGTTAATGTTATATGTGTCTAAAACACACCAAAAGCTACTTTTCAATATAAGTTTCAATGTTTTCCATATTAGTTACGTTCACTTGGGTCAGTGATGTCAGATCAGCTCTAGAAAAATGTGGCCAAAAGAGATATAACACAAAACATGGATGGACTCAAACAGGAGGAAGAATCAGTATCCCGATCGTAGACCACTCCGAGAGTTACCGTAGTAACCACTGCCTCGGCCTGAGGAGGATCACAGGTGACGTCAGCACTGCACCATGCAAATATTTTTGAATGTGTACACATGCACTTTTAGGAAAATTTTTAACTTACTTGTTTCAGCTGTGCCACTTGCCGTTGAGTTGAGGAAAAGTTCAATATAGCGATGCTCTATGAGAAATAAAAATATATTTAGCCTGAAAATATAAAAGGTTATAGTGAAATACTGTCAAAAATAACTGACGCATGTGGTTTTTGTCTTTGGACATTGCAGCAACTGCATCTTCATGCGAGCGAAACTCGACATCTGCCTCTCCAGTCGCTTTGCCATTTGGAGCCACATCAATATGAACCCTCAGAGGATTCAATGGTGCAAAAAACTAAAAATACAACAGAGCATATGAGGCAAGACAAATGTTGCCTTTCCTAACTCCAGAAATGGACAAATAGCTAAATATTTTAAAAGACACCATGTTTACTCCTTTGCATTTTTGGGATAAACTCTAGACATTTATTCTTACCTTTGCTATGTCTCCCTCTGTTGCACGGAAAGGCAGCCCCCTCATGTGGACAAAATGGCCACTGTGGAAGCCAGAGCCACCGTCGCCTTGACCGTGGCCTCCCAAACCTAATAATAAATGAAACAACCACTGTGCAACAACAACTCAAAACAAAAAAAAACACAAATACTCAAATAAAGAGTTACTTACCTCTACCACCTCTGTCTCCTCTGCCTCGATCGTCAAACATGCCATTGCCAAAACAATAATTATTGAATCCGTTGTAGTTGTCAAACCCGCCATAACCTAAGGAAAATAAAAGAGGCGTTTTTACATGTAAGAGTTTCATGAGAAGCAAGATGTGGAATGTCTAGATTTTAAAATAACACAAATCATACCTCCACCATAACCCCCACCACCTCTAATATTATCCATCAGGGCACCTCCTCGTCCTGGGCTTGGACCAAAGAAACCTCCCCTGGGCCCAGTCATCACTGGTCTATCGTAGGGTCCAGGCCGCTGTCCTCCCAGACCCCTCCGAGGCACCTCATAGTAGGCTCGGATCTCATTACGGCTGCTTTTGAAGATCTCTATGTACCTGTAACACGAGGCATGGGCCATAGAGGGGGCATGGTCAACAGGAGCAATGATCCCTCCCTTTACATATATTGTACAAAAACAACAGAGAGATTCTAACCCAAAACATCTTTCCCTATGATTAATTATAATCAATCTTTCACTGTAATTAAGTTAGTAGAGCAAATGGTAATTTAACTATCACTCACAAGAACTATAAAATAACATTGAAATACAAAAATACCCCTTTCCTTACCACTAGCAACTTTAAAGTGTTTGAAGTATTCTGTAACTGAATTAAACAAATAGTTTCAACATAATTAAAATAAAGTAACATAGCCCCCTTAAACTAGTTGCAGTTATCAAGACGTTTTAACAGAAGCCCAACCAGTCCAGCCCGTCCCGATCCCGTCTGTCCCACCTGTGCCCTATTCTTTCCTTGTGTTTCCCCAGAGCCTTTTCTGCTATCTCCTTTGAGGCAAACTGCACGAAGGCTTCCCCTGTGCTCCTCCCCTGGTAGTCCACTGGCAGAGTAATCCCATTTGGCACGATTCTCAACCCTTCAACCCAAGCACACATAAATACATTGGTCGGTAGATAGTCTGGTAAAATTTAAAAGAAAAATCAAACCCACATATAACTGGTGACAACTACTACATTATAGACAGTTAGTGATCTACTGAGAATGAAGTATAGTGTAATGATGAATGAGGTTGCATGAGTTTGAACTAAACACCCACATCAACAGCTATTTTTTGAGTATTTTTGCCTTTTATGTGAGTGTCCCTAGTTTCTTTTTAGTAGTAATGAACATTCACATTTAGTGGTGTTCAATCTTCATTTTAACTTAGTTTTATTTGCACTTTGATCACAGCACAGAGTGGCAAATATATTCATGCTAAAATACCTGAGAAGAATTGAACTATTTCCTCCTTGCTACATCCAAATGGAAGGCCTCGCAATCGCAGCATGCAACCGCTGCAGCTGTCATAGTCGGCAGGGCCACAGCGCTTCAGCACCCAGTGCATCTCACTAAGATTTGACTTGAAAACTGAAATACACAGAAAACAATGTTATTACATGACATAAAAAGACAAATAATTATTTTAAGATACTTGTGTGTATGATTTACCTTCTATGTACCTGTGCCCCATGTATTTTCTGTCTTTGGCAAGAGCATTTTTGAAATCTTCTGCAGATTTTAGTTCAATAAATGCTTCTCCACTGGGACGACCTTCTTTGGAGTAAGTGAAACACACCCCATTGACTTGACCTACAATGTCACAATCTGATACAATTCAGAGGAGAAAAAACTTTAAACCAAGTCTTCAGATTCATTATTCTTTTGCACCCTTCTGTAAACACGCAGATGGTGTCACCTGAAAAGAAACTGGCCACTTCTTCTTGAGTGCAGGACCAAGGCAGTCCTCTGATCCTCACCACGTACCCCTCCTCGTTTGCAGACATCCTCCTGCCACAGCAAACGCAGAAACCTGTAACTCACAGCAAACACCAAACCTGGATACACATTTCTGACACAAATGAACGTGTGCTGCATTGACATAACAGCGTCACTTACTTCCTACTAGTTACTTGTAAAGGCTCGCTACCTTCTGAAATGCATAGGAAAGCAGTCTCTATATTCAGGCACGTCCTCAATTACGAAAGGAATACTCAGTGGGGTCTTTTTAGGGCTTGCATGTGAAATATCCACTTATTTCTCTGAGTTTATGCATACATTTCACACAAACTACCATTAGCAGTTAGCTGCTAACATCTGAGGCTAACTGTAGGACAAGACAGCGGTCAAATGAACACCCCAAACTACACAAGGGTTGAACAGTAATATAGCAAAATAAGTACTGCATTTATTCATTCATAAAGAGCACTATAAAATGTAACAACGACATTGGTTACATAGTGAGTTATTTACACACAATCGACTTACTACCGGTCTCCTCCGATCACCTCCTGCAGAGCGATAAGAAACCAGGTGAGATATCGCGAGATTTAGTTAAGTGCATGTTATTATATTTATTATATTTAATATTATATATATATATATAAATATATAAATATATAAATATATATATATATATATATATATATATATATATATATATATATATATATATATAGATATTGATATATTGATATATATATTGTGTATATGTATATGTGTGTATATATATATATATATATATACATATACATATACACAATATATATATATCAATAATCAATATATCTATATCTATATCTATATATATCTATATATATCTATATCTATCTATCTATCTATCTATCTATCTATATATATATATATATATATATATATATATATATATATATATATATATATATTTTGATCCTTCATTGATCTGTAATAAACACGTACAATTATAACATCAGTTTACCTGTAAGACAACGTAAATGCACAGTGATGATGATGGGTTACACAAACTTTTATTTATTCTTGATAACAAAACACGTGAACTGTACATAATAACATATATGTAAGAAAATATTATATAATGCTAATTTCACCAGGCAATCCAACAACAAAAATGCTAAACCACTCCATAAACATCTGGACTCATAGTCATACAAATGAATGTGTTAGACTCATTGGGTTAGCGCAGTTCTGGTGAGTTCAAAGTCCATTGAAAACTGTGACACTTTGCTTGTGCCGCTCACTCACCATTGTTAACCCACCAGGCAACAGCAATCCACCGGCAGGTCACCAAAGGTTTGATTCATTACCAAAATGGAGATTCCAGTTTATACATTGGATGCTTTCACCAGCATACCCTTTAAGGGGAACCCTGCAGCAGTCTGTCCTCTACAACATGTGAGTAGACTTTTCTTACAAAAGATTTGGACAGCTTTCTCCCCAGCACTGTTTAACCTGGGCTCATGTTTTTATCAAAATTGTAAATATTGTCACAGGAGCTGAGTGAAGAAATGTACCAGAAGATCTCAGCAGAAATGAACTTGTCAGAAACAGCTTTTATTATCAAACTGAATCCATCTGACAACTTCACTACAGGTGAGTCAGTCAACTTATTCATAGGATTTTTATATCCATAATGTGGTACAACTATGTTACTTCATAACTGAACTGTGGAGTAATCAATCACTGATAGTTCTGGGAAAAGACAAACATGA
The DNA here is from genome assembly GCA_030686955.1 of Odontamblyopus rebecca. NCBI lineage: Eukaryota > Metazoa > Chordata > Actinopteri > Gobiiformes > Gobiidae > Odontamblyopus > Odontamblyopus rebecca. Next base: position 22,249,386 of record CM060655.1, on the reverse strand, counting down.
ACAGAATTACTTAACCGGTAGCGTAAATGTGTGTGCGACTCAGGATTTACTATATAGTCTATTTAATTTGGATCTTGTGGGGCAGTTGAATGTCTCTAAATCATTCATAGACACTATTTGCACAAACTAAACTCCTGTCCTCAGCATTCTGAATCCTCACTCTAAACAATGTGAAACATATAGAGCTAAGACTTGCATTGTTGGAAAGTGGGAGAACAATGCAATGAACCCATTTTTAAGCCACCATTTTCTAGTTTTTGTTGTCCAAACACACAGACAGCATTCTGTCAGACTGCACACCATGAGATTACTGAAAAAAGTATATGATAGAAAAAATATTTTTTATGTAACAATAACAGTTTTTCAATAGGGTCAAGGTTTCGTCTGCGATGGTTCACACCAACCACTGAAGTGAATTTATGTGGACACGCCACTCTAGCCACTGCAAGAGTGTTATTCCAGTATGAAAGTAAGTTTCAACACATGTAAATATAATTAATGACAATGAAACTTAGAACCCTAATAACCTTTCATAGACAATGTAAACAACAAACTGGTGTTTGAGACCAGAAGTGGAGAGCTGTGCGTCACCCGCTATGGGGACAATTGTGTCATGGATTTTCCTCTCAACCCGGCAAGCCCTGCAGTAAGTTTATTCACATAAAACTTAAGGCAATAACTAATCAAAATTTACTCAAATGCAACATTTTGTTTTTTTAGGATCCAAATGAGTTCAGAGACATAATTAAAGTATGTTGTGTAAATATCTAAAATGAATGAATTTTGTTAAATATTAGTTGTACAGTTGTTATCATTATCTTGTGTATTTAACAGGCAGCTGTAGGAAGCCTCCCAGTTCAGGAGGTGTACTTGAGTGCAAAGACAAAGAAACTCCTGATTCGATTGGCTGACAAATGTGACAGGTAACTACACTTCATTTGATGTGAGCATTGTTAATAGCCACTAATGCTTGTTGTTGCATCAACATAGATCAGAATTATGCAACATAAAGATTGATCCCATTGCTCTGCAAAGAAGTGACTCGACTGGAAAAGTCAAAGGAGTCATTGTTACAATGATAGGTAAGCCTGACACAGAAGAACAGTACCAAGACAGATATGATCATGTCATGTTTGACAACAGGATCCCCAAATAAACAACCAGGATATGACTTCTACTCAAGATATTTTGCTCCATGGTTTGGAATCACAGAGGATCCGGTCACTGGTAAAGTCAGCATATCATCTGAATAAGTGTATATAAACTGCCCCACCATTAACACTGCTTGTTTTGGCAGGTTCGGCTCACACTGTCTTGGGGAGCTATTGGGCTGAGAAATTAGGAAAACGCCAATTACTGGGTAATGAAAACTAACAAAATTTTTCCATTATTTCCATTTATACATATTTTCCAGTTGTATTATAAGAGTGGTACTTTTATGATTATAGCTTACCAGTGTTCGAGCAGAGGTGGAGAAATGGAGCTAGAAGTGAGAGACGACGGAAGAATCAACATATCTGGGACTACTGTTACTATAATGCGTGGAACAATTACTATATAATGAAAAGAGATGAAAAGATTTGCATCTATTAAAAATGTATTATTACTAATATTATGTATTATGCTATTTTCATAATTGTGAATGTTCTGACTGAGGTAAAAATAACACTTGAGGCTTACGTACTTACTTACTTGAAGATTATTTATTCAAATTTAAAATGTTAATTAAAATGTACAATGCAAATCAACAAATTGTTTAGTAAACATTAAAAGAATTAAGAAATCCGTGAATGGGCATCAACTTCGCCAGTCTCATTAGGCCAAATATGTTATGAAACAAAACATGTGGGAGCGCTTTCAAAAGGTGTACCAAAGTCACCTTATTTTTTATATAAAATTAAGAGACTTTTCTAGTTTTAAAATTTACAAAATCTACTAAAATAATACATGTTAAAATCAGATATGTGAGCTTATGAAATTATATGGAAAAAAGGTATCAATTAAGTACCTTTTAGATAACTTATTCTCATATTTTGGTATAATGAAGTGGCTGCCATGTTGACGGTGATCATGAAGTCATCATTTTTCACAGTAGAAATCTGGGGAGAGTTTTGTGGGCAGCAGGAGGGAGCTTTATCATGTAAAATGTTGGTTAAGGAAAACCATAGGGGACAGCGATTAAATCAAAAAGGAGACATGTTATAATGGTTTTCCCTCAGATTTTATATTTAAATAATTAATGCACGTTTGAGTAATCCAGTATTATCCTTCCTGACATTCTTTCCATTTCAATCAGTGTTAACCAAAAATAAGCAAAATTCTTTTAAAAGATCATTAAATTTGACTGGTAAATTTTCAAAATGTTCTATGAAGTAAAGTACATTTTTATGCGATACTTTACTCTTTTTTGCTTCCGTGTGTGTACTTTTACTTAAAAGTGCATTGTGTAACTTTTCTGGTATCCATAGAAACCTGCTTGTTTCTATGGATATCACAGCTATGCCTGTGATATCCATAGATATCACAGGCAGAGCTGACCCTCCACCAAAAAAGTTACATAAAGAAAATTCAGTGCCATCACTGAAGAGATGTCAATGAACCTGCTGATTAACTGCTTTTAGAAAAATTCTGAAGTTTACAATGACCAAAATATAAAATAATGATATAAAGTTATTACTAAATATCAGAAAAAACATAACATATTTCCTCTAAAATTTCTAAAAAAGGATATCATGTTCCCTTGATGGAGATGTCTGAGCAGTTTCTCCACAGGCTTGTACTTTTGCAGTGTAGAGGCAGAGCCCACCATCAGCAGCTTGTGTTTGGCTCTGGTGATAGCCACATTTAAGCGACGCCAGTCCTTCAGCAGTTCTCCTAACTAAGAAGAAAGACCAAAGGGGTTTTATTTTTATGTTTCAGAATATTTTCACTGAAAATAGCAACTAGGCCTGTCACAATAACAAACTTTGAAGTATGATATATTGCTGAAGTAAATATTGATGATAAATAACCATACTGAAACTAATTTATGCCAATAAGAGGTTGGTTAAATCCCTCAGTTGTCCAGGTAGGATTCATAGTAAAGTCAAGTTCAATTCTGTCAACTTGACAAAAAGTTTTTTTTATCAAATATTTTTTGCAGCTCATCCAAGCTGCTTCTTCAGTTGCTGGTGGACACCGCTTTATATTTGTCTGAAGGGGGGAGCTAACTACTCTGAAACTACTCTGAAACTAAAACACCTACTAAGTTACTGTTTTCAGATTTATTCCACACAAAACTATTCTAAATGTAAAATATTGTTAAAAAGTCATGAGCTGCACTCAATCAAAGGCAGGATGAAACACTAAATGAACAGTAATTAGTCTGTACGTGTAACGAGTCATATAAATGATTTAAATAACCAAAAATGTCTGAGTAGAGCAAAGAAAATGTACACATGATAAATTATCGTGACAGGACTAATAATAACCAACTTACATTTCCATCCTCTGTAGTGCTCCTGACAAAAGACAGCACAATTACACTCTTGTCTCTTCCTTGGTACTTGTCCACTGTATTGACTTCAACTCCGATAAAAGTGGAGGACTGAAGCAAGCCAGAGATTGATTTCAACTGTTGCCGATATGGGGCAATAACACCTATGTCACTTGGTTTACACCCAGCCTGTGTGAAAGTGTGAATAACATGTTTAAAGATAAAAAGTGAAAGACAATATTAATAAATCTTGTGAATACCTTTATGAGTAGTGACACTAGTAAATGCACAACGTCTGCCTCAGCTTGATTGCTTACACCGCCCTGCTCCACTGACTCCAAAGCTGGCACCTTGAAGACAAAATTACAAATAATTATATTTGTATGTGTTTTGATTCATATTTTGATTTCATTGTAACAAACCACTGAACAGTCCAGGAAGCAAACAGTGTTGTCTGGTAGTAGTGCATCTTGTAGCCATGTCAGGTCATTTTGAGGGTGGCTCTTTGAGTGGGAACTGAGCTCTGATTGGACAGAGGACAGGAAGGGCAGTGTGACCTGGGCACAGGCGGTACGCTCCGAGCCACACTCCAGTCGGCCTTCATACATGAGTGAATTACTGAGAGACATAATCTGCCTGAAAGGGCACAATAAGTTATTTAATGTAGTTTATATTCCAGTGGGTTGTACTGGTCCATTGATCATGTCTGTACCTGTTCATTCTGTATTGTACATTTAGTTGGACCACTGCTTCACTGATGGGCTCCAGTCGTTTAAAGAGGCTTTCGTCCATACCTAAAGACCTATTGAAAAACATTTCTTGTCAAGTCACATCTGATCAGCGTTCATTTGTTGATTAATGAAACATTTATAGACATACAGATCATTTAAATAGAAAATTGTCTGTACCTCGCTTCATGGTTTTGCACTATTGGTGGCAGTTGTTGGTGATCACCCACAAGGACAAATCTTTTTGCGTAGAAAAGTGGCCCGAGGCAGATTGGCTGGCTGATTTGTGACGCTTCATCTACTATGCAAAAATCAAATTTGCGCCGGGAAAAGATTGGGTGTTTTATCCCCATACATGTTGTTGCCACAACCAGCTAAAAAAATAACCACAATTCATTGTCACTGTGAACAATAGCTTAAATGTTAAAGCAGCAAATCTGACCTCCTTGTTGTAAAGTTCTTCCAAGTTTGACAGCGTTTGAACTCCCTTTTTTCTTGCATTTTCTTCAGTGTACAGCAGAATGTCTGGATGTATCTGAAGCACAGATAGAACATTTTAAATAAAAAGTGTACATAGCAAACTTGTATGTTTCAAACCATACCTTTTGTCCCTGGCCCAGACGCAGAAATCCAATCCGAAAACGCTTCAATTTCAGGAGGATGTTGTCAACAGCTGAGTGGGTGTAGCTGGTCAACAGGACACTGAACCCACATGCATGTAGTATGCGAACCTGGAATTTGTTTCATCAAATGACAGCATGATTTCCAAATATTGTAAAACAATAAAACTCAAACATACAGAATATTCCCCAAATTACCAAAGTGCAAATGGTGGTGGTTTTGCCTGTGCCTGGCATCCCAACAATTAAAGTGTAATCTTTAGATAGAAGAACCTTCTTCATTGCCTGTTTTTGAGGTTTGTTGAGACCTGTAATTAATCAATTAAATAATGAATCCACAATGATAAAAAAAAAAAGCATTATAAAATATTGAGGTCTGACCTTTGAGAATATTGGCCACTGTGTCTTTGGCCTCTCTTGGCAGAACTGAGCTCAGGTTAGAGATGAACTCAGGTGCCCGAAAATCAATAATCAGTTCTCTCAAACGATCACTAAAAAATAAACAAATCACTTGCAAATGCACTTGATATGGATGTCCAGTACAAAGACTTGATCATTTATTGCACTAAAACTAGATCACAGGCCTTTTACCTGTCAGGAACGTTCTCCATGAGCCTGGAAAGATTTGTGAGGTGAGTGCTCAAACCCACCACTCCTTCGTCACTGTCCATTCGAAACAAAACACTCTTGAACTTTGACACATCCCTGAAACAAAAAACAACAGCAGCAGCACAGGTAAATGTAAATGTACTACCTATTTTGGCTGGACAACATGAGCTAACATTGCATTTCCATTTCCACTCACCTATCCAGGGTACAGCTGACAAATGCACTGCTGACCTCACACACGTATCCTGTAGCTAAACCAACAAAGCGTCCTTCTTGGTCACTAAGAACTATGCGATCTCCAGAATCCAGACTACCCCCTGATCCCTGAGAGCTCCTCCTCCTGAAGTGGTGCAGGTAAACCCCGTCAGCCTGGGTCACCACTGCACCACTGAGCTGCAGGTTTCCAATGCAAATGCCGTTCTTTTCACTGCGAGAAAGCACAGATTGGTTTCACAGAATCAGCATTTTTGTACTCAAGTTATATTTTCCAACTTTGTGTACTGATTATTTGTAACACATCTTGATGACTATGGTGCAATAATTAAGATACTGTGATATACTGTGATATAATGAAGACAGTGGGTACATTCACATGGTCAGTAAAATTCTAAATCAAATTCCCAATATTAGATCTTGTGTCTATAAACAGTGAACATACCAATAATCAGATCAAAAACACCAGTCAACCCGGGTCAATTAATTGGTGGAATAACTTTTTAACATGTTCTCATTTGTGTCTTTGCCAATTTAGTTTTCCTTTTTTAACATTTCAATAACGATATTGAAATTTCAATATCAAGTTATTTTTGGTACCCACGTAAATATGGGCAGTTATAATGGACACAGCTGAATGTATATACTTAAGTTTTATTCAGATTTTTTCCCCTTTTATTCTGTCTTTTTTACTTTATTTTACTATGTCTCTATTAGTGCCTATTATTGTTAGTTACAGCTATTTATACATTTAAGTTTTACAGATTCTGATAATACTGAATAATGCCAGTGTGTAGTAACTCACCCTTCCTCAGGTGATAGCAGCCATACATTTTTTCGTCCATTTTTAGACTCCATTGTTTTCGCCTCGAGACAACAAAGCAGGAGCCAGTGGGAAAAATATTTCAAGTGTGGGACAGTTATGTGACCGGTCTCTTGGTCCAAAAAGTCACGAATGACGCCTTCTTGTAAATGCTCAGAATTACCATTTAGAGCTCTGAAATTAGACGAAGTCGGTTGAGATTGAAAAAAACTTTGACATCCAGAAATAAATTTAGTGTTAATTGCGCACCTTTCATATAAAGCACAGTTTCTCCTCTGAGGACAGTACTGACAGGTTTGTCTGCTTGATATAATATCGGGGAGTCTACTCAAATGACTTTTATCATCCTTTTTCTCCAGACTGTTATTAATGTGATGAACCAATGTATTTCTTAGCTTCACCAGCTCTGCAAAAATCAAAATTTTAAACAAATAAATAACAAGTAACTCTTATGTATACAACTGTATCTAAAATATCATATTTCGCCTTTGATAAATAATATACCTCTACGATCCATGTGTCCAGCTACAACAGGATGCAAATTACCAGTTTTTAGGTAAAGTAAGAAGCCAGTTTCAGTATTGTATCTCTCAGAGCTCATCAAAGTATAAAGAATCACCTAAAACAAATCACCATTAAAAAAATTGAAAGAGAAATACTTTTTCCATTACTGATCAAGCATTTGCTATTTAACAAACCTGACTGCGGTGCTCTATAGAGTTAGACTCTTTGCCAGTTTTAAGTTCAAGGGGAACGGTTTTAATTTCTGACATTCGGTGGCTTGCATTTCGTGGTCTTTGTATAGATACTTGTGCCGTCAAGTCAATTTTACCCTTTAAGCCAAATCTTGGGGACCACACATTTTCTTCTATATCCACTAGTTCAGTGATGGTGACAGCTGTGTCCTGTGCTCTGACATTGGGGGAGCTGAAATTTGACAATATTAAACACAAATAAAAGCAACACAATCTATTACTAAACAACATTAAATGTCTATGAACATACATTTTGTGATTTGTGATTGTCGGTTTGTGTGCCTCAAGGTAATCTCTTGCCCACAGCTCAAGGGAGGGCAAGTAATCAAGTAGTTCCTGCTTCATCTCTTCTTGTGTTACACCCAAACTGTACCTGCAAAATATGGGGGAATTTTAATGTATAGTTTTAGTATAGTAAGTAAATCAAATTTAGATGTCCATTTTAGCCATGCCTACATGTCAGCCAAATAGCGAGGACTGTGCAGGGTCTGATCTCCCAGTTTAAAAAGGTTCTCTGAGGAAAAGTCTTTGGCCATGGCTGCCTTTTGGAAGACTTCATGGACCATAGTGCCATTCAACATCTGCTTTGAACCACCATCAAATGTCTGACAGAATAAAAATGTATTTATTAAGCATACTGGAAGCAATTTGAAGAATGGGTGAAGAGTGGGGAGAGATGTTCAGTGTAAATTGTCAAATGATTTCACATTACGCAGTGAACAGAGTATAGCAGGTGAGCAGCGAACAAATGCCGAGACAATAGTGTAACACATAAAAAGGCAATATACATATTTTTTATTCTTACCTTGAACATGTCACCTAGCACTGCTCTTCTCATACATCTAATGCCACTTGCGATACTTGTTCCTGAGATCAAAGTGTCTGGGTGCAACACTAAAAAGCCTCGGTCCCGTTCGACTATCCAAGATCCATTTTGACAGCAGCCTTCAAGGTGTATCACATCACCACACAAAACAGGTGACGTCTCCCTGGAATAAAGAAATACAACAAAAAGTTTGGCTGAGCATTTTTCTTATCCAGTTGTGATTTTTCAGACAATAGCATTCCCAAATACATTTGGCAAAATTGAGTTATTCATATATTGTTGTGCCTGTTTCCTGTTCATTTGTGCTGACACTGTGCCAGTTTTTGTTGAACTAAGGTGGAATAATGTTTTCACAGTTGCTTAAGATAGTGCCATTACTCAACACCAAAAACATGATTGTTGTCGACTGAAAGGATTTTGAGTCAAAAGATTCATATGACAAGCATACGGCGCCAAACCCAGAATGAGTTATGAAGGCCTCTACTCCCCATCTGAAAGTATTATTTCATCAAATTATAGGATATGAATGCAACCCATTAGCCAATGACAGTTTTAATTCATTTGCAACATAGCCTGACTGAACATCATTACCACCCATCTTTCAGCAGGCACGTCTCAGTTGGTTCTAGTGATTTGTGGCATGAGATTGTCAGAGTCTTTGAACCAGGTCTTTCTTCAACATCTAAAACCCAATAGCGGTTATTTGGTCCTGAGGACAGAATGACATGGTCTGGAACTTTCCTGCAAAATCGGAAAACATCAGTAAAAGTGTGTAAAACAAAGAGTAAATATTCATATTGTACCTCTGTTTTTTGGGTTTATTTTCAATTTCCTCCATCTCCTCAGTAAACCAGTCGTCATCCAGCAAGTCATACTGTAAATTTGGATCCAAAGTTGCTGCGTTTAATGTGGTAAAAAATGGTCAAATTATTATTATTGCTTTAGTGATACAGAAGTGAAACATTTCATATAATGACATACATTATTTATCAAAAATATACGTGACCACTACCTGTTGTTGGCTGGTTTGCTTTTTCCTCTCCATTAGATTTTTTCGTACCAGCCTTGACTTCCCTATCTGTCAAATCTGTTATAACTGTATAGCATCCATCTTTGTTGCCATGATCTGATGGTTTGGCAACTTCAAATTTATTTGAGGCATTTTTAGACTTTAAAACCACATCCTCCAAGTTTGTCCCTCCATGAGTTAATGAAATTTTTGATCTCTTTGGTTTTTGTGAATCTTCAGGAGGGCTAAACAGTCTTTTCAATGATCCATTTCCTCTTCTCTCTCCACTTTGTTTTTCCTTTGCAGCTGAGAAGTCTTTGAACTTAGGGCTGCGACAGGGAAGAAACATTGGTCCAATATTTTCTAAACTAACCAATCCTTTTCTTGGACTAGGATTTAGTTCACTTTTGTTTTGACTTGTTGGGGTCTCGGGAATAGAAATAACAAAATCAGGTGAAGATGGAAGGTCGTTCTCCAAATCCCAAATTTTCCTTTTAGTTGGTGATTTTAGCAAAGATTTAATTGTAGACACGTCAACCTTGGTAAGTGCTAATCCAGCTTTAAAGGGTTTTGTTGCCACATCCTGTACAAAACACATGTATGTACTATTTCAACAGAACAATATCAGCATCATGAATATGTACAGTATGGATAAAATTCACTACTATACCTTTTCAGGAGGACTAAAGAAGGATGAAATGCTTCTCACACCTCCTTGCACAACCTATTAGGAAATGGCGGGGTTATAAAATAGGATAGCATTATGAAAATATACCTATCAATAATTAACTGAACACAGAGCGTTACTGGTTTTGGTGTTCAGCCAAATAATGGTTATGTCCACTCATTGCTTCAGTTCAGATTATGTTCATACTATTCAATTTAATAAGGGATATCTGCTACATAGCATCATTTTGAAATTTGTGTATATTTGGCCAGTATTGTCTGCCACTACCACTACTTACAAGTTTTATATGTTTGCATTAGTTTAATTAAGGGTGCACAGGGCACTCTTAATTTGCCCTTACAGGATAAATAGTTATTTGATTGACTGAACAGGTATGACAATGTAGACTCTTTTTTTCAAGACTCATGGTCCATTTTTAAAAGAGACCAGGACATTTAAGATAAGATATCCCTTATTTGTCCCACAATGGGGAAATTTCAGTGTTGCAACGCACAGTTAAGAGAACAACAGACATAATAAATAGACAAACACTATAAAGATCTATAAAGATAAGGATTATAAAACTATGTATAATATAAATTGCTATCTTAAAACTATATATACAATAAATTGCAATCTAAAAACTATATATACAATAAATTACTATCTTACATTTCACAGTATTGCACAGGGTCCCAGTATTGCACAGGCAGCAGAGTTAACAGTGTTCATTGTAAAGTTATGTTTTTAAAAGACAACCATACCAGTGTCTCCACATATTGGAGTGATATCTTATTGCACTCAGTCTCATATTTGTGAGTGACACTATTATGTTATTATCCGATTTGTTCAGCCTGCAAATAAAACTGTACATTAAAGTTCTTAGTACAGCTTGCAAAGTGTTCACTCGTGCATTAACAAACATGTCCGTCGCACTCGTCCATCGTGGTCTCCTCAAAATCACCTGTAAAGTGTCACTGGCCACCTGCAGTCTTTGCAAACTTTGCAAGCTTTTTTGTAATTAATCCACAGGTGGGCTGTGTATGAGTGTACAATTTACATCATTTGTATAAGAGCCAAATTTAGGTATAAGAGTATTTGCCTGAGCATAGAGCAATGATGCATCATCTGCCATGTCCGCAGCGATGATATCCCCATTGTTATTTAACAGACATGCAGGTTTTAATGAGTGCTACGTTATTTTCGACTACATAACAGAGTAAATTCATATATCTGACCTTAGTTTTCTTGAGTTTGCTCATGATGAAACGCAGTGTGTACACAACTCTTTCAGATCCAATGTACTATGGTCTTAGGAGAGGTTAAACCGTGCATCTAATCCACGTGTTTTTGAGCTCATACAGGTTGCAGGTATGAACTTTTCGTATCTTTAAATGCTATGCCTTTCTTTCGTTGTTTACGTCTGGACTTCGGATTTGGAGCGCATTTTTTATTTCGCGCAACGGAAATGTCCTTTAAGGATTTCCGGTGGGCAGTGGCGCCATCTGGTGGAGTAAACGTGTACTCCTATTGACAGACCAGCAGATGGCAGTCTTTCTTCGGCGTCTACTGAAAACCTTTTGTAATTTTTTATTTTATTTTATTCTGTTTCCACAAGTGTCGAGTGTAAACCATAAATAATACCCAATAAATAATAACCTGTATACAGGCACTGTATGTTTTATATCAAATCAATTTGTTCATAGTCTAATAATGTGTCACTTTATGGCTACTCAGTTCATCCTTTTTACTTTTATTGATACACATATATTTTTTTCCCCCATTCCTTTATATATATTTTTCTTTTCTCTTTTTTCTTTTCTCTCTGTTTAAATCACTATGTTTACATCATTACTGCAAGTCAGCGGTCCTCATTTATAGCACAGTGGCAACAAAAGGGCAACTGATGAGCTTATTAGACATATGAAAAATGCACCACAACTAGGCCTAGATATATCTGCTCTAGGTCTACTTTATCTTAGGTTGAGATTTGCTTTACTTGGGCCTGTTTTTTAGGCCTCTGAATGAAATTAGCCTTTTAATCCTTTTGTGGTTTATTTACTGAAGACAAATTCACTGATTCAAGAAAATAGGCTGTGTGATGAGAGTTAACAGCAATTTAGATTATGCAAAAAAGTATTTTTCTAATTTAAAAAAAAAATACCATAAAGATTTTATTGAGGATTTTAGACCACAGACTTCACTGTAAACTGTACTCAATTGACACTTTAAAGAGAATCTCCTTTTATTAATTTCACTTCAGTTAATTTCTGACAGACAAGGTGTGTGTGACCATTTGTGTGTGGACAGCTCTTGCATTAACAGAGAGAATTATATGCCACTAAGGACGTCAAACACATCTGCATTTTGACAGCTTCAGGGGTAATTCTATAAATTAATTGTGACCTGTCCTCCACCTCAGTTAGAGACTATAGGCCAGGCTGTTACGGCATAAAGTGAACACAACAGTTAGACAAGTCACATGCCAAAGGGGGCACACAAAAGAACAATGATCAGGCATTGGACACAATAATGCACACATCAGCAAATCTGACCTTCCATATATAACACACAAACATAAATGAAAATATTATAAGGAAAATCAATATATAACTATATAGATAGTTAGAGTATCAATATAGTTAATTAAATACATCTTAAATAATCCCCTATGTAAGCCTATATGCACATTCAACTAAAAAGAAAAAAAAACAGCTAAGCAAAATATTTTGTAAGTTCATGGTTTGTGCATTCATTCTATCATGCTCAATTTGGCACATATTGTCTGGCAGCTTTTAGCCTATTGCCAACAATTGGACGGCACAGCTGGGAACACTTCCACACATACAAAATGAATAAGCTCTAAGTAGGCGTGTGGATGTCTCACATATGCACCATTCATTCACAGTTTAGCAGAATCAAGGGATATGGTTTGTCTTCTGTACGCAAATAATTCATAAACTTTCTTCATTCATACCAAGCCGTTGAATACGTCATTGAGTATGAAATACTGTAAAAGTCATGTTGTCACAATAACATTTCAAACTCACTTGATGCCAGTTCTGATACCACAATGATACAAAAAACTCCAACCTGCCAATAGGACTATGGATGAAAATTAGCCTGCAGGACTAACTCTGGCACATTTACATGCTGTACTAACACATGTCCCAATAAATAATCATTAGCAATGAAGGTACAGGAGCCTCCGTTCCTGCACCACCAAACTCACTAACAGCTTCATTCACCAGGCTGTTAGGGTGATGAACTCTCTCCCCTCTCTAACCACCAGGCTGTCTTCCTAAAGAAAAACATTATTATTATTATTATTATTATTATTATTATTATTATTATTATTATTATTATTATTATTATTATTATTATTATTATTATTATTATTATTATTATTATTATTATTATTATTATTATTATTATTATCATTATTATTATTATGTAATTAAACTTTGATTGAGAGTGAGAAATCTAATTTCAGTTTTTCATATGTGTATATGAAATTGAACAATACACTTTTATGAATCTTTGAATAAATAAATATAAACATATAATAGAAAACAAAAATAAAATACAAAACAAGACAAAATACTGATCTTAACTCTTAATACGGTAGTTTTATTTAGGTGATTTTCAGCATCAGAACTTCAGTGATACAATGCTTTTCTGTTTAATGTAGCCCTATCTCCTTTTCCCACACACTTTTCCCCACCTACTACTCCTATTGGACAACATGCTCTGAGTGTGTGACATATGGACTTTAACTAATCACAGTGAACCTTCTGAGGCACCAAATGGCTTTATTTCCATTGTGTGTGTATATATGTATATATCTAAATTTGTGCTCAAGCTGCATGAAAATAAGTCCCTTTTTTGTATGAATTGTTGGCTCACTGCCCACCATCCCTTCCTTGTCTATACCATCTGGTCATATAACAGGGCTAAGAGAGTAGACTAGAAAACATGGTCATTCTGCCAGATTTCTTTTTAGATCTTTTGATTTGTAAAAGTAAACAGCACATGTTTTTAATGTTATCCTTTATTTTCTCCTCATTTGATTTGGTTGTTACAGAGTTAAAAACTTCTTGTAATAAATCACAGACAGGGGAAAAGGAGGCTAAATGGAGAATGCCAAGTAGCTACTGTCTTTTACCTTGACGCATGTGTGGGTTCTCTACTGTCGTAACTGATGTCGCATGAATACACTACCTGCTGTCTATAGGGGAGGCTAAAAGAGCAAAATCTGTACATCCCTAACAATATAGCTTGCTCCTATGAAGTCGGAAATCGATGTCCATTTACACAATGTCACTAAATTGAGATATAAAATCTGAAAGTAATCACATCCTCCAGATATTTGGACTGCAAATGTCATGCAGGAAATATAGATTATTTACAACATATACTCCTGTAAATGTCAAACCTATTTTCTAGCATGTGGCAACTCTTTTTTTGCTCAAGGAAAAGTAGTACGTTTGGACTAACACACTGGATACTGGTGTATGTAAGAATGCTTTATTTAGAGTCTAGAAGTGTTTTAATAGGGCACTTAAGACGAGGGCACAGCCTTCAGATGTTTTCTGTGTTGTGAAGATCCACGGGGAACAGAACATTGCTTGTGGTTGAAAGGTAACATGTAGTTGACAAAGACATGTCCACAAATGTTAATCAAATTGTGGGTAAGCACGATAGATCAATAAAGGCTTTCATCAGTGGTGGAAAAAAAGGTATGCATTAGTCAAACATCATGGATCACTATAAAAACAAATGAACCATGTATTCTTGACTCTACCTAACAAAACAAAAACACAATTGTTACACATCAAGAGCAACCCACAAGGATAAGAGCTCACTCAGTCAAAATAAAGGTGCACTATATAACTTTTCTAGTCACCAGTCCACTGCCTGCCTGTGTCCAAGGAGATGGTTTGATGTCAGATGCCTGGGATGTACCACTACTCCTATCTCTGTGGATACAAACAGGTAATGCCACCAGTTACAGGTCAGATCTGTGGAGAAGTGACCCTGCACAAATATGAATGAAAAATATATAAACCATACTGTACAATAAAACAATAACATCTCAACAGTGGACAGTGGGGTGATTCCCACAGCTCCCACATATGAATACTGTCACTGTGTTGTTGGGCAAGACACTTAAAGGTGCATTGTTTAACTTTTCTGGTGGAGGGTTCATCAAATGCTTTTCTCGATAGAGATGTTTTGCTTTGTCTAGAATGTTTCACAGTATGGTATTGAACCTTTCTGTCTTTATGGAGACCAAACCAGACCAAGTTACAGGTCAGATCTGTGGAGAGGCAACCCTACTTACAGTCAGAATCTAGGTATTTTTGGTCTATAAAACCACCTGTAATCGAATAAATGTAAGATAGAACTGTTTAATGTCATACTGCGGAACATTCCAGGCAGAGCAACAACATATCCATAGAAACAAGCAGGTGACTCCTCCAGAAAAGTTACACAATGCCTTTAACCCACCTTGCCCTCAATGTACACTGCTGTGTGTTGTCTGAATGGGTGAGTGGTTCCTTGATCTAAAGAGCTTTGAGTGCCTTGAAGGTGGAAAAGCGCGATATAAAAATGTGACCATTTACCAAAAAAAGTGACCCATAGTCTCTACCATCTTGTCTTGACAAATAAACAATTGAGCGCATTTATTTCACAGACAGAGGTGAAGACTTTCTCTAAGAATGGTGAAACAGTTGAATTCACAACTGCAGCCTTAGCTATTGATTGTTGGTGTTCTGCAGCAGCTGACCAGGTAGAGGGTGAAATTGCTCTTGGACAAATGAAGCCTATTATCGTTTCACTTGTTGGCTTTAAAAACACATACCATTTATTTTAGAAACCATGTGAACTATGACAGATTTTCACCAGACCTTCAACAATACCTGGTTTTGTTCTGTATTATAATGTAGGCCAGTGGTGAAATGTAATGAAGTAAAAGTAGCAAAGTAGCAGAGTCTTTGAGTGTTTAGAAAAGTGCTTTATAATTAAAATGTATTATGTATTATTATTATTAAGTAGATTTTTAAGTGGATACTTTTTACTTTTACTTTCAACACCATTACATTTTTTAACTAGACTGAAAAGTAAAAGTATTTTTTTAATAGTTAGAGACCTACAGAAAAGGTGCAGAGTTTATTTTTTACCACATTTATAGTTTGAGCAAACAAAAATATACAAATAAAAACAGCTAGGAAAAATATCGATTCAGTTGTTTCTGCTGAACAAAATTCAGCACAAATCTCTTACTTAAATGGATTTTTTCATGTGGTACTATTTTTTTTCTTTTGCTCCGGTATTTGTAACAAAATGTATTACTTCCACCACTGGTAAAGGCCTATAGTATTTAGACAAGGACAGTATTAATAGTAGTTTTATACTTGGCAATGATTGCAGTCATTTCTTACCCATTTAAAGTGAGACAGTTTTCAAAGTATATTTCCAGGGTATCTTATACACAGGAGTAGGCTATAATCTTAACCTGGGGCAACTGATAGACCATTTATACAATATCAGCTTTGACTTACTTAGTTATGATTGAAACATATTTGATCTAACCTTCTACTTCAGTTAAGTCTTGATGAGGGCTTGGCTTTCTGATCTGGTCATGGGTTTGGGGTAATTATTGCATGAAATCTGCCACTGAATTTAAGCTTCTTTTCCCCACACTAGCCCAAAGGCAACAGCGCTGTGGATTTGGAGCAGAGGTTTCATATAGAGTCTTCATTTCAAAACTCTGCCTCAACTCCTCATGACCTCACATACAAATCAGATAACTAAAATAATCAGATAACCCAATGATTAGATCTGGTGTGTGTTTACATGCAGAAAAGAAATCTGATCATCAAAAACAAAGCAATTCATTTCATTTTTGTTTTTGCCACATTAATTTTCCCTTTTGTATAATTCTCCTGCACAGGTGCAAACAGTCAGAGAGAAATCAGATTACTCACACCAGATGTATCTGTTTACATGACATTTCAATAACTCCACAACTCAGATAATGATCAGACTCTTGGTGTGCCGGTAAGTATAGCTCCTAGAATGAAAAGCAAAATGATTCAGAACTATGTCGTAAATGTGTCAAAGGAAAATTGTGGTGACTAAAAAACTGAGCCCAAAAATCTTCACAACAGCAGCTCTTGTAACACTCAAGACTCTTTGAGGTTGCTGTTGTTATCATTAAAAGGCGTGATTCACAGTGTATCACAACTAATGACTTCAACATTCGGTATAATGTTGTTTCTTCATCACAAACAAACCTGGAGTTGTGTTTTGTTTCATTCACAGATGTTTAACGCACAAATCCTGTATATTAAGGCTGAACTCTTCTCACAAACAAAAACACTCTGTTCCACCTTGTGATGCCATGTGGTAATAAGTGCACCACACAGCTTCACTAGAAACATTTGGAGAATTTAGAGAAATTTCACCCTTGTAATTACTCATCTCTACTGAACTAAAGGCAAAAGGAGGTGTTAACTTGAAAACAATCACTACATCACAAACAGAACAGAGCATTTTGAGCTTTGGAAATATAGAAAGACAAATATTAAAGGGTTACTCAAACATGTCTGGATAAAACACAATTACATATATGGTCCTGAAGAGGTAGGAGCATTATAATATATCTTAAAGCTCAAAAGAGTCCATTTTGCGTATTATAGGACCTTTAATGAAATGTGTTTTTCATTGAAACAAAGCTTAAAATCCAACCCAAATGAATTTTCTTCAGCCTCTCTGGGCATTTACTAATAGCCTAATATTGATTGAACCGTTAAATGTTATGCGAAATGTTTCTCTTGATTGCGATTGACTATTAGTTCCATGTATCTTAATGAAACTCTACATAGCCTGTGGCCTTAACCTGTGCAAGTTTTAAAAAGGAATTAAAATAGTTGCTGGATTTGAACGTCCAAATCAAGCAATAGCTCAGTTGGTAGCAAGTTTGTCCAGTGAGCCGAACAACATGAACATCATTGATTGAGTGGTCAGAGATTCACATTGATTCCAGCTCTCACAGATGAATGCTATTGTTCTAACCTTGGGCAAGACACTTAACACATCTCGTCCCCAAAGTCTGCAAGTTCATAGGGGTGCGGGCATGTTTTGGGTTGATGGGGGAAACCGGAGTACCCGGAGAAAACCCATCCAGACACAGTGAGAACATGCAAACTCTACACAGACCCGGGGGATTGAACCTGCAACCTTCTTACTGTGAGGCCTGAGTGTTGCCACTCAGCCACCGTGCCGCCTATTATGGTGGCACGGTGGTAGCTAATTTGTCCGTAAATAAATTCCTGTTCCATCACACTCCCTTAGTCCACTTCTTTATACAGTCTATGGTGGCCCTCCTACATCAGTACTTTGGGCTGCTAAGCTAACAAGGTTAATTTGTTATGTGCCATACTAAATGTCAGGCACCAGACTAATAAATGGCTACACCTTCCACCTACATTACTGCGCACTGTCAGTGTCTAACAGGAAAATAATAATTAATCAGATAATTGTCAGGGGTTTTCTCTGTAACTCTTAGCTTCAGCAAATTACCTGGTTACAAATAAAGATACACACTGCACAATACACAGCGAACATTGTACTTAATTATACTAAGTATATATATATATATATATATATATATGTATATATATATACTTAGTATAATTAAGTACAATATTCGCAGTGTATTGCCATGGTGACAATAGGTACTAGCACATGCATTAGTTGTAACTGGACTGTATTTGTTACATGCTCCAATCTTGTCACCATAGCTTTTTACAATGCTCTAAAGCCTCTCCAAGATGAATGCTGTTTCCTTTCAAGGTTTTCATGGCTGCCATTTGAAAAGCTCTAAGTCTGCCCATTGTCAAGAAAATACAAAAGGACAAAACACTTCCTGATTTAATATTTTATCCATCCATCCATCCATCTTCTCCCGCTTAATCCGGCTGGGTCGCGGGGGCAGCGTGCTGCCCAATACTCATAGCACCTGACCACCCCTATGAACCCCTCTGCAGGTGGTGAGCCCACAGGAGGGTGGACAACATGGTCCTTGATGTTAGTTCATAGTGGTGCTGCATGTTTTAGGTTGATGGGGGAAACTGGAGCACCCGGAGGAAACCCATCCAGACATGGGGAGGAACATGCAAACTCCACACAGAAAGCCCGGATGACCTGGGAATCGAACCCGCAACCTTCTTGCTGTGAGGCATGAGTGTTGCCACTCAGCCACCGTGCCGCGTTTAATATTTTAAAACATATTTAAACCTGTGTCTACTAAATATTACTTAAAAGTAATAAAATATTTAGGAAATCTAAAACTCCTAAAAAGGCCTCTTGGCCTATGTGAGAGTAGCTGCCTGGATGTAGCACCTGATTAATAATGGACTTAATGTAATTGGAAAGAAAAAAAACATGAATTTCTTCACAAAATCTGGTATTAAACAAACAAACAAAAAAAAAGAATGTCAAAAATAAAGAAACCTTTTTTTTTTACTCCAGTTAGAGTACTGTTTCACTGTAATAATACTGAAGAAGTTTGAAAAAAATTCAGTGAAGTACATTTTTATAAAAGTAAAAGATCATATGTAACTTAATACTGCCCATCTCTGATAACAAATGCAACAAATAAAATACACAGAAATTCCTACTGTAATGTATGTTCATTCAGTAGGAATGTTGCATGCATTGCCACACTGTTGTACCAAGGACACGTGCTCTTCATCATCTATTATTTGAAGTCCTTTGTATGATAACATTTTCATAAATGAAAATACAGGCAGGCTTAAATGGTCAATACTATCACAGTGTGCTTTGTATTTACTGTCCCTGGGTCCTGCTCAGATGTAATAAACTCTTGCCTCTGACATCTAGCCTTTCTTTACAACTCCAGCACAGCTCTCAGCTCACTCACAAAAGCGGTATAAATATAGTCAGGTTTGAATTACTACATTCTAATGGTACGGGTGATTCACACACTTTACACACATACACTCTGAACCCATCTTAGTCCTGATGTGGACTTACTTTGGTCCTGTTCTAGTCCTGGTTGAGTCCCAGTTTTGATGTGGTGAATGAGCAAGTGTGAACGCACCCTAAAACCTACTCCTTGTTGCCCTGGGGTAGCGGTGGGCAGAGCAAGACATTTCTATGAGTGTGTTTTTGTACACTCATAGAAATGTATGAAGACGAATTACACAATCCATTGATCAAAGAAAAGGTTATGGCCTCATGACAGATCAACTGAAAATAGATAATGAAAGCATTTTATTACATAATAAAACCGGACAGGCATTATAGTGTTGAGTTGACTTTTACTAGCATCAAAGATTTAGCAGGGTATTCAGTTGGTAGGTATATGGTAGTCTTAGGTTGACTTGCCCTCTCATGGTACACAGTATGGTATTGGAAATCAATTATTAACGCTCCAGCTCACCAAATAGAAGAACTTCCACAACAGTCAAGGAAAAAAGCTGAAAACATTATAAAAACATGTTTTATTGTTCACCAATCACACTCTTCACCAATCACACTCAAATAGTAGTTTTCCCCACATCACCTGTCTTTCTAAAAAGCTTACTAATCTAAGTTAAATACCCGGAAAATATTTAGAAGAAAAACACACTTCAGTTTAAAATTCAACTTCATAAAAAAACCAAAAAAAAACAATGTATAATTAATATCTAAAACTATATGTGATCGAGCATTGGGGAATAACATGAACAGATATGCTTTCAGAATACTTAGAGTAACTAGCTTTTCAGAATACAGTACTTTCCTAAAATCAACTGTGTTTGAGAGAAAAGAAGAAAATACAGCTCTTACAAATGCATGTGCAATATTTCCTTCTCAATTCAGTGATCAATAAATGCATAACAGTGCAACCAATAACAGTGTTTCAATCCAATGTCATATAACAATATAATTCTAAATATTGATAGTTTGCAGCAACATCACACTGGGGGTGATCTGCACATATGCCTATTGGTGAAATGTTTAGTGTTACTGTGGTAACACAGTACACATTTTAGCAATGAATATACCAAAAGGTTTTATTATTGTCTGAAAACTCAAAAAGGAGAGAGTGACTATCTGAGAATCTGTTGGCTTATGCTAGTTAGCTTGTGACTTTAGTGTTATTTGAGAAGGTGTTTAATCAGTTCTTTATGGTCAGATTGTGTTAAATTAAACATCAGATTAAGGTCTAACTTGAGTAACAGATCTTCAGACAGAGCAGTGTCTACAGTTAGCACCACGCCCCCAGGGAATGTTGATGACATCCACTGCAAAGTCTCATTTCTGATAGGACCATATCAGAATATGTTACAAAATACATCCATCTGCAAATATTCTATAGTCATTTTCAAGATATTTTTCCCAATAATGGTGATGACTGAAAATGCACCACTAAATATCATCATCTCACCCCTTAATGGTAAATAAACTGCAAAATGCCACTGAAGAAACATCCATCCTCAAACTATTTGCCTTTGTTGAGATCAGATTAACCTGCAAGACCAGGCAGAAAGTAGCAATGTAAAGGACAAATTGATCGTGGTCTCCTTTTACTCTGCTCTATTCATCGCGAGATGGGAGCAGGAGCACACTTCACTTTATTAGTCAGCTACAGTTAGCCTTTAAAAAATACTACACATTTTATAGAGATAGCAGTAATTAAAAGGGTAGGTTGGAGCAAATTAATTGAAAAATTGAAAGAATTTAAAAATAAAGCAACAATTGACAACTGAGGGTATAAGTACCGGTATATAATATATAGATAGTAAGATACTAGTAAAAAATTGAAATGCAGTATAACAAATAATTAAGCCTGATAAGGCTTGATCATGAATTAAACTATTAAAATGTTTAGTAAATTTCTGTATACTTCTGAATGTAAAAATGCATAGTAAAAGTTGTACATTGTGGTAGTGGCATGCCTGAAGAGTTTGTTTATTCCTGAGACTGATCAAGGCACAGCATAGCATTTGTGCAGCTTGGTTTGTTGTTAGTGGAGAGCTTGATGAGCTGGTGTGCCTTAGTTGTCCCTTTAGTCGAAATCTGGCATGCACTTAAACCACTTTGTAACGCGGCCGTGACTCTTGGTCTCCCTCTCTGTGGCAGAGTCCAGGAGTGTGTCCATGTAATGGCCGTACTCTGTTATAGCATCTTCCACTCGTGTGATGTACAGCCAGCACACAATCACACCATAGAACTGCCAAGAGCAAAATCTGTGATTAGCTTGAGGTTGAAGTTCAAATTAAGAAGTTAGTGAAGACTTCTGACAGATTTATAATTCTCAATTTAGCCGCAATTTCCCCAATGCTAAGAAGTCGGTAAAATGATTTGCAACATAAAAGATTAATAAATTAGCATAGAATTATGATGGACAATAAACCATGAGATAAATGTAGAATCCATTGGGCTTTGTTGTTGTTTGAGGCTTTCTTAAGTCATCACTGGACCATGAAGATGATTACATAAACTAATTTGGCTGGTTTATTGCAATTTATAGGTTTAATTTAGTTCTGCAATGAACAATAATCAGAAACCGGTCTCAAATCCGCAATGGAGAGGCAGGCGAGCTTTCTTTGTGATATGGTAAGCAAAAGAGACAATCAGGGAAGGAAACTATTCAGATGTTACTATAATGATCAATAGGCTGTTACCTGAGGCAGCAGGATCCCCAACAGCAGACCTGCCATATACTTGTAGTTGTCCATTAGCCAGATGAAGAAGGCGTCAGTACAACCTCTGATGTGAATAACATCGATTAAATCCAAACGCTAAGAAAAGCACATAACACAGTAATATAAATAAATTTGGTATAGCAGTTTGTGCATTCAAATTACACTTTACACCACATTATTTATTCACTCCACACCTAATGATATTACTACTACTAGCCACAGCTGCCCTGGGGTAGACTGAAGCAAGCTGGCTGCCAATCTCCAGCATCACATCAGCAGCTCCGACCACCACAAATCACTCACGTACAACACAAACAATACAACATATGAAACAATAGTGGGAATCAATTGTTCAACCTTTGGATTGGTGACTGAGTGCTCCAACCACTGAGCCACTAAAGGTGAAATGCAATCCTCTGATATGAACAGCAAATAGATTTGAAGAAGAAAGACACTAAAACTGAAATGGTGGCCTTTTCATATCTCCTTTGAAATCCATTAATAAAAACAAATAAGTAGATTCTTGTGGGGGGCAGGCTGACTTCTACAGATCAGAGTTGACTAACCTCTTTCTCGAGCACTTTGTAACCGCACAGAGTGTTGGCCACTTCATTAGGCTACAAGAGAGAGAAGAAAACAAGAGTGAGCACTGTCAGTTTGCTTGGTTATGACTGTTTGAATATATGATTGTATGCATACATGTATGAAAATTAACCCCTGCATGAACTCATCAGTATCATCAGTATCACCAGTATAAATTCTTGTATTCCTCCAAAACAGATAAAGCTTATTATGTATACAGTTTAATCTGCTACAGTAGACCCTAACCTGTAGTTAGCAAAACGTCTGCGTATGGGCAGTTAAACTGACTGTAAGAATGGCAGCAGTGACAGTCTTGCATGTGTTGACTGTACTGTCCAGATGAGTTTGACTTGGCTGTGAATAAAGTATTTGTGCATTAACAGCGTTAATACAGCATTACCATATTCAAATACATGGAGATTTGCATGCTATTTTAAATATGGCAAGTCCCCCGCTTGCCATCTGGAACAAGCAAGTGGTGAAAGGAAAAAAAGTATTACACAAGTTTAAATAATCAATAAAGTGCTTTTTAATCATTAAAGAGCTTTAAACTTTTTTTTTCCACATCTCAATTTTCAACTGGAAGTCAGCAGAGTTGTTTCTTTTATAAACTGTTTAAGATCCCACATACTGCAGCTTCCAAAGTATAAAATAATAATCCACACGTCTTAGATATTGGAATTTAGATATGTCTTCTTTAATCTAGATGTAACAATGTGACGATATTACATTTAGTCATATTTTTACAGTTTAGGCATATTTTTACAGTCCAGATCAGTTTCCAAGGCAACAGCTGACAGTCAGATGGTTGTTCTGACCAGAGTCTGTCATCCTCCCCGTGCTATTCCAGGTGCATGAAGTCCATCCATCTTCTCCCGCTTAATCCGGCTGGGTCGCGGGGGCAGCGTGCTGCCCAATACTCATACCTGACCCCCCCTATGAACCCCTCTGCAGGTGGGGAGGAAACCCATCCAGACACGGGGAGGAACATGCAAACTCCACACAGAAAGGCCCGGGCGACCGGGGGATCGAACCCGCAACCTTCCCCGCAACCTTCTTGCTGTGAGGCCTGAGTGTTGCCACTCAGCCACCGTGCCACCCATGAATGAAGTGCTATGTTACAAATGTTTAAGCTGAAAGTCTCATGCACACTTGACTACCTTTTTATCAACACTTAATATTTAATAATCACTATTCAATGATCAGTTTAGACTGTATGGGGTGATTTCGTCTGAGTAGGAATAATCTGTAAGGACAACACTGAGTATGGCATTAAAAACATCCAACTATATCCAAATGCCATCCCTTAACATAATGCAGAAATAAGACCTGTAAAAAATAAACATGTATACAAATATATTAATAGCTATGATTTACCCAAACATTTCCCTAGGCATATATGGTTGTAATAGTAATAGTACCCCTCTTCACAGGTTCCAGCTTCTTGTTATATGAGACATTTTTAAGACTTTTCACAATAATATTTTTGTTTTAAATATTTAATTTGCAATGGTAACAGTTTTTCATCACTGTGAAACCCAGGGGCATGAACCTGAAGGTCTATCAAATTATATGAAAATACTATGTTGTGATTGTGTGGGTGAAAATTGCCTTTGCTGCGCTTAAGCTGGGGAAGGGTAGCAGTTATCATGATAATAAAACCATACTATATTTAGACTGTCCTTTTGAACTTTGTGTGGTCTGTGCAATACTAGACATACATTTCCATTCATAAAGACACAATGTGATTAGATGCAGAAATACAAACCTTGGTGGTGATGCAACAGGTGTAAGGGACTCCACAGGCTAAAGGACCTGGAGCAGAGCAGTTGTGGTACATGTTGACTGACCAGTCGTTATACTCTTGACCTCCACAGCACTTAAACTGAGAAACAGGGAGTGCAGAGAGGAAAGGACACATAACAGAAATCATATGTAGATGAACGAAAATTAGTATGTAAACAAGATCATTTCAGAGACTCCACTGGATGAATGCCAGAAACGTTTGCTGTCAAAATACACCATAATTTATAAGACAAGTTGAATAATTGTGGCTCTTTTGAATGTGTTGTTGGGAATAGGTCATGAAACTAAATACACTGCTGATTATTCATACACACAACTGGAGCAACAAGCAATACTATTTCTCAAATAATGCTGTACAATCTATTTTATATAGATATAGAATTCAATGTTACAAAAATATTCAACATGATGGCCAAGTTGTTTTTGTGTTTTGTTTCTCAAGTTAATTATCCAATAAGAAAGCAGAATGAGCATAACCTGAGTCTCTTATTTGGGTTGCCAGTTTCAATGCTGAAATCCAGTTGGTTTAATGTAGTTCTAAAATGCCTCTCTGATCAATCATTAAGTGCTAGTGCAGTCTCTGCAGCTCAGTGAATGGATTCTGGAGATTCTCATGTCCATATACGAATGGGAATAATAATGACAAAAAACTCCTCAAAATGTAGGTAAAAACACTGACAACCCAGATTGAGTGGTGATGGTAACCATTTTTAAAACCGGAAGAGCACAGGCTACATATTGCAACTTTAAATTGAAATTAAAAGTTACTAAAATTATATGTTTCCATTGAAAGAATTAAACTACTTTTTTTAGCACAGTCAAAATAACCATACAAAATCCATTAGCCATGTTGGAGACATAACTGATTTAATCTCATTGTGTATTTAATCAAACGCAACAACCCCATGTGGCTTTAGTTATGGTCTGAGGTGAAGTGAAGAAGTAGTGATGACTGCTAGTAGTATTATTCTAACACTAAAATTAACTTAAGTAAGAAAGCTGATACATGAATATATGAATGTTTATGAGGCTGCTCTTTGACAGGCGTATCATCAGTATGCCAGCACCACAGGGTGCACACCAGTCATTACTGAAAATCCAAATAGGAAACACACCAAGATAAAGCTACATTCGTCACCAAACATGGGCAGATCTAAGTGTCTGTAGACAGATTAATTTGTTTAGCAGTAAACACGATTTTCAAATGTTGAAGTAATATTTTTA
Source organism: Odontamblyopus rebecca (assembly GCA_030686955.1). Taxonomy (NCBI): domain Eukaryota; kingdom Metazoa; phylum Chordata; class Actinopteri; order Gobiiformes; family Gobiidae; genus Odontamblyopus; species Odontamblyopus rebecca. The sequence continues at coordinate 22,223,324 of CM060655.1, read as the reverse complement.
ATTAAGTTTAACCCACTCTCCTTCAGGTCCATTTGGCTGTCACCCACTTTGCTTCAAGTGTATATGGCACAAATTAATTCATGTTATTCAAAGATTGTTGGTACTGAAAACCTTATGGTGGAAATTTCATAATGGTATTAAAATGCATTATATAGACAAAGTTAAAGATGCACTACCTAACATTTCTAGTGGAGAGTCCACCGCCTGCTTGTGTCCATGGAAATGTTATTGTTTTGTCTAGAATGTTCCACAGTATAGCTAAAACCCTTTCATGAGGCAGATTACAGCACTACGCTACATTATAATTCAGATCTGTGGAGAGTCGCACCTATTTGCAGGAGGAAATGTTGTATTTTTGAGCAATATAACCATCCATAATGAATAAATGCTAGATGAGTATATTGATCATGTAACATTCCAAGATAACATCAGAGACAAGCAGGTGGTGGACCCTCCACTGGAAATGTTACGCTTTAAAGTAGTAAAAGTATCAATACCAATAATATCAGTAACATTTTAAACTAATTCATTCAGTACATATAATTCAAATAATAGCAGAAAGAATGAATCTTGACATAGTCCTGGTCTGGTGTTTTACTTTTTCATTCATATGATACAAAAAGAGCAAAAACACAGAAAAACACTCCATTAACTAGATAGCAATAATGATTGCCTAGCCTCTAGTAAAACATGCACCAAAATGTATCAGCCGAGGCAGCTGTGCAAAGGCCATAATTAATGAAGATAATGGATTCTATGTCAGTCCAACTGCCTTTGCTGTTGCACAAAACTGAAGTGCAGTGTTTTAAACTGACAATGCTCTGTTGGATGCAGATAGTGGCGGACACACCCACTGACCGATGTCTGGTCATTGGCAACTCAGACAGGGTGAAAAAGTGACCAGGGCTCTAATTGGCTTGATCTGTGAGGGCTGCAAGACTTAAGTCAATGCACTATCTCCTTTCTTATCAATAGGATGTCTACAAGCTGATAATTCATTAATGTAGTTTAATTATACTGCTCAAGTTTGAGACCAGTATCCTGAAAGGCTCTGTTACTCCAAACTGAGTGCGTACTTTTTACTACACAAGGAACAGGCACAAAATCCCATACAGAGTTTTATAGATTTATTTTGAAAACTGACTGTGCTTGGCTGTCAGCTCTAATCCAAGTCTCCAGTCTGGTAGATGCCATCTTTGAGTCAACAAATCAATCAAACATCTTTGGTCAAACAGAAAACAAAACTCTAAGTAAAAAGGGATTTAATGGTGTTGTTGAGTCTGTGATCATCTAAATTGCATAACTGGATGTGCCTTTAATGATCATTAGCTGTGGTCGTAGCTGCACTGTGGCTGAGTTCATTGTGTTGCCCATAACACCTGCTCTTTGTGTACAATAAAAGCAGTATTTGAACTAGACACTGATGGCTTATAGATTCTTTACCAGCAACATCACAAGTCATACCTGTTTCTGAACAAAATCCATTATGTTCTTGAAGTCCAAGTCATCATAGTAGTTTTTAATGCCTCTCCTGATGTTTCTATTAACCAAATTCACCGCCTGCATGAAGAAAATGAACAGAAACAATTAGTATGTTAATGTGGCAGGGAGGGTCAGCTGCCATTTCATTAAGCTCTGATGAAACAGCTGATCTTCTGTTTATGTGAAATACACACCAAGTGTAAGAAACCATCCAATTAGTCAAGGTGACTGACCCACTCAACTGAAAGATTTAAAGATGACTTTTTAACATGGCCCAGCTGTCACTCACAATCTGCTGCAGTGCCTCATTTTCTCTTAACTGGACATACACAAAAGCAGCTAGATGTACCATTTGGTTCTTGATGTAACTTTTCTGCTTGTCTTCAAGAAGATGCTTTGCCTGAAAAGTTCTACTGTATGATATTATTCTTATTTATTCACATTTAGACATGTAGGTGACACCACCAGTTCAAGTTACAGGTTGAATCATTCACAAGAAGAATGTCTGTTTTAAGGTATTTTTTAGCAACAAAACATTTGTTATTTAATAATTGCAAAGTTAGCTCATTTTAATGCCATACGGTGGAACATTCCAGGCAAAACAATAACACCTCCATAAAGACTAGCAGGTGAAAGACCCTTCAGCAAAAGAGTAAGTTACACTTTTAATGTCAAAATACAAACTATAGAGATCCTCGCCAATACTGTGCAATATCTACTGCTATGACTGTGTTGTAGAAAAGGTATTTGATTGAAGTACAGTTCTACATGGTATACACCATGCACTTCTGGCCAGGTTTTATATTTTCTCTCATTATGTAAAGTCTCTGTAGTGCACCCAGGCAAAGGCACATATTCAAACTAGATTATCAAGAAAGCATAAGCATACACTGCAAGGTTGATATTGAACATTATGTTAAAGTACTATAATGTAAATTAAACATACATGAACATTAGAATTTCAAATATGCCGTCCATTGACACCATATGCAAAAATCAAGAATATAAAGGATCACTGAGCTTCTCTTGTAACAAAGAAAATATAGGGGCTGTGTGACCAAGATTGAAGCTGCATATGGTTAGCCTCATAGCATAATTGCCCAAGTTGTTTTTCAAGGTTTTCGGGAAAATTAAAAAAAACATTTAATTGTTGAATATTAAATATATTTATGCAGCGTTACAACGATACAGCTATACTGTATATTGTGCAGTTTTACACTTAAGTTCAATTGTTTCTCATTGGAAAACAAACTTCTAATCTGACCTAACTTCACTTGACAAATTAAAGATATAAACTGTTATTTGACTTAGAGAGAGCAGAGACATGTTTTTCCAGAGGCTAGAAATGTGTTTCTATGGTGCACAAACCGGTACGGGCGGTTTTGTGTTTGGCTGTTTGGCCTACAGATGCAGCAGGCTCTGGAGAGCAGAAAACCAAACATCTATCTTAGAAAAAAATTACTTGTTATGCTATATGGTCGTTACAATGTAGAGGGTTAGTATGTAATCAATATTTTTGCACTTCTATAGCTTCACAGTATACACTTGTAGAGTGAGAGGAAGTATTTAAAAAAAAATGTAAATATAAGCAATAAACACACGTTGTACATCCTACAATGGCATTGTTCATTTTGCCAGATGAGTTGCGATGACAGATATTAAAGTGTACAGTGGGACTCAAGATTATAATTTGAGATACAATAATATGGAGGACCACTTTATGCCACTGATACTGTAACTATAAAGCACCATGACCAACACCTTGGCCAATTTTAGTTACACAAACCTGATTCTAAGAAAAGTGGTTCATTTAACTGGAGATTTGTGGGTTATAGTTTGCCCTCTTTTAGATGCACAGGTTCTTGATAGTTATCTTTTATCAGATGATAAACAAAAAGGAATAAATTAGGAATAAATTAAGAAGATGGATAAGGATCTTAAATCAGACCAGATTAATGGCAACTGAAAAGAAGGGATTGTTTCTGGATATTGTTCATAAACGTTCACAGACAACTCAATAATCCTATACCTTAGAGCACATTGTCTCCATCTGAGAATAGATTTAGTTGAATTATTGTAATTACTGGTCCATTCACCAAGTTCTCATCCATAATTATTTTAATCGCTGCAGCTGATAATAACATTTCTCCAAAGAAATCTCAAAGTGAAAGGAACACTGAGGCTCTGATTGACAAGGACTCACCTGGTTGCGGAAAACCAGAGCCAATATCCCTCCCAGCAGCTCCAGGATCAGGCACACCGCCAATGTGTACATAAACTGTAAAAACATCATAAGATCATTATATCATATAAGATCATTCAATTTGTCATGTCATGAAGACTTCCTACAAACTGTACTTACCACCTTCAGCAGAGTAAGATTGTCCCTCAGTGAACCCAAAACGCCAATAAACGAGACGACAAACATGAGGATGCCCAGCAGGATCAGGATAATAGCTGGGGCCAAAAAAGCTCCCTCTAGAGTCTTGTAGCGCTGCCTCTCCACCTCCGCGTATATGCCTACAGCCAGGATACAGCCACCTATAAGCTGCATGCACGAGGAAAACACACTTTAATAACCAAGCAAGAAATGCTCCAAAAATTAGCATAACATGCGTTTTTTTCCTTTGATGAGAGAGAACAGAAATAAAAGCTGGTTATATAAATAGAAGTGTCTCGTCTTTTCTTTTAGAATGACATTTGTGACTAATTACAGGCAAATTAGATTTCGTAATTGCGCCAGGTTGAAATAGACCATAGATATTTTTACTGTTGGTTTTGGTAAATGGCATCTTTATTTAGAAGTTCTAATAAACTCTGGCTTCAAGTCACTGGGGTGCGCAAATACACGATGTGCATTAATTACTCCACCAGTCTTTTATCACTGAGAGCCTTCTAAGTGTTTTATTAGTAAAAATGCCCTGATACCAGCTGAAAGTAATACTCTGGTTGGTTGGGTCTATGAATGGATAAAATAAGATTGTTGACTGGCTGATCTTCACCCAGTACACTTCATAATGTATAAAAATGTTTTTCTGCGTTACTAGGAGGATAAATAGCAGAACACATTAGTTAGTTCATTTTCTTGGTCTCCCATAAAAGAAATTTCTCTGGAACAGGAAGAGAAAGAGAAAACATCACCCACACATATCTCACAATATTAAAAAACAAAAAACAACACAAACACAAACAAAAAGCCCGTAAACACACAAATCATCTCCTCCTTTAATCTCCAGGTGTTCATTTATAAATTTCACTGATACAGGTATAAGCAAAGGCCTGTCCCTCGTTCTTATTCCCAAGTACATGAGAATGTACTCGGTGTGTGTACTGGGAACAGACACATCTATTCTATGTTCTGATATTGGTAGATATTGGGTACCTGCAGATATTTTAAAGAATTGATTTGCCTGTCACAATAATTACTAAACTGACTTATTGCTCAATATATGTTGAATCAAGCAATAATTTTTGGGAGGCAATATTTATCATGGAGACTTTTTCTATTGGATAACTTTTTTTTTTTTTAAATTTAAACAATGTCTGTGACTCATTAGGAGTGTGCATGAGTCGATGAGGCAATATGATACATATTACACTATGCGTGTCACAATACGATATATCTCGATATATCCCAAAATATCCCAATACTAAAACAAAGGACAATATATTGCGATTTATCAATAATTACTTCTAACAATATAGTCATGTACACCTTCACAAGCACAAAACTGTACTGCATTAATTCATTAATTAATTTTTAAATCATGAGAACAGTAAATATAACTCCGGATTTTTTGTGAAAAATACGATTTTAAAAAAACAATTCTGACAAATTTTTAATAGATTCAAGACTGTTATCACAATTTGTTATTGTGACAGGCCTAAGTATTGATAAATTATTATTATTATTATTATTATTATTATTATTATTATTATTATTAGGCATTTAAAAATATTGAAATTTGGTCTCATAATTGTCATATCCCAAATAACTGAGATTAACGATATACAGTGCTAATTAAATATTAAAACAAAAAGAGAAAATCATAGATAAGAACCATTTTCTACACAGTCTGGTGGTATAAAATGATCTTTTATTAAGTGTAACCTCATGACTGCCCACAAGTCACATGGACCTGCTGACTATAAAGCCCTGTATTAGTCATCATCGTGTCATTGTACTGACCACTGACCACATTCTAAAGGCGTAATGGGTTTAAGGGGGAAAAACACAAAGGCTTTTAAACTACAGTATATGTGCTATAATTCCCATTTGTGGAAGGCAATAATGATAAAAATATATTTGTTTGGATTCTCCCAATAATAAATAATCCATTAAAATTGTTTTAAGACATGCTGTAAATGTCTCAATTGAGGGTAATGCAAAAAAAGAAAATGAACTGTAAATTAAACAGGAAAGAGATGAAATAGCTCCTATAGCCTTACTTGGATCATTGAGCCTGTCAACACTTTTATTCTCTGGCTTTTAACACCGTATCAGTTGTGTGGTCCTCTGTGTTTTATTTATTTTATTTACATTTGGATATTTTTTATTTATTGCTATTTTAAAGGGTTTGATTTTATTCAACTGGTTTTAGTGTTTTAGGACTGGCAAGGTTAAATTGGGCATTTATACCCTCAGTTGTATACCTTTTGTTGTTAAATAAAGTGGATTTGAACACATTTTGCAGCTTTTTGATATTGTCCTCTATAACTTTGCATACTTTCAAAACATTTTTCATATTCTCATGCAGCCAATATCACCCACCTCAAGCTCTGTTTTTACTCCTAACCCTGGGTTTAGAGGGTAGGACAGTAAAGCAAACATTTCAGACTTTAATGGGCTCTTAACTGTCGACTCCCCTCATCCCCTCACATTTCTACACGTTTTCTGTCACCAAGAGTTGTGAAAAATGTTTACAGGCCACCATGGTGCACTTCCTTATATGTCACTATTTTAAGTAATAGGATCAAAGTATGAGCAGGCTGAATAAAACTAAAAGAATATTTAAAAACAAATGTAAATTCAAGTTTTAGTTTTAATCTGTTTTCCCTAAATACTATGACAAGCAACTACAGTGAACACTGATAATACAATTTAGGGCAGCTGTAAGGTAAGGTAAGGTTTATTTATATAGCGCTTTACACAGACACATGTCCCCAAAGCACTTTACAGAGCTTTTTTTTTTTCATTCACTCCATACCCGGTGGTGGTAAGCTACTGTTGTAGCCACAGCTGCCCTGGGGCAGGCTGACGGAGGCGCGGCTGCCAGGCCAAGCAGCGCCATCGGTCCCTCTGACCACCACCAACAATCACTCACACAACTTTCACACCTACAGAGCAGGGGAAACCAGAGTGGAGGAAACCCATCCAGACACGGGGAGAACATGCAAACTCCACACAGAGTGTGGGGCTGGGGATTGAACCCGCAACCTTCTTGTTGTGAGGCATGAGTGCTAGCCATTCAGCCACCATGACGCTGCGGTGTCCCAAAACTTTTTTCTTATAAGGACCAGTAATACACAGGCGGTGTGCAACTCTTACCCATAGTTTGAAAAAGGTCAATACTCATGCTTGCTGTATATTTTCAATGTAAAACACATAGATATGGTGCAAGACTATAAAAAGAAGTAAAACCCTTTTAAATATATATATATATATATATATATATATATATATATATATATATATATATATATATATATATATATATATATATATATATATATATATATATATATATATAAAGTACTATTTATAGCCCAGAACCAGGTTTTGTGACCCGGACCGGTGGTTGGGGACCCCAGGTTTAGGGTACCAAATTACAAATTACAAAATACTATTACATTTGGTTATAATTTGACCATCTACAACTTTTAAATGAATATATTCAAATATGAAGTGTTACCAGAGTCTCATATCACTTGAAACCGCTCACATCAACGTGGTGAGGGGCGATCTGCAAGAACCTGTCCACATGGAATAAGCAGCATTTGGCCTGGATGAGGCCAGTGGGCCTCAGTGTTGTTCTCAGAAACACTGATACACACAGAGCAGAAATTACGGCCACCAACGCTGGTGGAGACATGACTTCTTGGATGTAGCCCCTTAAGAAGAGTTGAACTCCACATCTCTACAGGCAATAAGCCTGAGACATCCAAGGCCACATGACAAGATACTGAGCTATAGAAGATAATGTGTGTGACAAAAATGCCAAAGAGCTCAGCGCTGTCCTTGAAACTTTTGGTCTGACTCAGCATGTCAATGAGCCCACACACAACAGAGGGCACAATCTGGACCTGCTCATTACAAAGGGTGTAAATATTTCAAATGTCAGTGTGGTCGATGTTGCTCTGTCTGATCATTTCTGTGTCTTCTTTGACCTGTTTGTTATTCCCAAACCACCGGCTCCTCCTACAGTTGTATGAAGGAGACACATAAATGATAACACAATTGCACTCTTCATGGAAATGATACACTTTGAAATTGCCTCATGGTCTAATGTTGATGATATGTTGAGCTCTGTGACTTCGCGTGTCTTGAATATTCTGGACACCATTGCCCTGATGAAGGCTAAAATGATTAAAAATAGGCAAAAAGCACCGTGGAGAAATATTGACTCTGTCAGAACACAAAAAAGGGAGTGCAGAAGAGCCGAGTGAAAGTTAATGGCGAAAGTCGAACCTCCAGGTTCATTATAAGATTTACAGAGAAACGATGCACATGTACAACCACAGTTTGGCTCAAACAAGAGAGAGGTACTTTTCAGACATTACTGGAAACTGCAGTAACAGCTCTCGTGTCCTGGTTGCAACAGTGAACAGGTTAACCAACCCTCCAGCCCCACTGCCGTTAGAACTGATTTCCACATCTAAGTGCTATGAGTTTGCAGTATTCTTTAATGACAAGGTTCAGGGCAAAAATGGCATCAATTCCACAATGCAAATAACAATCACGCAGCCACAGCGACACTTAGAGCTGAGTCACTTTGCTCCTGTAACTAACAAAACTGTCTTAGAGATCGTCTCCAGTCTGAGTTCATCCACATGCTGCCTCGATGTGTTACCCACTAGATTTCTAAAGTCTGTCCTCCACAGTTTACTTTCACCACTCGCTCACATAGTTAACATGTCACTTCAATCTGGAACATTCCCAAGAGCTTTGAAAACTGCGGTCCTTAAGCCTCTCCTAAAGAAGAGCAGCCTTGATGCCACAGGACTGAATAATTTCCAACCCATCACAAATCTGCAGTTTTTTGGCAAAGTCCTTGAAAAAGCTGTTTACCAACAGCTTACTAACTTTCTCCAAATGAACAACTCCTTCCAGTATTCCAGTCAGGTTTTAGAGCCCACCACAGCACTGAGACTGCTTTGATCAAGGTGACAAACGACATCCGCCTGAACACTGATGCAGGAAAAGTCTCAGTGTTGATCCTGTTAGATCTGAGTGCTGCTTTTGACACTGTTGATCATGGGATCCTCTTACAGAGACTAGAGGACTGGGTAGGCATCTCTGGTACTGCACTAAACTGGTTCAAGTCCTATCTAGAAGACAGGAAGTATTTTGTTGAAATTGGAAACTGGGGGATTCAAGATGGCGCAGGTGTAGACAGTCGCATAGCTGAGCCTCGCTGCCAACACTGAGCAAAAAACTCCATTACTCCCGCACAAATCCAAATCAAAGAACAGCACGCCTTGAGTAATGACAAATCCTAAAAAAGCACTGAAAGGAAAGTATACTTCGAAGTCCAGACAACCTAAATTGACAGACTGTAACATCCGAGAAAAACTAGCTTCCCAAGCTAGTGCTAGCATGGAGGCTGCTGCGGCTCCGGAGCCCCCATCCCCACCCGTAGGTGACGATCCCTACGACTCAGACCTCGCGGTCAGAGATGTTACGAAAGATGCAGCATTTGATCAGATAATGGCTATGCTAATCGAGCTCAAGGCTGTGATGGCATCCATAAAAGTAGAAATAAAATAGGAATACAACACAAGATTTGACAATCTTGGATGCGGACATGAGAGACCTGAACGGGGACCTGGGCGGGTGTGACCGGCGCGTTGCGGAGGCAGAGCAGCGCATTTTGGACAACACGGATGAACTGACGGAGCTGAGAGCCGAGGTGAAATCCCTGCGAGCGGAAAACAAAACCATGAAAAGTAAACTCCTGGATCTAGAATCTAGATCCCGCCGCAACAACCTGAGGCTCGTGGGAGTGCCCGAGGGCGAGGAAGGAGAAGACACCGAGGACTGCCTTGAGCGCATCATTCCAAAGGCCTTATTCAGGACCCGAATCACGCTACCTAACTTTACAATAGAGAGAGCGCACAGGCTTGGGAAAAGAAGAGGAGACGCGAACTCTCCAAGAGCCCTGATAATGCGCTTCCTAAACCATCGAGACAAGGAGCGGATCCTACAGGCTGCAAGGACCAAAAGAGACATCCACTACGGCGAGAAGAGGATTTACTTCACTCCGGACCTGGCGGAGGGAGTCCGTCTGCAGCGCGCGGAGTTTCACCACGTCTGCGGGGAGTCTATTTGTGTTAAGCAAGTTAAATATTTGACATGCTGGTTGAGTTTATGCTTATACTATACATGTCAGTATAGAGACCATGCCTCCAGGAGCAAAAGAGGAGCTACAGAAACTACTCTTAGGCTGTATTCTTACTATTCTTCGGTTGCATACACAAAATAGAATGCAAGAGGTATATGCACGTATGTGCGGGAATTAAGATAATTAGACAATGGCAGTAGAGCATAGCGGATTAGGCAGGTAGTGTACCCAGTCCTTACTTGGATGGATTAGGCACGAGGGATGGCAGGGGGAGTCGCCTTGGAGGGCCCTTTATCGGGAAAGGCATTCCCTCCACTTTTTGATCCTCTCATTGACAGGGTTCTGGGTTCATTGCATGTTTTAGGCATGAACCCTTATTCTTTTTTACTTGTCTTGTTAGTTTTGGGTTTTAGCAGTTCCTGCGTTAGAGTGTTACGTTCTACTGGAGAGTGTCATATCATTACCAAATTGAAAAAGGTGAAATCAATACAATTAACCCAATGGCGTCTGAATGGTTACGAGTAATGTCCTATAATGTTAATGGCTTATTAAGCCCAATCAAAAGGTCAAAGATACTAACAAAAATGAGAAAAGAAAAAATAGACATTATATACCTACAAGAAACTCACTTAAATGACCCAAACTAAATTTGGGTATACTAGACTGTACTACTCCTCATACAGAGGTAAACATAAAAGGGGAGTGGCTATACTGATCTCAAGCCGACGTGATATGCTGTAACATTATTTAAATTTAAATGAAACTCTTATTACAGGATGCAATTTGTTTGATGTGTTCACTCTCTATGTCATGTTTACCGTTGTGTGTTAACCATGAACATATATTCAAAAATGCTGAAAAAAAAAGAAGAAGAAAAAAAAAAAGAAATTGGTGTCTCAGATCACATGGCCCTGACCTGTGGGGTACCCCAGGGATCGACCCTGGGCCCTCTTTTGTTCAATCTCTACATCCTGCCGTTAGGCCAGCTAATACGCAGCAATAATGTGTCCTACCACAACTATGCAGACAATACTCAGATCTACGTCTCACTGGCAGCAGGAGACTATGCGCTATATGCGCTATACTCAAACAGCACGTGAGACGCACAGAGAAGCTCTGGCACCGCTCGCGCTCCGAGCAGTCTCTGAAGGCATGGAAGCTCTGCCTGCTCTCTTATAAGGCTGCTCTGCGAAAAGTGCAAACCAGATACTATTCAAACCTAATAGAAGTAAACAAAAGCAACCACAGATTTCTGTTCAGCACTGTAGCCAGGCTGACAAACTCGCACACTGCCCCTGAGTCTCTTCTCCCCTCAAAGTTCAGTTGTGATGACTTTCTTGAATTCTTCGATTACAAAATTACAACCATTAGAGACAAGATCAACGAAGCCACTCCAAAAATCAGCCCCGAGCAAATTTAGCAAATCCAGTCAGTAACACCAATATCCCACAAAAATCCTCTAACAGCATTAGACAAATTTACTCCTGTCGATGAGGTGGAGATTACCTCAGTCATCATATTGTCCAAACCATCAACTTGTTTGCTCGACCCTATTCCAGTCAAACTCCTCAAAGAAGCTCTCCACCTATTAATAGGTTCCATCCATAACATAATAAATATGTCATTACAAAAATGGCTATGTTCCTCAGTCCTTTAAATATGCTGTAATTAAACCGCTTTTGAAAAAATCTATCTTAAATCCTGATGAACTAGCCAACTACAGACCTATTTCGAATCTTCCATTTCTCTCAAAGATTCTGGAATGAGTTGTGGTGAAACAGCTTTGTCACCATCTGCAGGACAATAATTTATATGAAAATTTTCAGTCTGGTTTCAGAGCTCACCACAGCACAGAAACTGCTCTGCTTAAAGTGACAAATGATTTGCTACTAGCTGCTGATAATGGGCTGGCTTCAGTCCTGGTCCTACTGGACCTCAGTGCAGCGTTTGACACCATTGATCACAGCATTCTACTGCAGAGGTTAGAATGTGACATAGGTGTCAGAGGGACCGCCCTCAAATGGTTTAAATCCTATCTACCTCAGATAGGTACCAGTTTGTTAGTGTAAACCAGTGCACCTCTCCCTGCTCTAAAGTAGCTTGCGGTGTTCCACAAGGATCTGTGCTTGGTCCAATCCTGTTTACTCTGTACATGTTGCCATTAGGCAACATTATCAGAAAACATGGCATTAATTTCCACTGCTATGCTGATGACACTCAGCTGTACTTATCAATGAAACCAAATCAGTCCGATCAAATCGATAAGCTCAGTGCCTGTGTGAAGGACATCAAAACCTGGATGACCCTGAATTACCTGCTCTTAAACCCTGAAAAAACAGAGGTCATTGTTGTCGGTCCTAAAGGTCTGAGAGTCTGAGAGCCTCCTCCGGTCTCCTCCTCATCGCCCGGCCTCCCCTCCTCGCCCGGCTCCTTCCCCACCTGGGTAGATGTGGCCATACCGAACTGGCCCACGGGCCTGGACATCTATAGCCTGTCCGTCCATGGGAGTGGATCCCTCCTTCACTGTAGTTCTCCCCGAGGTTTCTTCTTTTTCCCAGGACCCTGGGTTTTTTGGAGTTTTTCCTTGCTGAGAAGGAGGGTCTAAGGACAGGAGATGACTGGACAATGTTTCATTTGGTGCCTTACATGAATGTTGTTTATTCCTGTTTTGATATGTCTGTGTGTATGTTTTGCTCATCCATATCTTGGAACGCCCTTAGAGGCAACTGTTGTTGCGATTTTGGGTGCTACAAAAATAAATTGAATTGAATTGAATTGAACTATGGACCAGTGGACTCACTCTGCCACTGCATCCAACAGATCAATGTGTGGATGCAAAACAACTTTCTCCAGCTAAACTCAGACAAGACAGAAGACAAAGAGACAGTGTCAGCTGTTATCTCCAGTCTCTCTCTCTAAAACCTTCAAATCAGGCTAGAAATCTAGGGGTAATAATGGACTCAGACTTGAACTTTAACAGACATCAAATCAATAACATCTGCAGCTTTTTACCATCTAAAAAACATAGCAAAAATCAAAGGTCTACTGTCTAAAGCAGACTTGGAGAGACTTATCCATGCGTTTGTCTCCAGTAGGTTAGATACTGTAACGGCCTGCTCACTGGCCTCTCCAAATGAGCTGTAAAACAGCTGCAGAACATCCAGAACACTGCAGCTCGAGGCCTGACTCGAACCAGGAAGTACGAGCACATGAGTCCTGTGCTCAGGTCTCTGCACTGGCTTCCTGTGACTCAGAGAATAGACTTTAAAGCGGCTCTGCTTGTGTGCAAGTCTCTCCATGGCCTAGCTCCAAAGTACATCTGTGACATGTTAGTGCTGTATGAAGCATCTCACTCTCTGAGGAGCTCAGGGACCGGCCTCCTGCTGGTGCCCAGTGTCAGGACTAAACCTGGGGAGTCAGCATTTCAGACTCATGCAGCTAAAACCTGGAACAGTCTCCCTGAACATGTGAGAGAGGACTCTACTCTGACTGTTTTAATCCAGGCTAAAAACGGTTGTGTTTAGCTGTGCATGTGACTGAAAGGTTTTCATTTTTCATTCTGCACTCTTCTCTTCTCTCTAATTCTCTCTAATTTAATGTCCCATCTCTATTTTAAAATTGTATGATGATTATTTATGTTTTGATTTGTTTGTATTGTGATTTTTTAATGTATTTCTTATTCTGTAAAGTACATTGAATTGTGTACGAATTGTGCTATACAAATAAACTTGCCTTGCCTTGCCTAGAGATTATTTGTTGTTCTTAAACCTTTTTATAAATAAATGGTCTGAAATCCAGATATGTCTACTATACTTTAATGATATAGCGCCATTCTTCCACAGATATATTAACCTTGCACAGTCAATTAATTCTCATGATTTTTGTGAGTTCAAAATGAGTATATATATAATATTATATTATATTAGGCCACATTAGACACAAACAACTGGTTTATAGAAGCAGAATTAATAGGTGGTTGACGAGAATATTCCATACAAAAAACCTAAACAAATTGCAAAGGTTATAGAACAACTGTAAAACCACAGCTCTTGTGAGTGTTCTTGACCTGCAGTGGTCAGTTGCTGTCAAAAGTCCTCCAATTAGGGAGCTGTGGTACATCGGTGGACTTTGATGCACAAGTGAAGACAAGTCTGTAAGCCGTTTTGATGCTTAAATTGTTGCAGAACTTTAAATTTCTCTAGACAGGAAATGCTTCACAGTTGTGAATGTGGTGGCCTGGAACATTTGGTTTGTAGGCTGCAAATAATAAAAAGTACTGCAGAGATGAAAAAAGTCACAAAAAAAGAAATTACCTTAAATGGCAAATCAAATATCAAAACACACCTTCATTGGAAGTGAGGAAAGAGACAGGTGTTAAAACAGTTTGAATAAAGGCACAGTACGTTCACCAGGATCATGGGTGGGTGGCTCCTCACTTTGTAATGGAAACCATTATCAGAAACTGAGAAAACACTATTGCACACCTCTCATCTCTTCAAAAGGCATACTCCCCTTCGGCCACACAAATGAAATTGTCACTTTTGCTTATAAAGTCAGAACTAATAATTACCTGGAGCAATCTTTCAGTATAAACATGAAATCTTTGTCACAGCAGCTCACCAACTTCCTGTCCAGTGAAATGTGGTCAAGTGAAGTACAAAACATTATGACCAAGTAGTATCACTTTATACTGAATAAATATTGTAGGGCATAAATACTAACAACATGATATATTCACAGCTATTTCAACACATCCTCATGTTGTGGAGGTGATATGTCCTAACAGCTCAGTTGGATCTCTGTGCTTCATAAAAAGGCAACAATATTTTAATTATTGAGTATATGAATAGGAACAAAGGGTTATAAATAAAATGGTTCAAGGGACAATGGACAAATAAACATCAAAAATGCTTTTTGAAAACTGTAATTCTGTGAATTTCTTTGAACAATTAAGCATTGTGTGTATTCATATACACCACCATACACCAATGATTTTTTTCCATGGGGCCATAAGAGAAACAGAAAATATCATGGAGGGCTGGGTCAAAATGCTTAACTCTACATAATATTAATTGTATTTCTTTATAAAAATCAGTAAGCATTGTTTTGACAAGTTGATAAGAGTATATGTTATGACTATGCAATAAAAAAGTGAAGTTGTCCTACAACAAATGTAATTTAAAAAAAAAAAACACCTCTAAAATAAAAGCAATGAAGCTTTAGTCCTGCATGAAGTAAAATTATGCATGGACTAAATATGCTTATTTTGTAATTCCAAATCAGGCCGGTCAGAGTGGCCTGGGAGCTTTACAATGCCCAGGTTTGATATACACCATATGTGTGGTGTTCTCTGAACGGCAGCAACTGGGCCCAACAAAAACACTTTTATTCTGTAAGTGAAAATATTTGCCTACACCATCAACCTTGGCTTTAGTTAGCTAAGCTATACATCTTTCAAATCACTTTTAATAACCTGCATTTGATCTTCAGCAAAGTAATTTCTTCTAAGCATTTTTGAACTAAGTTAAGACCGTGTTTGTTTCATACACTAAAATGGTATGAAGGAAGCCACCATTGTTCATGTACTGTAAACAACACGTGACCACGTAACACATCATTGTGAGTGTATAACCCTAGCATGAACCACAAGCACAACACTGCACACAAAGTTGTAATTACAGAACCTCCATGGTCCATGGTTATCTTACTGTAGTATCAAACAGGTAGAGCAAAGGTAGCCTAGAAGGTGTGGCCATGCTGCATAGCCTACAATCTCTGCAATTACATGCGAAGTAACAAATAATGTAAATAAAATACTTATTTAAGAAAGAATAACACAAACCTATTACCTGTTACATGATTTGATTAAGCACTCTATGTTTAAACACACCACACACATCCTACTACGATTCCCACAGACATTGTAAAATGACTTACCCACCAGATGATGGAATAAAAACACAAGAGGAACTTGAGGACCACGTAAGAGCATCTGTGGCAGTAGCGAATATCGTCATTGTTGGACATGGTGGCCGTAGGTAGCCTGTATATTCAGCCTGTGAGCTGGACAGTGGATGTGGACAGCCCCCGCACTTCCGCGTTGTCGTCACCGGCGCACCTGAGAGCGCGCGACTCGGGACGGATGCGCCGCGCACGTGGGCGCAGTGCTCTGCTTTCCTTCGCTCCTTCACTTGTGTGCTTTCTACACTGCTGTTGGATTTAGTTTTTTAGCTCAACTAGTGTAATAAGTAGTCTAGGGGATATGGCTCGTGTGACAGAAACATTTCATCTAAATCCGTATATTTGTACATTTGGACAAATTTAACTTCTAGCAAACTTAGACACTTATTGCTAATAGCGTCAGGATTACAAAATCTTACAATTTATCACTTTTCAGTTTGTTTTGGTCGTGTTATCATAAATTAAATAAGGATATTTCAGAAACTGTCCCCCTAAACGTCCCATGTTGGAAAGTAACAGATATTATGCAAGTAGGCCTACCGAAAATGCGTATCCTAATTAGAATAATAAAAAGTATTACCCTATATTTGGTAGTATTCCATGCCATTTAAAATGTATTTAGAATAAATGAATATATGGTCACAGCATCTTGTTTTATCAGAGCAGGCATAGTATATCATTTAGGACAAGGAAAACTTATTCAATTAGATATGACTTATAATTGAAAATCAGAATAAGCACTGTAAATTTCATGTTGCCTACATGGCATATACACTTGGTTTACTTTACAAGGTCATCCTAAGAATTTTAGCAGGAGTCAGTTTTCTGTGTTTTGTTTTTTTTTATTATTAAATTACTTTGTCAGACAAACTGTCAGAACACATGCAGGTCACAAATAACTTAAAACACCTGCTGCTCTCCATAGAGATGTTTATATACATATAGCCTAGGCCTTTGAGGGTAGCATGCCACCCTGATATTAGCTTTTGTCTTTTTACCTTTCCTGTAGCTCCCCCCATTTTACAAACTGTCAATAACTTCAATATTATGGCGATAGTGTGTTTTTGAAATTTTAGGCAAATGGGCAGCAATAAAAGATTTCTTCAGATAATTTTGTGACGTGTAGTGACATTAGGTATATTATGTATGTATTTGGAATATTTGCCTTACCCACCGTTGCCTTTAAAGCCGTAAGTAAATCAGCTCCAGATTGATTTGCGCTCCCATTCGGAGGAGGGCTGGCACTGCAGCTCCACGCGCTCTCACGCACGCCACTCCAGGGTCTCTAGCTGAGCTTGGACCAGGACCTGGTACAGTTTTACGTTTGGAGAAACGGTGGAGGAGCGAGTGCCTCATAATACGTGTGTGCGTAAAAGACGCGACAATAGATGGATGGATTAACGCAGAAAAATATTTTGGATTACAAATGGTTTAAACTCCAATCCATGTAAGTAAATTTTATATATGCATAAGATCAAATGGGCTCATTTCAAAGGTCATGGGCAAGTATCCTTGGTGACTTAATTAAGTAGGCTATTTCTGTATGCACTGATTGCGGCACATGTGGCGAGATAAAATATCACTTTACCCCGGAGGAAATTCGCATAGAGTCCTGTCATAAATAAGATACGCAAAAGCCTTTCCTTCACAGTCGGTCTTAATTCAGTCTTTTTTGAAGACATTGAATGGTTCAGTGCGTTAGACACTCTACACACAAACCATATTAATTAGAGGCGTTTTCCATCAGGTAAACCTCAGAAAAAATGGATGCTGAAAGTCTTATTCAACATGTCCAACGAGAAGTCACATCAGACCCCTTATCAGAGACCACGGACTTTCTAGATGACGGGAATAAATTCCACCAACCTGGCTGGCAGGTATGCTATATAATTAATGCAATTAATAATGTAGTCTACTTTGACACAGTATTTTCCAAAAAAGACAATTACGTTTTGAACCAATGGTGCAAAAGAAAATTTCTTTAAAGTGATATTTTTATTTTGCACAATTTCTTTTTTTTTTTTTTTTTTTACTTTTAATATTTTTATACAATCTGCAGGTAGCTCTATGGGCCATCGCCTACTCCCTCATCATTCTGGTCTCTGTGACTGGGAACGTCACTGTTATCTGGATCATTTTGGCGCACAGGCGCATGAGGACAGTGACCAACTACTTCATCGTCAATCTGGCCTTCTCTGACGTTTCTATGGCAACTTTCAATACCCTTTTTAACTTTGTTTATGCTCTTCACAATGACTGGTACTTTGGCCTGGGCTATTGCAGGTTTCAAAACTTCTTCCCAATTACCGCCATGTTTTCATCTATTTACTCTATGACCACCATTGCAGTGGATAGGTGAGTAGGTCTAATATATTCTTCTTTCCACACCATAACTCTGTCTCATCACGAAATGCTTAGTCCTTAAAATTACTGATGTTTGCATACCTGCACCTTGCGCATTGCACATTTTTTCTATAATATACATTAACACACTGGCAGGGGTTGGTATACTGCAGTACAGTGTGCCACTGGAGCATTTAATTAAAGTGCTTAACGTGGACATGCATATGTTGCTCCGATGACTTGGGACTTGGTGAAAAATGAATGATCCTTTTGCAGGAGCTTACTTCAGGTATAAAATCTGCTTACTGCTCCCAGTCTTTCATTACTTTCCAATTTGACAATCAGTGATTATATTATCATGATGCCTTGATTTTTAAGACAGTTTTCAGAGTCTGCAGCAGGCAAAAGTAAAACAAATTACCTCCCAATTTAAAAGAAGTGTGAAGAGAAGAGAATCCACATAATGTGATCATCAATAATACTATTGAAAGTCTATGTCATAAATGAAAACCCTGTGAAAGAAAGTGAAAACCGGCTGATATGGTTCATCTAATATTAGGCTAATATAATATTAGGCTCCAGTCATCTGGATTATTGATAAAAACATATAGGAAAACATAAAACATAAACATATAAGAATTGCAGTTCTTTTTTATCATATGAAAACATTACAATGGCACACTTGCTCTTAAAGCTTGTAATTGTCAGGCTTTTGTTGCTCAGGATTAAAGGAATACTTTTCCTAAACACCAGTGTCTGTGTTCAGGTACATGGCCATCATCCACCCCCTGAAGCCCCGCCTCTCCTCCACCTCCACCAAAGCTCTTATTGCTCTCATCTGGATCGTTGCTGTACTGCTGGCATTTCCTCAGTGCTACTACAGTGTGACCCAGTTTTACTACCCCCGGACAGTGTGCATGGTGGACTGGCCTGACAACTATGGGGGGATGCACCAACTGAGGTAAAACTAGACACCAACTAGTCCCATGTCATAGTTTCAGATCAATTAATCAAACTTAATTTATAAATTCCTTTTCATACAAAAAGATGCTTCACATTCAATTAAAACAATCCTACATGCCCTCCCACCAAATACTACCCCCATTACTGCCTTACCACACACAACCCACAACAGTGCCAACAGTCACATACACAGTCTCACATACAAAATCACTCACACTAAAATAATGAACATAAGACCAAGTACAGATGGGTTATAAAATTGGCTTTTAAGCCTGTGACTGAAGTAAGTAACTAATACACAACTGTACATTTTTAAACATACAGCCATCAATAATGCAACCATATGATCAAATAAGCGCCACTTAAATAAATTTGATAAAATATGCAAATTTAATACAAAGTGAGCATCATAGTTCACATACTGACAATTTACTAAAGCAAATTGTAATGTAACTAGACTGTGTTCTGACTTTATGTGTAAAATATAATGACCTTGTATACTATATAATGCTATTTCCAGTTACCAGTACACAGTGATAGTGTTGATCTACCTGCTCCCCCTGTTGGTCATGTTGGTGACCTACAGTCTGGTGGGCCGTACATTGTGGGGGGCGCACATTCCGGGAGAAGCCTCTGACCATTACCACAATCAGATAACATCCAAGAGAAAGGTGGACCCACTTTTTACTGCACATTCTACACATTTTAACTCATTTTATTACACTGCTACATTAATACACTTTCTTTAATAAATTTTTCAGGTTGTTAAGATGATGATTGTTGTAGTGACAACCTTTGCTTTGTGCTGGCTGCCCTATCACGTTTATTTCATACTTGGTACATTCAACACGGAAATCTATAAGAAGTGGTACATCCAACAGGTGTGTTTTCATCCATGTGTTTATCCAGTAGTAATAGAAAACGGCTCTCAGTAATTCTTTCAAAACAATATAAAAACCATATCAGGCAAGTGGCCAAGAAATTACTAGTTTCAAATATGAGATAGTTAGAATTATAAATAATAGTAATAATAGTTAATAGTATAATAGTTATATTCACAGGACAGAATAAAGTCTTGTTTCATTACTAATAATTCTGCTGTGTTACTACAGCCTGTCACTTTCCCCTCTCATGTCCGCAGGTATATCTTGCCATATTCTGGTTGGCCATGAGTTCAACCATGTATAATCCTATCATCTATTGTTGTCTAAACCAGAGGTAATTCTCAAATACATTCATTTACACTGATAGAAAAAATGTTGTCAGTCAGTCTTTTTTTTTTTTTCCCTGTGTATCCCCAGGTTTCGTGCTGGTTTTCGTCATGCTTTTGCTTGGTGTCCCTTTGTCAAATTGTCAGAGGAAGATAAGATGGAGCTTCAGCACACCCGCACGTTCAGAGTGACAATGACACGCAGCCACCAGCAGGAGGCCTCCATCAAAACCACCAACACCCTCCATATCAACAAAGATCCTGCAGAGTCAGAGGGCTTTGCAGCAATACACATTAAAAAGTTATCTGATACTACAGATAAACTTATTGATCACACTCACTAACACCAAAATGTATCAAAACAATTTGGGCAGCTGTGGGTCAGAGGTAGAGCAGTATACCCACCAACCCAAAGGTCAGCAGTTCAATCCCAGCTTGAACCTGGGCACACTGTTGCTGTGCCCTTGGGCAAGAAACATCACCCACGTTGCTTGTGTATGAATATGGTGAGTGAGAGCTTTAGTAGTTTGAGGGGCCAATGGCACATGTAGACAGCTGTGGCTACATAAGTAATACCACCAGTCATTGAGTGAATGAATAATGACAGTGAAGCTCTTTGATATAGCTTGACAAATGTAAACCACTTATGTAAATGTATTTCATTACTGACCATCACTGATCAAGACATTGCCACACCACATAGACAGGATACCTGTAGGACTGCAAATATGTATAAAATATTACACAGCATTGTGTAACAAAAAGCTTATTTTCAGTATTGTACTCTTTTAGCATCTGATATTAGATCTGTTTCAGAGTTGGACAATGTCTTCTATAGTCCAACTAAAATGTCTTCATTGGTGATTTGTGTGTGTTCTGTTTAGTCCCCTGTGTCTTTAGTCTATGGATTTTGATAAAATCGTGGAATCATAGGTGGACATACTGAACAATCTCAATCTGTGTTTAAATAGGTGTTAAAAATTCTAGAAAAGGTTTTATGTAGTTTTAATATGAGCTCACAACATTTAGTAACATTAAGGCATGTGTAACAAGTGGGCTAAAAAGGAACAACATACTATGCCTGTATATATTTATTCAAATTGTAGTATGATTTTGTGGTGCCACTGAAATTTGTTAAACAACAAACTCAATAAAAAAGTCAATATAAAATAAACTGTATAGGGGGGTCAGGTGCTATGAGTATTGGGCAGCAAGCTGCCCCGGATTAAGCGGGGGAAGATGGATGAATGGATATTTTAGCTATTTGCTTTTTAGAATCTACTAATATCAGGTTCCTACCGTATACGACTTATGAATAGACCTATGGAGAGGCTACCTTCTGTGATTATTTTTGCACCGCCAATTTAATAGGCCTATTAATAGCCTACATTAATAGTGAAAGTTGAAAAAATGATTTAGGCCTATATGAAGGTGCCCAGTTTTGTGAAGAGAATGTAGGCTATTTTTGATTATTCCAACTAGTGTTTCTGTTATTGTGTAAGGAGGAGAGGTGTGGTGTTGACAATAACTGCCTACTCTGATCTAATTGTAAATACAATATGTATTGTTCTTTAAATTACGTGGTTATTTTGTCACATGACTCCTTAAATTGGAGCACCCCTGTGGATGCGCACCAGCACCACCTCATAAAGACTCATCCTCGTCAAAACTCATTGGAGGGCTCACGATAAATTTCTATTACGGAGTGCTTCTTTTCTGTCATTTCACTCTACGAGAATTCAAGTCTGCTTTTCCGATGTGCAGCTATTTGTAAGTTTTCCATCATCTGTACGGCATTCTACTATCGCTGTTATAGTGAAAAACAAAATGTTTAAGGTTGTCTGAAGTTTGAAGAAGTTTTCCAGTGGACACACTGCAAAACTCCAAAAAATATAGGTTATGAAAGATTTGTTGACATAAATTAGTGACACCAGGCATGGTCCTAGTTGTAGGCCTATTTATTTATTTAGGCTATTATTTAAATATGACTTGCACCGATGTCCTCCAGGGCTTTAAAACTGAATCGGTTCCAGATTGATTTGCGCTGGGACTGCAGCTCCAGGCGCTCTCACGCCTCTGCCGTTTCTGCAGCTATGTCTATGGGAAGACCCTGGAGGAAGGAGCCTTTTATAAAAGACACGTTTTCTGTGGGTGTATTGATGAATTTTCACACAAGTTCTTATAGATCTCTTTTTAAATTCCAAATTGATTAAACTCTATTCCAGATCATTTTAGGTTATTTTATATATCTTAAATCAGAGAGAAACCTCCTTAGTGACTTGATTTAAAGGGGACATTGTCTGTACGGTAAACTTGCACAGAATTTCAGTTTCACTTACCCCTTATGCCTGTCCACTGTACTTACTTGCAATTATTTTTTATTTTTTATTCAGAGTTTACCACATAATAGTCCATCATATTAATTAGAGGATTTTCCTATCAGCTAAGACTCAGAAAAATGGATGTTGAAAATCTTATTCAACAAGATGCAGAGGTCACACCAGGTCCTTTATCGAAGACGTGGCGAGTTAATGGGACTGGGACAAGTCGAAATACATTCCACCAACCTGTCTGGCAGGTATGCTGCAGCTCTTCATGTTGCTCCATATATGCTTTCTTTTCCACTCCTTTATCTCTGTCCTATGTGCAGGTAGCTCTGTGGTCCATGGCCTACTCCCTCATCATCCTGGTCTCTGTGACTGGGAACGTCACTGTCATCTGGATCATTTTGGCCCACAGGCGCATGAGGACTGTGACCAACTACTTCATCATCAACCTGGCCTTTTCTGATGTTTTTATGGCAACTTTCAATACCCTTATTAACTTCACATATAGTCTCTACAATGACTGGTACTTAGGCCTGGCTTATTGCAGGTTTCAGAACTTCTTCCCAAGTACTGCCATGTTTTCATCCATTTACACCATGGCTGTCATTTCAGTGGATAGGTGAGTAGGTCTAGTCTATTCTTCTTTATAATGTTTTTAACATTTAACTTGAATAGTATTTAGAACACTAATCTTGATACTACTCTAGCCAAAAATAGACTTAATTATTTTATTTTATTTTTTGATTGTGTTTATTGCACTGAAAAACTCTGAGCGGGCTCCACAAACCTGGCTCTTTTTTGTTGTGGAAGAGGGCCTCCTTGTGTTTGTTTCCATGGAAATATTGTTTCTTTATCTATAATCTTTCACAGTATATGACATAAAACTTGTCTATATTGCATGAAGAATTAATCAACTCATTGATAAGGATTTTGTACACTGCATTTCATAAGATCATATACTTACAGTATATATTTAAGTCCCAAGTCCAGTGACTTGGGACTTAAATGGTCTCTGTGCAGGAGCTTACTGCTGGTAGAAAATCTCCTTGATCCAGTTTTTCATTATTTTCCATTTTGAACAAGTGATGGTTATGTTATCATGAAACCTTTTTTAAGACAGTCTGCAGGTGGCAAAAGTAAAATTGTGAAAGAGAATCCACATAATGACATC
Organism: Odontamblyopus rebecca; assembly: GCA_030686955.1. NCBI lineage: Eukaryota > Metazoa > Chordata > Actinopteri > Gobiiformes > Gobiidae > Odontamblyopus > Odontamblyopus rebecca. The sequence goes on along the minus strand of CM060655.1, from coordinate 22,199,306 downwards.
ATAAATAACACTACACTGACTCCCTATGTTGCACATGAAATCCATGGTGCACAGGATTAAATTAAATTTCCTGAACGCCAGTGTCTGTGTTCAGGTACATGGCCATCATCCACCCGCTGAAGCCACGCCTCTCCTCCACCTCTACCAAAGGTGTTATTGCTCTCATCTGGATAGTTGCTGTACTGCTGACATTTCCTCAGTGCTACTACAGCGTGACCCAATTTAACAACCCCAATATAGTGTGCAGGGTGGACTGGCCTGACATCTTAGGGGGAACACACCAATTGAGGTAAAAGCAGCTGTTGCCAGTCTGTCCCATGTTGTGTCAGATTTTCAGTGTTGTGCTTTTTGTAGGTTATTCATGTAAGTAACTATTAGCACCACAATTGATGCATTTTACAATTGCCCTACAAATATATTTTTGAATCACAGACAGAATATGATTCCATGTGTCATATGTTTGAACAGAGCAGTGAATACATTACCCATTTGTTGCATATTATCAGTGGAGGATCGGTTATTGACCAATCCTACTTGATCTTTATGAATAATTGGTCTTCCCATCTTTTGCAGCTTCCTCCCCATCATGTTATTAGTAGGTCTTGTGGTTCTTATGTATTTTCTTTCAAGACATCATGATATTACTCCACCCCCTTCATGCTCCAGCTGTTTAAGCTCATAGTTGACCAGATAAGCAGCACCCAACATAAAGATACAATATGCAAACCCCAGAGAGCCCTGCACTAGAATTCCAATGCGTGGACTTTTGCGTGCTCACAAATGGCAAATACATTTATTGAATCTCAAACTGTGATGTTCACCGTTTTTAATTCCGATTTAAAAGTCTACTAAAAACCGGTTGTAGGAATGTTAACTATAAGTTTCTTACAAATTCTGATGGTCCTGTATGTGAAATGATGACGTTGTTAAATTTATGACCATTATAGCACATCATCTAATGCGTCAATTCCATTTCCAGTTACCAGTACTCACTGATAGTGTTGATCTACCTACTTCCTCTGCTGGTGGTGACCTACAGTCTGGTGGGCCGTACATTGTGGCGGGGGCACATCCCTGGAGAGGCCTCTGACCATTATCACACTCAGATGACATCCAAGCGAAAGGTGACAGATTTAAACCCACTTTCACTAGCAAGGACCACGCCAACAACACATGTGCCAAGAGCAAGAGTTTATTATAGGGAGACGAGGCGGAGTGACTGGGTTAACTCTAGGGTGGAGGTTCAGTCTCAATCTTCACATGGCCCAGCAGGAACAGGTACAAATAGGCTTCTGGGAAATTGAGGTGTGGTAGAAGTGACCTGTGATTTGCTGGAGAGGAGGTGAGGGCGGTTGAGGTGTGGTCCTACTCCTGAATCTAAGTTAATCATATCAACTACATTTTTACTGCATATTCCACACATTTACTTTTTTTCTTTTACACTACTACATTAATACATTTTCTTTAATAATTTTCACAGGTTGTGGAGATGATGATTGTTATGGTGATAACATTTGCTTTGTGCTGGCTGCCCTATCACATTTATTTCATACTTGGCACATTCAACATAGACATTTATAGGAAGTGGTACATCCAACAGGTATCATTATATTTAGTCATATAAAACCCATCTGTATAAGACTCAGCCAGGCTATGAGACTGGTATGTGTCAAATGCACATTTATCTAAAGTTTTTTTTTTATGACAGAATAGAGATGTCACTTTCTCCTCTGATACAGAGGAGATACACCTGTCCACAGGTGTATCTTGCCATATTCTGCTTGGCCATGAGTTCAACCATATACAGTCCTATGATATATTGTAGTCTAAATCAGAGGTGATTTTTATTATTATTTACATCAATAGAAAAATGCCAACCAAGACGTGCGTGTGTGTGTGTATTCAATTCAATTCAATTCAATTTATTTTTGTAGCTTCAAAATCACAACAACAGTTGCCTCTAAGGGCGTTACAAGATTTTGATGAGTAAAACATACAGACATATCAAAACAGGAATAAACAACATTCATGTAAAGCAGCAAATGAAACATAGTCCAGTCATCCCCTGTCCTTAGACCCTCCTTCTCAGCAAGGAACAACTCCAAAAAACCCAGGGTCCTGGGAAAAAGAAGAAACCTCGGGGAGAACTACAGTGAAGGAGAGATCCACTCCCATGGACGGACAGGCTATAGATGTCCAGGCCCGTGGGCCAGTTCGGTATGGCCACATCTACCCAGGTGGGGAAGGAGCCAGGGCGAGGAGGAGGAGGCAGGGCGAGGAGGAGGAGCCGGGCGAGGAGGAGGAGAGCCAGGCGAGGAGGAGGGCCGGGCAGCGGGTGGAGGAGTGCCAGGAGAGGAGGAGGAGAGTCAGGCGAGGAAGAGGAGAGGGGTCCAGCTGTCATCAGGAGTCTGAAAGAGTTACACTCCACAGGGTGAGTGGGACAGGGAACAACATGTGAATAGCAATGAACAAGCTCCAGATAAGAACATAGTAAGTGATGCTGATGAGAATTTAAGAGTATTTATTTATTTATGTATTTATATTTCTAATTGTGCATCCTTAGGTTTCGTGCTGGTTTTCATCATGCTTTTGCTTGTTGTCCGTTTGTCAGATTGTCAGAGGAAGATAAAATGGAGCTTCAGCACATGCGCTCTCTCAGATTAACAATGACACGCAGCCTCCACCAGGACTCATCCATCTAAACCTTTTATCAACACAGATACTGCAGACTAGAGTCAGTAATCCAAATAAATACAACTAGACCAAGATATAAAGGCAAGAATGAACCTTGTTGAACACAGTCACAACAGCTGAAATGGATAGTCTTGGCTCAGTGTTTTTTGTTTTTTGTTTGGTTTCACCTGGACCTGTGAATACTGTTGTTGTGTTCTTGGGCAAGATATTTAACCCATTTTGTGAATAAGGTGTGTGTGTGTGGGTGCTTGGTTATGGTTGGATACAAACTTTTGTGAAGGCAAAATCTTAAATGGCCTACATACAGAAATGTGGACCAATGCTGTAACAGTGGATTCATATTTTTAAGATTTGTTTGTTTTTACTACAGACGCAAATTACTTGATATTTAATTTGTTTTTAATGGCATTTTAAAAGGTCTTCAGTTTTTTTATTCATGAGAGTAGTTACAGATGTGGCTTTAGGTACTGTACACAAGAGTTGAGTATTCCCCTATGAAAGCAGTCTTCTTGTTGTTGGTAGTGTTAATGGTACTCTGAAGTCTTTTGAAATTTTAAAATATATGTCGAATAGAAAAGTGTCAATTGGCTGTGATTTTTGTATTTATCCTTAATGTGAGATGATATTCTATTGAAGCATGTCTGTTTTACAATTTCATGGCAACTCAATAAAAGCAAAGTCATCAAAAAATGGATACAGGATTTTTATTTGACAGACAACTGTTGAGTGAACAAAAGCAACAATAAGGTGCTAGTATCAGTAAGGTGTGTACAGTTTTAAATCAAAGTGGCAAACTCTTGACATAGTAATAGGATAAAGCCAAAGATTGCACTAAAATAATACATTTGCTGTAAGTTGCAGTTCAATTTACATTCACAGGACCAAACATAGACCACTTGTTTTAATACAGTGGACCAGGGTTTGAAATACATGGCACCGATATTTAAGATTTTCCTTTTTAAAGTAATTTAATGTCCTGTATCACTTTAGAGAGACATTGTATAAATCTGTTCTGCATGAGTAGGCTAATAATTAGTGCTGCCCTTTTAAAATGGTATAACATGGGAATACAATATAGGAAATTGATGGTACAGTACATGCTGAATCACTTTTCTGTGCAAGTTAAGTTGAGCAGTGTGCCACCTACAGGCCGATATAAGCAAATGCATTCAGACAAAAGCATTATGCCTTGTTCCTCTTTAGCCCAATGTGTTGTTTACAGTATTCATCAGTAACACATATTAATTTCCAAATATAAAAATAAAATAAATAGCATCATTGTGTAAATATATAGAATAGAATAACACATACTCCCTTCCCTTTAATCTCATTGGACATTTCTACATCACACATCCCTTTGCTGTTTTGACTTTGTTCACTTTGTTTTGACTTTGTCCTTTTTCTACAAGTTAATAATTATAGCCCTTTCAATATTGTAGTGCTACCATAGAACGTAGAGAGTACAGTAACCACAATAATCCTGTGGAGGGCACTTGTGTGCACATAAAAGTACCACAGGCACAAACTGAGCATGTTTAAGTTCTAACATTGTAATCTAAATACAAAGAATAATCAAACTCTTTTGTGCAAAACTTGTCTTGTCTCAAGATTTGCACTTTGCACTTCTTGCTTTGGAGAAAGTAACTTTTCCCTACTGTTTGAACTAAAGATGTAGATATTACCTAGTTCTATATTATACAGAAACTGCAACAGAACTCCAGCAGAGTCTTCCCTAGTGGGCAGGTTGCAGTGCATCTGCTGAATAATTTATTTTCCATTCACTTCGCTCCTCATCCTGCAGCCCACAGCAGTGATGAGAGCAGCACCTTTGCCGCTGCCATCCTCTGAGAGCAGGAAGTTGACGTCACACTGAGGCGCCAGCTCCTTCACCGTTTGGTGCATGATTTGGGAGAAACTGGACAAAAACAAAGGATTGTAACCATGAAATATTGTGTACATCTATGCATTTTAGTTCATATAATATGTGCCTCTTTAAGACTCACTGTGGGTGTAGTTTGTAAAGAGTCCCATCCACTCCTACAGTGATGTTGAGAAAGTCCAGCCCTCGGTTTTCTCTGATTTTATCGACCACAGCTGCCATTCCTGCCCCACACAGCTGAGCTGCACGGTGTGACACAGCTCCACAGACCTTTAACAAAAGAAAGTTTATCACAATTGCATCATTTCTGTAAATGAAAAGACACATTTGAAAGTAAAGCCTGATAAATCCTGATAGTGTCACATGTGTTTGTTTCTCAATATCTGCTGTTTGTTCATCAATTGTAATAAGTTGTACAATTGAGTTGTATTTGCTTGCAAATGTAGACAACTACCTCTTTGACTATGATACTGTCATCGCACGTGCTGTCCAGACCTAAATGTTGGAGAATAGATCTCACTTGCAGTAATGCCAGACGGTCACTGTGGAGACAAAATATGTTATAGAAAATACTAAGATGAACAAATGAAAATTGTAAAAAAAAAAAATAATAATAATAATAAAAAATAAAAAATGTACCTTTCTATTTGGGAAAGGAACTTTGTCTCAAAAATGCCTCTGGTCTTTAGTGTCTCTGAGATTTGACCTCGGAACAGGAATCCCTTTTTGGTTAGGTCAATTAGGATGTTCCTTACAATTTCACCCAGATACATCCCACTACACATCTTTTCATATCTAAAAATGCAATTAAAGTAGTACACATTTAAATGTTTCAGACAGTAGAAGGTTAATGGTTTAACAGGTGTGGTTGAAAAGGCAGTGAAAATGCAGCTGATAAGTTGTTGTACCACAAGATCTTGCAAGACAATTGCATGCAACACATTTGCCTTGGACAAAATAGGGTTAACTTTGCTGAGGTCTCATTAGAAGTAGCACTTCTATATTACAGCAACAATATTCAATAAAATATTTTTTTAAAAGACAAAAAATTGTGAACAAAACTACAAAATGTATGTATTAGAAATGATATCAAAATCTTGTGAATTTGTGTCTCGTCCCATCGGTAAAGCCTTGTGTTTTGCATAGGGAGAACTCACCTCTGATGGCCTGGATTAAGAGACAAGTCATCTACAGAGCGATCATATTCAGTCCTGAAGTCATCAAGGCAACCGTTGTCACCAAAGGCTCCCCACTCCATGTTGACACACATCTGACCCTCATCTCCCTCAACCATCTCAATGTTTCTCATTTCCTCCATGTAACACGCATTACTACCCGTACCTTTTAACAGGAAACGCAAAGAGCATTTTGAATATACAACACAGGAATAAATAAAATAAACTATAGGAGAAATATTTTTAACTGACCAGCAATGAGGCCTATCTCACAGGTTGGTTCTTCATAGGCACAGGTCATCATTGTCCCCACTGTGTCATTCACTACAGCCACAACATCAAGGTCAAACTCCTGTTAAAGAAGACATATCATGCTTTAGTTGACATTTATTTGTGTCAAAATAGCTATGCAACAGTGCTGAAGAGCAGTGAACAAGTATGGGGGGGAGGGGAAAACAGTAATTTTTCCTGCAGGAGTTTAAAAAAGGTATTTTACTTCTATGGGGTATTTACTGCTGACACAGAATATATTTAGATCACCTTTTGTTATGTAATGTAATTAATTAATAATAAGATTTGCTTTTCACTTCACATCACAACACAATCAGCGTCATCCCACTAATGAAACTACCGCACTTCACATCAGGTTTGTTATGAACAGTTTTGTATCATTTATTTATATTTTTAAGGAGCACTGTCATATGGTGGGTGAAGTAGGCTAACCATATGGAGGATGTGAATAGGGACAGATTAAGACAGCTTAATTACAACATTAAATACATTATCGCATGTCAGAAAGTAAGAATAAATCATTCTAAATACAACTTTTTAAGCTTTAAAACCTGGTTAAAACCTCTTAAAAGGTGACTGTGCATAATATGTCCCCTGTAAAGACAAATGTTTTGTGTCATTTCTCTCAGTTAATTCTTTATTTTCAACTTGAAACACACCTGTGGGGTGTTGTTTTTATTTAAATATGTAACTTTTACCTCTCTCCTCTTAATTGCTTCCCTCAACAGTCCCACAACATCTTCTCCTTCACAGTCTGTTGCTTTGAATCCCTTGGTCCATGTTACTAGTATTCCCTATAAAAACACAATATTATTAGGACACATATTAAATATTTTCCCATTTTTGTCACTCTACCAATACATATTATTATACAACAAATTAATTTAAAAGGTGCACTGTGTAACATTTCTAGTGAAGGGCCCGCCAGCTGCTTATCTCCATTGAAATGTTATTGCTTTGTCTAGAACAGGGGGTCACCAACACGGTGCCCGCGGGCACCAGGTCATCCCCAAGGACTACATGAGGTGCCCGCAGGCCGGTTCTAAAAATAGCACGACTCACTAGTGAGCTGCATCTAAAATTTTATTTTATTGTACTGCTATTCTTTTTATAATCCCTTGCATTTATCTAGATGTAAAAATGACAGTATCTTAAAAATATGTTCATTATACATGAAGTTTAACTGAGCAACTTTGTTATTTCAGAAGAGCGAATCAAACTGTGCCCTTTGTATGACTCGGTACCATGAAGAAGCTCTCAGTTCCAAAAAGGTTGGTGACCCCAGGTTTAGAATGTTCCATAGTACAGATTAAACCTCTCCGTCATGAGGGAGACAAGCACGTTACAGCACTACGCTACATTACAATT